>CM065801.1:20023500-20623500 GCA_033398695.1 Orobanche coerulescens
AAGCAATCTCATTGCAGTTGAAATTCATAACAGACTATGAAAAGGAATCAGGAAGAGGCTGTAGGATAAGGTCAGTCTGAAGAGAAGTATCCATCTTAAAATCAAGATCCTCCAATCTCTCGAGCATAGATCTCATTTTGAGGACGTGGTCCCCAACCTTCTCACCTTCCTTCATCCTAGCACCAAACAGTTGCTTAGATATCTCATATCAAGCAATTCGACTGTGCTCACCATAAAGCTCAGTTAAGTGGGATAAAATCTGCCTAGCAGAAGTCATTTTCTCATGAGCTCTCTGAAGCTCATTACATATAGAAGCCATCATATAAGCACGGACTTTTACATCATCCTTAACCCACTTTTCGTGGTTTTCAATCTCTTCCTGATTGGCTCTTGTACGCACTGGAGGCGCCGGAATGTTCGTCTCCAAGATGTATCCCAGTGCCTCTATACTGAGGACTATCATCAGATTAAGATGTTCTTTTCCAGTAGAATTGCGGGTGGGTTCATTGTCATATTGATGTGACCCATTCAATTATGATATGAGTATAGAATTAAGGTCTTTCTATTCTTTTAACCCAGCTCCCACTAATTTTATCAGAAGAACACACTCCAATGTGAAATCTGGAAGTATCGTTCGCATTACTTCATAGTGGTGATCGAGTTCTTTATAAATCTTAATAGAGGGCAACCGAACAGGTTTCTAGTCTACTAATTTTCATAAAGTGGTGTCCAACACCAACCCATCTAATGGAGGATTCGATCTTCTTTTTCCCCTTGTTCACTGACACGCTTTTTGTGTAACTATCGCAAGTGCACGATATCGTATCAAGTAGTAAAGTGGACTTTTTGAGTCCGGTTTATCGATCCCACAAGGAAGTTATGTTATAATTTGAATTATACACTATTAGTCTATTTTTATAGATACTTAAGATGAGTGAAACACACAATTAAAAAGTTTGGTTTAATAATTGCAAAGAAATTGCAATAATAGTTCTAATATTATAAGGAAATAAAAAGATTGCAATATTAATAGATTGATTAATGATAAAATGAAATAGTTGGGATTACAAACTTAGTTCGTCATTAGTTATAAAAGATGTATTGGAGATCATAAGATGAATTTACTTATTATGTTGTGTAGATTCGATTTTCCTTAAAAAGACGGTTTCTCTTCGAACTATAAAACGCCCTTACATATTGAATCAATCCACTATATTTCTATGTTGATTGGCTTCAATACATAGCATTAGGATTTGTGAAAATAACTCAATGAATCATCTAAGGACTAGGGTATATTTCTATCCCCTAGAACAACTTAGAGTGAAGATCATTTGATCTAATCAAACATATTTTCTTTCGAAACATATGAAGATCATAAATATCTTCATTAATTGGCCAAATAAATAAAGATTGTTAAAACAATGAAAATCACACACAATAATAAGTAATTCATAATATATCTTTATACAAACATAAATAACATGACTAACCTTGTTTATAATCCCAACTTAAGAAACTTAGCCCATAAAGGGTTTATTACACATATTACAAGCTTTGGTGGTCATTCTTAGTTGAATCAAGAGAAAGAATTGATCCTAACTCCCTTAGTAGATAAAGGAGATAGAAGCAATAAACTCTCTGAACAACATATACTATACCACACTTACAAAGATCACTCAAGAACACAAGTGTGTTCTTCACACAAAAAGAAAAGTTTACAAGAAAATGGAAAATTATATGATGAATGGTGAATGATGAAGTATCTAAGGGGTCTATTTATACACCTAAAGTCATCTAATAGCTCCAAAACTACAGCATTATTACATTATATCGGATCAATGCCAGCCATCCCCTCAATAATACACAAAAGTATAAAAATTAGACAAATCATAGCAATCTGTCAAGAGTTACGGCCGTAACATTGTGAGTTACGGCCGTAATCGAGGTGACTTACGGCCGTAACTCGAATGTTACGGCCGTAACGTCTTCGTAAATTTGCTCATTTGAAGCTTTGATAGTTACGTTTTCAGCCAGAATTCCTCGGACTTTGCGTTTTTGCCCCAGATCTTCTTCGGATGATAACTTTTGATATATAACTCGATTTTGAATCCTAAAGACCGCCGAATTCGTCTCGAAAAGCCCTACAACATGAATATATCAAAATTCAATAAAGAGAATATTTATTAAACATGTTGTTTCTTGAGTAATTCAGTTATTTAATCCGATCATCATCCGATAAAAATAAAATTATTAAAACTAATAAATTAAAAGCAAAAACGAGTAGACTAGCTCAATTATGGGTGAATTTTATCGATACAAACCATGGATAAGTGTACAAAAATGACACTTATCACACCCCAAACTTGAATTCTTGCTAGTCCCGAGCAAGACTCTTTATTATTCACACTCCAAAAATAAAAATAAAAATAAAAAAATAAGAAAATTAATACACACATAAATTAAAATATAAAAAGAGAAAAGGAGATCAAAATGCCATTAATAAACAACAACCACTTTATACAGTAGATAGAAATGAATCAAGATTCAAAATAAATCTACTAATATTTTTGAAGTTAAAACACGGTTTTTATTTTGTAATTCCAAAATGTAAGGTTTTCCCCCCAAAATGTTGATTATTTCTTTCCCACTCGTGATACACACGACTCCCTTTAATGGTTGCTCTCGATCACTCGTTTATTTTTCGACTCAATATGAAGAAGAATTTCATTGGCGTCATCAAATATTGTGATTTTTACAAAATTGAGTGTATTGAAATTCAAACCGCTAATTAATTCAAATCGCTCATAAACTACATCCCTTTTAGTGATAGCTTTCACACCGTTATTTGCTAACGTGTAGCTCTTTTCACTAACACAATTTCTATCTCATTTTTTTCGTAAAAGGTGATAGCTTTCACACCGCTATTTGCTAACGTGTAGCTCTTTTCACCAATTTTTCTCGAGACGGCGACTACGCACCAACAATGGTTAGTCCTTTATTTTTCGCAAAATTTAAGACTTCCAAAATTAGGCAGCTGTTGCTGCTCAACACTTCTCCTTTTCGTCATTTATTTTTTTAGGTGATAGCTTTCACACCGTTATTTGCTAACGTGTAGCTCTTTTCACCAATGACTCCTTTTTTTAGGGAATAGAATTTTTGCAGAAAATCATTTTTTTTAGTTAAGCATGAAAAATCAAAAACTCCACAAATTAAGTAAATTTCAGTTTTATTTTTTCATCAACCAATTGATTCTTCTTTTCTCAAGGTAACGAATGACTCGATTTTATATGATAATTACAAGGCTTGGAAAGAGAGATTAAGGCTCAAAAAATTTTTTTGGAATATACAAATTTTTTACCGGTTAAAACGATTTTAGAAGTTTGTATAAAACTAATTTATTGGTGTTATGGCCAGAAAAAATCTCAAAAATCAAAATACTATAAATATATATATAAATATATATATAAAAAAAAATTAAGGCAAATAACCAAATCAATCAAAACACACCAAAATTATTAAACAAACACAAATACTAAAACAAACCACCCCAAACTTGAAAATAAACGTCCTCGCTTTAAAAATAAAATAAAAAATAAAAATAAAAATCAATGCGAAAAGCGAGAATACTCCTGTTAAGAAAGTTGATGTCTGAGCCTAACGCCTTTTAGAATGCAAGAGAATAAATATACGAGGCACACACAAAAGAAAATAAAATATACTCGTAAGTATAACATAATTTTTTAGATGCGCATCAAGAAAGTCCGAAGAGTCGCCTTACGCTGCCATCAAAGTTTTTATAAAAGCAAAACACGAAATAAACATTATAGTAATGAAATAAAAATACATAAATCGTGAATAGATGCGCGTCAAGAGATCAAGAAGAAACTCCTTAAGCCGCCATCATTTAGCACGATTATTACACACGACAAAAAGTAAAAATACAAGGGGTCCGACATGGGTTATCAAAGGGAGAGGAATGAATCTACTTTTCGTTTTCTCACGGTAAAATCTTCTACCTGACAATTTTAGCTAGAGTGGATCTGGTTGAGGAACAAATTCATTGAGTTTTTCGATTAGTTCTTACGGTGTTGTTGCAACGACTATGATTCGTTTTGCACGCTAAATAAATCCCTTTTCACAGAGTAGTCGATGAAAGACAAGAAACCATCAAAGAAACCATTGACATTAAGCATTCCTATTGGTTTTGATGAACATTTAGTGGGCTCGTAACCACATGAAAAAGTTCCTCAAGTGTGCCAAAACCACGGAAGGGCGATAAAGGCTTAATTATTTATCATGTGAGTTATGCGATCTTGCATATTCACAGATCTAAACTCATCTCCAATAGTTGACCCGGTGATTTTACTTTCAGAGAGGTTTTGGGATTACTCCCAACACTCTTACTCCTTCCATATAAGTATGCGGCTCGCCCCATTAATCCTAGACTTCCTCCTCCGTAAACTACATGAATGCATTTTTCTCCTAAGGTACGACCCAAGTTGTGGTCGCTTCATGAAGCATGCCTCTTTTCCAGAACTAGATCCACCAAAAATGCAGACTGTAAAATTTTTGTTGAAGATGATGACTCCATTTTTGAAAAGAAAAAAAAATTTTAGAGAGAAACAGAGAAAAGTGCAAGTTTGAGGGATGAATGAAAGAAACCAGTAGAAAGTTTATTTATAGAAGAAAAAGAAGGTAAAAATTGTTTAACAAGTTTGTGATTGCGTTTGATTGTGCTTCAACTACTCAATAGAATAATGAAAGCTTTTATCGCGTATCACATTTTTTATTCAGAAAATCTCACCACACGACAAAAATAAAAGATACTTACGCGTATGTACAGTAGTTGTGATTGTGGCTCACATCTTCCTCTGATTTTACGTTCGAACGGCCTAAACGCCTTCTATGAGTCGGGAGAAGCTTCCCATCCAATTTTCTTACAAATTGGCAAACAGGGTCTTTTAACGTCAGATTCCCAAGACGTTGTTCATATTCTGGTTTGAATTTATTCTACAAACATTGAATTCCGTAATACACAAGTCCACTAGGATGCGTGTCAAGAGAAATTTCGATATTATCTAAATTCTCCTTATTCAGACCATCATTAATGAACTGAATTTTATCTTCTCTGTTTGTAGATGGAATTCCTAAAGATCGACATTTTGCATTACAGTTCCATCTAGCACATTTATAGCAAACGGCTAGAATCTTTGCTCGTCGTTTCTTTGCATATGAACTTTTTCCAAGCCCTGGTAAAAATCTAGTTGGTGTTTCTGTGAATTCACCTTCTATTCTTACTTTGGCTTCGATAATGAATCTTATGTCAAAAGGTATGCTTTTATTCGTAAGCAACCTCATCCTTTCAAGCATTGTCTTGTAAATTTTTAAAATTGCATTTTTGCTTAGAAAGGGAAATCTTTTTTCAATTTTAAACAATGTTTCATCCATGATAAAAATAAAAAATAAAAAAATAAAAAGACAATGAAAATAAAATAAAAAAATATATATATATACAAATATCAGTTGTTGTGGGAAACTGAAAAATCCGACTTTAATAGTCACGGAGTACCGTTATCCGCCACTTGACCGGACAAACACAATTTAGTACTAAGTTACAACGTCGAGAAATTTGTACCTACACAAATAGTTTATAATGTAAGAGTTCAAATATAACTTATACTTCCCAAACGGCGCCAAAAACTTGACACGCTTTTTGTGTAACTATCGCAAGTGCACGATATCGTATCAAGTAGTAAAGTGGACTTTTTGAGTCCGGTTTATCGATCCCACAAGGAAGTTATGTTATAATTTGAATTATACACTATTAGTCTATTTTTATAGATACTTAAGATGAGTGAAACACACAATTAAAAAGTTTGGTTTAATAATTGCAAAGAAATTGCAATAATAGTTCTAATATTATAAGGAAATAAAAAGATTGCAATATTAATAGATTGATTAATGATAAAATGAAATAGTTGGGATTACAAACTTAGTTCGTCATTAGTTATAAAAGATGTATTGGAGATCATAAGATGAATTTACTTATTATGTTGTGTAGATTCGATTTTCCTTAAAAAGACGGTTTCTCTTTCGAACTATAAACGCCCTTACATATTGAATCAATCCACTATATTTCTATGTTGATTGGCTTCAATACATAGCATTAGGATTTGTGAAAATAACTCAATGAATCATCTAAGGACTAGGGGTATATTTCTATCCCCTAGAACAACTTAGAGTGAAGATCATTTGATCTAATCAAACATATTTTCTTTCAAACATATGAAGATCATAAATATCTTCATTAATTGGCCAAATAAATAAAGATTGTTAAAACAATGAAAATCACACACAATAATAAGTAATTCATAATATATCTTTATACAAACATAAATAACATGACTAACCTTGTTTATAATCCCAACTTAAGAAACTTAGCCCATAAAGGGTTTATTACACATATTACAAGCTTTGGTGGTCATTCTTAGTTGAATCAAGAGAAAGAATTGATCCTAACTCCCTTAGTAGATAAAGGAGATAGAAGCAATAAACTCTCTGAACAACATATACTATACCACACTTACAAAGATCACTCAAGAACACAAGTGTGTTCTTCACACAAAAAGAAAAGTTTACAAGAAAATGGAAAATTATATGATGAATGGTGAATGATGAAGTATCTAAGGGGTCTATTTATACACCTAAAGTCATCTAATAGCTCCAAAACTACAGCATTATTACATTATATCGGATCAATGCCAGCCATCCCCTCAATAATACACAAAAAGTATAAAAAATTAGACAAATCATAGCAATCTGTCAAGAGTTACGGCCGTAACATTCTGTGAGTTACGGCCAGAATCGAGGTGACTTACGGCCGTAACTCCTGAATGTTACGGCCGTAACGTGGCTTCGTAAATTTGCTCATTTAAAGCTTTGATAGTTACGTTTTCAGCCCTGAATTCCTCAGACTTTGCGTTTTTGCCCCAGATCTTCTTCGGATGATAACTTTTGATATATAACTCTGATTTTGAATCCGGAAAGACTGCCGAATTCGTCTCGAAAAGCCCTACAACATGAATATATCAAAATTCAATAAAGAGAATATTTATTAAACATGTTGTTTCTTGAGTAATTCAGTTATTTAATCCGATCATCATCCAATAAAAATAAAATTATTAAAACTAATAAATTAAAAGCAAAAAACGAGTAGACTAGCTCAATTATGGGTGAATTTTATCGATACAAACCATGGATAAGTGTACAAAAATGACACTTATCATTCACTCCCCTCAACCTATACGGTTTCTATGGTTTGTGAACAAATTAAGTTTATACTATCGACGCAAATCAGTTTCACAATGGAATCTTATCCGGCAACCGAACATGTTTCTAGGAAAAAAATTTGTTCCAACCGAAGGCATCCAATGCGCTCCCAGTAATTTATCCATCTTCCCCGAACGACTACCCCGATAACCCGGAAGCATAGCACATTCGGTTTGGATTTCAATTTTCCGAAAGCTCGATGGAGTGAAGGAAAACCTTGAAACCTTTTAAACTTAATAATTTGTCGTGGGGGAATTTTCGCTATTAATGTTACACTTTGCACATTAATTCATTTAAGCGCATTTTTAGCATTCATACCATATGAATAAACATTCACAACCTATTTGCTACCAATATGTAGTTCATGGACCGTTCCTAGAATCAAAAACTCCGTAATCTAATTACAAGTCTTCAGTCCTGAATCTTCGTCTTCTCGAACGGATCTTCCTCCGGTCTTCGTCACTACTTATAAATTTTACATTTGAAAAATTGCATTCTAGATACAAATATTTCTAGTAAAATAAATAGGCTCAAAATGGCCTTTACAACTCAATCGAATAAAACCGAACGATTCAAAACTAGGTCCATGAACCACATCACTATTCAAAATTAATGCATCAAACACATTAAAATAAATGGCATTCATAATTAATCTAAATATTGATCCAATCAATATAAATTAATCCATCCAAACGTATTAATCCAATTAATTCAAACAACCGTTAATTTTAACTTATTCTGGACGAGAAAATATTTCATTAAATTAATTCCCCTAAGAATAAAATTACCATAATAATATCTTAGTCAAATTAAATCCAATTTAATTTGTGGAAAATTAATTACCGAACGAAATATAAAAAACGGAGTCGAAAAACACACGGCCGGGCCAAGCCCGGCACTGCCCAGCACCCTGCCCAGCAGGGCCGTACCGCAGTCCTCAGAATGGGACCGCTCGGCAGGCGGCCGAGCATGGCCGGCACAGGGCCAGACCGCGGTCCGCAGAATGGGACCGCACGGCAGTGCCCGACCAGCTCCGAGCTGCTTGGTCCGTTTATGTTTTCAGCTCATTTTTTTACCCCGATTCCAAAAATATTATTTTTATAATCTTTATATTACACATTTAAATCAGTTTTTCAAAAGAAAAATATATTTACATTATAACATAAAATCATGAAAAATTAGTTTTTAGATGAACAATTGAAAATCAACGATTAATACGATTATGATTCCAAATTATAAGAACATCCAATCAAGCATTCCAAATGCTAAATATCGTATATACGATCGCAAGCCCTATGCTCTGATACCACTGTTGGGATTCGGTGCCTAAAATGAAGGCGCAGCGGAAGCAATAAACGAATCTAATTCGATCCGAATCCCTACGAGGATCGATCAAGCTACGTATATGTTGGAATATTTTATTCCAAATATTCATTAATAATATTTTTATGATTAAGTTGAATAACAAAGAAAAACAATAAAGGAGCGAAACAAAACAACGAAGAAGTCGAAGACACAAAAAGTCGCGTAATCCGGGAGAAGCTATCTGTTCAGATCAGTCAAGATGTGGAACCTACTTGATCAGACGAGATCAACCCACCCGATCAGATGAGATCAACCTACCTGATCAGACAAGAAGAAAGTTACCTGACCATGTATAACGTATGTAATGCAAAAAAAAAAAACAGTTGTAATGTACAAGTCTTAACGTATGTAACACAGAGAAGTTAACATACGTAATGGAGTATTTCAGAATTCAAACTATGTGACCATTGTGATGTCATAGGTTACATCATCACACCAACGGATATTTTGACTATTGTTAACGTACGTAATGGGAGAGTTGATAAAGTACGTAACACACAAGACAAAAGCTACTGAACTATTTTGTGAAGAGCTTAACGTACGTAACATGTTGATGTTAACGTACGTAATGATGCTAACATACGTAAGAGAAGGGTGATAACGTACATAATGAAGAGTGCAGAGCTAACAGCTAGTTGAGGCTTTGGAGCCTATAAATACCACTTCTAATGGTATTCATCCCACAACAACGCAAAGCAAACGATTCATTGATCAGAGATTGATATACATATTCTTGTTGTTGTAATTGTGCTTATATTGATAGTTTGAGTGTTTATACATTCAAAACATACACGAGAGGTAAAATAAAGGATACGATTCGATTTGGTGTTATTAGGATCAAGGATCCGGCATATTTAGAATCGCAATCGATATCTAAGTGAGGTTTGTCTAGTACCCATAGAAATCTAGATCGGTTGATTCCTTGTCCGATAGAAAAGAAAAATAATTTAACTTGGACCGACATAAAGACAAGTGTGTACGGTAATATCTCGACCGATAGAAGAGAGAATGTATGGTTTAACTTGGACTGATAGAAGATGTTGGGATTCGGTCCAGCATCCTGCCTGTATGGGCTTAAAAAATGCGCGAGGCGCGGCTTGCGATTCGACCTGTGAGATCTGCACTAGAAAGTGGTTAAATGAATTGATTTGGACTACTCATACCAACAAGATGCATCTTCTTTTCTGGTAGCCATCTCATAGAAACTCCAAAGTTAAGCGTGCTTGGCCTGGAGTAGTTATGGATGGGTGACCCCCTGGGAAGTTTCTCAGGTGCGCGTGAGTGAGCACAAAGCGTGCTAGAAAAGACTCGGGTTGGTACAGTGAGGATAGTCTTCATCATTCTTGGGACCAACAATTGGTATCGGAGCAGGTCACGGGTACAAATTCCCTCGGAGTATCCTACAGTGGAGGCTGCCAGAGTGTTGGAACTGAGAGGCGGGCATGCAACAAATGTTGCCAGTTGGCCGGAACTAAGATGTTGGCGCTGTGGAAGTTGTTAGGTGCTAGAAAAGACTCGTGTTGGTACAGAGAGGATAGTCTTCATCATTCTTGGGACCAACAATTGGTATCGGAGCAGGTCACGGGTACGAATTCCCTCGGAGTATCCTATAGTGGAGGCTGCCAGAGTGTTGGAACTGAGAGGCGGGCATGCAACAAATGTTGCCAGTTGGCCGGAACTAAGATGTTGGCGTTGTGGAGGTTGTCAGGTGCTGGAGGGCTATGTGATCAAATCTAGTATGCTGGAACTGAGATACTGGCGCAGCAGAAGGTAAACGGAGCTGGAACAAATGCTGATGTCAAGTGTTGGAGGACTGTGTGAATGAATCCAGCCGCTAGAGGGCTGTGTGATCAAATATAGTTCGCGAAGGTTTCCAGATTATGGGGCTGAGATGCTGGCAGGTACTGGGAGGGAGATTGTTGGGATTCGATCCACCATCCTGCCTGCATGGGCTTAAAAAATGCGCGAGGCGCGGCTTGCGATTCGACCTGTGAGATCTGCACTAGAAAGTGGTTAAATGAATTGATTTGGACTACTCATACCAACAAGATGCATCTTCATTTCTGGTAGCCATCTCATAGAAACTCCAAAGTTAAGCGTGCTTGGCCTGGAGTAGTTATGGATGGGTGACCCCCTGGGAAGTTTCTCAGGTGCGCGTGAGTGAGGACAAAGCGTGCTAGAAAAGACTCACTATTGGTATAGTGAGGATAGTCTTCATCATTTTTGGGACCAACAGAAGACAAGTTTGTAACGGTTATCCCTCGACCGATAGAACAGAGGTGCAGAGGTTTATCTTAAGCCTATAGAAGAAGATAATGAGAGATGACCTAGGTACGTTTGGCCGAACCTCTATAAATCCTTGTGTCGTTTAATTTCCGCAAATTTATTTAAATCGCTTCCACAACGCGAAAGAGTTTTACAACTCTATCCCCAAATGGCGATACCGACCGTCCCCACACCAACAACTGGTATCGGAGCGGTACTCCTAGAAGCGGCTTAATATCAAGTAGAAGATCTAATGGCGTTTCAATTTACACCGGTCGAAGGTCTTGCCTTGAACCGACCACCATTCTTCGATGGATCAAATTATATGATGTGTAAGAAAAGGATGTCGATCTTCATTCGTGCCTCTGATATAGACTTCTGGAAGATCATTTATCTTGGCTTGAAAGTTCTAGTCAAATCCGACAGATCTCTTAAGAGTTTTGAAGAATATAATGACGAGGATTGGAAGAACGACCATCTAAATTGTACGACCACTCAACTTCTATATTGTGCCTTAAATCCAGAAGAGGTCAATTGTATCTCATTGTGTGAAAGTGCTAAATAAATATGGAAAATTCTTGAAGTCACACATGAAGGAATGTCTCAAGTCAAGGAGACGAAGATTAACATGCTTCTTCATGATTACAAGCTATTCCAGATGAAAGAAGAAGAATCCATCACAATTATGCTCGACCGATTTTCGGTCATTACGAATGAATTGGCATGTTATGGAAAACCCCTTTCGAGTAGTGAGTGTTAGGAGTATGCCATCGAATGCCACTCAGGGGATGTATGAGTGAGTGTATTGTACTTGTTATTATGTAATTCATTATCATAAGGCAAATATATGTTTCTTTATTTACTGGTAGTTACTGGAAGTCCTAACTCATAAATATATATATAGAAGCTAGTCCGTGTATTTGAGAGCAAAACATTCCACTCCTTATTGGATAAGGGGACTGACACTAGAAATGTTTATAGCTCAAATACTTAATCGTTCGCAAGTCAATGAAACTTCACTAGGCGTTAAGTTTATGTGAAGGCTTGTATGATGTGTTCTTTGACATGGAGAGTGCAATACCCAAGATCTTTATTCTGATTTTGTTGACTTTCTTCGGTCGAACGGACTGTTCGTCCGCGTCTTTGAGAATCGCATGCTTGTATTATGGTACGTTGAGCTTCATAGACTGTACGTTATTGTTTTGAGTCTTAACCGGTGCGTTCGCATGATCGAGACGTCGTCGAGTATCGAACCGGGCAGTCGGAGGGCAGGCTGGGCCGATTACAGCCGTAAGGCCTGGCCGATTACGGTCGTAAGGCTGCCGAACAGACTGACCTGGGAGGACTCAGTTACGGTCGTAGGGTCTACTGGGTTACGGCCGTAAGGCTATGCCGATTACGATCGTAATGTGCGATCGTTGCGCACGCAACCTGTCGACCATTGCACACGCTAACGCGCGTTGACCGGGTTACGGCCGTAAGGCCCTGTCGGTTACGGCCGTAATGTGTCCGGCCATATATAGGCCTGACTCGGCCAGAATTCATTTCACTTTGTTTTTCACTCGTATTTCACCCCTGTTGGCGGCTGCGGACGGGAGCGACCGGTAGGAGGAGTTCTTGGCCGATTCTTCTCATTTCCAAGGCTTTTTGGAAGATTCTTTTTTTATTAAATCATCATTTAATCTACGTTCTTCGTCGAATCAAGGTATTTCCTTGCTTCGAACCCTACTTGTATGATTTTTGGGGGTTTTATTCGTGATTCATTGACTTGTCCGATTTTGATGAATTGGTTATGGTATTCTGGTTGTCTTGGCCATAATCTTCGGATTTTTGTAAACTCGTTTATTGATTTTCACCACCCGGAACATGAATTTCGATTTCCTTGAAGAACCTTTGGATTCTTGTCGTTTTTCCAGTAGATTCGGATTTCCGTTTAGCGTTAGTTATGCGTGGTGATGTTATTTTCATAGCGTTCGTGATGTTGTCGAAGTCTTAGTCGTTTTTGGAGGTTCGAGGGCTAACCGACCGTATCAGTTCGTTGTTTCTCGTTGCTCGTGGTATCGAGGCAAGTATCTTGTTCATATGTTTCATGTTTCGTAGGCATAATTATTGATAAATGATTTTATGCGAAATCTAATGTTTAATGAACGTAAAAAGGGATCGGTATGTTCTCGATAAATGTTGTTTTTCAACGATAGTTCGTGTACTTCGTGAATATATGTGTTATGGGAATATATTTGTTGGTTTTGTATGTTGAAAGATGCTATGATCACTTTGAGTGAGTTTAATAGACCGTAATCCTTTGTCGGGGATTACGTAATGTTATGTGTACTTGTTCGGTAAGAATGTAATGTGTGTGATATTAGTTGTTACTCCTTTGAAAGGAGGTTGTGATGTTTAAGTGTTGCTTGGCTTGATGTTCTGCTCATTGTTATGTGATCGTTGAAAGTGATGTGCCTCCGGGTAGGATTGATAAATCTCCGGGATCCATACTTGTTAGTATGGGTCGGGCGTGACCGTAGGGTTATCCAATCCGGGTATGTCTTGCAGGGACTCCGAGGTTCGGGGCTTGCTAGCCCGATGCCGGGATAACTTGTGGGGGTTATCATCGGGTATGTCTTGCGGGGACTCTGAGGTTCGTGGCTTGTTAGCGCGATGCCGGGATAACTTATGGTTGTGATTTGGTTATGAATGTATCTGTGCTTGTGGTCACGTGACTGTTGTTACGGTGACATGTGATTCGGTATGGTTTCCCTGTGGGTTATTCACTCGGGTATGTTCTACGGGAGCATCTGAGGTCCGTGGCTTGCTAGCACGGGACGCGAATAATCTGTGGAAACATGTTGTTATGATATGATCGGGTCTTGGACCTCGTGCTTGTGATCGGAATGGTATGATTGGGTCGTGGACCCCGTATGTTGTTAGCGTAATTGTATTTTGGGAAAATGACTTTTAGGTTGTGTCCCTAAATGTTTTCGAAAGGTTTGAGAATTCTTCAATCCCAAATGTTTTCAAAACTACCGAGATCATAAAATATTTTCACAAGGTGTATATCTGGTTTACCCCTATCTTTGGATTAACCATTTTGATCAGTGATTTACCTCGGGAAGTATGTTTATGATTTCTTAGTCCTTGGAGTATGATATGTATGGCTTATACTTCTGTTTTATACTTGCACTAGCAAAACAGTAGAGTTTTGCTAACCCCCGAGTATTCGGGGGGTGGATGTCTGTATTGCGTCCAGGTACTTGCAGGTTGCTGGGGACCGAATCACAGGTTCGATACGAAGGATGATGGAAGACGAAGATACTATCATATGAAGACCAATTGCAGAGTATTTGTTAGAGTCTTGTTGGTTAACCCTCCGATGGGTTGTTCTCCCGTTTTATGGGAGTGTTATTGTATTCTAGCCCCTGCGTGGGTATGTGTTCTGGGAAAGAATCTTGTATGTAATGTTGTGTGTGTTGAGATAAAGATCAAATCGGTCTGATGGTCCTTCATGTAGCCATGTCGGCATACGATTGATGTATTGTTTTTATATTTAGCCTGGTAGATCCTCACGGAGAGGGTCTGCGGTGCTGTAATATTCCCGATTGGTTTTGGGGTGTTACAGAATATGGTATCGGAGCTTAGGTTGAGGAAACCTAGGCTGTCGGGTTGAGTTGTGTGTTGTCGGGTCTTGTCTTGTCAGATTTGGTCTGACTGAGTGGTGTCCGACGCGTCGTATGAGTTGTCGGTCGTGATTAGTATCGAGACCAAGGATTTTGGGAATTCAACTACATATATTTTATGTTCATCTTGCATTGAAAATTTTCAAAATTTGATTTTTAAATGCTCAAACGAGGTCTATCAAAAGTTTACTTGAGATGTGACTTTCGCCTTCAACTTTTCGGTTTCATGAATTTCGGTTAAAAGTTATGTAGTGAGGATGTAAATTATTGGCGTTCGATTCGTATGTTGCTGTCTATTTTTAACCTTTGACTTTTGGTATCATTTAGTATATGCTCATGAATGTGTTGCTGGATTAGAATAGCTAGCGCGCGCTAACCTGGCATGGCTAGCGCACGCTAAGTCTCTGTTAAATCATACACTAATTGGTCTGAGCAGAAGCTCGGAAACTACATTCTGGTCGTAAGTCTAACTTTTGCGATTGTTAGGCTGACTGTTTGAGACCGTACTCTATGTGTGTTGTTCAGGAATAACAATTGTTGTGTGTGATTATGTGTAATTTGAACTGTGTTCTTGTCCGCTGCGTGTGTAAAGTTCAAAATGACTTTTGGTACTTTTGCCAAATCGTGTGTGTTTTAAAATGACCTTTCGGGTATCTCGTAAATTTGAGTTATTTCGATAACCCTTTTCCTAACTCTTTTGTCGGGTGACTTAATGTATATTTTGAAACTATTGGGTTTTCGCGTCTTCGCCTTGTAAATTTCAAATGGTATTTTATAACGATATTTGGTATTTGGAAAATGACTTTTGGTGAGTATTTGGAAAGTATTACCATCATCGGCCTTTTTGGTATTTTTGAACGTTTTTGAAAATGGTTTTCAACTTGGTGAGTTCCGGCGCGAAACCCGTACAGAAAATAATTGGTATAATGAATGACTTTAATTTCATTGCATTTATAATTCACATAACAACGACATTATAAATGAAGATTGTCGGGGATAATAGTTTGTATATTGTGCTCTAGCTTGAAGTAAATCGTAATATGTATATGATTTAATGGTGTTTGATTAAAGACAGAGATGTGAATATCTTGCTATGTGTTATGATCTTTCGTTGCCATAGGTTGTTGTTTGTTAGTATGCCGAGGGGCAGAGGTCGTGGTCGTAACCGTGGTGCTGATGGACACGGGGATCAGATGCGGAATCGAGAGAATGTCGCTGGGAATGATTTTAGTTTGGGTGTTGCTACTATATTGCAACAAGTAGCGACTCAGATGACTCAGATGACCCAGGTGGTTCAACGTAGCATTGACGCGAGTCAGAACGTCGGTGTAAATCAATGGCTTCGCGAGGTAGTTCGTATGAATCCCCCTCGATTCGCTGGTACTGCGGATGCGTTGGGCTGGGATGGTTGGACTTTCCAGTTGGGAAATATTTTCGAGGATGTCGGATGTCCTGAGGAGCGGAAGGTACCTATCACTCAGTACCTTCTTGACAAAGATGCCGCTAATTGGTGGAAAGCTGTTAAACCTCGTGATGTCACGTGGGAGGAGTTCCAAGCATTTGTGGAAGCTGAGTTCTGTCCGAAACCGATTAGAGAGCATAGGATTCGCGAATTCTACTTGGCAGAACCGCAAGATATATCGGTGTCGCAGGCTATCATCGATTATAGTAAACAACTCAGTTATGTGCGAGATCGGCTGAGAACCGAGGAAGAGAGGATCCTTCACTTTGATAGACGGATGAAGCCGGATATTCGCGTGTATATGTCGGGATTCAATTGCACTTCGTTGAGGGACTATCAACCTCGAGCATTAGCCCGTGAACTAGCTTCGTTATCGTCGGAGCGTGTGCCCGAGTCGAAGAAGCAGAGGAAGTCTGATGACCGTGTGGACAGTGCAGGAGTTGGTGTTTCTAGTTTTCAATGCCGTATCCTTTCCGCTGTGAAGCTCCATCGCTCGATTCGTGGAACTGAGAGTTCCAAGTCGTCTGCTCTGACTCCTGGTAAAGCCAGTGGATGTTTTAACTGTAATGTGGTGGGACATGTTCGTGCACATTGTCCTTATCCGCCAGTAACGTGTTACAGGTGCGAACTCGAGGGACTCCGAGTTCAGTTTTGCGAGATGGTTACCGAGCCTTCCGGGGTACGGACTTGAGCACCGATATCAAGATCGACTCCGAGTAGTCCCGGAGGGGCGTGGTCCATCAGTTGTATGTTGAGTCATTTCCCTTGCTTTGTTGTTTTGAATTTCGGAGATTAACTTCTTTTATTTGAAGTGGATCGGATTTTGAACTCTATACTTTCGACTCTGTCGACTCGTTTATGTTCATTGACATTTTCTAAACTTGTACTGTCTTGTGCTTTTGTTGATCGAACGAGTTGTGGTATTATTTCAGAATAACCCATTTGTCGTTGTGACTTTCCAATTGCTATTCCATTTCTTGTGGATCTTATGTGAATGCACATCTTGTTGTCCTCACCGGATCGTATATTGTCTCGAGTCGAGATGTGAACTTTGGGGTTGTTGTTTGAGTATTATTTTTCGTCGTGATTCGAACATGATTGATCGACTGTTGTTGTCTTGATCGTTGTAATTCAATCATTTGATTGTTGGGTTTTTATTGATCTCGTTTCGTGATTTTTGAGCGTTCGGACTCCTTCGTAATTTCCTTAAGTTCGGGAAATTAGTTTTGTGTTCGATCTTCCAACCCTTGGGCTGTGGAATTTCGTATTTGTTTAGCGAATAGCTCGTGTTTTGATTGACGTACTGTTGAGTTGTTCAACCGTATTTATTTTCTTCGTTGTGTTTTGTTATTGTCGGCAACGGATATCGCGTGTTATCTGAATTTGTTTTGCGTTGTTCGTTCTATGTTTCAAGTTTCGAGGACGAAACTTCTTTTACGAGGGGTAGAATGTAATACCCAAGATCTTTATTCTGATTTTGTTGACTTTCTTCGGTCGAACGGACTGTTGTCATCCGCGTCTTTGAGGATCGCATGCTTGTATTTGTTAGGAGTATGCCCTCGAATGCCACTCAGAGGATGTTGAGTGAGGGCATTGCACTTGTAATTATGTAAATCAATTATATAAGGCAATGAATGTTTCTTTATTTACTGGTAGTTACTGGCATTCCTAACTCGTAAATATACATATAGAAACTAGTTCGTGTATTTGAGAGGAAAACGTTACACTCCTTATTGGATAAGGGGGTCGGCACTGGAAAAGTCTATAGCTCAAATACTTAATCGTTCGCAAGTCAATGAAACTTGACTGGGCGTTAAGTTTATGTGAAGACTTGTATGACGTGTTCTTTGACATGGAGAGTGCCTGTCGAACGCTAATGGTTAGTGGGAGCACACATTATAGGTATGCTAATTGGATTAGTATACTCGAACCGACTCACCCTCGATTCGTCACACGGATTTCACTCCGGGACAGTCAATGACGGAATCGAAAGGTTATGATAGGTATTCGTGAACCTTCGACTTGAGGATTTAGTAGGGATGTTCTTGTGACGTCAAGATTTTCATTAGAGTAGTTTGACCCTGTAAACCGGAAGGCGGGGGTCAACCTCGACGTGCATCTTGACGGGCAAGTAGCAGGTCCTACTGAATACCAAGATAGAATTCTTTCTCCCGTTAGTGAGCGGGTTATATGTCCTATGCGGTTATTGGCAGATGAGATCATAAGTCTTTGGCCAAAGCATTGGAGCTAGTTGTATTGGATACACGAGAGCTCGATGATCTCGATTTGCATTAACGCATGCATAGCGTCAAGTACAGATGGGATTTGACTGACCGTGACCCCATAACTTGATCGGGACATTTGAAATAAGGGTTTATACGTTTACTGGTATTCACGACAGAATGGTTCTTGAATGATCCCAATCATTCGTTCTCAGTTGGGGTACAGTGTAGGCCACCAGGCTGGCTAGGTGGTGCTACTACTCTTTGGTTCCTCCCACTGCTGACTGAGACGGACCTACCGAGTCGCGCAATAGGATTGACGATGGAATGTATCAAGTTTATTATCTCATTATGAATATTATATATTGGATATGTAATTTGGGACATTAGATGTTTAAATCGATTTATTGGATAAATTGATTTACGGCCTAATGAATTAAATAAATTACTGGGTGATTAATTTAATTCATAGATATAATTATTTCTTGGAGAAATTAATTATGTTGTTATGTATTTAATGTGATTAATTGATTGGATTAATTAATCGACACAAATACATCGGAACGGAATAGGAGTTTATCTGTTTGGACTCATGGGAGTCCGAAACGAACCAAACTCGTCCCGGCTCCTTCTAGATGGCCGCCCCATTTTCCCTCCTCTTTCCTTTGGTCATAGTCTTCACCTTAATTGGTAGATGACTTGAAGTATCAAGGGAACAAGATCTTTTAATTAATTCATTTTAATTATTTGGTCTTGATTCGGGAGGATTTTATGGAGAATAAAATGAAGACTCTCATCACTTGTTTTGGTAAGCCATTCCATACGTGAGAGAGGCTTTTCAAGAGCGAGAGAAAAACTTCTTTATCTTCATCTTCTTCTTTATGTGTTCTTGAGAGTTTTCTTGGAGAAAAATATCAAGAGATAAAATTGATAGATAGATTATACACTTAGAGTGCTATAATCAAAAAGCTTCATCACTTGATTCTATCCGTAACCTTGGAGGTTAATCGGGTGTTGTCATTCCGGTCGTTTCTCCGGCGCGTGGCAAGTAGAGACGCGGTGCTTTCGGCGTTGGATCGTTCAAGAGCTTGGAGCGGATTGGATTCGTAGAGATCAATCAAAGCTTGGGGAATAGCTCAAGAGAAGGTTACCATTTAATCAACGGAGTTCAAGGGTGAGTTTCTTATAACTCTTGTGAATTCGTTTTTGATATTCGTATATACATAGCTCGATCGATCCTCGTAGGGATTCGGATCGAATTAATTTTCGTTTTACCGCTTCCGCTGGGCCCTCGTTTTAGGCACTGAATCCCAACAGTGGTATCGGAGCATAGGTCTTGCGATCGTATATACGATATTGGCATTTGGAATGCTTGATTAGATGGTGAATGATTTGGAATCATTTTAGTCATAATCGTGGTATATGTTTTTACGTTCGTTGTAGTTATATTTTTCGTAAGTTTATGTCTAAATATAAATCTTAATTTTTTGGAAATATGATTTATATTGAAGATATGAATGTTGGAGAATATAGATATTGGATATACGGTCGAAAAACTAGCCCCGAATTGCCGTTGGACGGTCCGGGGGTGGTCCAGAAGCAGGGGGCCGCGGCCCAAGGCTCGGGGGCTGCGGCCCAGGGATGTTGCAGCCGGCCTGGGCAGGCGCTATACTGGGGGCCGCGGCCCAGGGCCGTTGGGCAGCCCTGCATGCTGCCTGGTGGCGTTTTCGGCCGCGGTTCGGCCTATTTTGGACCCGTTTCGGGCTTGTTTGCTTCGTGTATTCCTAAAAATGATTTCCCTCATTTTAAATTGGATTAAATATGATTAAAATGATTTATGGTATTTCATTTTATAAGGGAAAATTGATTTATTGGAATACTTGTGATCGACCGAATTATTTTGAACGTTTTCATATTGCCGATTGTGTGAATCGATTTGATCGGTTCGTATTGTTGATTGGATCAATGTATCTCTACGCTTTCCATTTATTTAGTATTTATTGGATGAATGCTTTTGAATGGTGATGTGGTTCGTGGACTTAGTTTTTGAATCGTTCGTTTTATTCGATTGGGTTGTAAAGGCCGTTTGAGCCTATTTATTTTACTAGAAAAAATTTGTATCTAGGATGCAATTTTCAATGTAAAATTTATATGTAATGACGAAGACCGGAGGAAGATCCATTTCGAGAAGACGAAGATTCAAGACGAAGACTTGTAATTAGATTACGGAGTTTTTGTTTTCTAGGAACGGTCCATGAACCACATGTTGTGAAATGTTGTTTCATATTGTATGAATGCCACAAACGCGCTAATATGATTAATGTGCAAAGTGTAACGTTAATCGCGAAAATTCTCCCACAATAAATAATTAAGTTTATAAGGTTTCAAGGTTTTCCTTCCCTCCATCGAGTTTTTCGGGAAATTGAAATCCAAACCGGATGTGCTATGCTTCCGAGTTATCGGGGTAGTCGTTCGGGGAGGACGGATAAATTACCGGGAGCGCATTGGATGCCTTCGATTGGAGCAAATTTTATCCCTAGAAACCTGATAGGTTGCCGGATAAGATTCAATTGTGAAACTGATTTGCGTCGATGGTATAAACTTGACTTGTTCACGAACCATAGAAACCGTATAGGTTGAGGGGAGTGAACAAGGGGAAAAAGAAGATCGAATCATCCGTTAGATGGGTTGGTGTTGGACACCACTTTATGAAAATTAATCGACTAGAAACCTGTTCGGTTTCCCTCTATTAAGATTTATAAAGAACTCTATCACCACTATGAAGTAGAGCGACGATACTTCCGGATTTCACATGGGAGTGTGTTATTCCGATAAAAATAGTGGGAGATGGGTAACAAGAATAGAAAAGACCTTAATTCTATACTCAGAACATAATTGAATGAGTCACTAATTAATCTATCGTACTTAATGCAGACTCAAATCTCAATATGACAATGAATCCACTCGCAATTCTGCTCGAAAAGAACACCTTAATGGGACCTAACTTTGTGGATTGGATCCGCAATCTGATGATTGTCCTCAGTATAGAGGCACTGGGATACGTCTTGGAGACGGACATTCCGGCGCCTCCTATGCGGACCCGAGCCAATCAGGAAGAGATTGAAAACCACGAAAAGTGGGTTAAGGATGACGTGAAAGTCCGTGCTTATATGATGGCTTCCATGTCTAATGAGCTTCAGAGATCTCATGAGAAAATGACTTCTGCTAGGCAGATTCTATCATCACTTAACCGAGCTTTATGGTGAGCATAGCAGAACTGCTAGATATGAGATATCCAAGAAACTGTTCGGTGCAAGGATGAAGGAATGTGAGAAGGTGGGGGAACACGTCCTCAAAATGATATCCATGGTCGAGAGATTGGAGGCTCTTGATTTTAAAATGGATACTTCTCTCCAAACCGACCTTATCCTACAGTTTCTCCCTGATTCCTTCTCACAGTTTGTTATGAACTTCAACTGCAATGAGATTGCATGTAATTTAGCTGGGCTAATGAACAAACTTGTGACCGCTCAGTCTCAGATGAAGACTCCGCGGATGAAGGAGTCTGCTCTTGTGATTTCTTCTGGACCTCGGAGGTCTAAGAACAAGAAGAAAAAGACCAAGAAGCAAACTGGACCACAAGTTAAGGACCTTAAGGGTAAGGGCAAGGCCCAGATGGTTCTGAAGAACAAGAAGAAGAAGGATGCTTGTCTCAAGTGCGGTGAGCTGGGCCACTGGGCTAGAGACTGTCCGATTCTTCATGGCACTTCGTGCATGTAACTTTTAGTTTTGGAAACAAATTGTTTTGCTACTGTATTTTCTACTTCCTGGATACTAGATTCTGGTGCTAGTTCTCATATTTGTACCGTGAATCAGGATCTGGAACAAAGTAGGAAGCTTGGAGCTGGAGAAGTTATGATCACAGTCGAAAGCGGGCATAGTGTCGAGGTGACCGACATAGGATCACTTCTTTTGGGTTTAGAATCCGGCTTTGTTTCGACTTTAGAAGATGTACTTGTTTTGCCCAAGGGGCACAAAAACATTGTATCCATTCCGGTCATGGACCGAAAAGGCTTTTCATTTTTCATTGGTGATGGTTCCTAAAAAATTTATTTTAGAAATAAACTTGTGGGTACTACTACATTGTTGAATGGATTGTATCATCTAAATCTCACCAACAAAGTAGTTGTGAATACTATGACTAGAAAACGTGGTAGGGATGAAACCAATCAAGTTTTGAAATGGCATCTTAGACTTGGTCATGTTGGTCAGACCAAGGATTACAAGATGGAAAAAGATGGACTTATGGGTCTATTGGGATCAGATCCCTTTCCTACTTGTGAATCTTGCCTTAAAGGCAAAATGACTAAGTCCCCCTTCACAGGGACATTTGAAAGAGCCGCTGATAAACTGGGATTAATCCATACCGACGTATGTGGTGCTTTGGAAGCAGCACGTGACGGATATCAATATTTCATTATGTTTACAGATGATCATACTAGGTATGGTTATGTATACTTAATGAAACATAAATCCGAGGCCTTTGAGAAATTCCAGGAATTCAAGGCCCTAGTCGAGCAACAAACTGGTAATCATTTCAAAGCACTTCGGTCGGACCGAGGTGGCGAGTATATGAGTACGGAGTTTGACGAGTTCCTTAAGGAACATGGAATAGTTTCACAACTAACACCTCCAGGTACTCCTCAGTTAAATGGTGTGTCAGAAAGAAGGAACCGGACCTTGTTAAACATGGTCCGTTCCATGCTGGGCTATACTGACTTACCAATTTACCTGTGTGGGTATGCACTCCTGACTGCCGCTTATATCTTAAACAGATGTTCCAAATCCGTTCCTAAAACTCCACATGAGATGTGGCAGGGAAGGAAACCAAGTCTTAATCATTTTAGGATTTGGGGATGTCCCGCCTATGTCAAGAAGACTAAGGTGGAAAAGTTGGAAGCTAGGTCTGCGAAGGGACGTTTCATTGGATTCCCATCTGGGATGATGGGATATCTATTCTACATGCCCGAAGATCGAAATATCGTTGTTGCTTTACAAGAACACTTCCTGGAAGATGAGTTCATTTAGGAAGGCGGAGCAGGTAGAAGTATTTCTTTAGAAGAATATAATGAAACTCCTCGGGAGACACCTGTACAAGAAACTGGAACCAAACCTTCTGAAACACAAGTACTACCACCTCGTAGGTCTAGTAGGGTGTCTCATTTACCTGAGAGGTATGGGCTTGTGAACTTGGAGGAGCGGGGTCTCCATGAGGTTCCAAGTGATAGCCAAGAGACCGACCCAACAACCTATGACCAAGCGATGGTGGATGTAGACTCCGCGAAATGGTGTGAAGCTATGGAAGCTGAGATATACTCGATGCATGTCAATCAGGTCTGGACTCTAGTAGACCGCCCCAAGGGCATAGTGCCTATTGGGAACAAATGGATCTACAAGAGAAAGACTGATGGTGATGGCAAGGTTGACGCCTATAAGGCCAGGCTTGTGGCAAAGGGTTATACCCAAAAGGAAGGGATCAATTACCATGATACCTTCTCGCCCGTAGCCATGATCAAGTCTATTCGCATGATGCTTGCTATAGCTGCCTACCACGATTATGAGATATGGCAAATGGACGTAAAGACGGCTTTCCTTAATAGACTCCTCGAGGAGGAAATCTATATGGAGCAGCCTAAAGGCTTTGTGTCCGAAGTCGATATTCATAAAGTGTGCAAGCTTCAGCGTTCCATTTATGGACTGAAGCAAGCGTCGCGTAGTTGGAACCTTCGTTTTGACGAGGCGGTCAAAGAGTTTGACTTCGTGCAAAATGAAGAGGAACCTTGTGTATACAAGAGGGTTAGTGGGAGTAAGATCGCATTCTAAGTACTATATGTAGATGACATTCTACTAATAGAAAATGATGTGGGAATGCTCAGTTCTGTGAAAGCTTGGCTTTCGAGTCATTTCTCCATGAAAGACTTGGGAGAAGCAACCTATATTCTTGGTATTCGGCTCTACCGGGATAGAGCGAAGAGAACAATAGGTCTTTCCCAAGCCCTCTATATAGATAAGATCTTAAAGTGATTTAAGATGGAT
The DNA here is from genome assembly GCA_033398695.1 of Orobanche coerulescens. Lineage (NCBI taxonomy): Eukaryota > Viridiplantae > Streptophyta > Magnoliopsida > Lamiales > Orobanchaceae > Orobanche > Orobanche coerulescens. Next base: position 20,047,911 of record CM065801.1, read on the forward strand.
GATTCTAAAAGAGGGTTCCTTCCGATGCGACATGGAATAAAACTCTCCCTGAAGATGTGTCCTCAAAGTGAGGAAGAACGAAAGGAAATGAGTAATATACCATATGCTTCGGCCGTGTGTAGCCTTATGTATGCTATGTTGTGTACAAAACCTGACATCGCGCATGCTGTAAGCGTGGTGAGTAGGTTTCAGGCAAACCCAGGTAGGGAACATTGGACTGCCGTAAAGAACGTTTTCAAGTACTTGAGAAGGACTAGAGATATGGTTCTGATGTATGGCGGTGGAGAATTGGATGTGGTGGGATACACTGATTCGGACTTCCAAGGACTGAAGGACGACTTGATGTCTACTTCTGGCTACATATTTACTCTTAATGGAGGAGCAGTGTCTTGGCGTAGTGCCAAGCAAAGCGCGACTGCTTATTCTACCTGCCAGACTGAGTATCAAGCAGCCTCGGAGGTTCCAAGGAAGGGTTCTAGATTAAGAAGTTTCTGGGAGAACTTCAAGTGATACCATGTGCTGAGCTGCCTGTTCTGCTATACTGCGACAACGACGGAGCTGTAGCGCAGGCCAAGGAGCCGAGGTTTCACAACAGCACCAAACATATTGAGAGGAAGTATCATCTCGTAAGAGAATTTGTTCGCAAGGGATACATTGTGCTGCACAGAGTAGACTCGGCCGACAACGTCGCTGATCCACTGACCAAGCCAATTTCTCAGACTAGCTTGGAGAGTCATCTGGAGAACATGGGTATTAGATACCATAGTGTGTGGCATTGAGTGCAAGTGGGAGATTGTTAGGAGTATGCCCTCGAATGCCACTCAGAGGATGTTGAGTGAGGGCATTGCACTTGTAATTATGTAAATCAATTATATAAGGCAATGAATGTTTCTTTATTTACTGGTAGTTACTGGCATTCCTAACTCATAAATATACATATAGAAACTAGTCTGTGTATTTGAGAGCAAAACATTCCACTCCTTATTGGATAAGGGGGTCGGCACTGGAAAGGTCTATAGCTCAAATACTTAATCGTTCGAAAGTCAATGAAACTTGATTGGGCGTTAAGTTTATGTGAAGACTTGTATGACGTGTTCTTTGACATGGAGAGTGCCTGTCGAACGCTAATGGTTAGTGGGAGCACACGTTATAGGTATGCTAATTGGATTAGTATACTCGAACCGACTCACCCTCGATTCGTCACACGGATTTCACTCCGGGACAGTCAATGACGGAATCGAAAGGTTGTGATAGGTATTTGTGAACCTTCGACTTGAGGATTTAGTAGGGATGTGCTTGTGACGTCAATATTTTCATTAGAGTAGTTTGACCCTGTAAACCGGAATGCGGGGGTCAACCTCGACGTGCATCTTGACGGGCAAGTAACAGGTCATACTGAATACCAAGATAGAATTCTTTCTCCCGTTAGTGAGCGGGTTATATGTCCTATGCGGTTATTGGCAGATGAGATCATAAGTCTTTGGCCAAAGCATTGGAGCTAGTTGTATTGGATACACGAGAGCTCGATGATCTCGATTTGCATTAACGCATGCATAGTGTCAAGTACATATGGGGTTTGACTGACCGTGACCCCATAACTTGATCGGGACATTTGAAAGAAGGGTTTATACGTTTACTGGTATTCACGACAGAATGGTTCTTGAATGATCCCAATCATTCGTTCTCAGTCGGGGTACAGTGTAGGCCACCAGGCTGGCTAGGTGGTGCAACTACTCTTTGGTTCCTCCCATTGCTGACTGAGACGGACCTACCGAGTCGCCCAATAGGATTGACGATGGAATGTATCAAGCTTATTATCTCATTATGAATATTAGATATTGGATATCTAATTTGGGACATTAGATGTTTAAATCGATTTATTGGATAAATTGATTTACGGTCTAATGAATTAAATAAATTACTGGGTGATTAATTTAATTCATAGATATAATTATTTCTTGGATAAATTAATTATGTTGTTATGTATTTAATGTGATTAATTGATTTGATTAATTAATCGACACAAATACATCGGAACGGAATAGGAGTTTATCTGTTTGGACTCACGGGAGTCCGAAACGAACCAAACTCGTCCCGGCTCCTTCTAGATGGCCGCCCCATTTTCCCTTCTCTTTCTTTTCGTCATAGTCTCCACCTTAATTGGTGGATGACTTGAAGTATCAAGGGAACAAGATCTTTTAATTAATTTATTTTAATTATTTGGTCTTGATTTGGGAGGATTTTATGGAGAATAAAATGAAGACTATCATCACTTGGTTTGGTAAGCCATTCCATACGTGAGAGAGGCTTTTCAAGAGAGAGAGAAAAACTTCTTTATCTTCACCTTCTTCTTTATGTGTTCTTGAGAGTTTTCTTGGAAAAAAATATCAAGAGATAAAATTGAGAGATAGATTATACACTTAGAGTGCTATAATCAAAAAGCTTCATCACTTGATTCTAGCCGTAACCTTGGAGGTTAATCGGGTGTTGTCATTCCGGTCGTTTCTCCGGTGCGTGGCAAGTAGAGACGCGGTGCTTTCGGCGTTGGATCGTTCAAGAGCTTGGAGCGGATTGGATTCGTAGAGATCAATCAAAGCTTGGGGAATAGCTCAAGAGAAGGTTACCATTTAATCAATGGACTTCAAGGGTGAGTTTCTTATAACTCTTGTGAATTTGTTTTTGATATTCGTATATACGTAGCTCGATCGATCCTCGTAGGGATTCGGATCGAATTAATTTTCGTTTTACCGCTTCTGCTGGACCTTCGTTTTAGGCACCGAATCCCAACAGTATTATGGTACGTTTATCTTCATAGACTGTTCGTTATTGTTTTGAGTCTTAGCCGGTGCGTTCGCATGATCGAGACGTCGTCGAGTATCGAACCGGGCAGTCGGAGGGCATGCTGGGCCGATTACGGCCGTAAGGCTGCCGAACAGACTGACCTAGGAGGACTCGGTTACGGCCGTAGGGTCTACCGGGTTACGGCCGTAAGGCTTGTTACGGCCGCTAGAGCTGGACGGTTACGTCCGTAATGTCTCGGCAGAATGCAGGCAGTGGCCACCGGGAGTTCGGTTACGGCCGTAAGGCTATGCCGATTACGGCCGTAACGTGCGATCGTTGCGCACGCAACCTGTCGACCATTGCGCATGCTAACACGTGTTGGCCGGGTTACGGCTGTAAGGCCCTTCCGGTTGCGGCCGTAACGTGTCCGGCCATATATAGGCCTGACTCGGCCAGAATTCATTTCACTTCGTTTTTCACCCCTGTTGGCGGCTGCGGACGGGAGCGACCGGTAGGAGGAGTTCTTGTCCGATTCTTCTCATTTCCAAGGCTTTTTGGAAGATACTTTTTGATTAAATCATCATTTAATCCACGTTCTTCGTTGAATCAAGGTATTTTCTTGCTTAGAACCCTACTTGTATGATTTTTGGGGGTTTTCATCGTGATTCATTTATTTGTCCGATTTTGATGAATTGGTTATGGTATTCTGGTTGTCTTGGCCATAATCTTCGGATTTTTGTAAACTCGTTTATTGATTTTCACCACCCGGAACATGAATTTCAATTTCCTTGAAGAACCTTTGGATTCTTGTCCTTTTTCCAGTAGATTCGGATTTCTGTTTAGCATTAATTATGCGTGGTGATGTTATTTTCATAGCGTTCGTGAAGTTGTCGAAGTCTTAGTCGTTTTTGGAGGTTCGAAGGCTAACCGACCGTATCCGTTCATTGTTTCCCATTGCTCGTGGTATCGAGGCAAGTATCTTGTCCATATGTTTCATGTTTCGTAGGCATAATTATTGATAAATAATTTTATGCGAAATCCAATGTTTAATGAACGTAAAAAGGGATCGGTATGTTCTCGATAAATGTTGTGTTTCAAAGATAATTCGTGTACTTCGTGAATATATGTGTTCTAGGAATATATGTGTTGGTTTTGTATGTTGAAAGATGCTATGATCACTTTGAGTGAGTTTAATAGACCGTAATCCTTTGACGGGGATTACGTAATGTTATGTGTACTTGTTCAGTAAGAATGTAATGTGTGTGATATTAGTTGTTACTCCTTTGAAAGGAGGTTGTGATGTTTAAGTGTTGCTTGGCTTGATGTTCTGCTCATTGTTATATGATCATTGAAAGTGATGTGCCTCCGGGTAGGATTGATAAATCTCCGGGATCCATACTTGTTAGTATGGGTCGGGAGTGACCGTAGGGTTATCCAATCCGGGTATGTCTTGCGGGGACTCCGAGGTTTGGGGCTTGCTATCCCGATGCCGGGATAACTTGTGGGGGTTATCATCGGGTATGTCTTGCGGGGACTCCAAGGTTCGTGGCTTGTTAGCGCGATGCCGGGATAACTTATGGTTTTAATTTGGTTATGAATGTATATGTGCTTGTGGTCACGTGACTGTTGTTACGGTGACATGTGATTCGGTAAGGTTTCCTTGTGGGTTATTCACTCGGGTATGTTCTACGGGAGCATCTGAGGTCCGTGGCTTGCTAGCATGGGACGCGAATAATCTGTGGAAACATGTTGTTATGATATGATCGGGTCTTGGACCTCGTGCTTGTGATCGGAATGGTATGATTGGGTCGTGGACCCCGTGTGTTGTTATCGTAATTGTACTTTGGGAAAATGACTTTTGGGTTGTGTCCCTAAATGTTTTCGAAAGGTTTGAGAATTCTTCAATCCCAATTGTTTTCAAAACTCCCGAGATCATAAAATATTTTCACAAGGTGTATATCGGGTTTACCCCTATCTTTGGATTAACCGTTTTGATCAGTGATTTACCTCGGGAAATATGTTTATGATTTCTTAGTCCTTGGAGTATGATATGTATGGCTTGTACTTCTGTTTTATACTTGCACTAGCAAAACAGTAGAGTTTTGCTAACCCCCGAGTATTCGGGGGTGGATGTCTGTATTGCGTCCAGGTACTTGCAGGTTGCTGGGGAGCGAATCACAGGTTCGATACGAAGGATGATGGAAGACGAAGATACTAATCATATGAAGACCAATTGAAGAGTATTTGTTAGAGTCTTGTTGGTTAACCCTCCGATGGGTTGTTCTTCCGTTTTATGGGAGTGTTATTGTATTCTAGCCCCTGCGTGGGTATGTGTTCTGGGAAAGAATCTTGTATGTAATGTTGTGTGTGTTGAGATAAAGATCAAATCGGTATGATGGTCCTTCATGTAGCCATGTCGGCATATGATTGATGTATTGTTTTTATATTTAGCCTGATAGATCCTCACGGAGAGGGTCTGCGGCGCTGTAATATTCCCGATTGGTTTGGGGGTGTTACAGAAGTGCCTATCGAACACTACTGGTTAGTGGGAGCATACATTATAGGTATGTTAATTGGATTAGTATACTCGAACCGACTCACCCTTGATTCGTCACACGGATTTCACTCCGGGACAGTCAATGACGGAATCAAAAGGTTGTGATAGGTATTCGTGAAACTTCGACTTGAGGATTTAGTAGGGATGTGCTTGTGACGTTTAGATTTTCAGAGTAGTTCGACCCTGTAAACCGGAATGCGGGGGTCAACCTCGACGTGTGTCTTAACGGGCAAGTAGCAGGTCCTACTGAATACCAAGATAGAATTCTTTCTCCTGTTAGTGAACGGGTTACATGTCCTATGCGATTATTGGCAGATGAGATCATAAGTCTTTGGCCAAAGCATTGGAGCTAGTTGTATTGGATACACGAGATCTCGATGATCTCGATTTGCATTAACTCATGCATAGTGTCAAGTACAGTTAGGGTTTGACCGACCGTGACCCTATAACTTAATCGGGACATTTGAAAGAAGTGTTTATACGTATATTGGTATTCACGACAGAATGGTTCTTGAATGATCCCAAACATTCGTTCTCAGTTGGGGTACAGTGTAGGCCGCCAGGCTGGCTAGGTGGTGCTACTACTCTTTGGTTCCTCCCATTGCTAACTGAGATGGACCTACTGAGTCGAGCAATAGGAATGACGACGAAATGAATCGATCTTATTCTCTCATTATGAATATTAGATATTGGATATATAATTTATTGGGACATTGGATGTTTAAATTAATATATTGGATAAATTAATTTACGGCCTAATAAATTTAATAAATTACTGGGTGATTAATTTAATTCATGAATATAATTTTTTCTTGGAGAAATTAATTATGTTATTATGTATTTGATATGATTAATTAATTGGATTAATTAATTGATATAAATGCATCGGAACATAATTGGAGTTTATCTGTTTGGACTCACGGGAGTGCGATATGAATCGAACTCGTCCGATTCCTTCTAGATGGCCGCCCCCTACACCTACCCCCTCTTGGTCTTTGTCTCCATTTTAATAATGGAAGACTTAAGACCTTAAGGGATATCAAATCTCTTTTTATATGAAAAAGGGTGATTTGATGAGATAGGTTGAAGAATATATTGGGAAGACTATCTCACTTTGAAGATTCACCTTGTGCATTCACGGTTGAGAGAGAGAGAGAGAGAGAGAGAGAGAGAGAGAGAGAGAGAGAGAGTGAGTGAGTGAGACAATAGTTTTCTCCAAGTCTACACATTGTTCTTCATGTTCTTGAGTTTTTTCTTGGAGGAAAAATTTAGACATAATTGAGAGTTTGTGAGTTATACACTTAGAGTGTAATATTCACATTTGATAGCTTCATCATCCGATTCTAGCCGTAACCTTAGAGGTTAATTGGGTGACCGTCGTTCCATTCGTTTCCCCGACGCGTGACAAGTAGAGACGCGGTGCTTTCGGCGTTGGATCATCCAAGAGCTTGGAGCGGATTGGAATCGTAGGGAGATCGCCTAAAACTTGGGGAAATGCTTTCTCGGATATCACCATTTAATCAACGGACTACGAGGGTATGTTTTCTCGTATCTTCTTATGTTTCGTTTTATATTCATATATACGTAGCTTGATCGATCCTCATAGGGATTCCGATCGAATTAATTTTCGTTTTACCACTTCCGCTGGGCCTTCGATTTAGGCACCGAATTCCAACAGTGGTATCGGAGCGTAGGTCTTGCGATCGTATATATAATTTTTGGCATTTGAAATGCTTGATTGGATGGTGAATGAATTTTAATCACTTATAGTCATAATCGTGGTGTATGTTTTCGTTCGCTGTAGTTGTATTTTTTGTAAGTTTGTGTCTAAATATAAATCTTTAATTTTTGGGAAATATTATTTATATTGTATATATGAAAGTCGGAATATATTGATATTTGATATCCGATCGAAAATCTAGCCCTGAATCGTCGTTGGACGATTTTTTGGATGGGGGATGGAAACTATCGGGTGACCCGACCCTGCCAATCGGCACGGGCCATGCCAGGCAGGCCAGTCTTGGAGACTGATGTGGACCAGTCCAACATGATCCAAACAGTACAAACGGACCCGATTCAAATGACTATTGGACCTATGACAAGAGGTCGGATCAAACGATTCAAAACAGCTCTAAACGGATTAATAGTACACCATGTGAATAATGGGTCGAAGGGTAATGAGAGTGAATCAAGCTATTTAATTTCTCTCATACAAGTACTTTAGGATTTTATGCTTTTTTTAATAAAACTCGAGTATTGTAACTTGAGCTGTGTGATTGTTCAATTTAATCGAGTCGTATGTATTTATCGAGTTGTACGTTTATTTGTTTTGTATTTTTTTTTAGTTGTATTTATGTCGAAAATAAAGTCCAAATAATCAAGTATCAAGGTCGTGAGTAAAAGGCAAAAGGCAGACGAAAACCGGACAAACTAATAATTTCCGCGCGTAAGAAGAGTATGTACCAGTTTTGGTATTTTGGTCATAACTTTCTCGCACGAAATCCGATTAAGGTGATTCAAGTGGCCACGGAAAGATAAGAGAAAAATCTACGATTCTTGTTTTATGGTCGAATGTTCAAAACAGCTTCTATCGGTCGATATAGTCCATGCAAAAATTGAGAACTTTATTCCACCAAAGTAGAAGCTTCCTACACCAATCTTTGACCACTTTGTGATCAAATCTTCACATTTATTTGGTCTTGATTCTCTTTGATTTGTTTTTGGCTGATTTTATTTTATTTTATTTTATCTTAGTCTTCATAGGAAGTTGATTGGAAATTTTCTTTTTATTTTTATATTATTATTGTAGTAGGATTTTGGCTATAAATAGCCATCTTTGGTCATTTGTAAGGACACAATTTTGATGAAATATATTGATATCACCTTGAATGTTTTCTTTCTTTCTCAAATTCTCTAAGTTCTTTCTAAGACTTGAAGAATTCCACAAATACTTGTACTTGTTAGTTCACTTCAATTGAGAAGACGGGTTTTCAAGACATATTTGTTTCCGATCGTTTGTGACGATCAAAATCTTATCTAGCTTTTGTTTCTTTGTTTTTGATTGATCAATTTAGATCGAGTTCACTCCATTCAAGGAGCCGGGTTCGTATCAGTTGGTAATCAGAGCCAAGGTTTCTTAAGTAAGACCTTATTCTTTAATTTCTTGTCGATTTTCTTTTCTTGCCAATATATATAATATCACGCTTTGTCGGTTGTACCGCCTTAGTGAATATATATATATATATATATATATATATATATATATATATATATATATATCACGATTGGTTGGTTATACCACCTTAGTGATTAAAAAAAACAAAAAAAAAGAAAACCAAAAAAAAAGAAAAAAAATTATATATATCACATTGGTTGGTTCTACCACCTTGGTGACAAATCGACAAAGAAAGGTCTTCGCCTTAATATTCATCAAAACCTAAATATTGAAAAATTGATCCATACTATTTTATTTCTTGTTCTTATTTCATTTCTTACCATATCCTTCTTCACCTTGATCTTGAAGTTATTTGTGTACCATACTTCTTTCTTTCCTTCTTTGCCAAAAATTTCCTACGAGTATTTTGTTGATTCTTTGAGTCGACAAGTATTTACGAAAATTTGAGAACAGGAGTGGAAAAAGATGTAAGGGTGTGAGCACATTAGAGCGAGTAAAAGTCAAAAAAAAAGTGATACATATTTTTGTAACATGTCTGAAGAAAGTAGTAAGGGGGGAAGATATGATGAAAAATTTATGTGGGAAGCAATGACTGGGAAGATAAAAAAAAATTGATGGATAGAATATAGAGTATAAGGGAGGAAGTGAGGGAGAACAAAAAGAATGCTAGTGATTTAAAAACTAATGCTAGAAGGGGAAGATTCTTTGAACAAGAAGACTTTGAGGAGGATGATAGCCAATCCAAGGGGGGAGGAAATAATCGGTGGAATAATCGAGAAAATGATAACTTCAAAAATATCAAAATTAATATTACATCTTTTCACGGTAAAAATGATCCGGAAATTTATTTGGAATGGGAAACTAAAATTGAATTGATATTTAGTTGTCATAATTTTTTCGAAGAAAAGAAAGTAAAACTAGCGGTGATTGAGTTTTCCGATTATGCTATATTTTGGTGGGATCAACTTTGCCAAAATAGAAAACGTAATAGGGAATCTCAAGTGGAGAGTTGGAGGGAGATGAAGGCGATAATGAGGAAGAGGTTTGTTCCTTCTCATTATTATCGGGAACTTTACCAAAAATTGCAAAATTTAAGGCAAGGTAACCATAGTGTGGAGGATTACTTTAAGGAGATGGAGGTATTGATGATGCGAGCTAATATTGATGAGGATCGAGAAGCTACTATGGCAAGATTTTTGGGAAGCTTGAATCGAGAAATTGCCAATATGGTAGAGTTACAACAATATGTGGAGTTGGAGGATTTGGTGCACTTGGCCATCAAAGTTGAGCAACAGCTCAAGAGGAGGGGTACGTTTTGCAACAATACAAGTACCTCAAGCTCACCATGGAGATCAAACAAAGCCAAGGACAACAACCCAACGTCAACATTTCATCCGAGGCAAGAGGGACGTCCGAAATTCACACCATCACCTAAACCATCACAAGGTACTTCTAATACATCAACTTCTAGAAATAGAGACATCGAGTGTTTTAAATGTCATGGAAAAGGGCATATGATGAATGAATGTCCAAATAGAAGAACTATGATTTTACTTGATAATGGTGAAGTCATAATGGATGATGAAAGTGATGATAAAAATGAAGAAGATCCTATCTTGGAAGAATATGACGATTGTGAGATTCCTATATCTTTAACCCTTGTTTCTAAAAGAGCTTTAAATCTAAACATTAAAGAAATTGATGAAATGCAAAGGGAAAATATTTTTCACACTAGATGCTACATCAAAGATAAAGTTTGTAGTGTGTTAATTGATGGAGGAAGTTGTACTAATGTTGCTAGCCAAACCATGGTCGAGAAGTTAGGGTTGACCGTAATAAGACACCTGAAACCCTACAAGTTACAATGGTTGAATGATAGCGGAGAGGTAAAGATATGGAAGCAAGTAGTCGTACCCTTAAAAATTGGAAACTACGAAGACGAAGTTATTTGCGATGTTCTTCCAATGCAAGCCGGACATCTATTATTGGGAAGAACGTGGGAATTTGACCGAAAATCCAACCATGACGGCTTCACGAACAAATACTCATTTGTATTCCGAGGAAAGAATTTCACACTTGCTCCTTTGACACCAAGTCAAGTTCAACAAGATCAACTTTGGTTACAAAAAGAAAATGAAAAAGAAAAAGAAAAGAAAAAAGAAAAAGAAAAAGAAAAAGAAAATGAAAATGAAAAAGAAAATGAAAATGAAAAAGAAAATGAAAAAGAAAAAGAAAAAGAAAAAGAAAAGAAAAAAGAAAAAGAAAATGAAAAAGAAAAGAAAGAAAAAGAAAAACAAGAAAAAAAGAGATAAAAGAGAGGGTTGGAGAAAAAATCGAGAGAGAAAAAAAATCTATTTGCCACAAAAGGAGACCTCAAAAATGCTTTCTACTCAAGTTGGACTTTTGTTCTTCTTGCATACGAAGAAATTTTTTTTACTAAAAATATCGATTCGTTGCCTAGTGCAATTGAGTCTCTTTTGCAGGAATTTGATGATGTTATTCCCGATGAGATTCCAAGTGGTTTACCACCGATTAGAGGAATCGAACATCAAATTGATTTTATTCCGGGGGCGACCTTACCAAACAAGCCGGCATACCGAACAAATCCCAAAGAGACCAAAGAAATTCAACGACAGGTAACTGAGTTGTTAAATAAAGGTCATATTAAGGAAAGTTTAAGCCCTTGTGCGGTTCCTGTTTTATTTGTCCCAAAAAAAGATACCTCATGGAGAATGTGTACGGATTGTAGAGCAATCAACAACATCACCATCAAGTATAGGCATCCAATACCTAGACTTGATGATATGTTAGATGAGTTGCACGGATCTTGCATATTTTCAAAAATTGACTTAAGAAGTGGTTATTTTCAAATCCGAATGAAGGAAGGGGATGAATGGAAATGTGCTTTCAAAACAAAATATGGTTTATATGAGTGGCTAGTTATGCCTTTTGGTTTAACTAATGCACCAAGTACTTTTATGAGATTGATGAATCATGTTTTGCGACATTTTATCGGAGTTTTTGTCATGGTTTATTTTGACGACATTTCGATCTACAATAAATCTTTAGATAAGCATGTGCTACACATTAAACAAGTTCTAGAAGTGCTTCAAAAAGAAAAGTTGTATGCTAACATGGAAAAATGTTGTTTTTGCACAAATGAAGTTTCCTTTTTAGGCTTTGTTGTTACTAACGATGGCATACGAGTTGAAGAAGAAAAGGTTAGGGCTATACAAGAATGGCCAACTCCTACAAGCATCACGGATGTTCGTAGCTTTCACGGGCTTGCGAGTTTTTATAGACGTTGTTAGGAGTATGCCCTCGAATGCCACTCAGAGGTTGTTGAGTGAGGGCATTGTACTTGTAATTATGTAAACCATTTATATAAGGCAAATGAATGTTTCTTATTTACTGGTAGTTACTGGCATTCCTAACTCGTAAATAAACATATAGAAACTAGTCCGTGTATTTGAGAGCAAAACGTTCCACTCCTTATTGGATAAGGGGGTCGGCACTGGAAAGATTATAGCTCAAATACTTAATCATTCGCAAGTCGATGAAACTTGACTAGGCGTTAAGTTTATGTGAAGACTTGTATGACGTGTTCTTTGACATGGAGAGTGCCTGTCGAACACTAATGGTTAGTGGGAGCACACGTTATAGGTATGCTAATTGGATTAGTATACTCGAACCGACTCACCCTCGATTCGTCACATGGATTTCACTCCGGGACAGTCAATGACGGAATCGAAAGGTTGTGATAGGTATTCGTGAACCTTCGACTTAAGGATTTAGTAGGGATGTGCTTGTGACGTCAAGATTTTCATTAGAGTAGTTCGACCACCTTAAACCGAAGGCGGGGTCAACCTCGGCGTGCATCTTGGACGGGCAAGTAGCGAGTCCTACCGAATACCAAGATAGAATTCTTTCTCCGTTAGTGAGCGGGTTATATGTCTATGCGGTTATTGGCGGATGAGATCATAAGTCTTTGGCCAAAGCATTGGAGCTAGTTGTATTAGATACACGGCGGCTCGATGATCTCGATTTGCATTAACGCATGCATAGCGTCAATCTGAGATAGGGTTTGGTCGACCGTGACCCTATAACTTGATCGGGACATTTGAAAGAAGGGTTTATACGTATACTGGTATTCATGACAGAATGGTTCTTGAATGATCCCAATCATTCGTTCTCAGTTGGGGTACAGTGTAGGCCGCCAGGCTGGCTAGGTGGTGCTACTACTCTTTGGTTCCTCCCATTGCTGACTGAGACGGCCTACCGAGTCGTGCATGAGGATTGACAACGGAATGAATCAAGCTAATTCTCTCATTATGAATATTAGATATTGGATATCTAAATTTAGGACATTAGATGTCTAAATCGATTTATTGGATAAATTGATTTACGGCCTAATGAATTAAATATATCACTGGGTGATTAATTTAATTCAAGGATATAATTATTTCTTGGAGAAATTAATTATGTTATAATGTATTTGATATGTTTAATTAATTGGATTAATTAATCGATATAAATACATCGATATGGAATCGGAGTTTATTTGTTTGGACTCGCGGGAGTCCGAAACGAACCGAACTTGTCCGATTTCTACATGGGCCAAACCCCACACTTCCACCCACTTTCATATGGACCCATGTTCCATTCTTTATGGTTGATCATTGAGGTGGTGGGGCTTTGATTCTCATAATTATGAGATGTGCATGTGGAGAGTTGAATAAATGAAGATGAAGACATCTCTCACTTATCATTATTCCAAGCAATTTTTTTCCAACGTGAGGTTGAAGAGGAGAGAGAGATAGAAGTCTTCATCATCATCTTCTTTATTCATCTTCTTCATTCATCTTCTTCACAACTTCTTAGAGAAATTTTGTGAGGAAATATTGAGAGAGATAGATATTCATACACTTAGAGTGATATTAATATCTATAACAAGCTTCATCACCTAGATCTAGCCGTATCCTCGGAGGATAGCAAGGTGTTGTCATTCCGTTCGTTTTTCCAGCACGTGGCAAGTAGAGACGCGGTGCTTTCGGCGTTGGATCGTTCAAGGGATTGAAGCGGAATAGATTCGTAGAGATCAAGCAAAGCTTGGGGAATAGCTCAAGAGAAGGTTATCCATTTAATCAACGGACTACGAGGGTATGTTTCTTGTATCTCTTGTATTTTGTTTTTGATATTCGTATATACGTAGCTCGATCGATCCTCGTAGGGATTCGGATCGAATTAATTTTCGTTTTACCGCTTCCGCTGGGCCTTCGTTTTAGGCACCGAATCCCAACAGTGGTATCGGAGCGTAGGTCTTGCGATCGTATATACGATATTGGCATTTGGAATTCTCGATTAGATGGTGAATGATTTGGAATCATTTTAGTCATAATTGTGGTATATGTTTTTCGTTCGTAATAATTGTATTTTTCGTAAGTTTATGTCTAAATATAAATCTTAAATTTCTGGGAAATATGATTTATATTGAAGATATGAAAGTCGGAAAATATTGATATTGGATATCCGGTCGAAAATCTAGCCGAATAAATCGTCGGACGATTTTTTGGACAAAAAGGGTAATCGGCCGAGAGTGACTCGGCCGTGTCTGGGTGACACGGTCGTGTCCGTGTCTGGCCAAGTCAGCGACGACCGACCGTGTCACAGGACTTGGTCGTGTCTGGCCGGCATCTTCCGAGCGTGACTCGGCGTGCGAGCACATGCAGCCGGTAAGTGCCGAGGGTGACTCGGTCATGCAGCGATTTTCACCCATTTCGATTTTTCCGTGTATTCTTAAAAATTAATCTCCCGCACATTAAATTGGATTTAATATGATTAAAATGATTTATGGTATTTCATTTTATAATGGAAATTTGATTAATTGGAATATTTATAGTCGACCGAATTATTTTGAACGTTATCAAATTACCGATTGTGTGAATCGATTGGATCGGTTCGTATTGTTGATTGGATCAATGTATCTCTACGCTTTCCATTTATATAGTATTTTTGGATGAATGCTTTTTGAATGGGGATGTGGTTCGTGGACTTAGATTTGAATCGTTCGTTTTATTCGATTGGGTTGTAAAGGCCATTTTAAGCCTATTTATTTTACTAGAAATGTTTGTATCTAGGATGCAATTTTCGATGTAAAATTTATATGTAATGACGAAGACCGGAGGAAAATCCATTTCGAGAAGACGAAGATTCAAGACGAAGACTTGTAATTAGATTACGGAGTTTTTGTTTTCTAAGGCGGTCCATGAACCACATGTTGGTAGCAACTAGGTTGTGAATGGTTGTTTCATATTGTATGAATGCCACAAACGCGCTAATATGATTAATGTGCAAAGTGTAACGTTAATCGCGAAAATTCTCCCACAATAAATAATTAAGTTTATAAGGTTTCAAGGTTTTCCTTCCCTCCATCGAGTTTTGAATTGAAATCCAAACCGGATGTGCTATGCTTAGAGTTATCGGGGTAGTCGTTCGGGAGGACGGATAAATTACCGAGCGCATTGGATGCCTTCGGTTGGAGCAAATTTTATCCTAGAAACACGATAGGTTGCCGGATAAGATTCAATTGTGAAACTGATTTGCGTCGATGGTATAAACTTAACTTGTTCACGAACCATATAAATCGTATAGGTTGAGGGGAGTGAACAAGGGGAAAAGAAGATCGAATCATCCATTAGATGGGTTGGTGTTGGACACCACTTTATGAAAATTAATAGACTAGAAACCTGTTCGGTTGCCCTCTATTAAGATTTATAAAGAACTCGATCACCACTATGAAGTAGAGCGACGATACTTCCGGATATCACATGGGAGTGTGTTATTCCGATAAAAATAGTGGGAGCTGGGTAACAAGAATAGAAAAGACCTTAAATTCTATACTCAGAACATAATTGAATGAGTCACTAATTAATCTGTTATACTTAATGCAGACAAATCTCAATATGACAATGAATCCACTCGCAATTCTACTTGAAAAGAACACCTTAATGGGACCTAACTTTGTGGATTGGCTCCATGTCCGATGATTGTCCTCAGTATAGAGGCACTGGAATACGTCTTGGAGACGGACATTCCGGCGCCTCCTATGCGGACTCGAGCCAATCAGGAAGAGATTGAAAACCACGAAAAGTGGGTTAAGGATGACGTGAAAATCCGTGCTTATATGATGGCTTCCATGTATAATGAGCTTCAGAGAGCTCATGAGAAAATAACCACGCTGGCGATTCTATCTCACTTAACCGAGCTTTATGGTGAGCACAGTGAATCGCTAGATATGAGATATCCAAGCAACTATTCGGTGCAAGGATGAAGGAAGGTGAGAAGGTTGGGGAACACGTCCTCAAAATGATATCCATGATCGAGAGATTGGAGGCTCTTGATTTTAAAATGGATACTTCTCTCCAAACCGACCTTATCCTACGGTCTCTCCCGATTCCTTCTCACGGTTTGTTATGAACTTCAATCGCAATGAAATTGCATGTAACTTAGTGGGCTAATGAACAAGCGGTGACCGCTCAGTCTCAGATGAAGACCCCGCGGATGAAGGAGTCTGCACTTGTGATTTCTTCTGGACTTCGGAAATCTAAGAATAAGAAGAAAAAGACCAAGAAGCGGACTGGACCACAAGCTAAGGACCTTAAGGGAAAGAGCAAGGCCCCGATGGTTCCAAAGAACAAGAAGAAGAAGGATGCTTGTATCAAGTGCGGTGGTGGAGCCCTTTGGGCTAGAGACTGTCCAGATTCTTCATGGCACTTAGTCTGAGAACTTTTAGTTTTGGAAACAAATTGTTCTCTTTGTATTTTCTACTTCTGAATCTTTGGATTAAGTGCTAGTTCTCATATTTGTACCGTGAATCGGGATGCGGAACAAAGTAGGAAGCTTGGAGGTGGAGAAGTTATGATCACGGTCGGAGCGGGCATAGTGTCGAGGCGACCAGGCATAGGATCACTTCTTTTGGGTTTAGAATCCGGCTTTGTTTTGACTTTAGAAGATGTACTTGTTTTGCCCAAGGGGCACAAAATATTGTATCCATTAGGTCATGGACCGAAAAGGCTTTTCATTTTTCATTGGTGATGGTTCCTGCAAAATTTATTTTAGAAATAAACTAGTGGGTACTGCTACATTGTTGAATGGATTGTATCATCTAAATCTCAGCAACAAAGTAGTTGTGAATACTATAACTAGAAAACGCGGTAGGGATGAAACCAATCAAGTTTTGAAATGGCATCTTAGACTTGGTCATGTTGGTCAGACCAAGGTTTACAAGATGGAAAAAGATGGACTTATGGGTCCATTGGGATCGGATCCCTTTCCTACTTGTGAATCTTGCCTTAAAGGCAAAATGACTAAGTCCCCTTTCACAGGGACATTTCAAAGAGCCGCTGATAAACTGGGATTAATCCATACCGATGTATGTGGTGTTTTGGAAGCAGCACGTGACGGATATCAATATTTCATTACATTTACAGATGATCATACTAGGTATGGTTATGTATACTTAATGAAACATAAATTCGAGGCCTTTGAGAAATTCCAGGAATTCAAGGCCCTAGTCGAGAAACAGACTGGTAATCATATCAAAGCACTTCGGTCGGACTGAGGTGGCGAGTATATGAGTACGGAGTTTGACGAGTTCCTTAAGGAACATGGAATAGTTTCATAACTAACACCTCCAGGTACTCCTCAGTTAAATGGTGTGTCAGAAAGAAGGAACCGGACACTGTTGAACATGGTCCGTTCCATGCTGGGCTATACTGACTTGCCGATTTACCTGTGGGGGTATGCACTCCTGACTGCCGCGTATATCTTAAACAGATCTCCTTCCAAATCCGTTCCTAAATCTCCACATGAGATGTGGGAAGGAAGGAAACCAAGTCTTAATCATATTAGGATTTGGGGATGTCCCGCTTATGTCAAGAAGACTAAGGTGGAAAAGTTGGAAGCTAGGTCTGCGAAGGGACGTTTCATTGGATTCCCGTCTGGGACGATGGGATATCTATTCTACATGCCCGAAGATCGAAGGATCATTGTTGCGTTACAAGCACACTTCCTGGAAGATGAGTTCATTCAGGAAGGCGGAGCAGGTAGAAGTATTTCTTTAGAAGAATACAATGAAACTCCTCGAGAGACACCTGTGCAAGAAACTGGAACCGAACTTTCTGAAACACAAGTAAAACCACCTCGTAGGTCTAGTAGGGTGTCTCATTTACCTGAGAGGTATGGGCTTGTGCACTTGGAGGAACTGGGTCTCCATGAGGTTCCAAGTGATAGCCAAGAGACCGACCCGACGACCTATGACCAAGCGATGGTGGATATAGACTCCGCGAAATGGCGTGAAGCTATGGAAGATGAGATAGACTCGATGCATGTCAATCAGATCTGGACTCTAGTAGACCGCCCCAAGGGCATAGTGCCTATTGGGAACAAGTGGATCTACAAGAGAAAGACTGATGGTGATGGCAAGGTTGACGCCTATAAGGCCAGGCTTGTGGCAAAGGGTTATACCCAGAAGGAAGGGATCGATTACCACGATACCTTCTCGCCCGTAGCCATGATCAAGTCTATTCGCATGATGCTTGCTATAGCTGCCTACCATGATTATGAGATATGGCAAATGGACGTAAAGACAGCTTTCCTTAATGGATTAAGTGAGGAGAAATCTATATGGAGCGACTAAAGGCTTTGTGCAAGTCGATATTCGAGAAAGTGTTCAAGCTTCAGCGTTCCATTTATGGACTGAAGCAAGCGTCGCGTAGTTGGAACCTTCGTTTTGACGAGGCAATCAAAGAGTTTGATTTCGTGCAAAATGAAGAGGAACCTTGTGTATACAAGAGGGTTAGTGGGAGAAAGATCGCATTCTTAGTACTATATGTAGATGATATTCTACTAATAGGAAATGATGTGGGAATGCTTAGTTCTGTGAAAGCTTGGCTTTCGAGTAATTTCTCCATGAAAGACTTGGGCGAAGCAACCTATATTCTTGGTATTCGGCTCTACCGGGATAGAGCGAAGAGAACAATAGGCCTTTCCCAAGCCCTCTATATAGATAAGATCTTAAAGCGATTTAAGATGGATGATTCTAAAAGAGGGTTCCTACCGATGCAACATGGAATAAAACTCACCTTGAAGATGTGTCCTCAAAGTGAGGAACAACGCAAGGAAATGAGTAATATACCATATGCTTCGGCCGTGGGTAGCCTTATGTATGCTATGTTGTGTACAAGACTGACATCGCGCATCTTTGTAAGCGTGGTGAGTAGGTTTCGAGCAAACCCGGGTAGGGAACATTGGATGCAGTAAGAACGTTCTCAAGTACTTGAGAAGAACTAGAGATATGGTTCTTATGTATGGCGGTGGAGAATTGGATGTGGTGGGATTCACCGATTCGGACTTCCAAGGGCGAAGGGCGACTCGATGTCACTTCCGGCTACATATTTACTCTTAATGGAGGAGCGAGTATCTTGGCGTAGTGCCAAGCAAAGCGCGACCGCCGATTCCACTGTCAGGTGAGTATCAAGCGGCCTCGGAGGCTTCGAGGAAGGGTTACGGATTAAGAAGTTTAGGAGAACTTCAAATGATACCATGTCTTTGAAATTTGCTGTTCATCTTTGCGACAACGATGGAGTCAGTACGAGCCAAGGAGCGAGGTTTCACAACAGACCAAACATATTGAGAGGAAGTATCATCTCGTAAGAGAATTTGTTCGCAAGGGATACATTGTCTTGCCTGAGTAGACTCGGCCGACAACGTCGCCGATCCAGTGACAAGCCACTTTCTCGGACTAGCTTGGAGCGTCATCGGAGAACATGGGTATTAGATACCATAGTGTGTGGCATTGAGTGCAAGTGGGAGATTGTTAGGAGTATGCCCTCGAATGCCACTCGGAGGTTGTTGAGTGAGGGCATTTTACTTGTAATTATGTAAACCATTTATATAAGGCGAATGAATGTTTCTTATTTCTTGGTAGTTCTTGGCATTCCTAACTCGTAAATAAACATATAGAAACTAGTCCGTGTATTTGAGAGCAAAATGTTCCACTCCTTATTGGATAAGGGGGTCGCCTTTGGAAAGATTATAGCTCAAATACTTAATCGTTCAAGTCGATGAAACTTGGTAGGCGTTAAGTTTATGTGAAGACTTGTATGACGTGTTCTTTGACATGGAGAGTGCTGTCGAACACTAATGGTTAGTGGGAGCACACGTTATAGGTATGCTAATTGGATTAGTATACTCGAAACTCACCCTCGATTCGTCACATGGATTTCACTCGGACGATCAATGACGGAATCGAAAGGTTGTGATAGGTATTCGTGAACCTTCGACTTGAGGATTTAGTAGGGATGTGCTTGTGACGTCAAGATTTTCATTAGAGTAGTTCGACCACCTTAAATCGGAAGGCGGGGTCAACCTCGGCGTGCATCTTGGACGGCAAGTAGCAGTCTACTGAATACCAAGATAGAATTCTTTCTCCCATTAGTGAGCGGGTTATATGTCTATGCGGTTATTGGCGAGATGAGATCATAAGTCTTTGGCCAAAGCATTGGAGCTAGTTGTATTAGATACACGGCGGCTCGATGATCTCGATTTGCATTAACGCATGCATAGCGTCAAGTCTGAGATAGGGTTTGACCGAGTGACCTATAACTTGATCGGGACATTTGAAAGAAGGGTTTATACGTATCTTGGTATTCACGACAGAATGGTTCTTGAATGATCCCAATCATTCGTTCTCGGTTAAGTGCAGTGTAGGCGCCAGTGGCTAGGTGGTGCTACTACTCTTTGGTTCCTCCCATTGCTGACTGAGACGGACCTACCGAGTCGCGCATGAGGATTGACAACGGAATGAATCAAGCTAAGTCTCTCATTATGAATATTAGATATTGGATATCTAAATTTAGGACATTAGATGTCTAAATCGATTTATTGGATAAATTGATTTACGGCCTAATGAATTAAATATATCACTGGGTGATTTTAATTCATGGATATAATTATTTCTTGGAGAAATTAATTATGTTATAATGTATTTGATATGTTTAATTAATTGGATTAATTAATCGATATAAATACATCGATATGGAATCGGAGTTTATTTGTTTGGACTCGCGGGAGTCCGAAACGAACCGAACTTGTCCGATTTCTACATGGGCCAAACCCCACACTTCCACCCACTTTCATATGGACCCATGTTCCATTCTTTATGGTTGATCATTGAGGTGGTGGGGCTTTGATTCTCATA
The DNA here is from genome assembly GCA_033398695.1 of Orobanche coerulescens. NCBI lineage: Eukaryota > Viridiplantae > Streptophyta > Magnoliopsida > Lamiales > Orobanchaceae > Orobanche > Orobanche coerulescens. Next base: position 20,068,683 of record CM065801.1, read on the forward strand.
ATTATGAGATGTGCATGTGGAGAGTTGAATAAATGAAGATGAAGACATCTCTCACTTATCATTATTCCAAGCAATTTTTTTCCAACGTGAGGTTTAATAGGAGAGAGATAGAAGTCTTCTTCATCATCTTCTTTATTCATCTTCTTCATTCATCTTCTTCACAACTTCTTAGAGAAATTTTGTGAGGAAATATTGAGAGAGATAGATATTCATACACTTAGAGTGATATTAATATCTATAACAAGCTTCATCACCTAGCTCTAGCCGTATCCTCAGAGTATAGCAAGGTGTTGTCATTCCGTTCGTTTTTCCGGCGCGTGGCAAGTAGAGACGCGGTGCTTTCGGCGTTGGATCGTTCAAGGGCTTGAAGCGGAATAGATTCGTAGAGATCAAGCAAAGCTTGGGGAATAGCTCAAGAGAAGGTTATCCATTTAATCAACGGACTACGAGGGTATGTTTCTTGTATCTCTTGTATTTCGTTTTTGATATTCGTATATACGTAGCTCGATCGATCCTCGTAGGGATTCGGATCGAATTAATTTTCGTTTTACCGCTTCCGCTGGGCCTTCGTTTTAGGCACCGAATCCCAACAGACGTTTCGTGAAGGACTTTAGCACTATCGCTGCACCACTGACGGATGTAATAAAAAAAATTGTGAATTCAAATGGGGCGATGCGCAAGAAAAAGCTTTCAAGGAATTAAAAGGGAAGTTAACTCAAGCTCCTCTTTTATCATTACCTAATTTTGATAAAACTTTTGAAATTGAATGTGATGCTTCTAATCTTGGTATAGGTGCGGTCCTAATACAAGAAGGAAAACCCATTGCTTATTTTACCGAAAAATTGAACGGGGCTACCTTGAACTATCCTACCTATGACAAGGAATTGTACTCGTTGGTTAGAGCATTGGAAACGTGGCAACACTACCTTTGGCCAAAAGAGTTCATCATTCACACCGACCATGAGTCGTTAAAATATTTGAAAGCCCAACATAAATTGAACAAACGACATGCAAGGTGGGTGGAATTTATAGAATCATTTTCTTATGTTATCAAGTACAAAAAGGGAAAAGAAAATGTTGTGGCCGACGCACTTTCTCGAAGGTACGCTTTAATTTCAACGTTGAGCACAAAAATGTTTGGTTTTGAACACATAAAAGAATTATATCCTAATGACGAAGATTTTTCTAAAATATATTCCTTGTGTGTCAAACATGGACATGAAAAATTTTATCAAGTAGATGGTTTCTTATTTCGAGAAAACCGTTTATGTATTCCAAAGTGTTCACTACGAATTTTACTTGTCAAAGAAAGTCACGGTGGAGGATTGATGGGACATTTTGGAGTTGCTAAAACTTTGTCTATTTTGATTGAACATTTTTTTGGCCAAGCATGAAAAAAGATGTCGAGAAAATGTGTGAAAGATGCGTTACTTGTAAACAAGCAAAATCTAAACTAAAGGCCCATGGACTATACACCCCACTTCCAATTCCTAATGCACCATGAATTGATATTTCAATGGATTTTGTGATAGGCCTACCTAGAACAAAACGTGGAAGAGATTCTATTTTTGTTGTTGTTGATAGGTTTTCAAAAATGGCACATTTCATTCCATGCCACAAAACCTATGACGCGTCACACATTGCAAATTTGTTTTTCAAAGAAATTGTGAGGCTACATGGCATGCCTAAAACAATCGTGTCCAATCGAGATACCAAGTTTTTGAGTTACTTTTGGAAAATTTTATGGGGATATCTAGGGACAAAGCTATTGTTTTCTGCTACTTGTCATCCACAACGTATGGGCAAACTGAGGTTGTTAATCGCACTTTATCTACAATGTTGAGAGCCGTTATTTCTAAGAATATCAAAACGTGGGAAGATACTTTACCACACGTTGAATTTGCTTACAATCGAGCCGTTCATTCTACTACACAATATTCACCTTTTGAGATTGTATATGGTTTTAATCCATTGACTCCATTGGATTTAACTCCTTTACCGATTTCTGAGTTGATCAACCTAGATGGTAAAAAGAAGGCCGAAAAAGAATTTTGTTTGAACCCGGTGATCTGGTATAGGTTCATTTTCGGAAAGAAAGATTTCCCCAACAAAGATCGTCAAAGCTACTACCACGAGGGGATGGACCTTTTCGAGTCCTTGAGAAGATAAACGACAATGCATATAAACTGGACCTTGAAGGTAAACATAATATAAATGCTACTTTTAATGTCTCTGACTTAAGTTCGTTTGATGCAGATGACGATTTGAGGACAAATCCTTTTCAAGAGGAAGGGAATGACGTGGACCAGTCCAACATGATCCAAACAGTACAAACGGACTCGATTCAAATGACTATTGGACCTATGACAAGAGGTCGGATCAAACGATTCAAAACAGCTCTAAACGGATTAATAATACACCATGTGAATAAAGGGTCAAAGGGTAATGAGAGTGAATCAAGCTGTTTAATTTCTCTCATACAAGTACTTTAGGATTTTATGCCTTTTTTTAATAAAACTCGAGTATTATAACTTGAGCTGTGTGATTGTTCAATTTAATCGAGTCGTATGTATTTATCGAGTTGTACGTTTATTTGTTTTGTATTTTTTTTTTTTGAGTTGTATTTGTGTCGAAAATAAAGTCCAAAATAATCAAGTATCAAGGTCGTGAGTAAAAGGCAAAAGGCGGACGAAAACCGGACAAACTAATAATTTCCGCACGTAAGAAGAGTATGTACCAATTTTGGTATTTTGGTCATAACTTTCTCGTAGGAAGTCCGATTAAGGTGATTCAAGTGGCCATGGAAAGATAAGAGAAAAATCTACGATTCTTGTTTTATGGTCAAATGTCCAAAACAGCTTCTATCGGTCAATAGAGTCCATGCAAACATTCAGCACTTTATTCCACCAAAGTAGAAACTTCCTACACCAATCTTTGACCACTTTGTGATCAAATCTTCACATTTATTTGGTCTTGATTCTCTTTGATTTGTTTTTGGCTGATTTTATTTTATTTTATTTTATCCTTCATATGAAGTTGATTGGAAATTTTCTTTTTATTTTTATATTATTATTGTAGTAGGATTTTGGCTATAAATAGCCATCTTTGGTCATTTGTAAGGACACAACTTTGATGAAATATATTGATATCACCTTGAGTGTTTTCTTTCTTTCTCAAATTCTCTAAGTTCTTTCTAAGACTTGAAGAATTTCACAAATACTTGTACTTGTTAGTTCACTTCAATTGAGAAGACGGGTTTTCAAGACATATTTGTTTCCGATCGTTTGTGACGATCAAAATCTTGTCTAGCTTTCATTTCTTTGTTTTTGATTGATCAATTTAGATCGAGTTCACTCCATTCAAGGAGCCGGGTTCATATCAGAGACTGCCGGGGTAACCCAACTGTGCTAATCGGCACGGGCCGCCGAGCGAGCGATCTTGGAAGCTATCTTGCCACTCGGCCTGGCCGTGTCGTCGGCGATCTAGGAGGCTGGGGAGCAACCGGCCGTGCCAATCGGCGCAGTGTGATATGGCGATTTAAATCACAGCTTCGATTTTTCGTATATTCCGGAAAATTAATCTCCCGCGTATTAAATTGGATTTAATGTGATTAAATGATTTATGGTATTTTATTTTATAAGGGAGTATTGATTTATTAGAATACTTGTGGACGACCGAATTATTTTTGAATGTTTTCATATTACCGGTTGTGTGAATTGATTGGATCGATTTTATTTGTTGTTTATATGTTGATTGGATCAATCTATCTCTACACAATCTGTTTGTTTAGTATTTATTAGATAAATGCTTTTGAATGGAGATGTGGTTCATGGACTTAGTTTTGAATCGTTTGGTTTTATTCGATTGGGTTGTAAATGCCGTTTTGAGCCTATTTATTTTACTAGAAATATTTTTATCTAGGATGCAATTTTTTCAATGTAAAATTTATATGTAATGACGAGGACCAGAGGAAGATCCATTCGAGATGACGAAGATTCAAGACCGAAGACTTGTAATTAGATTACGGAGTTTTTGATTCTAGGAACAGTCCATGAACTACATGTTGGTAGCAACTAGGTTGTGAATGTTTATTCATATTGTATGAATGCACAAACGCGCTTAAATGGATTAATGTGCAAAGTGTAACATTTATCGCGAAAAATTCTCCCACGATAAATTATTAAGTTTATAAGGATTCAAGGTTTTCCTTCCCTCCATCGAGCTTTTGGAAAATTGAAATCCAAACCGGATGTGCTATATTTCTGAGTTATTAGGGTAGTCGTTCGGGGAGGATGAAGAAATTACCAGGAGCGCATTGGAATGCTTTGGTTGGAGCAAATTTTATCCCTAGAAACCTGATAGGTTGCCGGATAAGATTCAATTGTGAAACTGATTTGCGTCGATGGTATAAACTTAACTTATTCACGAATCATATAAACCGTATAGGTTGAGGGGAGTGAACAAGGGGAAAAAGAAGATCCAATCATCCATTAGATGGGTTGGTGTTGGACACCACTTTATGAAAATTAATAGACTAGAAACCTGTTCGGTTGCCCTCTATTAAGATTTATAAAGAACTCGATCACCACTATCAAGTAGAGCGAACAATACTTCCGGATTTCACATTGGAGTATGTTATTCCGATAAAGATAGTGGGAGCTGGGTAATAAGAATAGAAAAGACCTTAATTCTATACTCAGATCATAATTGAACGAGTCACTAATTAATCTGTCATACTTAATGCAGACATAACTCTCAATATGACAATGAACCCACTCGCAATTCTACTCTAAAAGAACACCTTGATCGGACCTAACTTCGTAGATTGGCTCTGCAATCTGATGATAGTCCTCAGTATAGAGGCACTCGGATACATCTTGGAGATGGACATTCCGGCGCCTCCCGTGCGGACAAGAGCCAATCAAGAATAGATTGAAAACCACGAAAAGTGGGCTAAGGATGACGTAAAATCTGTACTTACATGATGGCTTCTATGTCTAATGAGCTTCAGAGAGCTCATGAGAAAATGACTTTTGCTAGGCATATTCTATCTCACTTAATCGAGCTTTATGGTGAGTACAGTCGAACTACTAGATATGAGATATCCAAGTAACTGTTCGGTGCAATGATGAAGGAAGGTGAGAAGGTTGGGGACCACGTCCTCAAAATGATATCTATGATCGAGAGATTGGAGGCTCTTGATTTTAAGATGGATACTTCTCTTCTGACCGACCTTATCCTACAGTCTCTCCCTGATTCCTTCTCACAGTTTGTTATGAATTTCAACTGCAATGAGATTCCATGTAACTTAGCAGAGCTAATGAACAAACTAGTGACCGCTCAGTCCCAGATGAAGACTCCGCGGATGAAGGAGTCTGCCCTTGTGATTTCTTTTGGATCTCGGAGGTCCAAGAATAAGAAGAAAAAGACCAAGAAGCAGACGGGACCACAAGTCAAGGACCTCAAGGGTAAGGGCAAGGCCCCGTTGGTTCTGAAGACCAAGAAGAAAAAGGACGTTTGTCTCAAATGTGGTGATCTGGTCCACTGGGCTAGAGATTGCCCCATTCTTCATGGCACTTCAGGTACAGAACTTTTAGTTTTGGAAATAAATTGTTCTGCTACTGTATTTTCTACTTCTTGTACCGTGAATCAGGATCTGGAATAAAGTGTAGGTCACAAGTCGTCCAGGAATAAGTCTAGGGGGGTGAATAGACTTACTGAAACTCTTTTCACAAAGGATAAGTTTCTCAGCTGATAGGTACAGATGACTTGAAGTCGTCTGTAGACAGGTATGCGGAAGTCAGCTGATGACAAAAGCAAATAGCTAATGGAACAGTTAAGTATGAATGCAGCAGTTAAGTATGATGCTAAAACAGTAAAGTATGCAGGCAATTTATAGTGTTCTCAGAGGTGGGGTAATCCTCTACTAATCCACTTTCTCCAAACCAGTTGGTGATGAATCCACTATAATTTTCAACCAGTGATAAATATTATAGTGATTCTACAACTTAGCTACAACAACTTCCAACCAGTGGAAATCCTGTTGTTGCAACTCCTTTCTGACTGCCTAGCACCACTTGATCTTCGAATCCTTGGATGCCTATCAGTCGCGAAACATCAACCAGTGAAGTACCCCTTTACTCAGGTTTTAAGACGAGTGTTTTGTCTTCTCCAACTAAGAGCTTTCTTCGTATATGAGCTGAGAATGCTGCTCTTTACGATGCTATAGATTTTTGATTGTGATATCCCATACCGACTAGCAGAGAACAGGCGAAGTGCCTTATATGTGCGTGCCGAACTCCTTATAGCATGAGGCCTTTTGGGAGCCCAGTGGCTTCGGGGTGATGAGAACTCCAAAGTTAAGCGTGCTGGTGCGAGGAGCAGTCTCAGGATGGGTGACCTCCTGGAAAGCTGCTCGCTGGGCTCCCAGAAACAAAACCGTGAGGGCCAGCTCAGAGGAGAGCGCCCAGAGCGGACAATATCAAGCTACGGCAGAGGGGTCTCGGGATGTGACGATTTGGTATCGGAGCCACTCTGCCGTGTCGTGCGAGTGTGCCGATGAGGGCGTCGGGTCCTTTGAGGAGGGGCGGATTGTGATATCCCACACCGACTAGCAGAGAGCGGGCGAAGTGCCTTATATGTGCGTGCCGAACTCCTTATAGGATGAGGCCTTTTGGAAGCCCAGTGGCTTCGGGGTGATGAGAACTCCAAAGTTAAGCGTCTTTGGTGCGAGCGATCTCAGGATGGGTGACCTCCTGGGAAGCTGCTCGCTGGGCTCCCAGAAACAAAACCGTGAGGGCCAGCTCAGAGGAGAGCGCCCAGAGCGGACAATATCATGCTACGGCGGAGGGGTCTCGGGATGTCACGATTATTGCTTTGATCGCTTGAAAGTATAGTTCGCACCGTTGTTTTGCTCAACTTCAAATCTTCATATATTTATAGCTTGTCAATCCTTAGAGCTTTTTCTTTATAGCCGTTGCAGATCTGTAACAAATCCGTCTGTTGAAAAAATAGACTTCTATATTTTTCTTTCTGAACGTTGCAAGGCTGGATTCCCTTACTTTAATCCATTTCCGACCGTTGTGAAGACTTCCATGTGATGGCGCCGAATCTTTTGATTTAAATATGCTTAAAGTCTTCAGAGGTGGGTCTGGATGATTTATTTAATTCATATCCTTTCGGGAATCTCTCCAATCTGTCCCTTATCGCCCGCATGTGACTTTCCATAAATATTGACTATTCAACGCATGCTGACGTGGACAGGCTTACTTGGTTGATGACTTATCTGATCTTTATAAGTCAATCTGTCTCATGTGCAGTCAAACTTCTCTGTCGTCAGATTTCTCTGACAATGACTTCTCTGATGTTCTGCCGAGGCTTCTCTGATCTGACGACTTTGTCTGAAGTCTTTTGACCTGATGAACTTGACTAATCTGATGGTCAAACTTCAGATGACTTGGGCTCCGCCTGATCACTTGACTGTAATCTGGTCAAACTTCTCTGATAAAATTTGTTGACCAGAACTTCTCTGACTATCACTCGGCTTTCTGCAATGTTTGCTCAGGACCTCTCTGATGATACTTGTCTCACCGAAACTTCTCTGATGTACTGTACTTTGTACTTAGCCAATTTTAAGCTTAACTTAAATGGCCTATAGAAGATACTCATTTGGTTTTTCTTTACATTTTGCCAAGTATCTAACTTAACACAATTTGGTCTATGGAAGATACTCATTTGGTTCTTATTTACATTTTGACAAGTAATGAACATACATTTGAATAAACAAGTTGACATCATCAAAATCTAACAAGTATTTCTAACAAAATTCTCCCTATTTTGATGATGGCAAAACTTAAGCAACTATTCAAATGAATAACAGGTCTGCACATAGTCAAGTGCAAGACACAAACTAAAATTTAGTATTTGTTTTGAGACAACTAGTGGTTGTCATTCAAGTGACTGTTATATATTTCTCTGAATTGTTTACAAGTACATAGGCTTTAAATAATCAAACAAGATACAGAGAAATAAAATAAGAATTTTACAGGCAAGTTACAAAACAGTAAATTACAAAAATCTATCTGCCTCTGCCTCTTCTGATAGGCTGCTTGGAAGGCCCAATAGGCTTTGCACCAATTGGTCTCTTCTTGACAGGTGCAAGGCCATACTTCCTTCTGACGACAAGAGAGGCAAACTCTTGTTCTTCTTTGGATGAGAATTTGTGCTCTTCACAAAGCTTCCTTATTTCTCTTTGCAGTGCTAGCTCATCCAATTCATCGTTCAAAATAGTGGGAGGATCTTTAGATATGAAGCAGGGAATCATGGAGTAAGCAACCCATTCTTTTGCATATTTTACTAGGATAGCCCATACAGTTGGCCATGTTGATTCCTGAAGTTGATAAATGTCTGCTGTGGGGAGCAGTCTTTATCCTGGAGTAACTCCCAAATGTAGTACTTGTCAATGAACTGCTTCCTCGCATCTTCCCACATTAGACCAGCTTCAACAGGTAGGAATTCCTCCACATACCAAAGCTCTTTACCTTCTCATTCGAATCTTGGCTCTTCCCCAAATCTGGTCCTCCTGTTCTTGACTGCAGGTTGGTCATCATCATCATGAGCAGCCAATTCTTTCCTTTTCAGATTAGACGACCCAGCTCCAATGAGAGTGAGGTCACTTCTCTGCTTTGACCTTAGCTCCCTTCTAACTAACTCACCAGTATCTTCTTCCCACTAACCTCTTGCTTCCTTGCTTCTCTCTTCTTCCTTTTTGCCAGCATCAACCAATATGGCTAACTGCTGTTCTACTCGACACATCCAATCAGACATGCCAAGTGGCATTCTGGAATTTGTAGGAGGAAGTTGAGGGACATTCCTCTGTAGTAGGGTATCGATTTTGGCATTGATGGTTTGTAGGTCAGGTGTGATTTCTGTTGAAATGAGCTGGGAAACAGTCTCTCTGACTAGAGACTTGATCAGGTCAGCCATCTCAGTTGAGATAGGTGTTGTCTGTGGAGAGTGGTCACCAGCTCCTTCTGCAGCTACAGGTTGGTTGATGGATCTGCCTGTGTGCAGACTCCTATCTGCAGGAGGCTGATCAGATGGGGTTTTTGCAGGGGTCCCCGATCTGTCATCCTTGTCTTGGGACTTGCCTGAGCTGGGGGTTGATCAAGTTCCCCAGGCTCATCTTCTCTGTCTTCTTCATCTTCTTTTTCTTCTTCCTTCTCTTCTTCCTCCTTTTCTTCTTTCTTGTCTTCTTCCTCCTTCTCATCCTCCTTATCTTCATCATCATCTTTTTCATCTTTTTCTTCCTCTCAACTTATTCTCCTTCATCATCTTCTTCTTCTTCCTCCAACTCTTCTGTCTTTTCATCTTCTTCCCCATCAGATTGTTTTTCAACTATGATGTTTTCTTCTTTTTCAACTTCTCTTTCTTCATCCTGCCTCTCTTCTTCTCCTTGTTCTTCAACTAATATTTTTTCTTCTTTTTCAATTTCTCTGTTTCAGACTCTTCTTCCTATACAATTTCTTCTATTCTTATTTCATTTTCTTCAAATTCTTCATCAATCTCCTCCAAAACACCTTCCATAGCAAGATGGATGAACTGGTCCATGTTGGTTTTAAAATGGGACATGAACCAGTTCTCCTGGGGCAATAATATTGCATCTGTCTCATGATAGAAGGCTATGAGCACTTGCTCCGTAGCCTGGGGTAGTCCCAACTACTCTTTTCAACAAACATTTGCAGTTGAGTAAATGGAATAGATTTCAAAGTTTTCCATTCCTCGAAAACATTTATATATGAAACTTTAAGGGCATGATGTTTTACCATTAGAAGCTACTCTACAGATAGGTTGAGGAATTTGATCTCTAGCAGGTTGAATGAGTTATCATCTTCAGGGATGTGGATGATTAATCCTGCTTCTTTTTCAGACAAGTCTGGAAGGTTGATCCGCGGGATCTCTTCAGGAATAAGAATGGGTGAAGGGATGATCTGCATCTGATCTGCAGGGGAAGGTTTAGGTGCAGACAGGTTCTCTGATTGCTCTTCCTCCTAAAAATTTAGGTGCCTTGGCCTCTTGGGAGATGGTTCCGGTGAGGATTGGATTACATATGGCTCTCCAGGGGCTGGTCCCCTTCTCTTGAAACGAATGGCTATTAGAGTGTCGTCTGAGTGTGAATCAGACTGTTCTGAAGGTTGGTCGTGGCTTGCAGCTTGGTCGTCAGACTCGTCTGAACTGGAGGGGTATGTGTAAGGTGTAGGCTTAATGGGCATTTCCTACAGAATTTTGCCTGCTTTCCTCACACTTCCCAATCTTTTTAGAGTCTCTTGGTCTAGGTGACCAAGCCTCTTGTTGACGTGGAAGGGATCTGCATTTCCCTTTGCCATGCCCAAATGCTCCAAATTCCAAATGACTTGTGTCCCATAGGCCAGTTTGGTCTTGAATCTCTTCTCGTCAGCTATCCAATGAACTTTATTCACTTCTCGCACCAATTGTCTGTAGATATAATCAGTCCAGTCAATTGGCTTATCCTGTATCAAGGCTCCCATAACTGTGAACTTGGCTGACGACAAATGATCATAGCTGCCAGCCATCCCCATCAAAATTTTGTTGGTAATATCCAACACATATCGATACTCCTTTTTCAGCTCGCTTCTCTTCGCAGTCAGCTTCAATTTTGCTGGCTGGTCATTCGCTTTGATCTTCAGCCAAAGGTCGGCTGCGTTTTGCTTCAAGGCTTCTATGGCCATGCCTCGGGGTTTTATTCCGAAGGCCTTTCCGACTGTATCCGCAGTGATTTCCACTTCCTTTCCAAAGTCTGAACTCCGGATGCCCGATTCCAGAACTCTGGCTTCCCTATAGAATGCGATGACAGCCTCCTTGTAGAGAGATTTGGGGCTGATGCTCAGGAATGGGTAGATCCCATTCGTCTTCATTGATCTGATGATGTTGTACACTTTGTTGTCCAGGTTTGTTTCGAGCAGCCCCTCGAAATCGACCACCAGACTGAAAATGATCTGGTCTTTCACAGCCTTCGGATTTACGCCGTTGAAGTAGGATTCCATTTCTGCACAAGAAAGATTTTCTGAGTGTATTTGAAAGTTCGAAAGGATTTTTGCTCTTTGAAAACTAGGGTTTGAAATCTTGAAGAAGGTAAAGTTGAAATGATTTTCTCGTCTTTAAATAGAAAATTGAAACGATGTTAGGAATTTAATATTATTTATTTAAGCGGTGGTCCACCTTTTGAGATTTTAAAATTTAAATTAAATTAATCAGTGGTCCTGCTTTAGAAAATTTGAAAAATGACGGTTGGATTTAATTGGTCATTGTGGAGTTTGTGTGAACGTGTAGTTACCATGTGTAGAAAAATAATAATTTAAAATTCAAGAGTCGGTCAGGGGTAGAGAACTTAGCTGGTTGACCGTTGACTGTTTGACTGATCTGCATCAGGTAGCTCTCCTTGTCTGCTTCAGGTAGGATCTGATGCCTGTGGTCAGCTTAGTCTGTCCTTCGTCTGATCTGCTTCAGCTAGCTTTCTCGTGTGTACTAGGTTCCCACTCTAGTAATCCAAGTTCCCTGCTCAGCTCCAAAAACCTTTCTTCTGGTAAAGGTTTGGTGTATATGTCAGCAATCTGGTATTCTGTGCTGACTCTTTCTACTCTGACTCTCTTGTTAAGCATATGGTATCTTATGAAATTATGTTTAACATCAACGTGCTTCGTCCTGGAGTGCAATATTGGGTTGTTGGTTATTGCAATTGCACTATTGTTGTCACACCAAATTGGAACTTCTTTTGCAATGATGTTGTAGTCCCTTAGTTGTTGTCTGATCCATAAAATCCGAGCACAACAGCTACTTGCAGATAGGTATTCTGACTCTGTTGTTGATATAGAGTTAGATATTTGCTTCTTGCTAAACCGGGATATCAGTCTGGTTCCTAGGAACTGGCACGTTCCACTGGTGCTCTTCCTATTAATTTTGCATCCTGCGAAGTCTGCATCTGAGTATCCTGATAGCTCAAAATTATCATACTTAGGATACCATAGTCCAATATTGACTGTAGACTTAAGGTATCTGATTATCCTCTTAGTTGCATCCTGGTGAGACTGCTTAGGCTTGGATTGAAATCTTGCACATACTCCTACGGCATAAGATATGTCTGGTCTGCTTGCAGTCAGATAAAGGAGTGATCCAATAAGTCCTCTATAGTGAGTTGGATCCACTTATATGCCTCCTTCATCTGTATCTAGATGAGTGCTTGTGCTCATAGGGATTCTTGTTGGTTTGGCTGATTCCATTCCAAATCTCTTGATTAAATCTCTGGTATATTTGGCCTGGTTGATGAAAATTCTATTTTCCATCTGTTTACTTGCAAACCTAGAAAGAAATTCAGTTTGCCGATCATACTCATCTCAAACTCTCCTGGCATGAGATTTGAGAATTTTTCACACAGCTCTGGATTGGTTGAGCCAAATATGATATCATCCACATATATTTGAACTAATAATATGTGGTCTTCATGCTCCACTCTAAATAGGGTCTTGTACACTTTTCCTTTGCTTAAACCATTCTTTTCAAGAAACACAGATAATGTTTCATACCATGCTCTTGGTGCCTGCTTGAGTCCATATAGAGCTTTTAGAAGCTTGTAGACTTTGTATCCTTTGACAAATCCAGGGGGTTGCTCCACATAGACTTCTTCTAGAATTCCATTAAGAAAGTCACTCTTCACATCCATTTGGTAGACTGCGAGATCTTTGAATGCTGCATATGCAAGAAATAGCCTGATGGCTTCTAATCTTGCAACAGGTGCATAGGTTTCATCAAAATCTATTCCTTCACGTTATGCATAGCCTTTAGCAACAAGTCTGGCTTTATTCCTAACAACAGCTCCATCTTCATCGCATTTGTTCTTGTACACCCATTTGGTGCCAATAACCTTCTTGTGATCTGATCTGTCTGTTAGTTCCCAAACATTGTTCATTTCCATATGGTTAAGCTCTTCTTGCATTGCATTGATCCACGAGTAGTCTTCCAAAGCTTGTTCTGTAGTCTTGGGTTCAATTTGAGACATAAAGCATGAAAACATTGTCATTCCTGTTGGTAGAGTGGATTGTCTGGTCTTGACTCCATCAGTTAGCTTCCCAATGATTTGTTGGATGGGATGATCTTTAAGCCACTTAGGAATGTCTTCTTCTTCAGGGTTTGTTCCCCCTGTAGAGTTGCCTTGGTGAACTCCTTCTCTTTCTGCTTCAGCTTGGTTCTGGTCTCCTTGGTGTGCAACTGGATCACCTACCGCCTTGTCATATGCAGGTGGGGATCTGGTCTGGTCTGCAGGTGGGTCTTTATTAGCTACAGATGGGTCTTCATCAGCTACATCTGGATCAAGTAGGTTTTGAGGTCCTATCTTATCTGCAGTTGGGTCTTCAGGCTGATCTGCAGATGAGTCTATCATTCCTGTATCATGAACAATGACTTCTTCTAGAGTTGCAGATTCGAGTTTATCCTCAATTAATTCCACTTGTTTCCTGTACTCAGCAGTAGATTCATCAAATACCGCATGAGGTGTTTCCTCCATAACTAAGGTTCTTTTGTTAAAGACTCTATATGCCTTGCTTCTTTGTGAATATCCCATAAAGAGACCATCATCAATTTTAGCATCAAAGTCATTTAGTTGGGTTTTACCATTGTTGTGGATGAAACACTTACAACCAAAAATATGAAAATAAGCGATTGTAGGTGTTCTGCCATTCCAAACCTCATAGGGAGTTTTTCCATGTCTCCCTACTATCATACTCCTGTTTTGAGTGTGACATCTTTGTGTTGTGACTTGACCCAGAACCTCTTGGGCGAGTGCATACTGCAATCATGGACCTGGCTGCTTACTCCAAGATTCTATTTCTTCTTTCGGCAACACCATTCTGTTGTGGAGTCTTGGCTGCAGAGAGCTCATGCTGGATCCCATTCTGATCACTGTACTCAGTGATGGCTCTTTTGAGAAATTCTCCTTCTCTGTCTGATCTGATCTTGATGATTGAGAGAGATTTCTCATTTTGGATCCTTCTCAGCAGCTCAGGCAGCTTTGTCAAGGTTTCACTCTTCTTATATATAAAGACAATCCATGTGTACCTTGAGTAGTCATCTACTACTACTAGAGCATGTTTTCTGCCACTTAGGGTCATTGGCTTGATAGGACCAAATAGATCCATGTGAAGTAGATCTAAGATACTTGTTATGAGAGTGGTAGGCTGAACTGGCTTGAATGATGCTCTGGTCTGCTTCCCTTTCTGACATGCATCACAGAGAGATTCCTTTCTGAAAACTTCTTCTGGAAGTTCTCTGACCAGCTTGTGAGAACTAATCTTGTTGATGGCTTTGAAATTTAGGTGACATAGTCTCTTGTGCCATAGCTATCCATTTTTTGCTATTGTCTTAGATAGAAAGCAGGTGTTGGGAATTCCTGTTTTCTAATCTATCATGTAGACATCTCTCCTTCTGAATCCTTGTAGCTTCACTTCTCCAGATAGGATATCTATCACCATGCATTTCCAAATGGTGAAGACTACTAGATTCTTCTCATCACAAAACTGGCTTACGCTCAAAATGTTGTATTTGAGCCCTTTGACATAATGAACTTTTGATATAGTGATGTTTCCTCTGTGCAGCTCTCCAAAGCCTTTAGTCTGACCTCTAGAGCTATCTCCAAAGGTTACGTCTGGACCTCATTCTTTGATATAATTTGACAGCGCCTTCTTGTTCCCGGTCATGTGCCTTGAGCATCCAGAATCTACAAACCATTCTTCACCTCCAATATTTGAATTTGTGGAGATGTGGTAGTAGTCCTTCCACCTTTTCTATAATCAAACAAGCAAAGATTTAGGTACCCAGATCTGTGTGGGTCCTCGGGGGTTAGTTGGTTTCCTGGAGAACTGATTTCTCCTGGGATTGTAAAAGTTGTTGTTATTACCCCTAAAAGGTGTGTGTTGTCAGGGCATGTATCCTCTGCTAGGATTCTGTATTGGATATGCCTCATAAAATTGATGTGGGCCATTTCTAAATCTTGGCTGAGACCATTTATAAAATCTTTGGGGTCTCCACATCTGTTCATTTTGAAATTTTGGATAACCTTGAGGTTTCCATTTGCCCCTCCCATTTTGAAATCTGTTTTTGGGGAGTCTTTGATAATAATGGGCATGTTGTCTGGGTTCCTGCTTCTGCGCCATTGCCTAGTCTCATGTCTAGGTGGATGCCTTGTATACCTTGGCTACAGCATAGACTTGTGACTTGGCTGCTGCCTATTTTGAAACACTGGTTTGTAATTAGGCTCAGCATACGGGACAAGTGTTTCTCCCTTGATGAAAGTGGTTTTAGAACTAGGGTCATATTCAAGGCCTGATCTAGAATACAGTGGCCTTTTGTTCATACACAATTCATCCAAAGTTAGAGACGCCTTCAGGGAGGTTATTTCCTTCGCCTGAGTTTTACTTAGCTGAGTCAGTTTAGTAAACTCAGCTTTGACATGAGCAAGTGCAGCTGATTTTTCACTATTCAAAATAGTTAATCGTTTTATCTCAGCTGTAGTGATATCAGCCTGATTTTTGAAGTTGTCTGCAGCCTGTTTTTCAAGATCAAATTTGGTTTTATTTAACTCTAGGCTGAGTTTTTCAAAATTGTTTTTCAGCTGCCTATTCTCATCTTGCAGCTGGGTCTTCTCGGTTGATACAGATAGGTGTGCATATTTTAATTTCTCAAAATCTTTGAGAAGCTGATTTACAGATTCGTGCAAGTCCATATCTTGTGACATGTATGAACTATTATTTAAATTAGAGGGTTTTGATGTTACCTCTTCATCAGCTAGGTTGGCCATCAGACAGTCATATTCCTTATCATTATCAGAGAAGAATTCGCTGCTTGATTCCACTTTCTCTTGATCTTCTCCAATGAGGGCTTTCCTTCGGTCTTCTTTTCTGCTCACCTCCTTCTTGCTCTCGTCCTTCTTAAGATCAGGACAGTCGATTTGAATGTGTCCTATCTTATGATAGTTATAGCATTCCACCTTCCAGCTTCCGGATTTTTGGTTTCTCCTTGGATTCTCCTTATAATTCTTATTATATTTGGAGTAATTCTTTCGGAAATTGCTGAATCTTTGCATTATAAATGCCATCTCTTCTTCGAAATCGAGTGGATTTGGAGGTTTGACATCAGACAGGTTCTTGGCGGGGGACTCGGCTGCAAATGTTATTCCCTTATCTACAGGCTCGTTTGATGATGAACTTGGGAGTTCGAATTCATAAGCCTTCAGGTCAGAGAATAGTTCTTGAATATTTATTTTATTGAGGTCTTTGGATTCCCTCATGTCCACCGCCTTCATGCTCCATTCGGGACTAAGTGATCTTAACACTTTCAAGGCCATCTCCGTGTTGACATAATTTTTACCAAGGGAGTTGATTTCATTGATGATCTCTGTGAACCTTGTGTCCACTTGATCTATTGATTCACCGGTCATCATCTTGAAGTTGTCAAATTTTCGGGTAGCGATTGCCAACTTCTTTTCTTTTATCAGCTTTGTACCTTCACACATCACACTAAGGATTTTCTCACCACAACACACCCCTGGTGAGAAAACTAGAGGTGGCCATGAGTCGGGCTGGGCTGGGCCCAGGTCGGGTCGAAGCGAGTTGGGCTGGGACTTGTGAGCCCAGGACCGGCCCATGTATTTGGCGAGTGGGCACAGGCCGCTGTGATCGTGGCCCACCGCTAGACTGCAACAAGTGAGCTCGCCAAACGGGCCGGGCGAAAAATGGGCGGGCCAAATCTGGGCTGGGCCAAAAAGTCCGATTTTTTGGGCCAAAAATATTAGGCTCGTGGCCCGCCCTGGGTGGGCTCGGCCCGGCCGGCGGGCCTCTTTTTTTTTTTTTGAAATATTATTTCTGAATAAATATAGAAATATTTTTCGATCTTTAATTATTATACTATTAACTATACTATCACAATCAGATAAATAAATATACAATTATTTTCATTTGATAATTACATTATTTACTGCACTACCACAATCAAAAGACAAATATATAAATATTTTTATTTGATCATAATATCATTTATCACTACTACTTTCTTGTAAAAATCATAAAATAATATTATTATTGATATGAGATACTACAAAGTAATCACAAAGTCCCACAAAAAATGAAATTACATCAATAATTAACATATAGATGTAATATAATATAACAAATAAGGAAAAATTTTAAATATTATAATTACATATAACATAAATATATATAAAAAAAAATTGGGCCGGGCGGGTAGCCCGCGGGCCGGGCCTCAACGGGCGGGCCAAATCTGGACCGGGCCAAAAATATGAAGCTCAATGCCCGCCCAAAAACGGGCGGGCTGGCCCAGCCCGCGGGCCTGGGCCTATTTTGTCAGTCTACCCTTTGCCGCCTCACGGCCGTCGTGGACCGATGCAGTCGGACCGGTCCCGGTCCAAAAATTTGAAAAAAAAAAAATATGTGTTAACATTAAATTAAAAATCATTTTGTAAAATTTGTTTTGAATTTTTAAAATAAATTAATTAATATTAATTAAAAAATCAATTTAAAAAAAATTGAATTAAAAAAATTGTAAAACTTATTAATCTATTTCATGTTTAAGAAAATTTATTTTGAATTTTTATATGTTAACAGTAAATTAAATGGGGAGAAAAGGAAAAAAAAATTGGACTTAATCTGTAAAAATTAGATTATTTTTTGAAATTTTAATGGTGGGCTTGGGGTGGGCGTGTCTGGGCTTGGGTGGGCTGGAGGTGGGCTGCGAGTGGGCCGGGGTGCGGGTGGGCTGGGGTCGGGCCGGTCTGGGCTCGGTCCCGGGTCGGGCTGGCTCGGTCGGCCCCCGGGCCTAGAAAATCCGTGCTGGGCCGGGCTGGCCCGATCGGCCCCCGAGCCTAGAAAAGCCGGGCTGGGTCGAGCTGGGCTGGGCTGGGCTGGTCCACTGGCCACCTTTAGAGAAAACCCTTAGTGTAGGAATATAGGAAAAGATATGTCCGTCTAGCACATTTTTATATGTGTGTAGCACAATCAAAATTATTATGCTGCATAGATTTTAAACATGTGAGTTTAGCACATATTTCATTATTTTGTAGCACAGATTTTAAATAGGTTAAGTCTAGCACATCTTGCATCGCGTCGTAGCACAAACAACACAACCTCACTTAATTTACATATTTCAGTTCGCGTAGCACACAGCACAAACACGTAGCACAACTGAGTATAAATCTCAGTCATTGATCTAACTCAATCAAAGGCCCAAATTCATTCCTATTTCTTACGAAATTTACATTTCCCACCTGAATCAATCTATATATATATATATTATGAAAAGTGAAGTCACTGTAATCATGAAAATTATAATAATATAAATGTCTTATTTTGAAAAGAGAGGTGCTATCCCCCCACACCCGCCGTCTCCCTCCCCCCCTTCTTTTTTTTTTTTTCCATTCTATCCTTATCTTAATATATTTAACATTAATATTATTTTTTGTTATTATTAAAATTAATAGTTTCTCATATTTTATATATTATTTTAAAATATATTGTTAGAAACTTTATTTTTTTTCCTTTTCTATCCTTTACTCATTTGCACTTTAATTTTTTTTTCATATTATTTATTTATTTGTTCTTTTTTCTTTGAATTTTTATTTTACTTTATTATTATCAAAATTAAAAATTTCTATTATTTATTTATTTATTTATTTTTATTTATATTATTTATGATTAAAAATAACTACGACACAATATAATAAATAATAAATGCGGAAAATACGATCAACATTGATAAATAAATTATTCAATTACATTATTTGGTCATCAAATCGAACCAAGATTGTATCCTTTCTCCATATGGATCAGCCCATCCTTTACAATCGTCACTCACATTATTCCACCATAA
Source organism: Orobanche coerulescens (assembly GCA_033398695.1). Classification (NCBI taxonomy): domain Eukaryota; kingdom Viridiplantae; phylum Streptophyta; class Magnoliopsida; order Lamiales; family Orobanchaceae; genus Orobanche; species Orobanche coerulescens. Next base: position 20,087,631 of record CM065801.1, read on the forward strand.
AAGTGGAATTGGTGGTACAGGATAATCGGAGTTCAAAAAAACTTGTACAAAGTGATTACCATTAACTAATGCAATTGCTATATGTTGATGTTGTTGAAACGGAATTGGAGCTGACCTTAATGGCAAGTGTGTAAAACAACTTCCACTAAGAGGAGTAAATGCATGCAGCACAACATTATATCGTGTTGCAATGACAGTCGCACACATAATGTCCATCCAACTCCACTGTGGTGCCGGAGATTCGAAGAAATTTAGTGCTCGCATCATATTATCGGCAGCACCTCGTTCAAGATAAACACGATCGTAGAACTCCATATTTTGTTCAATTTCAAAGTAAAGATCTGCCTGAACCTGCTTCCAACCATCTTCTGAATTATACCCGACTTGTGCATCTATCGCTCTGTATCCGCAGTTACCATCCCCAAGAACATCAACTGTATGGTAGCGTGACTCAGATATGCACTGGCATTTGTGTGATATATGGATCATTGATTCATTTTCACGAATTTCGTGTACGAGTGTTCGTAGACTCAAAGCAAGAGCGCATCCTCGGTGACTTTGCTCTTTTTACTAGGCCGACCTTTGTTTTTGTGTTGTAGGGTGGTTCTTGATATTTGCGTAGATGGATCTACCATGTCAATCATTTTATCTAACATATGATATCTCATGGTGGATCCATTTTATCCAATTGCATCTTTAACGTTGTCATTCTATCGGGAGATCTCGCCTCATTTGGAAAGCGAGAGGTCATGGATAACCTTTACGGTGGCGGTGGATCTCGTCTATTGGAATTGACAAGAATTGTGGTGATAAAGCGATAAGCGATGCTTACATGGCAAACCATATACAAATTTGAAACTACAATTACAATTGTCCACATATTGTCCGTCGACCTTCTTCAACTCATTAGAGATCGGGTGGAGTGCCTCCAAGGATATGCGGCTAGTAAATTTTCGTAGATTTCATCATTAAAATCATGACATCTCATAATACGCGACCTTTCAAATGATGCTTTGATATCTCCAAATTCCAGAATCAACATCTTGTCGATTTTTTCAACAGATGTGTCGATCGAAGACATCGTATCACCCAAATATTTTTTCAATCTTGAATGGGCTGACTCTACCCTGAAAATTTATAATATTGTGTTAGAATATGAAATCAAGATAGATAAATACTAGTATTTTAAGTACATAACATAATACCTTTGACTTGAACGACATCCGATGTGCATATAATTATTCGTCAGCGTAGATAAATCGATCAACATGCGGCAATAACCATGTTGACCATAGATATTCTATCACTTTCGGGTACGATTTATATTTATCTATCAACAACTTCCATTCATGTTCAAAAGAACCCATATCAGATGACATATAAACTTTGTGCCAAGACTGATTAAAGTTAGTCCATTCGGCACCTAAGAAGGGACTGCATTTTTTCATGACATTTTTATTTATGTGCCATATGCAGATAATGTGATGTGCGTTAGGAAAAACTTCTCCTATTGAAGATATTAGTGCCAAATCTCTATCAGTAACAAGCACAGATGGCATTAATGCCCCTTTTTCAAGCATAATTTTTTTTAGATGATTTAAATGCCAAGTGTATCGTTCTGTTAGTTCATCACACATATAGACAAACATAAGTGAATAAGTTATCTTCGTGGATGTGATGCTCACGACCTCCAAGAAAGGAACCCGATATTCGTTCGTCTTGTAAGTGACGTCAATAACGAGTACCGTAGGAAATTGCGCATATAACTCAATACTATCTCTATGAATCCAAACAATATCTGTAATTGCTTGTGTCTCCGGATGCACACAGTATATATGAAAATAACCTGCATGTACCAAAAATAGTTAGTTAATAGATGGACAAATTATATTAATATTTCAAATGGAAAAAAAACATAATTACCTTTATGAATTAATTGAGATAAAGCATATTGGACGTTGCTTAATAAACCCTTTTTGGCCTTTCTTTCGCTTTGTATTGCATTGTAAATACTTTTAATGCCTGTAGTATTAGATGGGTTACGTTCCTTCAAGGCGCTCAGAATAAACCGAGCAGTAATCTCGGCCATTTTACACACAATGCACTTTTCATCTCGTGTTAGTCTTGATGTGTACTCATGACCCTCTAAATATTGTGCTGGGGCATGATTATGCTCTCCGCACTTCAAGAATTCCCAAAAATACCATCTGGAGGAATCGGTACACCTCGTAGAGAGAATGGACAACCATTTTTTTTTGTACTAGTACATCTTTTTAAAGTTTCTCCACTTTTTAAATATCTTGGTGATTGATATTTTCCTCCCTTTTCACAAATTAGAGTGCATTTCGGGAGTTTGTTACCTATTTTCTTTGCGGATTTATCAATAACTATGACGAATCCATTTTTTCTTCCGGTCGTCCTCACCCAATCTAACATCGCATCTCTACTTTCAAAAATCTGTAAAAAATTAAAAAGAGTAAAACTGATTAAATGAGCAATATATATACTAAACTAATTAAATGAAAAGAGCAAACCAGAAAAATATATTTATACGAAAAAAGAGCAATATATATATATATATATATATATATATATATATATATACATACCAAAAAAATGATGAAACACAAAAAAAAAATATTTACACGAAGTCGTACCTGATCAGTGATAAATTCACACGATATATTCCCATTATTTGCTGAATTATATTCTTCCATTTATTATAAACAGAATAGTGTTTCAGAAATGTGAACAAATAAGTGATATTACATGAGAAATTTAAGAAGAAAATATAGAGAGATGATGAGTTATATTTCTTCTTCACTCCCTATTTATAGCCAAACAAGATTACTAAATAATAAAAATAATTGACATGACAATTCAATAGGTAGTATAGATTAGGGAACTATTTTGGTGAAAGACTTTGAAATGACAATTCAATAGGTAGATATAGGTTAGGGAACTATTTTGTTGAAAGACTTTGAAATGACAACTCAACTGGTAGCTAATAATAATAATAATATATATCAAGATAATAATATATAATCTGAATAATAATATATATTATTTGTATAGATGACTATTGATGTAGTGGAGGATATTGCAATTTGTTATTTGGAAAAGGGTTGTTTTTGAAATATATGGAAAATGTTTGTTGGTGAATTTTGGGATAAACTCGGCCTTTTTTTATTGGAATCGACCCACTGAATAAGACTCACTACTCCACAGTTGTAACACCCCAAGATATTCGGAGTATGTTACAACGCCGTGGACCCCTACATGGGACCCACCAGGCTACAACAAGCGGGTACCCCTCGACTAACCATCTCGGTTAGCGAGGATACACAATCAAATAATACATCATATGAAAATACACCCGAAGCAACCGACGAAATGAGCAACAATCGACAATGTAGCAATTTAAAATAATACAACACGGGGTTTGAATTGAAAAGCCTAAGTACTCGCGAGTACCGTCTATCAGTTTATAAATATAGGAAACAACCATATCGAAGTGGACAAAAGAAATAAGTAGACCCAAGTGCACATGTCAACGACCCTGGCCAACATCCTCGTACTGACCCAGAGCTCGCTCGTCGGATGATCATAACCTGAAATCCATAACAAGAATTTCCCCACAACGGGTCCCCCAAAGGGGTTAGCAATTACGCCAGTACAAGTAATCAAGGCAAACCAATCGCTTACATATTTCATAGTACATGCACCAGTATCATTTCAAAAACCAAAACCAGACATGTCTTTTCCGGAAATAAACAGTCAAACAATTTGCCGTGGGAACAGGGCTATACCATTGATCCCGCTCCGTGATCCCTAAGGACCCTCCCGAGCTGGCCATATTATAAAACAAATCACGCACACGCATCGCCTTGGGAACAGGGCTATACCATTGATCCCGCTCCGTGATCCCTAAGGACCCTCCCGAGCTGGCTAGCGAAACAAACTCGTGAATCCAGGGCTATACCATTGGATTCCCTCCGTGATCCCGTCGGACCCTCCCGAGGTGAGCAATCACACACAATATACATTACCATTTCACGTTAAGCATAAAGGTTTCCAAAAATACTTGCCTTGAATAATTGACGACGCAACGAACGGAAAGGATAATCACCGACGAACGCTAGGAATCAACGGAACCGAACCTAACGATTCGAAGAATACAATCACAACCATTTATAAATGAATACGAAATTGGAATACACCCGAAAACCCGCCTACGATTCATGTATATTCGTATATAAACAACAACGAGGGTGGACCACAACCAATCCCTCTCGATTCCGCAAAAACTACGAAACATACCATGAATCCGTAGGGAAACTAAGAATACCAACAAGATTAATCATAATCATCATGAATCCACCAACAAAACGGAACGGATCGGAAGAAAATCCCAAAACCCCCAAATCGCCCAAAAGTAGGGTTCTAAGAGATTTACCTTGGATTGATGATGAAGAACACAAGTAGGTGTTGTTAATCTACTTCAAAAACTCGAGGTAGAGGATGCCTGAAATAATCGAAGGGAAGAATCGCTCGGAAATCGCCTGGAGAAGTTCTGCGTCGCGGGGAGGAGAAGAAATGAAAATAATGTGTTCATCTGGATCAACTCCCTGGTTTATATAGCCGAGGAGTGTTAGCGCGCTAATCCTCAAGGTTAGCGTGCGCTAACGGATAAAATTACGAGCCAAAGCGATTTAGCGTCGATCCGGTAGCGGACTCACGGCGTTAGCGTGCGCTACCCCAAACGTGGCGTGCGCTAATAACCTCTCGATAGCGGTCGCAATCGACCAATAGAGATCGCTACCTGGACATCAGCCGAGTCCAGAAGCAACTGTCAGTACACACCTGATCCGGTTAGCGCGCGCTATCGACCAAACATAGCGTGCGCTAAAGTGTATCGGTAGCGCGCGCTATCGACCAATAGCGTGCACTACCTGGGCATCAGTAGAGTCCAGTGGCAAACTGTCCAGTACTGGACATCCGCACTAGCGCACGCTACTGGGCGTCTCAGCGTGCGCTAACTCCCAACATTAGCGTGCGCTAGGCTACGTAGCGTATGCTAATCCACCAGTCCAGAGGACTGGAATCAGCACTGCCACTCCCAGGGCTTGCCCTCTAGCGCGCGCTACGAAACGGTCGTAGCGTGCGCTACTAAATGACCCCTAGCGTGCGCTATGCAGAAAATATAGCGTGCGCTATGCAGAAAATATAGCGTGCGCTGGGTACGAGATATAAATGGTCCAAAACACCGGAATATGAACGAAACGTTAAACGGAACATCTCAACATGCATCATAACGTAGAATGGATCCACGGCAACCCCGAAACGGCGGTTCCACACAACAATAACGGGAATCAAATCAATAGATAGTAGGAAAGATACACTGAAAGATACACGAGGGTCACTACTATCATGAAATACGCCGAAAAAGAAAAATACAAGGGAAAGAAAAATGCGGATATTACATTCTACCCCTCTAAAAACAAGTTTCGTCCCGAAACTTAAGAAACAAACAACTCAGGGTACCTAGCACGCATGCTATCCTCGGTTTCCCAAGTTGCCTCCTCGACACCGTGTCTCGACCACTGCACCTTGACCAAAGGGATGGTCTTATGCCTCAGTCGTTTCTCCCGATGCTCTAAAATCTTCAAAGGACGCTCCTCAAAAGTAATATCCTCGGCAACGTCAATCTCCCCATAGTCGATGATGTGACTAGGATCCGGGACATATTTCCTCAGCTGGGAAACATGAAAAACGCTATGAACATGACTCAGGGCCGGGGGTAGCGCCAAACGGTATGCCAATTCACCGACTCGCTCGAGAATCTCAAAGGGTCCAATAAATCTCGGACTCAACTTTCCCTTCTTCCCGAAACAGAAAACTCCTCTCGTCGGCGACACCTTCAGCAAAACGTGGTCTCCCACCTCGAATTCTAAAGGTCGACGACGGACATCGGCATATGACTTATGTCGACTCTGGGCAGTCAACATCCGTTCTCGAATTAATTCTATCTTCCGCCTCGTCTCTAAAACGACATCCGGTTCGGTCCCGACCAAATCGGACGCCTCATTCCAACAAATCAGTGATCGACATCGCCGCCCATAAAGTGCCTCATACGGTGCCATCCGAATCGGCGCGTGCCAACTATTGTTGTACGTGAATTCGATCAATGGCAAATGCTCCTCCCAGTCGCTGCTCCAATCAAGGGCACAAGCACGCAACATGTCCTCGAATGTCTGGATAGTGCGTTCCGACTGTCCATCTGATTGGGGATGAAAAGAGGTACTCAAATGCAAACGGGTACCCAACGCCTTATGCACCGCCTGCCAAAAGTGCGATACGAAACGGCCATCACGATCCAAAACAATAGACTTCGGAGTACCGTGAAGCCTCACAATCTGCGCGATAAATACACGAGCCAACTTTTCTGGACCCCAAGTGTCCTTGATGCCCAGAAAATGTGCCGATTTGGTCAGACGATCAACAATCACCCATACCATATTCATGCCCGACCTCGATCTCGGCAAATTCGTAACAAAATCCATCGATATATCTTCTCATTTCCATTCTGGAATGGGAAGTGACTGCAATAACCCAGCCGGTCGCTGATGCTCGATTTTGACCTGCTGACAAGTCAAACATCTCGCTACAAACTGTGCGACTTCCACCTTCATATCATTCCACCAGAAATTCCTCCTCAGGTCCTTGTACATCTTACTCGAACCAGGATGAACGGAATAAGTTGTAGCATGGGCTTCACGCAAAATACTCTGTCTCAATTCTAAGTCGTTCGGTACACAAAGCCGACTCCGTAATCTCAAAATACCGTCCTCATGAATCACAAACCCAGGAGACTTTCCCTTAAGAGCGCTCTCTCGGATTTGAGAAATCATCGGATCCTCTAATTGCTTCAGCTTAATTTCATCGATCAAAGACGACGAAATTTCTAAAGCACAAAGTTGCCCGACAGCTCCAGGCAACAAAACCTCAACATCTAACTCGATCAAAGCCCGCCGAACCTCAGACTGAGGCGTAAGGACCTCAAGCATTCGCAACGCAATCAGTTTCCGACTCAAGACGTCGGCCACGACGTTCGCCTTGCCCGGATGATAAAGGATTTCGAGGTCATAATCCTTAATCAGTTCTAACCACCTCCTCTGCCTCATATTCAACTCCCGCTGAGTAAATATGTATTTCAGGCTCTTATGATCGGTAAAAATCTGACATGTAGAGCCGAAAAGATAGTGACGCCAGATCTTGAGTGCGAACACAACTGCCGCTAACTCCAAATCATGAGTAGGGTAGTTCAGCTCATACGGCCTCAAGCTGTCTCGGCCTTAAAGGCAATGGTTTTGCCGTCTTGCATCAATACGCACCCAAGACCACGACCGACATCGCTATAAGCGGCGAATCCCTCGTTGCCACATGGCAACACCAAAACCGGAGCTGAAGTCAAACGCTTCTTGATTCCTCAAAACTCGGCCTCTCGTCATTCCAGGGCAGAACTTCTCGGATTTCTGGAGCAACTGTGTAAGTGGCCGAGCTAGTTTTGAGAAACCCTAGACGAACCTACGGTAGTAGCCAGCCAAACCCAAGAAACTACGGACCTCCTTCACATTTGTGGGCGGTGCCCAATCCAACACTACCTCAATTTTATGTGGATCCACACGAACTCCCTCGGCTGAAATCACGTGACCCAAAAACATCACTTCCTTCAGCCAGAACTCACATTTCGAGAACTTCGCATAGAGTTGCTCGGTCCTCAAAATGTCTAACACTATCCGCAAATGATGGGCATGCTCTTCCTCATTCCTCGAATAGATAAGAATATCGTCAATGAAGACGACGACACACTTATCCAAATACTCGATAAAGACTTTGTTCATCAACTGCATGAACACCGCTGGCGCATTAGTTAGCCCGAAAGGCATAACTACGAACTCATAGTGTCCGTATCTCGTCCGAAAAGCTATTTTCGGCACGTCGGACTCCTTCACCCGAAGCTGATAGTACCCCGACTTCAAATCAATCTTCGAGAATACCGCAGCTCCCTGCAACTGATCGAACAAGTCATCAATTCTCGGCAAATGATACTTGTTCTTGATGGTCACCTTGTTTAGTTCGCGATAGTCGATACACAAACGTAGTGAACCATCCTTCTTCCGCACAAACAGGTCCGGTGCGCCCCAAGGCGAGGTGCTCGGTCGAACATACCCCGACTCAAGAAGCTCACTCAACTGCTTCTTCAACTCTGACATCTCTGAAGGTGCCATGCGATACGGCACCTTCGAAATCGGAGCCTCACCCGGCTCTAACTCTATAGCAAACTCAACCTCACGATCCGGTGGCAATCCCGGTAACTCGTCAGGAAATACATCAGGAAACTCACTGACGACTGGAATCGCCGAAAGCTCGACTCCACCATCCTCCGCCTTCAAGGCATAGCACCAATAACCAGTACACCCCTTTCGCAGGAGACTCATCGCCTTCAAGGCATTAATAACAAATTTCTGATTTCCCCTCCTTCGACCCGCGAAGGAGTGCTCGGTGCCATCCTCGGCTAACATGGTGATGATCCTCGTGCGGTAGTTCATGATTGTGCCATGCCGCTCGAGCCAATCATCCCCGAGAATCAAATCCTCACCCTCAATATTAACGACAATAAGATTAGAGAGCCAAGCTCTCTCACAAATAAACACAGAGCAGTCTCGGACCTCTCGATCACCGACAATTCTATCACCGCTAGGAAGTTTAACGATGAAAGGCTCACAAGGTGACAAACAGTCGAGACTCAAACGGCGTACACGCTCTAGAGAAATGAATGAATGCGTAGCACCCGAATCGAAAAGCACACTAACAGGATGGGAATGGATATGAACGGTACCTGTCGCCACAGTAGCTGCTGGATCATCGGCCCTCCTCATCTCATAGATACGCGGTTGGGCAGAGCCGACACTGGAAGCTCCACCCCTAGCGGGCTGACCCCGACCCCTACCTCGGCCGACACTCGGTGGAGGCGGCGGAGCAAATGAGCCCTGGTTCACACTCGGCTCCATAGGTGCTGGGTGAGAAGAACGGGCACCGCGAAGGCTATGCAGTGATCACAAAAAGAAGCCTTGTGGCCCGATTGACCACAAGTATGACAAGTTAAAGGCGGACGAGGACAGTCCCGATTCTTATGACCCGAAAAGCCACAGTTCAAGCATGTGGGCTCACGAGCGGGGTTCGCGGCACCCAGCTCCCGGAAAGCAGCCGAACCGCCCGTAGAAATATTCGCAGCTCGAGATTTCTACTGGCCTCCACTCTTGGGACCAGAAAAATTTCCGACCGACTTCTGCTTCTTGCTCTCACGAGCCAAATCACTAGACGTCACTGACATATCATAAGCGAGGGCCCTACTCTGATACTCCTTCAAGGTAGTGCAGACGAGTCCAGACATGTAGTCCCGAATGGACAGTTTCATCCTCCTGGAAAAATGGAAAATTTTGTCGCTCTCAGCAACAACTTGGGTCTTCACATAACCCAACTCCTTGTTAAAATCGGCAATAGCTTGGGATACAGGAATATCCCGTGGTTGAGCATCATAGAAAGCATGCACTCGAGCCTGTCTGACCGGCCACGGACAATATTCGGTCTCCATCAACTCCTGAAACTCGGCCCACGAAGCAACATGATCTTTGGGACCAACGGCCTCCCACCAATCTGTAGCATCTCCCGTGAGAAAGTATTGAGCAATAGGGACCTTACGGTCCTCGGGGCAGTTGGTAGCAGTGAAGACTTTAGATATCTGCTTGATCCACCCTTCCCAGCCGATCGGGTCCGAAGCTCCCGGCGAGGAGGATGCATCTTGATGACATCCTGAAGCCGGCGATCCGCTCCGCCCGATTAGCATGGGCACGATCGGGGTTACGGACCACACGAGCTATAGCCGCCATTTGGTTAACCATTTCTTTGCCTGCGGCCGCAATACCAAGATCGGCGCGCTCTGAGAAGAAGCATGGCGTGACGATCGCGATCTGCCGGCTCTGAAGAATGCGGCGTGGCCGCCACCGGCCCCCGGCCGCGCTCACGGCCACGGTTTCCTCCGGCATCCATCGGTGTTAAGAGATAAGCAGTATATCGAGGATGAGTAAGGAAGGAAAAAGCAACTACGATGATAAGCAAAGGAGGGAGAATAACCACGGTTCAAGAAACGGAATACGATGAGAAAGTAAACAATCGAGTAAGGAAACTTACAGCGGAAATCTTGAGATGCCAAGGTGTGACAATGTGCAAAACAAAACACGACTAGACCCAAATAACCGACAAGCCTAGGTATCCATAAACCTAGAGCTCGATACCATTTCGTAACACCCCAAGATATTCGGAGTATGTTACGGACCGTGAACCCCTACATGGGACCCATCAGGCTACAACAAGCGGGGACCCTCGACTAACCATCTCGGTTAGCGAGGATACACAATCAAATAATACATCATATGAAAATACACCAAGAAACAGCAAGCGAAATGAGCAACAATCGACAATGTAGCAATTTAAAATAATACAACACGGGGTTTGAATTGAAAAGCCTAAGTACTCGCGAGTACCGTCTATCGATTTATAAATATAGGAAACAACCATATCGAAGTGGACAAAGAAATAAGTAGACCCAGTGCACATGTCAACGACCACAGCCAACATCCTCGTCTTGACCCGAGCTCGCTCGTCGGATGATCATAACACGAAATCCATAACAAGAATTTCCCCATAACGGGTCCCCAAAGGGGTTAGCAATTACGCCAAGATTACAAGTAATCAAGGCAAACCAATCGCTTACACATTTCATAGTACATGCACCAATATCATTTCAAAAACCAAAACCGGACATGTCTTTTAGGAAATAAGCAGTCAAACAATTTGCCGTGGGAGCAGGCTATACCATTGATCCGCTCCGTGATCCCTAAGGACCCTCCCGAGCTGGCCATATTATAAAACAAATCACGCACACGCATCGCCTTGGGAACGAGGGCTATACCATTGATCCCGCTCGTGATCCCTAAGGACCCTCCCGGCGGCTAGCGAAACAAACTCGTGAATCCGAGGGCTATACCATTGGATTCCCTCCGTGATCCGTCGGATCCTCCCGGTGAGCAATCACACACAATATACATTACCATTTCACGTTAAGCATAAAGGTTTCCAAAAATACTTGCCTTGAATAATTGGCAACGAGCGGAAAGGATAATTACCGATGACGCTAGGAATCAGCGGAACCGAACCTAACGATTCGAAGAATACAATCACAACCATTTCTAAATGAATACGGAATTGGAATACACCCGAAAACCCGCCTACGATTCATGTATATTCGTATATAAACAACAACGGGTGGACCACAACCAATCCCTCTCGATTCGCAAAAACTACGAAACATACCATGAATCCGTAGGGAAACTAAGAATACCAACAAGATTAATCATAATCATCATGAATCTACCAACAAAAGCGAAGCGGATCGGAAGAAAATCCCAAAACCCCAAATCGCCCAAAAGTAGGGTTCTAAGAGATTTACCTTGGATTGATGATGAAGAACACAAGTAGGTGTTGTTAATCTACTTCAAAAACTCGAGGTAGAGGATGCCCAAATAATCGAAGGGAAGAATCGCTCGGAAATCGCTGGAGAAGTTCGTCGCGGGGAGGAGAAGAAATGAAAATAATGTGTTCATCTGGGTCAAATCCTGGTTTATATAGCCGAGGAGTGTTAGCGCGCTAATCCTCAAGGTTAGCGTGCGCTAACGGATAAAATTACGAGCCAAAGCGATTAGCGTCAGTCCAAGGTATCCGGACTCTGGCCGTTAGCGTCGCTACCCCAAACGTGGCGTGCGCTAATAACCTCTCGGTAGCGCGCTATCGACCAATAGCGTCGCTACGGACATCAGCCGAGTCGAGAATCAATGTCGATACACACGATCCGGTTAGCGCGCGCTATCGACCAAACATAGCGTGCGCTAAAGTGTATCGGTAGCGCGCGCTATCGACCAATAGCGTGCGCTACCTGGGCATCAGTAGAGTCCAGTGGCAAACTGTCCAGTACTGGACATCCGCACTAGCGCACGCTACTGGATGTCTCAGCGTGCGCTAACTCCCAACATTAGCGTGCGCTAGGCTACGTAGCGTACGCTAATCCACGATCCAGGACTGAATCGATCTTGCCACTCCCAGGGCTTGCCCTCTAGCGCGCGCTACGAAACGGTCGTAGCGTGCGCTACTAAATGACCCCTAGCGTGCGCTATGCAGAAAATATAGCATGCGCTGGGTACGAGATATAAACGGTCCAAAACACCGGAATATGAACGAAACGTTAAACGGAACATCTCAACAGGCATCATAACGTAGAATGGATCCACGGCAACCCCGAAACGGCGATTCCGCACAACAATAACGGGAATCAAATCAATAGATAGTAGGAAAGATACACTGAAATATACACGAGGGTCACTACTATCGTGAAATACGCCGAAAAATAAAAATACAAGGGAAAGAAAAATGCGGATATTACAGCAGTGAGGTCCGTCGCTTTTTGGCCAAAAAACGACGTTTAGGCCTTTGATTTTGCTTTTTTCTGTTTTTAGGGACTTAATTGTAATTTTCTAAAAGTTTGTGTGGTTATTTGTAACACCCCCAAGTTATTCAGGGAATATTACAGCGCCGTAAGCCCCGTCGGGGGACTCACAAGGCTAAACATACGCGGAACTATAAATTTTGACCGATAAGGTCTACACACAATGGAATGAAAAACAATACAAAGGTATTCAGAACATAACCAATGTATCTACAGACATCATAGCACGAATCAAAACCTCGGCAAACACCGGCCGGAACATCAAGAAAAATGGAAAACAATACTCGAGTATTCAATAGCCAATCCAGTACAACAACACTTAATGGAAAACTCAAAATATAACTGGAAGAAAGACACAGTATCACACTTGTCCACCATCTTCATGCCGACCCGATACCTGCCTGTCCGTTCTCCTGGAACCTGAAATACATAAAACGTATTTCCCCCATAAAGGGGTTAGCCGTCGAATAGCTAGTGCAAGTATATCAATATGAAACACAATACTCCTCGACAATAAAGTAAAAGTAGCCGTCAATTCATCAATTCAAGACTAGTATTTCGGAATAACTAAATCTCATAGTGTCACCTCAAGACGTATGTGAATGCCGTTGAAACGGTTCGTTCATATCATACGCCGATACGTATGTGAATGCCGTAAAAACGGTTCGTTCATATCATACGCCGATACATGTATGAATGCCGTAGAAACGGTTCGTTCATATCATGCCATCAATACATACATGAATGCCGTAAAAACGGTTCATTCATAATATGCCATCAATATATCTATGAATGCCGTAAAAACGGTTCGTTCATATCATACCATCAATATTTCTTACTTTCAAAGTCGAGAACGTACAATCATAAATGTATACTTGCCTTTGAGACATCGAGAAATCGAATGGAGGAAGGGTATGAGTTTGGTAGGTCCAAGAACGTGCTTCCGGCACCTAAACGATTCGCAAGGAATATGATAGTCAAATATCCACACTCAAATTACACGAAGAAACCCCCGAAACCCATCTACGATTCACGAAAAATACACGGGTAAACAATTAGGGTTGGAAAATAATTCAAACTCCCAAAAGTCCGAAAAATCGTAGGAAAGGCATGTATACGGTATGGATACATCATAATCTCAAGGTTCTCAAGCTTCAAATCGGATAAATCGAACGAATCTACGAAAAACCCCAAAATCCAACACAATATTCAAAGTGTTCTTGAATAATCTTTCAATAATCCGATGAATACTCAAACATGTCCATAATCATGCATATATCACTTCATACTCCATGATTTTATCATCCAAAACGTCAATACCCATACAAAATCGAGAATCAAGATGTTGAAGAAATTACCTCTTGAATATCCAAGCTCTATGATCCGAGGAATACGCGTTAGATCGACTATCCGGGCTTCCCAACCGAATGAAAATGGTAAAAATCCAACACACAAGTGATAGATGTGAGAAAACTCCTCCCCTCAAACTCTCTCTCTCTCGCATGTGGAAGAAGAAAATGGTGAAATGAGCTGCATCTCGCTCAAAAAGCACAATTTATGCAGTTGACCGCATTGTGTGCCGCGGCTCGGCCAGTGTGCCGCGGCACAGTCCAAAATTGCTCCTGTGGCTCGCGGTGCCGCGGCTCAGCCAGTGTGCCGCGGCACCGGTCTGATCGGTTTTGGCGGAGGATGCAACACAAGTGTGCCGCGGCTCAGCCTAGGTGTGCCGCGGCAGTGACTCGGCAGTGTGCCGCGGCCCTGCCGGCATGTGCCGCGGCACCCGGTACAGTCCGCTCGGCCAGGTCTATGAAATGTATGTGCCGCGGCGCACATTCCTTGTGCCGCGGCCCACACCCTCCTCGGGTCCTAAAATGATGAAAAATGACCCGGGAAGAGAATAAAAGCAATAGGACTCAATATCGGGGAAACAATAACACGAAATGGAAGTACGGAAACCCCAAAACGGTGGTTCCAAGCAACGATTTCCAAGGTTCGCCCAACAAAAACACGATTCGCAAAAATGAAGAGATTTGAAATGACATGAATTTCAACCGGGTATTACATTTTCCCCCTCTAAAAAGGATTTTCGTCCCGAAACTTAAGAAATAAATAGTTCGGGGTATTCCACCCGCATCTTCTCTTCCGTCTCCCAAGTCGCCTCCTCGACCCCATGCCTCGACCATTGCACTTTAACCAGTGGAATGGTTTTTTGCCGAAGTTGTTTCTCGCGGCGCTCAATAATCTTCACGGGTTTCTCCGGAAAGGTAATATCCTCGGCTACGTCAATCTCACTGTAGTCGATAATGTGGCTCGGATCCGGTACGTACTTTCTCAATTGAGACACATGAAAAACACTGTGGACGTGGCTCAAAGCTGGAGGCAACGCCAAGCGATAAGCTAAATCTCCAACTCTGTCCAAAATCTCGAAGGGTCCGATATACCTCGGACTAAGTTTCCCCTTTTTCCCGAAGCGGAAAACTCCTCTGGTCGGCGACACTTTGAGCAAGACATGATCCCCCACTTCAAACTCCAAGGGTCGAAGACGAGTATCAGCGTAAGATTTCTGATGACTCTGGGCAGCCAGCAATCGATCTCGGATAATAGAAATCTTTTCCTTAGTCTCCATCAACATATCCGGCTCCGTCCCAACTAGCTCAGAAGCCTCGTCCCAACATAATGGCGACCTACATCGCCTACCATAGAGTGCCTCGAAGGGTGCCATTTTGATCGACGCATGCCAACTATTATTGTACGCAAACTCGATCAACGGTAAGTGAAGCTCCCAATCATTGCTCCAATCCAAGGCACAAGCCCGTAACATATCTTCCAACGTCTGAATCGTCCTCTCTGTCTGACCGTCCGACTGAGGATAAAAGGAAGTGCTCAATCTCAACTCCGTACCTAGAGCCTGATGAACGACCGGCCAAAAATGCGATACGAAACGGCCGTCTCGATCAGAAACAATGGTCTTGGGGGTACCGTGTAACCTCACGATCTCAGCAATAAAGGTTCGAGCCAGTCTATCCGGTCCCCAAGTATCCTTAATACCCAAGAAGTGTGCAGACTTGGTCAATCGATCGACAATCACCCAAATCATATTCATTCCGGCCCGAGTTCTCGGCATGCCAGTGATGAAATCCATCGAGATATCTTCCCACTTCCACTCGGGAATGGGAAGTGGTTTCAACAACCCCGCCGGTCGTTGATGTTCGATCTTAACTTGTTGACACGTCAAGCATCGTAGTACAAACTCCGTAACATCCTTCTTCATGTTATTCCACCAAAAATTGCGCTTCAAATCTTTGTACATCTTACTCGTTCCGGGGTGGATTGAGTAAGGCGTAGCATGAGCTTCTC
This sequence comes from Orobanche coerulescens, assembly GCA_033398695.1. Taxonomy (NCBI): domain Eukaryota; kingdom Viridiplantae; phylum Streptophyta; class Magnoliopsida; order Lamiales; family Orobanchaceae; genus Orobanche; species Orobanche coerulescens. Next base: position 20,103,610 of record CM065801.1, read on the forward strand.
GGAGAATCCTCTGTCTCAACTCCAAATCGTTCGGAACACAAAGCCTGCCCTGAAATCTCAGAATACTATCCTCGTGAACCATAAATCCAGGAGCTTTTCCTTTAATTACATCTTCCTTCAGTTGAGAAATCATCGGGTCACTCCACTGCTTCCCTTTGATGTCATCAACTAAGGACGAAGTAATTTCGAGAGCACACAACTGTCCTTGTACTCGTCGAAGCCAAACTTCTATCCCTTGTTCAATTAAATCCTGACGAATTTTAAATGCAGGATGTAAGAACCTCGAGCATTTGAAGAGATGCAGATTTGCGGCTCAAAGCATCTGGAACGTCATTGGCTTTTCCGAGGTGGTAAAGAATTTCCAAATCATAATCCTTTATCAACTCTAGCCAACGTCTCTGTCTCATATTCAGCTCCTTCTGACTGAAAATATACTTCAGGCTCTTGTGATCGGTATAAATCCGGCACGGCGAACCATACAAATAATGTCGCCAAATCTTGAGTGCGAAGACAATTGCGGCCAACTCTAAATCGTGAGTAGGATAATTCATCTCATAAGGCTTTAATTGTCGTGACGCAAAAGCTATTGTCTTATCATGCTGCATAAGGACACAGCCCAGGCCTTGACCCGAAGCGTCACTGTAAACTGCAAAGCCTTCGCTACCATGTGGTAAAGTTAGAATCGGCGCTGAAGTCAATCGTCTTTTCAGTTCATCGAAACACTGTTGTCTCTCATCCGTCCAAATAAACTTTTCGATCTTCTGGAGTAATTTCGTAAGCGGTCGAGCGAGTTTCGAGAACCCATCGACAAACCGACGGTAATACCCAGCAAGGCCCAAAAAGCTACGAACTTCCTTAATATTTTTAGGCGGTGCCCAACCTAGCACTGCCTCGATCTTCTGCAGGTCTACACGAACCCCTTCGGCCGAAATCACATGGCCGAGAAACATAACTTCTTCCAACCAAAACTCACATTTCGAGAATTTTGCATAGAGGTGCTCGGTTCTCAAAATATCTAAAACCAAACGCAAGTGTCGGGCATGTTCCTCCTTATCTCGAGAATAGATCAAGATGTCGTCAATAAAGACGACTACACACCTGTCGAGGTACTCGATGATTATTTTATTCATTAACTGCATGAATACTGCCGGCGCATTCGTCAACCCAAAAGGCATAACTACAAATTCATAATGCCCATATCTCGTCCGAAACGCCGTATTCGGAACGTCGGACTCCCTCACCCTGAGTTTATAATACCCGGATCTTAAATCAATCTTCGAGAAAACCGCAGCTCCTTGCAATTGATCAAATAAATCGTCTATACGAGGCAAAGGATATTTATTTTTTATGGTTACTTTATTCAGCTCACGGTAGTCGATACACAAACGTAGTGAACCATCTTTCTTCTTCAAGAAGAGAACAGGCGCGGCCCAAGGCGAAGCGCTCGGTCTGATGTACCCTTTTTCCAAAAGTTCTCCCAACTGAGTCTTCAATTACTGCATCTCGGAAGGTGCCATCCGATAAGGTGCTTTAGAAATCGGAGCTGCATCTGGCTCTAAGTCTACGGTAAATTCTATCTCTCGAACTGGAGGTAATCCCGGAAGATCATCCGGAAAAACATCGGGATATTCATTGACAACCGGAATCGAGGAGAAAACGACTACATTTCCTTCCGTTTTCAAAGCATAACACCAATAGCCCGTACAACCTTTATTCAAAGTTTTACGGCCTTCATGGCACTGATAAGTAACTTGGATTGGCCCGACTTACGTCCCAAAAATGAGTACTCAGATCCGTCTTTAGTCATCATGGTGATAACTTTGGTACGGTAATTCATAATCGCTTGATGATTATCAAGCCAATCCTCACCGAGAATCACGTCCTCGCCTTCCATATCAACTACAATCAGATTCGATAACCATTCTATACCGGATATAATCACCGGAAAATCTCTAATCTCCCGATTCCCCATAATTCTATCCCCACTAGGCAATTTCACGATAAAGGGATCGCAAGCAGTCAAACAAGTTATATTCAAACGGCGTACACACTCCAAAGAAATAAAAGAATGTGTAGCACCCATATCAAAAAGTACACGGACTAGATAAGACAAAATATGGATGGTACCTGAAGCCACCGCCGCGTCGGGTTCGTCTGTTCGACGCATCTCATAAACTCGTGGTTGCACCGAACCGACGCTAGAGTTTCCCCCTCCAGCGTTCTGACCCCGTCCCCGGCCCCTGCCAAAATTCTGCTGAGGTTGACCAAAAGATTGTCGCTGATTTATACCTTGATCAAATGGTGTTGGGGCAGAAGCCCGAGTGTCCAAAGTCTGGTTCGGCTCGGAACAATAAACCGCTCTATGCCCCATCTGTCCACACGTGTGATACTTTAATGGTGGAAAGTGGCATTCCGAATTAAAGTGGCCTGGTCGACCACAATTATAGCAAGTCACTGTGCAATTTGAGGTACCCGGAGTGGGACGGTAACTCCTCTTCCATTTATTAGAACGCGACGACTGTCAGGCAAAACGGTTAGTCGTCTGTGACTTCTGAAAGTTGCCACCCTTAGAGCCGGAAAAATTTCCCGCGACTTTCTGCTTTTTTGGTTCTTCAACGGTATCATTGTCGGGGCTCAACATATAATGGGCTAACGCTCTGTCCTGATACTCTTTCAGTGTGGTACAAGCAAATCCGGCCATGTACCGCCGTAAGTCCAAATTCATCCGCATATCAAAATAACGGATCTTATCACGCTCGTTACGCACTTGATCCTTCACATGGATCAATTGTTGGTTGTACTCCACGATCGCCTGCGAAACGGAAATTTCTTGTGGTTTAGCCTCGAAAAAGGCTCGGATCCGGCTCTCTCGTACCGGCCAAGGACAAAACTCGGCCTCCAAGAGCTCCTTAAATTCATCCCACGAGGCAATACGATCCTATGGCTTGATGACCTTACACCAAGTAGCGGCCTCCTTAGTGAGGAAATACTGAGTAATTGGTACTTTCCTCACCTCGGGGCAATCAACCGCCTCCAAAATCTTCTCTAATTCCGCTAGCCAATCTTCCCAGCCTAACGGGTCTGTGACACCGCCAAACTGTGGAGGGTGCATACGGATTATATTCTGAAGCAAGGCATCCGTGTTGGGGTTCGGGTTATTCAGTTGAACAGTTTGGGCTAAAATAGTCATCTGAGTAGCCAATTGTTGAAGTGCATTCGCCACTCCAACGTCCACGTTGTTCCCCTGACCGTCTGACTGGTCGTGCTGACTCTCGGTGTCGGGATGCACCGAGTTCTACAAACTGGGGTTGGTCGACCCCGCAACTGAACTGATGGAAACGGCCGTGCCACGACCTCTTCCTCGTCCACGGCCACGACCACGGCCACGGCCCCTACCAGCTGACATACTGAAGAACACACAAGGTACGTAAGCACAATTCAATCGCACGTCATTAAGGTGATCGATTCTCATGAATATCCATAGAAGAAGCATAATGAATAAGGAAACATCAGAAGAGTAAGAGGTCTTACAAGTACCGGTCGCACTGTGATGATGGCAGAGTAGTGATACTGTGGACAATTGACGACTCATTCGACCCAAAAGACCGACAGCCTAGGTATCCATAGACCTAAGCTCTGATACCATATTCTGTAACACCCCCAAGTTATTCAGGGAATATTACAGCGCCGTAAGCCCCGCCGGGGGACTCACAAGGCTAAACATACGCGGAACTATAAATTTTGACCGATAAGGTCTACACACAATGAAATGAAAAACAATACAAAGGTATTCAGAACATAACCAATGTATCCACAGACATCATAGCACGAATCAAAACCTCGGCAAACACCGGCCGGAACATCAAGGAAAATGGAAAACAATACTCGAGTATTCAATAGCCAATCCAGTACAACAACAACACTGAATGGAAAACTCAAAACATAACTGGAAGAAAGACACAGTATCACACTTGCCCACCATCTTCATGCCGACCCGATACCTGCCTGTCCGTTCTCCTGGAACTTGAAATACATAAAACGTATTTCCCCCATAAAGGGGTTAGCCGTCGAATAGCTAGTGCAAGTATATCAATATGAAACACAATACTCCTCGACAATAAAGTAAAAGTAGCCGTCAATTCATCAATTCAAGACTAGTATTCCGGAATAACTAAATCTCATAGTGTCACCTCAAGACGTATGTGAATGCCGTTGAAACAGTTCGTTCATATCATACGCCGATACGTATGTGAATGCCGTAAAAACGGTTCGTTCATATCATACGCCGATACATGTATGAATGCCGTAGAAACGGTTCGTTCATATCATGCCATCAATACATACATGAATGCCGTAAAAATGGTTCGTTCATAATATGCCATCAATATATCTATGAATGCCGTAAAAACTGTTCGTTCATATCATACCATCAATATTTCTTACTTTCAAAGTCGAGAACGTACAATCATAAACGTATACTTGCCTTTGAGACATCGAGAAATCGAATGGAGGAAGGGTATGAGTTCGGTAGGTCCAAGAACGCGCTTCCGGCACCTAAACGATTCGCAAGGAATATGATAGTCAAATATCCACACTCAAATTACACGAAGAAACCCCCGAAACCCGTCTACGATTCACGAAAAATACACGGGTAAACAATTAGAGGTTGGAAAATAGTTCAAAGTCCCAAAAGTCCGAAAAATCGTAGGAAAGGCATGTATACAGTATGGATACATCATAATCTCAAGGTTCTCAAGCTTCAAATCGGATAAATCGAACGAATCTACGAAAAACCCCAAAATCCAACACAATATTCAAAGTGTTCTTGAATAATCTTTCAATAATCCGATGAATACTCAAACATGTCCATAATCATGCATATATCACTTCATACTCCATGATTTTATCATCCAAAACGTCAATACCCATACAAAATCGAGAATCAAGATGTTGAAGAAATTACCTCTTGAATATCCAAGCTCTATGATCCGAGGAATACGCGTTAGATCGATTATCCGGGCTTCCCAACCGAATGAAAATGGTAAAAATCCAAGACACAAGTGATAGATGTGAGAAAACTCCTCCTCAAACTCTCTCTCTCGCAGTGGAAGAAGAAAATGGTGAAATGAGCCGCATCTCGCTCAAAAGCACAATTTATGCGATTGGCGCATTGTGTGCCGCGGCTCGGCCGGGTGTGCCGCAGACAGTCCAAAATTGCTCCTGTGGCTCGCGGTGCCGCGGCTCAGCCAGTGTGCCGCAGACCGGTCAGTTTTGGCTAAGGATGCAACACAAGTGTGCCGCTGGCTCACTAGGTGTGCTGCATGGCTGACTTCAGCCGGTGTGCCGCGGCCCTGCCGGCATGTGCCGCGGCACCCGGTACAGTCCGCTCGGCCAGGTCTAGGAAATGTGTGTGCCGCGGCGCACATTCCTTGTGCCGCGGCCCACACCCTCCTCGGGTCCTAAAATGATGAAAAATGACCCGGGAAGAGAATAAAAGCAATAGGACTCAATATCGGGGAAACAATAACACGAAATGGAAGTACGGAAACCCTAAAACGGTGGTTCCAAGCAACGATTTTCAAGGTTCGCCCAACAAAAACACGATTCGCAAAAATGAAGAGATTTGAAATGACATGAATTTCAACCGGGTATTACATTATTAATTGCCGTGATTTTAACTCTAGCTTCCATAGGGTATATATATATGCGTGTAAGGCCATTATTTCAGACGTTCAATGAATTGAAGTTTTCTCTAAATTTTATTGAAATTCTTAGATCGGTTGAATCTAGATCTGTTCGAACATATTTTCTAAATATTTTTTTTAAATATAAATATATTGTATAGAAATAAATTTATAAATTAGTAAAAAAATTATCGAAAAAATATCAGTAAAAAATTGAAAAAAATTTAAAGTATTATATATATATATATGTGTGTGTGTGTGTTTTAAAAAAGTGTGAGGGACAAAAAAGACATTTTGGTCTTTTTTGTCAAGAGATGGGGGATTAGCAAAAGAAGGAGGATTAGCATTTAGCATAGCCCTTTTGAAAAGCAGATCACTTGAAATATAATAATTATAGACAAATTAGTATGTCAATCTAGAAAGTAAATTACTTTAATTAAAAGAATCACAATGCTATGAATTACTAGTATAAAACTATATATAAAGAACTAACCTATTCAGTTCGGGGGTTTCGAGTTTCATGGGCAAAACCAAACCCAATTCGAAAAATTTATCTTATAAAATAAAAAAACCAAACCATCGATGTGATTCGATTTCGTGCTTTTGGATTCGGATTTTCCTCGATTTTTTATTGTGCGTTATGTTTTATTTTTTGTTTTCTATTTTTATTTTAGAAAACAAAAAAATATTTTCTGTTTTCAATGCATGTTTTCATAAATGATGAAAACGTGTTCGGTTTGTCATTCACTCATTCTGAAAATGGGTTTTTCGTATTTTTCACTTTAAACGAAATTGGCTGGAAAACGTGAAAAACATCTGTTTCATGTTTCCCATTCCCCTCACAAAATTTTGAGTTGTTTTCCAAAACGTTTTTCGAAAATAGTGAGACCGAACACGTTTTCCATGTTTCTAAAAACCGAAAACAAAAAATAGCTGGAAAATACCCAACATGACGCACCCTCAGGTTCTCGTATTTTCGGGTTCGAATTCAGATTCGGATTTTCGTCCAAAGATGTGATAATAAATTGTCCCTTCTCTCCCTTACAAAAATGGCTAAAAATAAAAAAGAAAATAAATGATTCTCTATCCACATATCAAATCTCTTTTGTACATCTCAACCCTCATATCTCTCTCTCCCACTCAACTTCATGCAGAAAGCAATAGAACCCCCAAAAGGGCAAAAAAGAACCCACATAACCATGTATGTACCCTTGTTGGAGGAGATGAGTTCTTCTCATAGGAAAGGGCAGTTTGGGAAACATTTTCTTGTCTGCACACTTTTAGCTGCACCATGCTAGCACTGACCTTAGCAGACCTTAGGCCCTCATCGATGCAAAGGTCCAAATTGCCCTTCATCTTCAATTTCCCACCAAGTCTAGACACGAACCCTTGAGAAAATGGCACTCTCCCACTCAGATTATTATTCTCCAAATTCAACTCACGGACATACTCCAGATCCCCAAACCCCTTAGGTACAACCCCTTCAAGCCTGTTATTATCAAGCCCTAGGTAGCAAATGTTTCTCAAATTTACCCCCATTGATTTCGGGATTTCCCCAACGAGTCCCACCCCGGAAAGGCCAATTCCCGTAATACCCTTCAGGTCACTCCATATTTCCGGAATCTGCCCCCCGAGTAAGTTCCCACTCAGATACACTTCCCTCAGACCGGGCATCTCAGCTAAGAACAACGGCAGGCCGAATTTACCGAAACGATTGTAACTCAAATCGAGAAACTGGAGATTTTTTAAGCCCTTGAGGTTTTCGGGTATTTTACCTGAGAATCCGTTGAAGCTCAAATCGATCTTCAGAAGCTCCGTTAAATTCCCGACCGACTCTGGGATGCTTCCGTTGAACCCATTGCCGCTCAAATCGAGAATTTTCAGTTTCTTCATGTTTCGAAAAATATTCGTAGAGATCTCACTTGTAAAATTGTTTCTCGAAACCGTGAGCTGCTCGAGATTGAGTAAATCACCAAGATCTTCTGAAAATCCACCGGAAAAATTACTTCCGGTTAGGACCAACCGTCGTAATCTCTTCAGCGTGCCGAGTTTTCCGTTCAGTGACCCGAATAACGCCGGGTTCTCAACGAAAACCAGCTCCTCTAAAGACGAAGAGTAGTTCTGAGAAGAAGATTGCGAGAAATCTGGAAAGGGGATTTTTGTTTCGGTGAAGCATTTGTAGAAGAAGAGCTTTTTTAGGTGGGTTAGCGGCGGGAGCAGAGAAGGGTCGAGGGTCGAAGTGGAACCACAGGGTGGGTTTGGTGAGTAGTCCGAGACGTAGCCAAAGCTGAGTTCCGTCACGTGGGGCGTCGCGGCGTCGGAGAAGTAGTCGCAAAGGACGCCGTGTGGGGCGGAGATGCAGAGGTCGTCGGGGAAAAGGGACCGCCAGGGGATGTCCGGGTTGATCGACTCGAGAATGCGGTAGACCGATTCTTGCTCGGCCGGGTCGAGCGGCGGTGGCTGTGAAACGACGGAAATGGGCATGAAGGCGAAAATGGCGAGCAGGGTTAGAGAGAGAGAAAACTGTGCCATTGGAGTTTTTTGGAAGAGAGAAGACGGTGTGAGAGGTTGCCTTATACTATTGTTTGGGAGTGAGTGGGGGTATAAGGGGATGTTTGTTTGTCTTGAAAGATGAAAAGGCGTAAAAGAAAGAAAAATGATACAATCACCACCGTCGTAACGGTTGTGTTTGTTTTGAACCATTGATGATGTTGGTGGTGGGGTAGGTGATGGAATAAATAATGAATTTAGTTATAAATGTATGGTGAGATGATGTGTTGTAAAGTTTGGTTGTGTAAATTGGTTGTGCATGTAGCATTGTTGTAAAAGAAAATATGGAAGGACAAAGGTGGGTTTTTGCAGAATGGAGATCCTCTCCGGTAACTGGACGGTCCAGTTCGATCTGGACCGTCCAGATCACACACATCTGTGCGGGTGTGTGTGTGTGGGGCTGCATCGGACGGTGCAGCCCCTTTCAGTCCTCTCCGGAAATGGAGAGGATCCGAACTCGGTTTTGCAGAGGGGGGATTTGGTGGACTGTTTTTTTCAGCAATTTCTGTGAAATTTTACAAATGTGTCCTTACTATCTGATTTATGCTATGCAATTATTGTGAATCAAAGTAGGGCTGTTTTATAGGGAATTAATTGCATGAAAAGGATTAAAACTCTGAATGAATCTGAACTGAATTGAACTGAATTTAACTGAAATATATATTAAGAGTAAATAATAATAATAAAATAATAATATAATAATATTAAAAATAATAAATATAATAAAATAATAAGAAAAATAATATAATAATAATAAAATAATAAGAAATAATAACTTAATAATAATATAGTTAATTACAATCATAATAATAAAAATAATAATAATAATAATAAATATGCCCCAAATGTCCCAAATGTCAAAAAAGTATCAAATGTCACAAATAATAATAATAATAATAATAATAACAATGATGATAATGATAAATAATAATAGTAATCAACAACGACAATAAATATTATTATTAATAATAATAAATATTATTAGTAATAATAATAGTAATCAACAACAGCAACAATAATAATAATCAAGATCAATAATAATAATAATAATTAATAGTAATAATAATAACAATAATAATAATAATCGAATCAATCAATCAATCAATTGAATGGACTGAATCAATCAATCAATCAAAAGCTGAAAAATAAGTCCAAAAGAACAGGGCCTAAGGCTTTTGTCCGTTTTAAGCTAAGTGAAGTATATTATTCGTGTCTTTTTTATCTATATGAGAGTTTTTCTACAATAATGTTTCGGTCCACACGGGTGTCTCGTAGTTTATGGTGTTTCCGGATGTTTTAAGCGAGCATACGATCTTTGTTTTGAAATTCAGGTACTTATTTGGTATCAGTAGGGCGAGGCGAAGCGAAACTTAGAAGTTCCGAATATATCGTAACAGCAATGTGGTTGCTATCGACAATGCAGTCAAAACTTTTGGTCATATAGAAATAGGGTTGACCAAAAAAAGAATAGAAAAAAATTTAGGTAGGATTGATCGGTCAGAGGCGGACTTTATTGCGGTCATGAATATTTTTGCTAATATTTCGAGCCTAGACCAATGAAATCCGAGCCCTGTCTGGTTTTGAGACCGGATTCGGTCCTACATAAAATATCGCCAAAACCTTTGAAAGGCCGCCAACCACATCCGCATAATTGCTGGAATTTTTCGGATTCGTCTTGCCCATTTATTTTGAAACTTGTGTCAAATTTCAAGAGGTCGTATATGCTCTCGGAAACTATTCTATGGGCTTCATAAGCTACGACATGATATTATAGCAGTGTGCCACCCTAATTAAATAGTCCATGATATAAGCATTTAGTCTTGCTACTCGTGAGGTGCATATTGAAGCATTAATCGCATATCAGGAAATTTATGTGTCTTGTTTTTAATATAAAAAATGGGCTACTCATCTCATTGAATTTCTCTTTTAGAGTGGAACCCCAAACTATAACAAATACTCCATCCGTCCCATCCATCTTGGGCATTTACTTTTCGTCACGGAATTTAAGAAAAGCTGAAAAGTAGTGTATGTAGTATAACACCCCAATTCACAAATAGGACATTACACGCCGTAGAACCCTCATGAGGTCTACCAGGCTAACACACGACTGTTGGGTACCTAATCGGATATTTGCGCCGTTTTATGCGGAAGCGTAAATAAAATTGCAGGAAATAAATCACACAGGGATTTATAGAGGTTCGGCTATTAACGAAGCCTACGTCCTCTCTTGATGTATCTTTTTCCTTAGGCTTAAGATCAAAACCTCTACGCCTCTCTTCTATCGGTCGAGGATTACTGCAATGCTCGTCTTCTATCTATCCGAGTAAAACCGTTTTCCTTTTCTATTGGATAAGGAATCAACCACTCTAGCTTTCTACATGGGTACTAGATAAACCTCACTTAGATATCGATTGCGATTCTAACAATGCCGATACTTGATCCTAATAACACCGAATCCAATCGTATCTTTCTTTTACCTCTCGTGTATAATGTTGAATGTATAAACACTCAAACTAACAAAATAAGCTCAATATTACAACAACAATGTAAGTATATGATTCTCAGATGTATGACTTGTTTGCTTGAAGTTGTTGTACTCAAACAATACCATAGGAATGGTATTTATAGGCATTTCCCACAAACTAGCTGCAGGTGTCAAGTTGACTAGCTAGCGTGCGCTAGCCCTTCCTTCTTAGCGTCGCTAGATATTTCGATTCCATCCAAGAGCTTCCGTTTCTTCTTTAGCGTCGTTATACCTCCTTCCTTACGTATGTTATTTCACTTACTTAGCGTCGTTAACCATGATTGAGTAGCGTGCGTTAACGTAATATATCCGTTGCCTTTCCTTGTCAAACTATCCGCTTGATGCTTGACTTTGACTTGCTTTTCCCAACGCTCGGATTGACTAGATTCAAACAACTTAGCGTGCGCTAATCATGCCGTAGCGTGCGCTAATGATGACTTCATTGCATACGTTATTCTCGTGTTTGAATTCTTCCACAACAAGAACATGGCTCGATAGCGTGCGTTAATACTTATGTGTAGCGTGCGCTATCGCTCGCCTTTTCTTCACCGCACTTACTTGAAACTTGGCCGATGCGGCTTACTCCGCGTTAGCGTGCGCTAACTAATATGCCTTAGCGTGCGCTAATGCGATCAGTGCAACTTTTGCGTCTTAAATGCCTTCGTTGTTTTGCTTCGCCTCGATGTTGTTTTGTAGTTTAGCAACTTTAATCATCAAAACATAAATTAAATAATGTGTGGAATAAATATTCCAACAATCTCCCCCTTTTTGATGATTACAAAACAACCCTTGAATTGGATAATCTGTAAAAATAATATATGTATATTTCTACGAATCAAAGTTTTCGGCTTTGATCGTTTCGTTAGTTTCTCCAATCCTTTTCTTTTTCGACTTCTTCATTTTTCAATTTTTCAACTCCTTCCTTCGTTTTAACTCCCCCTTTTTGCATGCTTTCTTTTTCTTTTCGACTTCTTCGATTTTTTTCTCATTTTTATCTCAATTCATATCTTTCTCCCCCTTTTTATCTTCATCAAAAAGTAACAAAAATGTAAAGGATACCAAATGAAATATAAATATGCATGATATCAATTTATGCATAAGGGTAAAACTCCCCTTGAAAATATTATTTTCCCTCAAAAATATTCCTTCTCCCCCTTTGTAAAATAACATTTGTTAAAATTTATTTTTGGGGATCCAACCGATAGTTGGTTTTTCTTTTGAAACATAGACGATGTTTGAAACGTTTGTTCCTTTAGGAACCCAAATTTTCTTAATTTTTATCGTCCGTCTTGGACTTTTGCAATTTGAAATGTGATGCCCGATTTTTAAACACTTTTCGCAATGGGGTATATTGAAATTAACGGATTCGTTTTTCGAACGTGATTTGAATCCTAACCCTTCTTTATTTAGAGTATATTTTTGAACACATGACATTTGTTCAAATTTATCGTTGCCGCACAAAAATTTCTTTGTCAAAATTTTTAGTTCATCTTGAACTTTTAAAAGATCATTTTTCAAAATATTTTCATTTTCAAGGCATTTCGAATGATCAATTTCGACAAATTTCCCTTTTTCAAGTATTTTGGAATTTTCAATTTCCAAAGTTTTATATTTAGACTTGAGGGACTTAATTTCATTTAAAGCATTTTGATAGTCCGTATGTAGTAACTCGAATGCTTCAAAAAGTTCGTCGTAAGAATTACTTACTTGACTTTCGACGTCGCTATCGTCGAATGAACTCCGGGCCATGAACGCGAGATTATTTTGTTCAAGAAAATCTTCATCGGGATCTTCGTCGCTCCATGTTGCGATTAGAACCTCCTTTTGCTTTACTCGGCTTCTTAGCAAAGTGGCCTGGTTTACCACATAATCGACACGTGTTGTCGAATTTTTTAGGTTCGCCCGCTTGAATGTCCTTCTTCCTCCGGTTTAATAAGTGTTGGAACTTATTAATATTTTTGGCATAATATGCCATTTCTTCATCGCTTTCGTCCACCGGGGTTTCTTCTTTCTTTTTCGACATTTTAGCCTTGAAGGCTATCGACCTCTCCTTCGGTTTTGGTTTGGCATTCCGAGATTTTAGAACAATCTCGTAGTTGATAAGAGAACCAACGAGAGCACTAAAATCGAGAGTATTTAAATCTTTGGATTCCATTATTGCCGTAACTGCACTGGCCCCATTCTCGAGGTAGTGATCGGAGAATTTTCTTTACTTTCTCACTACTCGAAAGTGGTTTTCCAAAACATGCTAATCCATTAGTGATGACCGAAAATCGGTCGAGCATAATCGAGATGGATTCGTCGTCCTTCATTTGGAATAATTCATAATCGTGAAGGAGCATGTTTATCTTCGTCTCCTTGACTTGAGACGTACCTTCGTGTGTTACCTCAAGCATTTTCCAAATCTCTTTGGCACTATCACACGATGATATCCGGTTGTGTTCTTCCGGATTTAAGGCACAATAAAGAAGTTGAGTTGCCTTACAATTGAAATGGTCGTTTTTCCAATCGGAGTCGTCATATTCTTCAAAATTTTTAAGCGTACCGTTGGAATTCATTGGGATTTTTGGACCAAGACAAATCACTTTCCAAAGTTCGATGTCGTAAGCTCGAATGAATATTGACATCTTCTTCTTCCAAGTCATGAAGTTTGCGCCATCAAAAAATGGTGGTCGGTTGAGAGCAAGGCCTTCTACCGAGAGATTTGAAACGCCATTTTGGATCTTCTCCTCGGATGTTAAGCCGCGTATTGGAGAACCGCTCCGATACCAATTGTTGGGTACCTAATCGGATATTTGCGCCGTTTTATGCGGAAGCGTAAATAAAATTGCAGGAAATAAATCACACAGGGATTTATAGAGGTTCGGCTATTAACGAAGCCTACGTCCTCTCTTGATGTATCTTTTTCCTTAGGCTTAAGATCAAAACCTCTACGCCTCTCTTCTATCGGTCGAGGGATTACCATTACAAGCTCGTCTTCTATCGGTCCGAGTAAAACCGTTTTTCCTTTTCTATTGGATAAGGAATCAACCACTCTAGCTTTCTATGGGTACTAGATAAACCTCACTTAGATATCGATTGCGATTCTAACAATGCCGTATACTTGATCCTAATAACACCGAATCCAATCGTATCTTTTCTTTTACCTCTCGTGTATAATGTTGAATGTATAAACACTAAAACTAACAAAATAAGCTCAATATTACAACAACAATGTAAGTATATGATTCTCAGATGTATGACTTGTTTGCTTGAAGTTGTTGTACTCGGCATTTCCCACAAACTAGCCGTTGCAGGCTGTTTTGACTAGCTAGCGTGCGCTAGCCCTTCCTTCTTAGCGTGCGCTAGATATTTCAGTTTCAGTCCAGTAGCTTCGTTTCTTCTTTAGCGTACGTTATACCTCCTTCCTTACGTACGTTATTTCACTTACTTAGCGTACGTTAACCATGATTGAGTAGCGTGCGTTAACGTAATATATCCGTTGCCTTTCCTTGTCAAACTATCCGTTTGATGCTTGACTTTGACTTGCTTTTCCCAACGTTCGGATTGACTAGATTCAAACAACTTAGCGTGCGCTAATCATGCTGTGTAGCGTGCGCTAATGATGACTTCATTGCATACGTTATTCTGTGTTTGAATTCTTCCACAACAGTAACATGGCTCGATAGCGTGCGTTAATACTTATGTGTAGCGTGCGCTATCGTTCAGCTTTTCTTCACTGCAGCTTACTTCGAAACTTGGCTGGGATGCAGCTTACTCCGCGTTAGCGTGCGCTAACTAATATGCCTTAGCGTGCGCTAATGCCATCCAGATTGCAACTTTTTGCGTCTTCGTCTGATTCGTTGTTTTGCTTCGCCTCGATGTTGTTTTGTAGTTTAGCAACTTTAATCATCAAAACATAAATTAAATAATGTGTGGAATAAATATTCCAACAACGACACACAATTCGGTTATAAAAATCCCAAAAGACACAATCATCATAGTAAAGTAGGGTCGTGGCCTCGGCCAAAATATTTTTCTCGAAATACATGAAAGATAAGTTAAAAGCAAGTTCATTGCCCACGCAAGTTCATTTAACCGAATTTAAAAATAATCAGTCTAACTCCAACACCCAAGAAAATACAATGACAAGACATAAAACATAGACTCGAGCCTCATCATCACGTTGGGCCATCCTTTGCGTGTAAGGGTGGTATACCGTACCATACTGATTTTTTTTGTCGATACTGTATACCGTACCAAAAATTTTGGTACAACAAAATTCATACCGATACCGTGCCGAAAGTTTCGGTATACCAAAATCCAGTATACCGAAATTTCGATATGGCTTTCGGTCCATACTGATACCGTACCGAAATTTTGGTATATCGAATTTTATTTCGGTATCGGTGTATACCGAACATATCGAAATACCGAATTACCAAAATATCGAAAAAATCTTGATATACCGATATATAACGAAATACCGAATAAAAAAAATACCGAAAATATCGATATACCGATATATATATATATATATTGAAATACCGAATTATTTTAGTATCTCGGTATATACCGAAATATCGAAAATACAAAAATTTCATACCGTTACCGTACCGAAAATTTTTGGTATGACACCATACCGTACCGAAAATTCGGTATACCGAAATTTTCGGTAATTTCGGTAATTTTCGGTACGGTAAATTCGGTATTTCGGCATTTCGGTATATTTTTCCACCCCTATTTGTGTGCATATCCTATGCCAGCTCCTCATCTCTTCCGGTACCTGAAATGCATAAGACGCATTTCCCCCATTTAAGGGGTTAGCATTCGAATAGGTAGTGCAAGTACACAATTACACTACATTATATACATACAAGATTCGACACAAGCAATCCATTTGAGAAAAACATTTGAAATCAATATTCCGGAATATCACATTTACACCAAAATAGTATATCCTCAAGTTTTCCACATCACAACTATCCACGCTTGGTAACCCGCGGCCGTACCCATTAGTATCGACCCCCAAAGGCCCCATCGGACCGTCCCCGGATGAGAAACCACTTCCGCGGCCGTACCCATTAGTATCGGCCCCCAGAGGTCCCGTCGAACCATCCCCGGGTGGAAGAACATCAATACATGCACCCAAGTCCACTGCCATGACCGTACCCATTAGTATCGGCCCCCAAAGGCCACATATGCCATTCCCGGGTGGAAGAACAACAACCACAATATTTAATAGCACAATTTACATCATTCGCATCAAAACCGTACACACATAACGAAATGTAATACATGTACTTGCCTTGGATAAAATGAAGCGAAGGAAACGGCGAAAGAAAAGGTTTCGGTCCGAACAATCTTCACAAATCGGTTCCTAACACAATAACGGTATATAAACAATCTCAATATTGTGAAAACGTAGGAATTCATCCTAGTTCTACCCGATGGAACAATTCGTCGAACACTACGTGGTCATATAAGATCCTAATCTATGAACGGTGAAATCCTTGAAGTTTAATTCGTAAAACTATATTGGAAACAAGGAATCACGATCATACAATCGTATTCTAACAACTCATCGAAGCTGGATCGGTTTCAAATGAAAAATCATGACAAAATCCCGAAATTCCCAAAAGTTAGGGTTCTAAGAAAAAATACCTCGATTTGAAGATGAACAATAGATGAATTGATGCTAGGGTGATGATATGATGATCCCAGACTACTTCTCAACTGAGGTTGGACGAAATCGGACGAACCCTGGGCTAGAAAAGTCGCTCCCGTCCCGAAGGAAGTGAAAGAAATGAAAAATGAGAAGGAAAACCCGCTGCCCAGTTTATTATACTGGGCAGCATTACGGCCGTAATATGATACCTATTACGGCCATAATGGCATTCCAGATCCCACTGGACTGGTTTCGCAACATCGTTACGGTCGTTACGAATGGGACATTACGGCTGTAATATGTCGAGGTTTACGGCCGTAATGCATGGGTACTTACGGCCGTAACTCAGGCCTGGAAGTCAGCCAGCCTGCAATATGAGAAAGAAAAATAACGGCTCGACAACCAACGGAAGAAAATATAAGGGTAGGATCACTGGATACCCAAAATTCTCTGCTGACGAGTTAAAGATCACAATCATCACATAACTCCGGCCATCCGAAGGTCGGTATAGAACGAGTATTAACAACAACACCCAAAGTATCAAGAATTTATAAAAATGACCCAAACATCCGCAATATACGATACGACGTCGGATTAACAATCCGAAACTCATGTTATGATCAACTCAACCAAACGAACACATGGGAACAGAGAAATAATGAAACCGAACCAGTTTTATGAGAATCGAACGTACATGCAACAAAACATGACTTAAAATGAAATTACGTGCAAACATATCCGAAACTCGTCCAAATAGAAAAACTCAAAGAACAAACTAGATTCAGAATCCCAAAACAGTGACAAGCAAGTCGTCCGAAATGAATATACACTAAAAATAGAAATTACCAAAAATAGAAAGTACGGATATTACATCCTCTCCTCCTAAAAATAAGTTTCGTCCCGAAACTTACAACGCGAATAACTCGGGGTATCTCGACTTCATAATCTCTTCTGTCTCCCATGTGGCTTCTTCGGATCCATGTCTCGACCATTTCACTTTAACCAAGGGAATGGTTTTGTGCCGAAGTTGCTTCACCCGATGCTCTAGAATCTGAATCGGTCTCTCTTCGATGGTCATGATCTCTCCAAAATTAATAATATGGCTAGGGTCTGGTACGTACCTCCTAAGCTGGGAAATGTGAAACACGTTATGCACGTGACTCAAGGACGACGGCAAGCCTAACCGATATGCAAGCTCTCCCACTCTATCCAAAATCTCGAACGGTCCAATATATCATGGACTAAGTTTACCCTTCCGGCCGAAGCGGTAAACTCCCGGTGTCGGCGACACCTTAAGCAACACATGGTCTCCCACCTCAAACTCCAATGGCCGGCGACGCGTATCGGCATAAGACTTATGTCGACTCTGGGCTGTCAACATCCCATCGCGAATCAGAGCAATCTTCTCTCTCGTCTCAACTACCATATCGGGCTCGGTGTCAATTAGCTCGGATGCATCATCCCAACACAACCGCGATCTGCACCTCCTCCCATGCAATGCCTCAAATGGTGCCATTTTGACCGAGGCATGCCAACTATTGTTGTACGTGAACTCGATCAATGGCAAGTGCGACTCCTAATCGTCCTTCCAATTTAAAGCACAGGCTCTCAACATATCCTCTGGCGTCTGTATCGTCTGCTCAGACTGTCCATCTATCTGAGGGTGGTAGGATGTACTGAGTCTCAACTCAGTCCCCAAGTCTCGATGAACGGCCTGCCAAAAATGTGAGATAAATCGGCCATCACGATTCGAAACAATACTCTTAGGAGTCCCATGCAACCTCACGATCTCCGCAATGAATACCCGCGCTAGTCTCTCCGGCCCACAAGTATCCTTAATACCCATAAAATGAGCTGATTTGGTTAGTCGATCGACAATAACCTAAATCGTGTTCATTCCAGTCCGAGTCCTAGGCATACTGGTAATAAAATCCATAGAAATATCCTCCCACTTCCACTCCGGAATAGGAAGTGGTCGCAATAATCCCGCAGGTCGCTGATGCTTAAACTTAACCTGCTGACAGGTTAAACAGCTCGATACAAACTCGTTCACGTCCGTCTTCAAATTGCTCCACCAGTAGTTACTCCTTACATCCTTGTACATTTTGCTCATACCATGATGTATGGAGTAAGGTGTAGTGTGAGCCTTACTCAAGATCTTCTGTCTCAACTCAATGTCATTCGGTACACATAATCTGCTGCGAAATCTCAAAACTCCATCATCCTCGATCACAAACCCACGGGCTTTCCCCTTCCTCACATCCTCCCTCAACTGGACCAAAAACGGATCATCATACTGTTTCGCCTTGATATCATCAGTCAGGGACGAAGTGATTTCCAACGCACATAACTGACCCTAAATTCTCTGAACCCAAACCTCGATATTCTGACAAATCAAATCCCGCTGGATCCTGCTCTGTGGTGTAAGTACTGTTGTTACCCAAAATATTATCCGGAGATTATATGCTGGAATGGACGAGTAACAAACAAAATGCGAGAGCATGTCCGTGGGGAAGTAAATAACACAATATTTGCCGGGGTTGTTAGTCCCGGGCTTGAATGCTCTCGCGAGATATTATTAATACGAATACTTAGGAGTACAAATATTAATGCTTATAGTACAATTACAATGAGTGTAAAGACCCTAGTTATCTAGCTTTGAGTGCTGCTGAATGCCGGAAGAACCAGAGTTAAAGCTCTGTGAGTTCTTGTTACAAAGATAAGGAGTTCTCTGTATTGTTTACTGTGTGTAATCGTGTTTTTCTTCTCACGTCCCCTTTTGCCAATGCTGGAGGCCTCCTATTTATAGAAGAGGATGTTGTTGGGATGTCCCCGTCCCACACGGGTGATCGCCGTTCCTGCATTTAAATAAGGCGGGCGATCGTCCCAGCACGTGGGACTGTTTTCTTAAAGTCCGCAGCTGCTGCTGGCAGCCAGATGCGCGAACCAATGAGGAGGCGACATGTGCCTTACGTCGCTGTCTTGGGAGGTCCCACCTTGGACCTTTCGACGGGTTTGTCGGTAGGTGAGGCCGTCCTTGTCACTGACAGCTGCTGATGGGCTGGAGTACAGCCTGTTCCCGCTATCTTGGGAGGTCCCACCTAGGACCTTTCGGCGGGTCTGTCGGTAGGTGAGGCCATCCTTGTCACTGACAGCTGCTGATGGGATGGAGTTCAGCCTGTTCTCGCTGTCTTGGGAGGTCCCACCTAGGACCATTCGGCTGGTCTGTTGGTAGGTGAGGACAT
Source organism: Orobanche coerulescens (assembly GCA_033398695.1). Taxonomy (NCBI): domain Eukaryota; kingdom Viridiplantae; phylum Streptophyta; class Magnoliopsida; order Lamiales; family Orobanchaceae; genus Orobanche; species Orobanche coerulescens. The sequence goes on from CM065801.1 coordinate 20,123,260, forward strand.
CTTTGTCACTGACAGCTGCTGATGGGCTGGAGTAAAGCCTGTTCTTGCGGCGCCTTTTGCGGATCTACACGTGGGCCTTCATTCCGAGATTCGGTCTTCGCAGACTTTGACGGGTGTTAGACTTACACGTGACATGGAACGATCGTCCCCGGTCGGATACTAGAGGCGATCGCCAGGTGCCAATAGACGATCGCCTTGGACGTCGACCACTGGGCACTTGAACAGTATTTGTCTTCTTCGGTTGGCATTCGACCATTATGCCGATCGCCTTCGAGGCGTATAAATCGCCGCACAACAATTGCCTCCCAGCTCGCTCCGATGTTGAAGACGTGGGGTGAGGTGGCTCTGCTGGCGATCGCTTGTATTTAGACGAGCGACTCATCTACTTATGAAGCAGATGATCGTCTCCCGAACGACCTGATTTCGAATTTGGACGACCTCCCCGGACGCTGAAAAGAGCGGGAAGTGGAAGCGGGCTTTAAAAAGTCACTGGGGCACGTGTCGCGCTCCCGTTGGGGGAGTCCGACGGTTTTATCAGACTTGTCGTTTGGCGTGCCCTCGGAATGACGCACACGCGGATTTCAAGGGCGGCATTAAATGTGACTTATCCGACGGTTGCACTTCAGCCCTAGAGATTCTGTTTATTTGCCCAGAAGTCCCTGCTCTCGCCTATAAAAGGGGCTAGGGCTTCTGGGGTTATGTCTTTATGTGTTTTCGCCTGAGAGGAAGACGTAGCTGAATTTTCTTGAAGCTTTGTGTGCCGATCGACGTTCGCATCAGTCTCTAGGTAAGAACGAAAACTTTTCTCCCTCCTTTCTCTTTGAATATGTCCGGAGGAGGATCAACAGTGTATGAGTCGGGTAGCACTTCCGCCGCCGCGACTTCGACTGCTCGGGGTGAAACCTCTGCGGATTTTCACGTGGAGACGGTCGTCGAGGCCATTCGCGCTGGGATTGAGCCCGCGGAGGTTGAAGAACTCTTCAACGAGGCTGACGCGGCGAAGTCGTCGTCGGCGGAGCAGAAGCGCTCGTTGGCCGACAAGTAGGATGCAATAAGACTGTACTGGGAGCAGAACAGTGTGTTCGGCCAAGCCTTTCTGGAATTTTCCGAGCTTATGGAGAGACTTGCCGGACCACGCCCTAAGTTCGATTTTCGCGCATATTCGGTCTACCACCCCCATGAACCCGTAAAGCGGACGTCATTTCGGGCCGCGGGCCGCTCCCCGTGGACCCTTGGCCATATTAAGAGTTCGGCGACTAAGAAGGATTTGACTCGTTGGAGGGTGGAGTTCCATGTCCCCTCCGACGTTTCACTGTATGTGCCTGCCGAGAATGAGTGTGCCGACCAACCTCCCGAGGGTATGGTCACCGTTAACGAGTTGATCATGGGGGCCGGATTGCGGTTCCCACTGCCATTTGCCGTGTCGTATCTGTTGACCGCTTGGAATGTGGCGCCGCTCCAACTGACGACGAACGCCTGGTTGCAGATCATCAGCACTTTGACTCTATTTGGCGGTCATCGGCTGTTCCGTCTTCCTTCTGCGTTGGAGATGAACTATCTCTTTAAGCTGATGGCGCAGAAGGGTTCTCTTCGGCCGGGTGGTCCTTGGGGTGCCGAACAAGATCCGGGGCGACCTGACAAAGTGGTGTTGGGTCGGTGGAGCGTGGAAATCTGCCGCGAGCGACAAACCCGAGGATGAGTTGGATATCCTCACCGGCTTCCGGGAGAGGAATCTGAGTAAGGGTTTTAACTTTCCCTTCATTCGGATACACCTTGAACTGATCTAATTTTGTTTTCTTTTTGCAGGCTCCCTTATTCCAGCAGCCGGCGACCTACCATTTGATTTTTCGATCATCTGGGAGCGAATCCATAGTCTTCCGGACAGTTACATCGACGCTCGCGTGATCAACAACGAAGCTCATTGGTTGGGGGCTCGGTTGTTTCGCTTTCCCCGCCACTTAAGGGTCCCAGGTACAAATGTTTATGATCTCCTTTTTGCTTGTCGATCGCCTTTGATTGAAGAAGACGACTAACCTGGTTGATTGTCTTCTTTGACAGAGATCTACTTTTCCCGCTACTCCGAGCCGCCGAGAGAAATCGCCATGTCGAACCCTGGTATCATGAGTCGTCTCCGCCAAGGAAAGAAGGTGAGTCGTGCCCCTGTGGCGATGGCCCGTCCTATCCCAGAGGCGAGACCTCTCATGGGGTCGATCGTCATTGAGCCGGAGACTCGGAAGGAGGAGCATCTCCAACGTAACCGCAAGAGGCGGAGGCCGTAGGAGCCCTTGCCATCTGTTGCTGCTGAGGCACCTGCAGTGGTGCCACCAGTCGCCGCGCCTCCACTTTCTTCAGTTCCAGTGGCGGAGGGGCATACGCCCTCATCGGCCTTCCTGCAGGCCATGGAGACCCCTGATGCCCAGACCCCGCGGGGCAAGCCTTTCTTTGGCCGCGACCCCGAGAAGGTCTAAAGGTTCGTTTGGTTGATCTGCTGAGTTATGTCACTTGTGTAGGGGACATACTAACTCCTTCGTTCTTGGTGCAGGGTCCGTCTTGCCTACCCGAACTGCTTGCCGACCCGAACTACTTGCCGATGGTGTTGGACTTCCTCACGATCAGATCTCCCCGCGAGCCTAGAGATGTCCCTCACTACGTCTCTCGGGTTATCGCCGCGCTACCGAAGGCTTAGACGACTGATCTGGATGCGATCGCGCACCGGCGGTCCGAAGACGCAATGCAGGCGACTCTTGCTCTGACCCTTCAACCGGCGATGATGGCCGCTCAGGCCGTGAAGGATTATGAGGGGCGACCCTCTACTGCCCGTCTCCATTCGGACCTCGAGGCTGCTCGGAATCGGAACGCCGAGTTTGCCGACAGGATCGCGGCAATGGAGAAGGAGTACATGGAGACGACCAAGCGGGCGAAGCAGGATCTCGACCGGGCGAAGCAGGATCTCGACCGGGCCAGGGCGGAGACCGACCGGATACGTGATCAAATGATGGAAGCCCGTCGGTTGCATGCAGCCTCGCAGGAGGAGGCGAATGAGCTGAAGGCGGTGGTGGACCGGTTAAATGGCGAGCTGGAGTCTTCGAAGGGATAGCTGGCCGCTAAGGTTGCCGAGCTCCAGGGTGCGGATCAAACAATCGCAGGGCTGAAGGAGAAGTTGAAGGCGACTGAGGCCGATACCTTCCTCAACATGGAGTATGTCAGCGAATTTTCCTATTACATGGCTTACGTTGACGCCATCCACGCTGCCAAGAAGGGAGGGCTCGAGGTCGGCCCTGTGATTGATAACTTCAAAGCCTATATACTTGAGCATCCTATGCAGCCGGCCTTCTTTGTGCCGATCCTTGATCTCTCCGACCTCGGAACCGACCTGAGCTGGTATTCGTCGTCGGATAACCTTGTTCACCTGGATGCCGACGAGGAAGCGCACGTCGATCTAACAGCCGATAGCGAAGGCCGGACCGATCCAGCGGCCGGTGGCGAAGGCCAGGCGGGGGCAGCCTGAGTTAGTCTGCTTTCATTTTGTTAATTTTTCAGTTTCGTTGTGTTTTGCCTTCGGGCGCTTGTACAAGTATTCCGACTGAAATGAAATAAATAATTGCATCTGATTCCTTGCTTGTACGATCTTCTGTATGAATCTTTCACATTTGACTTCACACAAGTGTTTGAGGAGCGGTCGTTGTATGTATAGCTCCGAATGTATTGGTATAGTTAACTTCCTACTTGTAAATTTCTGAACAAAACCGATCGTCACATGTGTATTTGAACAAAGCCGATCGTATGTGGTTTCGTCCTCCTGATCGTATGTATGGCTCCGCTCTGCCCCTTGTTTTTGTTTACTTGGTGAAAGTAAGGGAACGAAAATAATTCGTTTAGTGAGCTATCTTTAGTTTGGTTCTTGCGATCTTCGATTTTGTTGATTCCTCGAGGGAGGCCGAACGTCCCGACTGGGAAAGACTTCTCACAGTCGTGGGGTTCGATGGAACTGACCTCCACAACTATGTCTTGTGCGCGAGCGACATTCCATCTGATGGTTAACTTCTCGCGACTCACTTAATTGTGAGGGTCCTCCGTAGGCTACGTTTTGCCTTGCAATGTAGCGATGGGGCGGACGGTCTCTGCCTGGAGGAGTCCTTGCACGGGGTGCCGTTGGATAAATCGACTTCGCTATCGTGGTTTGTTAGCACTTTTCTACCTGGGACCGACATATTAGAGGACAGACCTAAGAGGGCATACGTTGTGACGGGGGGAGGGACGCGTCGCACTGTCCAGGTCCACCATATTAGATGATGGATTCGAGGGCGGGCGAGCGTGTCCACTGATCTATTTTGGAGGGTCCTTCGGCTACACCCGCCTCGTATTTAAACAAAATGGCGGGCGATCTCTTCCCAAAGGAACCTTGCATGGTCGGGATATCGGTTCCATCGACCTCCAGAACCATGGCTGCACTTTTCTACCTCGGATCACCATGTTAGATGACGATCCTCGACGGTATACGTTGTGCTATGGGGCGATCACTTGCCTAGGGCCATGATTTTAGATGACGAACTCTTGGAGGGCGGGCGAGTCGTCCTCTTTTTTGTTTGTTTATTTTGCCGAGGCGAATCATTTAGAGGGGATCGGAAAATCTCATTAAGCTCTTAGTACATTGGATAACTGAATACAGAGTTTTTATTGATAGTATTTCTTCAAACGAATAGCGTTCCGGGGATATTGGTCCGGAGTGCCGTCTAGGTGTTGGAGCTCGTAGGCTCCTTTGGTCAGCCATTTGGATATCCTGAAGGGCCCCTCCCAATTCGGGCCAAATACTCCCGTGTGAGCCTGGACCTTTTTGAGGACTAGGTCGCCCACTTAGAATCGCCTTTCTTTGACCTTCGAATTGAAGAATTTCTCGGATTTCCTTTTATGGATTGTGTTCTTCATTTCCGAGGCCAGTCGTCGTTCCTCGAGCATATCCAAGTCGATCCGCCGAGCTACATCATTGTCCGTCATCATTTGTTGTGCAGTTCGGTGGCTGAGAACGGCGATCTCCGAAGGGATCACTGCTTCTGTTCCGAAGGCGAGGGCGAATGGGGTTTTGCCAGTTGAATTTCGAGTCGTCGTTCGGTAAGACCACAAAACATTCGGGAGCTCGCTCGCCCATCGTCCTTGTTTGGATTCGAGTCTTGCTTTGATCGTGTGTTTGAGAATCTTGTTTACAGCCTCTACCTGCCCGTTTGTTTGAGGGTGGTAAGGGGCCGAGAACAGCTTTTTAATTCCCCATTTCCCGCAAAATTGCATAACTTCTAAACCATCGAACTGCTTTCCGTTGTCGGAGATGATAGCCTGAGGTAGACCGAATCGGCATATGATGTTCTTCCAAATGAACTTGATCACTTGTTCTTGGCCGATCTTGTTGAGTGGCTCGGCCTCTGCCCATTTCGTGAAATAATCGACCCCTACGATGGCGAATTTACATCCCCCTGGCGCCGTCGACAAAGGACCGATGAGGTCGATGCCCCATTGGGCGAATGGCCATGGACTGTACATAGAAGTGAGCTGCTCGGGGGAGAGCTTGATGTTCAGGCCCATTACTTGACACCTGTGACAAGATCGGGCATAGGCGATTGTGTCTTTTTGTAGGGTAGGCCAGAAAAAGCCTTGCCTGGTCGTCTTGTGGATGAGATCTCGCCCTCCAGCGTGATTTCCACAGATCCCGTCATGGATTTCATCTAAAACAAGTCGGCCTTCCTCCGGCGTAATGCATTTGAGGAGAGGAAGGCTGAAAGCTCGCTTGTAAAGTCGGTCGTCCAATAGGGTGTATCTGGTTGCTCGGAGCTGAAGCTGGCGAGCTTTGATCTGATCTGTGGGGACCGTACCGTCCTTCAAGTACTTAACGAACGGAGTCATCCAGTTCTCTTCGGTGATGGAAACTATGGTGACTAGGCTTCTGTCGATCGCTGATTTTGCTGACTTCGTGATTTGGATGTTAGAGAAGTCTACCGCCCCATCTGACGATGCGAGTTGGATAGGGCATCGGCCTGGGAGTTGTGCTCTCTCGGGAATTGTTCGATCAGCACTTCTTCAAACTTTGTGCATATTTCGGAGACCAATTCTTGATATTTGATCATCTGTTCGCCGCGTGCCTCATATTCCCCCTTGACTTGGTTCACGACCAATAGGGAGTCCATGAAGATGTGGAGGCGAAGAACGTCCATGGCGAGTGCTAGATCGAGCCCGCCTACCAAGGCTTCGTACTCGGCTTCATTATTGGTCGCACGGAACCTGAAACGCACAACATTTGTAAAACTTTGGCCGTCGGGGCTGATGAGGACAATCCCTGCTCCTGCTCGCGAGCTAGTCGCCGATCCATCTACGTACAATTTCTAGGTAGGACGGCCGACCTGGGTCGGACTGGGCGGGAACGTTAATTCCACCACGAAATCCGCCGGAGCTTGGCCTTTGATCGCCATGCGAGGAGCATACGTGACACCGTAGTGGGCGATCTCCAGTGACCACTTGAGGAGTCGCCTGTTGGTGTCTGGCCGGTGAAGAACTTGCCTTAGAGGGAGAGTCGTCAGAACCTCCAGTTGGTGTTCGAAGAAGTAGGCCCTCAGCTTGCGAACACTCATGACTAGTGCGTAGGCGAGCTTCTCCAGAGGTGTGTAACGCGTTTCCGCATCATGAAGCGCTTGACTGACGAAGTAGATCGGTAAGTGGGCTTGCCCCTCTGCTCGCACTAATAGAGCGCTCAATGCGACCTCCGAGGCTGCCAGGTAGAGGAATAGCTTTTCGCCGGGGATTGGTTTCGCCAAAATTTGGGGATTAGACAAATACTCCTTGATTTTGGCGAATGCCATTTGACTTTCCTTCGTCCATGCAGATTTTTTATTCTTTATGGTGGCGAAGAATTGCTTGTTTTTGTCTCCGAGCCGAGAAATAAAATGGTTAAGGTCTGCTAGACAACCCGTGAGGCGTTGCACCCGCCTGACATTCCGTGGGTCCTGCATGTCGAGGATCGACTTGATCTTGGTGGGGTTCGCTTCGATCTCCCTTTGGCTCACGATGTGCCCCATAAACTTTCCGGAGCTTACCCCGAAGTTGCATTTCTTGGGGTTTAGTTTCATGTTGAATTTCTCGAGGATGGCGAACGTCTCGGCAAGGTCTTTGAGGTGATCTTCCTTTTTGAGGCTCTTGACCATGATGTCATCAATGTAAACCTCCATGTCTTGCCGATCTGATCGGCAAACATCCCGTTGACTAGTCGTTGGTAGGTTGCCCCCGCATTTTTCAGACCGAACGGCATTCGGACCCAAAAGTACACGACTTTTTCTCTGTGGAATGACGTGTGTTTTATGTATTTCTCCGCCATTGGGATTTGATGGTACCCGGCGAAGGCATCCATAAACGACATCATTTCGCAACCTGCCATGCTATCGACCAAGTGGTCAATATGAGGCATTAGAAAGTGGTCTTTCGAACATGCCGCGTTGAGGTCGGTGAAATCGATGCATAACCTCCAGGAGTTGCTTTCCTTTTTGACGAGCACCGTTTTGGCTACCCATTGTGGCTCGTCGGTAGCTACTCCAATCAGTTTATTATCAAGTAGCTTTTTGACTTCTGCATCGAGCGCAGCATACTTCTCAGGGCCGAATTTCCTACATTTCTGGTGAACAGGCTTCCTTGTCGGGTCGATATTTAGATAGTGGCAAGCGTGTTCAGGACTGATGCCGACCATATCTTGATGCGACCAGGCAAAGATTCCGATGTTCTTACATAGTAAACTGATCAGATCGTCTTTTAACTTGGGACTGACGCTTGAGCCGATCTGCACTTCCCGCTCCGGGTGAGCCGGATCGATTGTTATACTTTCCAACTCTTCAATGGGGACGGTTGCTTCTCGTTTGGAATGATCGCCGGACTCGATCCTTGGATCAATGTCGAGGCTTGTCTCGAAACCAATCCTTGGCTCGATGTCATCCGACAATTGATGCGAGATGCCGTCCTCTGAGTCGGGCTGGTATAAGGTGCTTGGCTTGTCGATCTCCATTGGTTGAATGTCGATCGTCTCAATGTTACAAATAGTACGTGAAACGTTTAAAGGGGAAGTTACGACACAGGAGTAATTCAAACATTTCTTTGCCATTAGCTTGTCTCCTTTTACAATACCGACTGTCCCATCGGTAGTGGGGAACTTGATACAGTAAAAGAAACAAGAGGCGACCGCCTCAAAGGTTTCTAGAAAGGGGTGACCTAGGCACCCATTATAGATGCTGGGCCTATCTATGATTACAAAATTGAGGTTCCTAGTGATCTTAACCTCGGGATCGTAACAGCATATTAGCTCGACAGAGAGCTTGATCCTTCCATAGGCTTGGACCATGTTGTCGCCGAACCCTTGAAGCACGGTATCGAATGGCTTGATGAACTTGGTCAGGTTGCCGAGCTGGTCCAGAGCAGATTTGAATATGATGTTGCAAAAGCTCCCATTGTCAACAAGCACGCGGTCGACCATTTTTCCAAGGATACATGCAGAGATCACCAATGCATCCTCTTTGGGGCACTGCACTCCCTCCCTATCCTTGTTGGAGAAGGAGATGAGCGCGTCTCTGGAGATGGTTGGCTCTGGGGGCACCACGACATGGACTCCGGCGAATGCCCTCAGCTCGGCCTTCCGCTTTCTATTTGATATGGTGGAAACCGGGGAAAGACCTCCGAGGTTTCCGCCTCTCGACTGAAGCATATTGATCCGGCCACCGGGGTTGATCGGAGGGATCGAATCGTCTGAGTACTCCGGCTCGTTCTGCTCGATCCTGGCGACCGGATTGGGAGGGAGACGGTCGTCGTTCTGTCGACGATCGCGCCCCCCGGTCCTTTATGCCTGGGGTTCTGGCTTGGTCACCAAATTGTCCAGCTTGCCTTCCTCGAACAACTTCCAGAATTATCTGAGGAGGTCGCGGCATTGGCTGGTGTTGTGGCCGGGACTTTTGTGGTAGGCATAAAATTTACTGCGGTCCAGACGACCGTTGTCCCTCATCGGCTTCGGCTTGTTAAGCCATTCGCGCCCTTGATGGCGTTGAAGATATGGGCTGGAGACAGATTGAGGTTGCGGAGGAGGTGAACTTCTACATCCTCGAAGGCCTTGAACTCACCGGGCGGCTTTGCGACCGCCTTTCTGGGCTTTGCGACCACCTTCTTCGGGACGGGAGATGGCGTCTTCCCTTCTCCGGTGGATCCCTCGCCTAAGCGAAGGGTGAGCATCCTCTTCCTAGCTAGAAAGTCGGCGGCCTTGACGCGGAAGATCGCGTAGGTTGGGGGGATGTCCTTCGTGAGGTGCCTGAACATGGGTGAATGGCCATAGAATCCCCCCAGGACTGAGTACAGGGCGAGCTCATCGCTAATGGGCTCGCCGGTGAGGACTATTTCATCCACCCGGTCGATGTAATCTTCGTCGGGCTCGTCCTTCCCCTACCTGATCTTCATCATGCGGTGGGGACCTTCTAGACGAGCGACCTTGGCGGCGAAATACGATGTGAAGTCGTTCGCCAGCTTCTAAAAACAATTGATTGAGCGCGGTGGCAATGAGATGTACCACCTATGGGCAAGATCGCCCAATGTTAATGGGAACATTCCGCACTTCGTCACGTACGATGCCCCGCATCCGGTCATGTAGATCCGGAACTTGCTCAATTGGGTCTCAGGGTCTGATCTCCCCTCATATAGAGGTGTTTGAGGAGGAGCGATCTTCGGTTTCATGGGGGAAAGCTCGATTTGGACCGCGAGCGGCTCACTTGGTCCGGCGATCGATCTCTTGGCGCCTGCCCCAGTTTCTATGAGCGGCTTCATTTTGTCGAGATGGCTCTGCATTGCGGCCATCACCGTATCCTGACTGCTCACGGTCTGGCTCTCGGAGCGGGAGCCGAGGCGATCATGTACCGATCTCCCGGCCCTGTGGTAGGCGACGAGGTCTCTGCTACCGAGCTTAATTCTTAGGCGAGTGGGAGCCAGATGGCCGTCCAGTCTTCTGGGATTTGGGTACGCCGAACTCCTGGTGACGGATTCGGACTCCGACGTCTCACGGCTGGGGCCTGAATGCCCAGGTCACCATGAGGGATCACTCCCTAGGTAGCTGAAGACGGAATCGTTCCGCCTTACGAGCGCCTTTTCCTGCGGCTCGGGGCTTTCTGACGATTTCTCGACATATAACCCCTTGAGCTTTCGCTTGCCTGCATGACGGATGGCTGATGGAGAAATGGTGGGCGTGTCGCATGCTCTCCGTCACTCCCTTAGGATGGCCATGGCCTCCTCGATCTGTTCCGCGGTTTGGAATTGATCGAGTGAGAGGATGGGGCCGTCCCTCGGGAGCGGGAGTGAGAGTCTAGCGTCGCCGCGGTCGCCTTCCGCCGCAGGCTGGGACTCAGCATGGGCCGGAGTAAGGCGTCCGACGGATCGTAGGGTGGCTCTCTTCGAGGTGGTGGCAGACGTCATGATTCTGAAGGTTTTTCTTTGAAGAACAATGAGTGTTTCTTCAAGTATATGTTCCATAGAACAGTGAGTGTTCTTCGAAACGGTCGGAGAGAAAATGAAGGTAGATCCCCCTTCTTCTAGCGCCAATTGTTGTTATCCAAAATATTATCCGAAGATTATATGCTGGAATGGACGAGTAATAAAAAAAATGCGAGAGCACATCCGTGGGGAAGTAAATAACACAAGATTTGTCGGGGTTGTTAGTCCCGGGCTTGAATGCTCTCGCGAGATATTATTAATACGAATACTTGGGAGTACAAATATTAATGTTTAGAGTACAATTACAATGAGTGTAAAGACCCTAGTTATCTAGGTTTGAGTGCTGCTGATTGCTGGAAGAACCAGAGTTAAAGCTCTGTGAGTTCTTGTTACAAAGATAAGGAGTTCTTTGTATTGTTTAATGTGTGTAATCGTGTTTTCGTTCTCACGTCCCCTTTTGCCAATGCTGGAGGCCTCCTATTTATAGGAGAGGAGGTTGTTGGGATGTCCTCGTCCCACACGGGCGATCGCCGTTCCTGCATTTAAATAAGGCGGGCGATCGACCCAGCACGTGGGACTATTTCCTTAAAGTCCGCAACTGCTGCTGGCAGCCAGATGCGCGAACCAATGAGGAGGTGACATGTGCCCTACGTCGCTGTCTTGGGAGGTCCCACCTAGGACCTTTCGGAGGGTCTGTCGGTAGGTGAGGCCGTCCTTGTCACTGACAGCTGCTGATGGGCTGGAGTACAGCCTGTTCTCGCTGTCTTGGGAGGTCCCACCTAGGACCATTCGGTGGGTATGTTGGTAGGTGAGGCCGTCCTTGTCACTGACAGCTGCTGATGGGCTGGAGTACAGCATGTTCTCGCTGTCTTGGGAGGTCCCACCTAGGACCTTTCGGCGGGTCTGTCGGTAGGTGAGATCGTCCTTGTCACTGACAGCTGCTGGTGGGATGGAGTAAAGCCTGTTCTTACGGCGCCTTTTGCGGATCTGCACGTGGGATTTCATTCCCAGATTCGGTCTTCGCAGACTTTGACAGGTGTTGGACTTACACGTGGCATGGGACGGTCGTCCCCAGTCGGATACTAGAGGCGATCGCCAGGTGCCAATAGACGATCGCCTTGGACGTCGACCGCTAGGCACTTGACCAGCATCTGTCTTCTTCGGTTAGCATCCGACCATTATGCTGATCGCCTTTGAGGCATATAAATCGCCGCACAACAAGTACCTCTAATATATGTAACGCCATCGGCTTCCGACTCAACGCATCAGCCACTACATCAGCCTTACCCGGATGGTAAAGTATCTCGAGGTCGTAATCTTTAATTAGCTCCAACCACCTACGATGTCTCATATTCAACTCTTTCTGGATGAAGATATAAATCATACTCTTGTGATCCGTGTAAATCTTACACGACGATCCAAAGAGATACTGCCTCCAGATTTGTAAAGCAAAGACGACTGCAACTAACTCTAAATCATGCGTAAGGTAATTTGCTTCGTAAGGTTTCAGCTGGTGGGACGCATAAGCAATAACCCTATCTCTCTGCATCAAAACACATCCGAGCCCGAGGCCCGAAACATCACTATATATCACGAAATCCTAGTTCCCCTAAGGCAATGCTAAAACGGGTGCGGTAGTCAGTCGTCTCTTCAACTCGTCAAAACTATCCTGTCTATCTGCGGTCCACTCGAACTTCTGAGTCTTTTAGAGTAACTGAGTGAGTGGTCTAGCGATCTTATAAAATCCCTCAACAAATCTACGGTAATAGCCTGCAAGTCCCAGAAAACTCCTCACCTCCTTCACATTCTTAGGCGGTTCCCATGCCATCACTGCCTCTATCTTCTGCGGATCTACCCGAACTTCTTACGCTGCAATCACATGCCCGAGGAATATCACTTCCTTGAGCCAAAACTCACACTTAGCGAACTTCGCGTACAACTGCTCAGCTCTCAAAATGTCTAGCACAATCCGGAGTTGTAAGGCGTGCTCCTCCCGACTCCGGGAATATATAAGAATGTCATCAATAAAGACGACTATGAATTTGTCCAGATACTCAATAAAAACCTTGTTCATCAACTGCATGAACACTGTTGGGGCATTGGTTAGCCCGAAAGGCATAACCACAAACTCGTAATGGCCATATCTCGTCCGAAAAGCAGCTTTCGGTATATCACTGTCCCGAATCCTCAACTGGTAGTAGCCCGATCATAAATCAATCTTCGAGAAGACTATCACTCCCTGAAGCTGATCAAACAAACCATCGATCCTGGGCAAAGGGTACTAGTTTTTGATGGTTAACTTGTTTAATTCTCGATAATCGATGCATAAACAAAGCCATCCATCCTTCTTCTTAACAAAAAGTATAGGCGCACCCCAAGACGATACGCTCGGTCGAATATACCCTTTATCTAACAACTCCCCCAACTGTTTGTTCAACTCTAACATCTCCGACGGTGCCATACGGTACGACGCTCGAGAAACAGGGGCCACATTCGGCTCTAGATCAATAGGAAACTCAACCTCCCGCTGTGGTGGTAATCCCGGCAAGTCATCTGGAAATACGTCGGGATACTCGCTAACGACTCGAATCGAAGACATGTCAACTCCACCATCTTCCGCCTCCAGAGCATAACACCAATAGCCGACACAATCCTGGTTCAGAAGTTTCATCGCCTTTAAGGCGCTAATCACACTTCCTGATCTACCCGTCCTACAACCAATGAGAGTATGCTCTGTGCCGTCTTCGGCCACTATCGAGATGGCACGAGTCTGATAGTTCATAATAGCACCGTGACGATCCAACCAATCGTCCCCGAGGATCAAATCCTCCCCCTTAAGGTCTATAACAATGAGATTCGAGGGCCAATCTCGGCTCCCGATCCTCACTAGGCAATCCCTAGCTTCCCGATCCCCAACCATACGATCCCGGCTAGGCGTACCCACTACAAACGGTTCACACTCGAACAAGCAGTCAATACCAATACGACTCACACAATCCGAAGCAATAAAAGAGTGGGTAGCACCCGAATCAAAAAGCATTGAAACTGGATGAGAAAGGATCTGAGTAGTACCTGATGCCACCGGAATGTCTGCCTTCTCCGTGCGTCTCATCTGATACAATCGAGGGTGAACTGAGCCCGAACTCGATGCTACACGGTGATCCGGCTAACCCCGACCCCTACCACGGCCCGAACTCTGAGGAACATGATTAATTGGAGTACTGTGCTCCTTCTAAATGGTGGCGGTAGTCGGAGCTATGGCGGCCCTGGTGGCCCTCTCGCAATGAACTGCCCGATGCCCTGTTTGTCCGCAAGTAAAGCAAGTAACTAACAGAAATGTGCAATCCTTCATCACGTGCTCATACTGACTGCAATTAAAACAAAATCTACCGCCAGATGCAACAGACTGGGCTGAACGGTTACCCTGAGATCCACCGGCCTGATGAATCGGATTCTTCCCAGATGTAGGAGCAGACCGAGACCTCAAAAACTGACTACTCTTACCGACTCAAAAATTGTCAGTAGTTTTATGCTTCTTAGCTTCGGAACCCGATTTTGATTCGGGGACACCCATCTCAATTGCTAGGGCGCGATCCTGGTATTCCTTCAAGGTGGCACACATGAGCGGTGCCATACTCTGCCTGATATGCGGCTTCATGTGCATATTGAAATAACGGATTTTATCGGCCTCAGTCCTCACCTGATCCTTCACGAACCCCAACTGTTGGTTGTAAGAGATAATGGCTTGAGAAATCGGCACATCATGAGGTGTGGCAGTGAAGAACTCCACAATCCTGCGTTCTTTGACTGGCGGCGGACAATATTCTGCTTCCATAGCAGCCTTAAATTCCTCCCAAGTGGCTCGGCGGTCTCTGGGCGCCACAGCCTCCCACCATTCCGCCGCTTCCTTATCCAGGAGGTACTGAGCAATATGTACCCTCCTGTCATTGGGACAAGTTACGGCATCAAAAGTCCTGCTCAACTAAAAGAGCCAATTCTCCCAACTGAGGGAGTCAGAAGATCCAGAGAAACGAGGAGGGTGCATCTTAGTCACCGTTTGAAGCCACTTACTAGCTTCTTCCTCAGGAGTCGGGGGCGGATTCTGGCATCCTCCCTCAGCTATCTGGGCAAGTTGATCTATCAACTGCTGAAGTACAGCAGTAGCTCCCATGTCGGAATTACCACCCGACGACTGATCCTGACTGACTGACCAAGTCTGTTGCCCGTCAGAACTCAGAGGTAAAGTGTCCGGCACTGAATGAGTGCCGAACCTACAGAGGACTGAGAAAGCGGAGCTTCCTCATTATCTGCACCACGACCATGGCCTCGGCCACGCCCCCTAGCTGGTCTACCGCGATCTCTCAGCATACTGAAGAAAAGATAAGAAAGGAACATGATCAGAAAAATTCGCAGTTTACAAGGTTGGTACCAAATCTCATAATCCAAACAACACAAGGAAATGAATTACAGAAATATAAGAGTTCGAGGAGACTTACAGCCACGGGTCGCACGAAGAGATGGTAGCACGATGATATTAGGCTCAACAACTGACTCTAACGACACGACTGACAGACCCAAAATTAACCGACAGCCGAGGAATTCAAAACCTAAGGCTCCGATACCATAAATGCAACACCCCAATTCACAAATGGGACATTACATGCCGTAGAACCCTCATGAGGTCTACCAGGCTAACACATGACACACAATTCGATTATGAAAATCCCAAAAGACACAATCATCATAGTAAAGTAGGGTCGTGGCCTCGGCCAAAACATTTTCTCGAAATACATGAAAGATAAGTTAAAAGCAAGTTCATTGCCCACACAGAGGACTTTAACCGAATTTAAAAATAATCAGTCTAAATCCAACACCTAAGAAAATACAATGACAAGACATAAAACATAGACTCGAGCCTCATCATCACACTGGGCCATCCTTTGCGTGTATATCCCGTGCTATCTCCTCATCTCTTCCGGTACCTGAAATGCATAAGACGTATTTCCCCCATTTAAGGGGTTAGCATTCGAATAGCTAGTGCAAGTACATAATTACACTAAATTATATACATACACGATTCGACACAAGCAATCCATTTGAGAAAAACATTTGAAATCAATATTCAAGAATATCACATTTACACCAAAACAGTATATCCTTAAGTTTTCTACATCACAACTAGCCACGCTTGGTAACCCGCGGTCGTACCCATTAGTATCTACCCCCAAAGGCCCCGTCGGACCGTCCCCGGGTGAGAAAGCACTTCTGCGGACGTACCCATTAGTATCGGCCCCCAGAGGTCCCGTCGAACCATCCCCGGGTGGAAGAACATCAACACACGCACCCAAGTCCAGTTCCATGGACGTACCCATTAGTATCGGACCCCAGAGGCCACATATGCCATCCACGGGTGGAAGAACAATAACCACAACCTTTAATAGCACAATTTACATCATTCGCATCAAAAACGTACACACATAACGAAATGTAATACATGTACTTGCCTTGGATAAAATGAAGCGAAGGAAACGGCGAAAGAAAAGGTTTCGGTCCGAACAATCTTCACAAATCTGTTTCTAACACAATAACGGTATATAAACAATCTCAATATTGTGAAAACGTAGGAATTCATCCTAGTTCTACCCTATGTGACAATTCGTCGAACACTACGTGGTCATATAAGATCCTAATCTATGAACGGTGAAATCCTTGAAGTTTAATTCGTAAAACTATATTGGAAACAAGGAATCACGACTATACAATCGTATTCTAACAACTCATCGAAGCTGGATTGGTTTCAAATGAAAAATCATGACAAAATCCTGAAATTCCCAAAAGTTAGGGTTCTAAGGAAAAATATAGGGCTGAGAATACAGGATCGGGAAATCCCGAGTCCCGGTCCCGTCCCGAGTCCCGATGGGAAATGGGACCCCGAGTCCCGAATTTTACGGGATTGGGACCGGGACCGGGACCTGAGATTTTGGTAATTTTGGGACTCGGGAGTCCCGAGTCCCGATCGGGACTATCCCGAAGTCCCGATTGAAATTTCTAATTTCAATCAATTTTATTTCTTTTCTGATTTCGGGACATTTCTGGACATTTCGGGATATTCGGGACATTTCGGAAAATTATCCTCGGGATCGGGACCGGGACTTCCATTTATCCCATTTCGGGAATCGGGACTCCCGAAGTCCCGAATGGGACCGGGACCACCAAACTGGTTATTTTCGGGACCGGGACAATCGGGACTCGGGACCGGGACCTCGGGATGTCCCGATTCTCAGCCCTCGAAAAATACCTCGATTTGAAGATGAACAATGGATGAATTGATGCTAGGGTGATGATATGATGATCCCAGACTGTTTCTAAACTGAGGTTGGACGAAATCGGATGAACCCTAGGCTAGAAAAGTCGCTCCCGTCGGGAAGAAAGTGAAAGAAATGAAAAATGAGAAGGAAAACCCGCTGCCCAGTTTATTATACTGGGCAGCATTACCGCCGTAATATGATACCCGTTACGGCCGTAATGGCATTCCAGATCCCACTGGACTGGTTTCGCAACATCGTTACGGCCATTACGAATGGGACATTATGGCCGTAATGTGTCGAAGTTTACGACCGTAATGCATGGGTACTTACGGCCGTAACTCAGGCCTGAAAGTCAGCCAGCCTGCAATCTGAGAAAGAAAAATAACGGCTCGACAACCACCGGAAGAAAATACAAGGGTAGGATCACTGGATACCCAAAATTCTCTGCTGACGAGTCAAAGATCACAATCATCACATAACTCTGACCATCTGAAGGTCGGTATAGAACGAGTATTAACAACAACACCCAAAGTATCAAGAATTTACAAAAATGACACGAACGTCCGCAATACACGATACGACATCGGATTAACAATCCGAAACTCGTGTTATGATCAACTCAACCAAACGAACACATGGGAACAGAGAAATAATGAAATCGAACGAGTTTTACGAGAATCGAACGTACATGCAACAAAACATGATTTAAAATGAAATTATGTACAAACATATCTGAAACTCGTCCAAATGGAAAAACTCAAAGAACAAACTAGATTCAGAATCCCAATACAGTGACAAGAGAGTCGTCTGAAACGAACATACACCAAAATAGAAATTACCAGAAATGGAAAGTACGGATATTACATGTAGTGGGCAAATTTTGTCAATCCAGCCCAAGCCCAACAAAGTCTTTCCAACCAGCCCAACAAACCCAACAGACTAGACAGTTTGTCTAAGATAAATTCGTTGGGCCCCTGGATTGGAAAGATCCACAAACCAAGCCAGATTAAGGGATTCGCCATGTCAGCCACGCGTATTTGAATGGTTAGATAATTTTACTTTTGAAGAAGTCAAAAGCCAAAAACAGGCTAAAGTAGCGGACGAATAAAGTTGAGGGCCAAGGAGGTCAACATAATGGACATGTGACAGACCAGCGAATCAACGGGCATGTGACAGACCAGCGAATCAACAAGTATGTGACAGACAAGCGAATCAATGGATATGTGACAGACAAGCGAATCAACTTGACGGACGAATAAGGGAATAGGGACCCCAAGTTGTCCTATATAAAGACAAGACAACCGATCCAATCGATTCATTAAATCATAAGTCATTCTCTACTTAACTTACGCTGTCTAATAATTCTTGGTCATCCTCCTGCGCTCTCAACCACCGCCTTATCTCCATCAATAGCCGGACATACCTGACCGTCCAATATCACTGATCTCCGATGCTCTAAACCACCGCCTTACCTCCATCACTCACCGGACGTACCTCACCGTCCAATACCACCAGCATCATCAATTGCTCTATTATTTACAATATTTAATTCATTTATTTTAACTTTATTCAATATAAAATGCTTACTGACTTGAGCATCAGAGACTCTTCGGCTGACATCCCACGGGTGCTTCCTGAGGGATCTTACGTGTTTTGTGTTGACAGGCTGCTAGTGCCCGATTCAACCAACCTGACCGACGTGTCTGACGTCATCATCATCAATTGTAGAAATTACCCCCTACAATTTGGCGCCCACCGTTGTAATATCCGCATTTTTCTTTTCCCGGTATTCTCATTTTTGGTGTATTTTTCGTTTTTAGCAACTATGGTGAGATCGATATTGCCGAGGATATTACTTTCGAGGAGCGTCCCTTGAAGATTTTGGAGCACCGTGAGAAGCGACTGAGGCATAAGACCATTCCTTTGGTCAAAGTGCAGTGGTCGAGGCATGGTGTCGAGGAGGCAACTTGGGAAACCGAGGATAGCATGCGTGTTAGGTACCCCGAGTTGTTTGTTTCTTAAGTTTCGGGACGAAACTTATTTTTAGAGGAGTAGAATGTAATATCCACATTTTTCTTTTCCCGGTATTCTCACTTTTGGTGTATTTTTCGTTTTTAGCAACTCGCTTGTAACCGTTTCGACATTTTAAATCTATTTTATTCTTGAAGTTTCTCCATTTGGACGAGTTTCGGAAGTGTTTTGATATTATTTCGTCTTATGTCATGTATTGTTGCGTGTACATTAGAACCCGTTCGATTTTGTAATTTCTTTGGTTACACGAGTTTGTATGGTTGAGTTGTTTGTGTTGTGAGTTTCGGTTTATTGATCCGACGTCGTATCATGATTTTCGGACGTCTGGGCCATTTTATAATTTCCTATAAGTTTAGGGAATTTTACTTTCATTATTGTTTCTCGGATTCCTCGGTAGTCGGAATTGTATTTTCCTTCAGCGCTTAGCTTCGTTGTCGTGATTACTTCGTGTTTACGCTTCTGGAATCTGTATTTGTGTTGCGTCTCGTGTTCGGACCACCTGGTGCGGCTAACTTTATTCAGCAGTGCTGAACTGCTGCATGCATAATGTGCGTTATGCATGCTTCCTAGCATGCGTTATCGACATACACATAACGTACGTAATACCCTTGTGTTAACGTACGTTATGGCCTTCAGTGTTTTGGACAGGGAGTCTGCCCGGATTTGGCCGAGTCCTTACGTACGTAAACATGCTGGTGTTACATATGTAAGACCTCCTTGTAGCGTGCGCTAGCCGTCTGATGTAGCGTACGCTAACGGCATCAGCGATTTGGGCAGATTGTTCTGCCGAGCCATTACGTATGCTAACACCAGTATGTTACATACGTAATGAGCATAACGTACGTTAACCGCGTACGTTAACGTACATAATGAGAGGTCATGTTTTATAAACCTGAGTTGACCCTGCATTCGCGACATTCTTCATTTTCTTCCTTCCGTCCGCAGCGAGTGTTCTTAGAGATATTTGCGCGATTCTTCAAGTTTTGTCCGTGGAAATCCTTAGGGAATCAAGTATTGTGTTTCTAGTATAGTTTATCCTCATCGTATTCATCTTCCTCCATCCGAATCAAGGTAAATCTTCTAAGAACCCTACTTTTGGGTGAATTGGGGGTTTTCAATTTTATTGTTCGATTCGTCCCGTGTTGTTGATTAATTCATGATGAATCTGATTAATCTTGTTGGTATTCTTGGTTTTCCTGTGGATTCATGGTATATTTCGTAGTATTTTCATAATCAGGAGGGTTTGGTTGTGGTCCGCCCTCGTTGTTGTTCTTGTACGAATATACTTGAATCGTAGGTGGGTTTTCGGGTGTATTCCTTTTCCGTTTTCATTTGGAAATGGTTGTGATTGTATTCTTCGAATCGTTAGGTTCGGTTCCGTTGGTTCCTAGAATTCGTCGGTGATTTTTCTTTCCATTCGTTGCGTTGTCAATTATTCAAGACAATTATTTTTTAGAAACCTTTATGCTTAACATGAAATGGTAATGTATATTGTGTGTGTTTTGCTCACCTTCGGAGGGTCCGAAGGGGCCTCAAGTGATCTATGACTTCACTATGGATTCACGAGTTTGTTTTGCTAGCCAGCTCGGGAGGGTCCTTAGAGACCTCAAGTGGGATTTGTGGCTTCATCCCGGTCTTAGGCGATGCCTGTGCGTGATTTGTTTTATGATATGGCCAGCTTGGGAGGGTCCTTCGAGGCCTCGAGTGGAATTTGTGGCTTCGTCCCGGTCCTAGGCAAATTGATTGACTGTTTGTTTCCGGAAAAGACATGTCTGGTTTTAGGCTTTGAAATGAATGTGGTGCATTGTACTATGAAATGTGTAAGCGAATGGTTTGGCTTGATTACTTGAACTAGCGTAATTGCTAACCTCTCTGGGGACCCGTTGTGGGGAAATTCTTGTTATGGATTTCAGGTTATGATCAGCTGGACGAGCGGGCGCTGGGACAGTACGAGGATGTTGTCCAGGGTCGTTGACATGTGCATTTGAGTCCTTTTATTCCCGTTGTTCCCTTCGATATGGTTGTTGTCTACTTTATAAACTTATAGATTGTACTCGCAAGTACTTCGGCTTTTCTCTTCGAATTGTGATTCGTATTCATTGAAGTTATTTATGGTTGTCGATGTTGATTATTCCGCCGGTTGTACCAGGCGTGTTATTTGATTTTCATCAGGTTGATATCTGATTTTACTGTGGTAATTCACGTCTAGCCTAGTGGGTCCCATATAGGGGTCCACAACACTGTAATATACCTTGAATATCTCACGGGTGTTACAGAAAATGGTATCAGAGCACTAGGTTATGGATACCTAGGCTTGTCGGTTATTTGGGTCTAGTTGAATTTTATTTTGCACATCGTCACACCGCTTCCAGCATCTCGTTACTTCTAGTGCTCGTAAGTTTTCCTTACTCGATTCCTTGTTTTCTCGTAGCGTAATTCCGTTTCTTGAATTATGGATGTTTTTCCTCTCTTACTTATCATCGAGTTGATGTTGCTACCTCTTAACACCAGTATGGATGCTGGAAGAGGCCGTGGCCGTGGACATGGCCGGGGACGTGGGGCAGCCGGTGGGGCAGCCACGTCGCATTCTTTGGGAGCCGGCAGCACCGGTGACCGACATAGCCATGCTTCTTCTCAAGATGGCGCCAACCTTGGTGTTGCGGCAGTTATGCAACAAATGGTGAACCAAATGGCAACAATATCCCAGGCAGTTCAAAACCCGAATCCAGTCCACACTGCTCGGGACGGAGCTGACCGTTGGCTTCAGGATGTCATCAAGATGCATCCTCCTCAGTTTACGGGAGCCTCAGACCTGATTGGCTGGGAAGGGTGGATCAAGGAGATATCCAAAGTCTTTGTTGCCACCAACTGTCCCGAGGACTGTAAGATCCCTATTGCCCAGTATTTTCTCATTGGGGACGCTACTGATTGGTGGGAGGCCATTGGGCCTAAGGATCACGTTGCTTCGTGGGCAGAATTCAAAGACCTGATGGAAACTGAGTATTGCCTGTGGCCGGTTAGACAGGCTCGAGTCCATGCCTTTTATGATGCTCAACCACGGGATATTCCTGTCTCTCAAGCTATTTCCGATTTCAACAAGGAGTTGGGCTACGTGAAGACCCAAGTTGTCGAGGAGAGCGACAAAATTTTTCACTTTTCGAGACGGATGAAACTGTCAATTCGGGACTATATGTCTGGGCTCGTCTGTACTACTTTGAAGGATTATCAGAGTCGAGCTCTTGCCTATGATATGTCTGTGACATCCAGTGCAGCGGTTCGGGAGAGTAAGAAACAGAAATCCGTCGGAAATTTCTCGGGTCACAATGATGGAGTTCAGCAGAAATCTCAGTCTGCAAATATTCCTGGGGGTGGTTCGGCTCGATTCTCTGGGGGCTATAGAGGTACTGCTTGTGCCTCCGTTCGGGATGCTAGATGCTTTAACTGTGGCAAGTCGGGCCATCGGAACCGAGAGTGTCCACGTCCACCTTTGACTTGTCATACTTGTGGTCAGTCGGGCCACAAGACTTTCTTTTGTGAGCGGGTAGGACAGCTTCTTGGTGCTCAGGCTTCTTTTCCAACACCTGGGGAGCTAAGTGTGAACCAGGGCTCGTTTGCTCCGCAGTCTCCACCGAGTGCCAGTCGAGGGAGAGGTCGGGGTCAGCCCGCTAGAGGGGGAGCTTCTAGTGTCGGCTCCGCCCCTCCATGTATCCATGATATAAGGAGGGCCGATGATCCAGCGGCCACTGTGGCGACAGGTACCGTTCACATCCATTCCCATCCTGTCAGTGTGCTTTTTAATTCGGGTGCTACGCATACATTCATCTCTTTGGAGTGTGTACGCCATTTGACTCTTGACTGTTTGTCGCCTTGCGAGCATTTCATCGTTAAACTTCCTAGCGGTGATGGAATCGTTTGCAATCGAGAGGTCCGAGACTGTTCTGTGCTTATTTGTGAGAGAGATTGGCTCTCTAATCTTATTGTTGTGGGTATTGAGGGTGAGGATTTGATTCTCGGGGATGATTGGCTCGAGCGGCATGGTGCAATCATGAACTACCGCACGAGGATCATCACCATGCTAGCCGAGGATGGCACCGAGCACTCTTTCACGGGGCGAAAGAGAAACCAGAAGTTCATAATTAACGCCTTGAAGGCAATGAGACTCCTGCGAAAGGGGTGTACTGGTTATTGGTGCTACGCCTTGAAAGCGGAGAGTGGTGGAGTCGAGCTTTCATCAGTTCCAGTCGTTAGTGAGTTTCCTGACGTTTTTCCTGATGAGTTACCGGGGTTTCCACCGGACCGTGAGATCGAGTTCGCTATAGAGTTAGAGCCGGGTGCAGCCCCGATTTCGAAGGCGCCATACTGCATGGCACCTTCAGAGATGGCCGAGTTGAAGAAGCAGTTGAGTGAGCTTCTTGAGTCGGGGTATATTCGATCGAGCACTTCGCCTTGGGGCGCACTGGTCCTGTTTGTGCGGAAGAAGGATGGTTCAGTGCGTTTGTGTATCGATTATCGCGAGCTAAACAAGGTGACCATCAAGAGCAAGTATCCTCTATAGAGGATTGATGACTTGTTCGATCAGTTGCAGGGAGCTTCGGTATTCTCGAAGATTGTATCAGCTTCGGGTGAAGGAGTCCGATGTTCCGAGAACAACTTTTCAGACGAGATACGGACACTATGAGTTTGTAGTTATGCCCTTCGGGTTAACTAATGCACCGGCCGTGTTCATGCAGTTGATGAACAAGGTCTTTATCGAGTATATGGATAAGTGTGTCGTCGTCTTCATTGACGATATCCTTATTTGTTCGAGGAACGAGGAAGAGCATGCCCATCATCTGCGTGTGGTGTTAGACATTTTGAGGACCGAGCAACTCTATGCGAAGTTCTTGAAATGTGAGTTCTGGATGAAGGAAGTGATGTTTCTGGGTCACGTGATTTCAGCCGAGGGAGTCCGTGTGGATCCGCAGAAGGTTGAGGTAGTGTTGGATTGGGCACCGCCCAAGAATGTGAAGGAGGTCCGTAGTTTCTTGGGCTTGGCTGGATACTACCGTAGGTTCGTCGAGGGTCTCTCGAAACTAGCTCGGACACTTACACAGTTGCTCCAGAAAGTCCGAAAAGTTTGTCTGGAATGACGAGAGACAGTCGAGTTTTGAAGAGCTGAAGAGACGTTTGACTTCAGCCCCGATTTTGGCGTTGGCATGTGGCAACGAGGGTTTTGCCATTTATAGCGATGCTTCGGGTCAGGGTCTTGGGTGCGTATTAATGCAGCTCGGCAAGACTATCGTGTTTGCGTCGAGACAGTTGAGTCCGTATGAGCTTAACTACCCTACTCACGATTTGGAGTTAGCGGCAGTTGTTTTTGCGCTCAAGATTTGGCGTCACTATCTTTTTGGCTCTCCATGTCAGATTTTTACCGATCATAAAATTCTGAAGTACATACTTACTCAGCGGGAGTTGAATATGAGGCAGAGGAGGTGGTTAGAGTTGATTAAGGATTATGACCTCGAAATCCTTTATCATCCGGGCAAGGCAAACGTCGTGGCCGACACCTTGAGTCGGAAACCGGTTGCGTTGCGGACGCTTGAGATCCTTACGTCTCAATCTGAGCTTCAGCGGGATTTGATTGAGTTGAGTGTTGAGGTTTCGTTGCCTGGAGTCGTAGGGCAACTTTGTGCTTTAGATATTTCGTCGTCTCTGACCGATGAAATTAAATTAAAGTAGCTGGAGGATCCGATGATTATTCAAATCCGAGAGAATGTTCTTAAAGGAAAGTCTACTGGGTTCGTAATTCATGAAGATGGGGTATTGAGATTCCAGAGTCGTCTATGCGTACTGAACGACTCAGAATTGAGACAGAGTATTTTACGTGAGGCCCATGCTACGCCTTACTCCGTTCATCCTGGATCGAGTAAGATGTACAAGGACCTGAGGAGGAATTTCTGGTGGAATGATATGAAGGAAGAGGTCGCATGGTTTGTAGCGAGATGTTTGACTTGTCAGCAGGTCAAGATCGAGCATTAACGATCGGCCGGGTTATTGCAGTCACTTTCCATCCCGGAATAGAAATGGGAAGATATTTCGATGGACTTCATCACGAGTTTTCCAAGATCGAGGTTGGGCATGAATATGGTTTGGGTGATTGTCGATCATCTGACCATGTCGGCATATTTTCTGGGCATCAAAGATACTTGGGGCCCGGAGAAATTGGCTCGTGTGTTTATTGCACAGATTTTGAGGCTTCATGGTACTCCAAAGTCTATTGTTTCGGATCGGGATAGCCGGTTTGTATCACACTTTTGGCAGGCGTTGCATAAGGCGTTGGGTACTCGTTTGCATTTGAGTACCTCTTTTCATCCTCAGTCAGATGGACAGTCGGAGCGCACTATTCAGACGTTCGACGATATGTTGCGTGCTTGTGCTCTCGGCTGGAGCAGTGACTGGGAGGAGCATTTGCCATTGATCGAATTCACGTACAACAATAGTTGGCACGCGTCGATTCGGATGGCACCGTGTGAGGTGCTTTATGGGCGGCGATGTCGATCGCCGATTTGTTGGAATGAGGCATCCGATTTGGTTGGGACTGAACCGGACATCACTTTAGAGACGAGGCGGAAGGTAGAATTGATTCGGAAACGGATGTTGACCACTCAGAGTCGACATAAGTCGTATGCCGATGTCCGTTGTCGACCTTTGGAGTTCGAGGTGGGAGACCACGTTTTGCTAAAGGTGTCGCCGACGAGGGGAGCTTTCCGCTTCGGGAAGAAGGGGAAGTTGAGTCCGAGATTTATTGGACCCTTTGAGATTCTCGAACGAGTCGGTGAGTTGGCATACCGTTTGGCACTACCTCCGTCCTTGAGTCACGTTCATAGTGTTTTCCGTGTTTCCCAGCTGAGGAAATATATTCCAGATCCTAGTCATGTCATCGACTATGGTGAGATCGATATTGCCGAGGATATTACTTTCGAGGAGCGTCCCTTGAAGATTTTGGAGCACCGTGAGAAGCGACTGAGGCATAAGACCATTCCTTTAGTCAAAGTGTAGTGGTTGAGGCATGGTGTCGAGGAGGCAACTTGGGAAACCGAGGATAGCATGCGTGTTAGGTACCCCGAGTTGTTTGTTTCTTAAGTTTCGGGACGAAACTTATTTTTAGAGGGGTAGAATGTAATATCCGCATTTTTCTTTTCCTGATATACTCACTTTTGGTGTATTTTTCATTTTTAGCAACTCGTTTGTAACCGTTTCGACATTTTGAATCTATTTTATTCTTGGATTTTCTCCATTTGGACGAGTTTCGGAAGTGTTTAGATATTATTTCGTCTTATGTCATGTATTGTTGCATGGATGTTCGATTCTCGTAGAACCCGTTCGATTTTGTAATTTCTTTGGTTGGACGAGTTCTTATGGTTGAGTTGTTCGTGTTGTGAGTTTCGGTTTATTGATCCGACGTCGTATCGTGATTTTCGGACGTCTAGGCCGTTTTGTAATTTCCTATAAGTTTATGGAATTTTACTTTCCTTGTTGTTTCTCAGATTCCTCGGTAGTCGAAATTGTATTTTCCTTCAGCGCTTAGCTTCGTTGTCGTGATTACTTCGTGTTTACGCTTCTGGAATCTGTCCTTGTGTTGCGTCTCGTGTTCGGACCGCCCGGTGCGGATAACTTTGTTCAGTAGTGCTGAACTGATGCATGCATAACGTGCGTTATGCATGCTTCTTAGCGTGCGCTATCGACACGTACATAACGTACGTAATACCCTGGTGTTAACGTACGTTATGGCCTTTAGTGTTTTGGACAGGGAGTCTGCCCGGATTTGGCTGAGTCATTACGTACGTAAACATGCTGGTGTTACATACGTAAGACCTCCTTGTAGCATGCGCTAGCCGTCTGATGTAGCGTACGCTAACGGCATCAGCGATTTGGGCAGATTGTTCTGTCGAGCCATTACGTACGCTAACACCTGTGTGTTATGGACGTAATGAGCGTAACGTACGTTAACCGCTGTACGTTAATGTATGTAATGAGAGGTCAGGTTTTATAAACCTGAGTTGACCCTGCATTCGCGACATTCTTGATTTTCTTCCTTCCGTCCGCAGCGAGTGTTCTTAGAGATATTTGAGCGATTCTTCAAGTTTTGCCCGTGGAAATCCTTAAGGAATCAAGTATTGTGTTCCTAGTATAGTTTATCCTCATCGTATTCATCTTCCTCCATCCGAATCAAGGTAAATCTTCTAAGAACCCTACTTTTGGGTGAATTGGAGGTTTTCAATTTTATTGTTAGATTCGTCCCGTGTTGTTGATTAATTCATGATGAATATGATTAATCTTGTTGGTATTCTTGATTTTCCTACGGATTCATGGTATATTTCGTAGTATTTTTGTAATCGTGAGGGTTTGGTTGTGGTTCGCCCTCATTGTTGTTCTTGTACGAATATACATGAATTGTAGGCGGGTTTTCGGGTGTACTCCTTTTCTATTTCGTTTGGAAATGGTTGTGATTGTATTCTTCGAATCGTTAGGTTTGGTTATGTTGGTTCCTAGCATTCGTTGGTGATTTTTCTTTCCGTTCGTTGCGTCGTCAATTATTCAAGGCAAGTATTTTTTGGCAACCTTTATGCTTAACATGAAATCTTAATGTAGCTTTGCTCACCTCGGGAGGGTCCGACGGGGCCTCGAGGGAATCTATGACTTCACTCTGGATTCACGAGTTTGTTTCGCTAGCCAGCTCGGGAGGGTCCTTAGAGGCCTCGAGTGGGATTTGTGGCTTCGTCACGGTCCTAGACGATGCCTGTACGTGATTTGGTTTATGATATGGCCAGCTCGGGAGGGTCCTTGGAGGTCTCGAGTGGGATTTGTGGCTTCGTCCCAGTCCTAGGCAAATTGATTGACTGTTTGTTTCCAGAAAAGACATGTCTGGTTTTTGGCTTTGAAATGAATTTGGTGCATTGTACTATGAAATGTGTAAGCGAATGGTTTGCCTTGATTACTTGTACTAGCGTAATTGCTAACCCCTCTGGCGACCCGTTGTGGGGAAATTCTTGTTATGGATTTCAGGTTATGATCAGCCGGACGAGCGGGCGCTGGGACAGTACGAGGATGTTGGCAGGGTCGTTGACATGTGCATTTGAGTCCTTTAATTCCTGTTGTTCCATTCGATATGGTTGTTGTCTACTTTATAAACTTATAGATTCCCGTTGTACTCGCGAGTACTTAGGGGTCCACGGCACTGTAATATACCTTGAATATCTCGGGGATGTTATAACCGTGGGGCCCTAGCAATCGAGTTAATCAAAAATCGTACTATAGAGTCTTTTACTACCAGCCATGTCTGACGGATCCGCTTCGATGATTTTGTCCGACCCGACAGCCCAGTTGGCTCTCAGTACCCAGATCGCCGCTCTGACCGAGCAGATAAACCAAGAGCGAGAGAATAGGCTAAAGATGGAGAAGGAAAATGCTGATCTACTTGTCCGCCTCGAGGCAGCGGCATCCAAAAGGCAGATCAACTCGATCTCTCGCTTCAGGGTTCCAGTCAACCCAATGATATGTCTTGATGATGACATCGTAACCCCTCCTGGCGGCAAATCTGAGCAACAAATGCCGAACCCGACCTCATCGGTAAAGAATTCTAATATTTCTATCGCACAATCTAACACAGGTCGTGTGACCTTCCTTGCAGGTGAACATATCATAACTCTCGAACGACCTACTGGAGGACAGATGGGCGATGTGATCACCACCACAACCGGCGCCAACAACGCCACAACTGGATCTGGCCAGGTGGGTATCAATTCGAGTGGGGCACCAAAGATCGAACTCGGGGCTTCCCGTGCCCGGAGCGAGAATCTCGAAATCACCTACGAGCCAACTCATCCTCTTATGTCAACCCCTACAATCAAGGAAGCAGACCTGGCCCGTAAGTTGGCTGAGATGAAGGTCCTCATTCAGAGAATTCCGAGTGTTCCAGCGCCAATACACAAGAGCTCGGAGAACTGTTATGCCGACTCACCTTTTGATGATGAGATTGCGTTAGTGGAGATGCCCAACAAGTTCAACTTCCCAACCATGCAGATGTTTGACGGGACAACCGACCCGAGCGACCATATTGCGCAATACAAACAGAGGATGTTCACCGCGGCCATTCCACGAGAATTGCGGCAGGCTTGCATGTGTAAGGGGTTCGGTTCTAGTCTGACAGGACCGTCCCTCCAGTGGTACACAAATCTACCTAATTACTCCATCTCCAGCTTTGCCCAACTAACAGATATTTTCGTCCAACAATATGCTAGCAGCATGAAGTTGGAGAAGATCTTAGAGGACCTGTACGCGATAGTACAGCGACGCGGAGAGTCCCTCAGGGACTATATCGGCCGCTTCAACAGGGAGAAAGTGTCCATAACTAACTGCAATATCCAAACAGCCGTCACTGCCTTCAGGAAAGGACTCCTCACTGATTCTGATCTCTACAAGGACCTCACCAAGTATCCTTGTCGAACTATGGAGGACGTCCTCACTAAGGCATGGGCGCAGATTAAATGGGAGAAAGACCATTACAATCATTATCGATCATCTCCCCAGAGGAGCTTGAGAAGAGACACTCGAATGGAACGAAGGACAAATGACAGGAGAGTTGAACCTTACCCACCCCTCGGCAATAAGAATATCAGAGAAGGGAATACAAACAAATGCTAGAAACACGGCCGCGTGAAAAAGTTAAGGTTCCAGAATATAACCTGTCCATCTCACCAGCCGAAGCTGTGGCAGCTCTCAAAGGACTCGAAGGCAAAGTCAAATGGCCCGAAAAAATGAGATCGCCAGCCAACCAAAGAGACAGCTCGAAGTGGTGCGAGTTTTTCGTATAATTGCTGGAATTTTTTGGATTCGTCTCGCCCATTTATTTTGAAACTTCTGTCAAATTTCAAGAGGTCGTATATGCTCTCGGAAACTATTATATGGGCTTCATAAGCTACGACATGATATTATAGCACTGTGCCACCCTAATTAAATAGTCCATGATATAAGCATTTAGTCTTGCTACCGGTGAGGTACATATTGAAACATTAATCGCATATCAGGAAATTTATGTGTCTTGTTTTTAATATAAAAAATGGGCTACTCATCTCATTGAATTTTTCTTTTAGAGTGGAACCCCAAATTTAGTTTTGAATATTTTTATTACAGCTAAATGGCTAGAAATGGGGTGGAACCAACGGTAACACCGTGAATTTCAGTATGAATTTTTTTCAAGAAACATACTCCCTCCGTTCCGCCCAAAGTTCTACATGTACCTCGTTTTATCTCTTTAAAATTTTATATTTATTGCCTTTATACAATCAAATCAAACAATCAATTTTTATTTTTTAATCTTCATCACACACTCATCATTAATACTTTTTACTTTTTAGTCTCCATCATACATTTGTCATTAATACTAGAGTTTATAAAAAAAAAGTAAAGAAAGGATATATTCCATCCCTCTCATAAGCTTTAGCACATAGCACACTCTTGTAAAAAATAATAAATATCTTGTATAATAAAGTGTTTTAAATATATTATAGAAATAATATAAATATTTTATATAAATAATAATTTGAATTTTGTTATTAAAAATGTCATTAAAATTAGTCACATATAACATTGAGAATTTATTATTAAATATTTTATGATTCTTTTGATTAAAAAAAGAATTACGTTTATCATCCCATGGACGAGTCCACAATTTTGCACTAGTTTGACATTATTGTACACAATTACACACTAACGTACACATATATAGTTTATATGAATATATATATGACCAACTTTATACGATATTTTTAATAATAAAATACAAAGTATTATTTATATAAAAAATTTATCTTACTTCTATAATATATTTAAAATATATTATGCACTACTTTGACATTATTGTACGTAATTATATATAACTTGACTAATTGTTTCTCTTTACCTTGGATAAAACTAACAGTGGCAGCAAGAAAATTGGTGTGATGAATAACTTAATTACTCCAGTTTAGTATCCAGTATCGAAAGTGTAAACCATAACTAAACCTCACTATTTACTATTTACTCGATAAATAGATATAATTGCAACACTTTATTCGTTACACTGTACTTTAGATCTTATTTTCTTATACTAATATAAAAATACATTAACATTTAAAATGTTGTTGAATTTATCTTAATATATTTTTAAAATTTTATTTTTTTATAATATTTACAACTAAATACTAAATATATGAGTGGTTAAAATTAGACATTCAATTCCCTAAAAAGAGTCCTTATTTTATGTGTGCGTATTACGAATATTAGGGGTGTGCGAAAACATCGATTAAACCGAAAAAACGCACCGCACCGGAAAAATCGTACCGAAAAAACCGATAAACCGCTTAAACCGACATATATGGTTTTTATTTTTTATAAACCGAAATTTCGATAACGGTACGGTTTATGACTTAAATACCGAAAAAAACGTACCGTACCGTTATTTATATTAAATAATTTTATGATAATATATCATGTATATAGTAGTTACAAACTCACATTAATATAGTATAGTTGTAGTTTGTCATTTTTTTCAAAGAAGGTATATTTGGTGGGGAGTGGATGTCAAAGCAGTAACTAAAAGTATAACAAATTTACTAAAGTTCAAAATACTTGTTTGTTTGTTTTTTTTATTTTTTATTTTTATCCTCCAGAATAGTTAAATGAAAATTTGAATATTAAATTAGTTACTGTCTTAAGGTTAGTATGATTTTTTTGGTTTAGCTATTTATGGTACCTTATTGAATTATTTATTCGAGTATTTTTGTCATGTTAATGCTATTAAGTAGAAAAATCGAAAAACTACCGCACCGATATAAATCAAACCGAAATACAAAATTACCAAATCGAAAAAAATGAGAAATTGACACGGTTAGAATAGTCTTTGCAAACAACGTGCTGCGCTTGTTCTTGCATGGGGATAAGGGGAGTCCAATCCAGCGAAATGCCAAATGATCAGTCGTCCCGTCACCATTATTACTACTTTTATCCAACCTCTTTAATCCCATTACGCCCAAACGTCCGACGGCTATGATTAATTCTGGGATCTCCTTGTTTTAACCATCATGCAATTAATTGCATAATAATACAGTTCGTCTTTTTATTCCGATAAAAATTCAGAAAAAAGAAAGTAAAAGTAACCTATTGGACAGAGTAGACCGTGAATAGAGGTGGCCGGTCGACACCGGACTCGTGCGGCCGGTCGACCTGTAGGATCCGGGTCGTGAGTCCAACCCGGATTCAAACCCTAGGTACACACGGGTGGGGTTTGGGTCCTGATATTTTGGACCCGTGACCCGACGGGTCCAATTGCTATTTTTTAAAATAAATTTAATCGATAAATACCCTTCCACCTCCCTCATTTTCGGCACCTCTCTTATTCAATTCTCATTTTTCTAAACTTTAATTTACTCTCTAATTTATCATTTTATCATTATGTCGAACTTTGACAAGCAAAATTGAACTGCTACGACCTCAAAAAATCTAAAATGTCCAATTTTCAATGAGTGGCTATTTGGGCAAGATCAACAAACAATTTGGCATATCAATAGAGAACCTTAATCCAGGGGAATGGTGGGTGGTCCAGTGGTAGGACGCCTACTCCCAAGACACTCATTTGGGAGAGGTCTTGGGTTCTAACCCCTCCAATGAGGTGAAAGAGGAAGTTTTTCTCTTTATGATCCTCTAGCTCCTCGGGGCTAGCTCGAGCGACCGCTAATCAATGTTTAATCTCGCGTCAAGCGGCAGTGTGGGAGTATTTTCTTCTTTGGGAACTGGAGGTCTTGACCAATCGATTCTTGTTCTCAGAAGCTGTCTTTGGGAACTGTTAATCGATTAAGAACCTCGCGTGCGCAGAAGTGTACAGAAAAGGCATTGGGAACCCTGAAATTGCTCGAGCGACTCGCGATTTACTTCTCTCAATGGGTTATGAGTGGGTTCATTGAGGGACTAGGATTAGTCCGGCTAAACTGGGATCACCTAGTTATCAAAAAAAAAGCCTTAATCCAAATCTCAACATCACCCTCCATCCGGATTTAAAAATAAAAGTCAACATTCTGAAAATGATGTTTGGATGCGAATTCACAGGACGATGTTAACGATTCATCCAACCCCTGCAATGATACTTAAAAGTATCTATTATTGTAGTAACACAACTACAATTCATTTCAATTAAAAGTTAAGTAAGCTAAATCAAGTAAGTAAGAAAACTACTTAGGATTTTTATTTCTCACGAAGATATGCAGACAATTTAATTTTAAGTGAAAGCTTAAACTTAAACACACTCTCTTTTTTTATTTTTTTATTTGGTTCATTAGTTGATTTTTTCTCTGTATAAAATGATAACTAAATAAAACTATAAAGGTATATTTTCTCAAAAACAATAAAAAAATTACGGTCCCACCGTGACCCATTGGTCCAACCCGGACCCATGATCGATCTGTGAAGACCCAAACTCGTATATATATTATATGTAAGGGTGGAGTTCGGGTTTATGTATGACCCACTCGTGACCCAACAAATCAAAACCCGGACCCCAATTCGTATGGACACCTCTAACTGTAAACTCTACTGTAAAAGTTGGCATTGGAAAAGGGTAATATACACACACACATATGTGAATTTCACAAAATAAATGAATAAATAGTTAAAGGTTCAGTGTTAAAAACAATATTAAGTAATACCATACAAAATTGCTAATTTTACATTTCTAAAGTAATTTTTTATTACATAATCATATTATTAGATAATATTAATTTTATAATTAAGATTTAACTCCAAGATAAGTTAATTATATATAATACACATCGTCTAATTATGAAATCCAACAACAATATCAGATAAACTAAAATCAATTTAGAATTCAAAAACTTTGATTAATGATTAGATAGTTTATAATATAATAGATAAACGTAGTATACTATTGAACTTCCGTTCATATTTTGTTGTTTTGTTGGTTTTCCTATACATATTGAAACCATAAGATATAATAAATTATGAAAAAAAAAAAGCGCTACAAAAATCAGTTTCATAAAAATACAAATAACTTGTTTTTTACAAATAGAGTCAAATTCCAGGAAAATCCAATAGGTTCTAAAATATTAAAGATAAATGATAAAAATAATATATATATATATGTAGCCTAAAATAATTAGCATTTTTAGAATTGAGAAAATTTTAAGATTTATTTATACTTTTTAAAATTAATTTGCGATTTTAGATTTTTTTTTTTGGCATTTTCCAATTATTCAAAATTAACTTGTATTTAAGGATTTTTTTTGGATTATATATAACTAGTGTACCACCCGTGTAATATACGGGAACATAGAAAAAGTTCACATGCAGAAGCATAATACGTAAATCAGTCACTATATATTTCGTAGTACTTCTTTATAAATTATATTAGTTGTTTTATTTACCATTATACTATTTTTGCCGTAATAAAAAATTCAAGCTTTTCGCTCTCTTC
Source organism: Orobanche coerulescens (assembly GCA_033398695.1). Taxonomy (NCBI): domain Eukaryota; kingdom Viridiplantae; phylum Streptophyta; class Magnoliopsida; order Lamiales; family Orobanchaceae; genus Orobanche; species Orobanche coerulescens. The sequence continues at coordinate 20,157,589 of CM065801.1, forward strand.
ACTTTTGATATGTCTATATAAAATTGATCATTGATTGAATATGGTTTTTGGCAGATATACGTCGTCACGTCGACGTGAGAGTGCAAAATCATGAAAAAGCATAATTAGTGAAAATTATCGTCTTTGAAATTTAAATACCATTATACTATCTGTTTAGTTTAATATCATTTATGGAATAAATATTTTACTGTTAAGTTGTGTAGTATAATATAAAAACTTACTACCTAACATATATAAATATTATCGAATCAATTGTACTAAAATAATACAAATGTGCGTCATCTGAAATATATTAAAAAATAAAATAAACAAAGCTGGACTCTATCACGTAATCAGATACGTTTGTAATATCACAATCAAATAATTTCCTTCTCTCTCACACGGCTTTCCTATTTTTCGAGTGGTTGAAAAATAAAGATAAATAAATATTTCTCTAGATATATTTTTCAAAAGATTTAAAATTAATTTTTATTATCTATAACCTTATTTATATAGATATTATTCTATTAATTAATATGCTAGTATCAAAAACAAAATAATTACTTACATATTATTATAGGAGGGAAATTAGCAAATTTGGTCCCAAGAGAATCTTTTAGAACGAGATTTCTCTCATGTTCTTTTTTGATCATTTTCTTCTGCAAAAATGATCAAACCATCAAGTATTTAATGGTTTCCGTTAGATGGTGAGAAATGAGGTAACTCAATCCTTATTTAAAACTAAAAAATTACATAAATAATATGGATATAATTTAGAAATATAAAAGTAAATCCAAAATTTATAAAAATATATAGTTGATTTTAAAATAAAAAATTAATAAAATCATTCAAAACTAAAACTAAAATAAATAATTACTTAAAGCTTAAATAAAAAATATTCATAAACTAAATAAATCGTGAAAAATAACTAGATTAAGATTATGAAAACAAAAAATTTGTTTTTAAAAAATAGCTGAAGCTAGAATAAATTATATAAATTTTTTAAAAGAATCTAACAACTTCAGCAAATATAAGATTGAACTTTAATAATTTTTTAGTCTATTTAACTGTAATATTTGGTTAATTCTTAATGTTATTTAGGTTTTTTAGAATTAATTATTTTTTGACCATTTTTTTAGTTGGTTTTGGTAATTTATATTTTCTAAAATAACTGTATTTTAATAGATTTTCTAATTTTATTATTTTTGAAGGTTTAATTTATTTTTTATGCATTCAGATTGTTTAATTTTTTAATTTAAGCATTTCCACATATTATTTATATTTATGAAGATTCTTATTTATAATAATATTTTGTATACTTTATTAAATTATGTATACTTTTTTGGGTTTCATTTAAATTCTGTAAAGAATTTCTTTATTGATAAAAATAAAAAAAACATGAGAAAAACATTCAATTATTAAAAAATATTAATACATTGTGTATATAATCTAATGAAAAATTGCAAATCCGAATGGGATTGTGGAGAAATAAAATTGCGAAAAAATAATCTAATGAGATCATTCCGCTAAATACATGCAAAATTCACACATCTTTATCTGTTAGTTTTGGACGAAAAATTCGTATGGAACAATTATTGATCATAAAAAAACTATTTCTGTGAGCCTAAACTCTTATCAGAGCAAAAATACAATATATCCTATTTTGAGAAAGACACCTTTAAAAAATCATCACATAAGTAATTGTAATTTAATTATTTTTATAAATATCAAATGAAGAATTATAAAAAAATCAAATGAAGAAACTCAAAAAATAAAAAGAAAATCCAAACTAATAACAATGAGACATGTGTCTCTGTGGAGCCCATTCTTTGACGGGGAGGGAGTGGTTGTGGCACTCTCTCTGTTATCACTCACTTCTAATCAATCCCATTATGTCAGATCATTCACCCATTTTTTCCATTACTCACTCATATTTTTAGAGAGAACACTTCACTCACCCTTCACCCACTTTTTTTTTCTTTTTTCTTTTTTAAGTTCCATTAAATTATAAAAAAACTAAAATTCCATTAAAACTTAAAAAAACATTACATAACATTTCTAAAAATCATAAAATAACATTACATAATACTAAAATACTAAATTTCATAATACTAAAAAACTAAACTTCATCGTCTTCATCGTCCACCTCGAGGTATGGTAATTGTTGAGCGTGAATATGCTCCATAAGATCAAATCGGAGACGAAAATGTGTATCCTCATTTCGTATCTCGACTAAGGCTGCTTCGTTAAACACCGGTAGGATCGGAGGATCCCGAATATGAACTGGGGAGATTGCGGTACCGGCGTCATGTAGAATCATGTTGTGCAATATCACACACGCATAAACTAGTTTTCTAATTCTGTCTACTGTGTACGGCCGTAAGGGTCGTCTCAGTATACTCCATCTACCCTTGAGAACACCAAATACTCGTTCAACATCTTTTCGCGCCGACTCTTGTACTTTCTTGAACTTTTTCTCTTGTGGGTCGGTTGGAAATTTGAACGCTTTAACAAAAGTAGACCATGCAGGATATATCGGTTAGATAGTAGCCACGCTTGTACGTACGGCCGTTCACAACAAATGGGCATTTAGGTGTCGTACCATTACGCTCGGTGAGGAAAGCGGAGATTGCATCACAACATTTACATCATTGTTTGAACCCGGCGGTCCAAAGAACGCGTGCCATATCCACAAATCTTGAGACGCCACTGCCTCCATCATAATCGTGGGGTATTGATGATCACCCATTTTATATTGACCCCTCAATTCGGTTGGACAATTCCTCCAAACGAAATGTGTGCAATCTAGGCTACCGATCATACCCGGAATGTGATGTCGAGCTTCGTGTGCTTCGTATAAACATGCAATATCATGGCTTGTTGGCCTACGTAGGTAATCTCGACCGTGTAACTGAATAATAGCGTCAAAAAAAATTAAAGGCATTCACGTGAAGTTCTTTGGGCCATTTCTAAATATTCGTCAAACTCATCCGATGGATTACCGGTTGCGAGTTGTTTAATGGCAGACGAACATTTTTGTATGGCTGTGAAACTTTGTTTCGCTCTAGCATCATAACCTTCTTGAAAATACTCGAATTTAGACTCAATAGCATGTGTGATTTTTAAAAATAAACTTTTAGGCATATGATACCTATCTTCAAACACTTCATCGTTGAATTTCGGATCTTCACAAAAATAATCACGATGCAATCTTTTTGCAGCGTTGATCCGATCGCATTTTACTGATCTTCGTGTCGACCTTGTCGTATCAGCTTCCTCATCTTCGTCAATCGCGTTAGCAAAAACGTCGAGACTACTATCGTTAGACCACTCAAACGGCTCGTCTAACCATACAGTCGAACCTATTCTTTTATGCTCCATATGGTTGATTTTTTTTTTTTTGGATCGTATGTTTTTTTTTGGCAGCTGCGTTTTTTTTTATTGTCTACACTTATTTTTCCTCCTCTTGTCCAATATATACTCCTCATATCCACAAAAAGTATCCGTTATTCCTCCCCAACGGTCAAAATTAACTTTGCAACGTTCAAAAAAAAAAAAATTATCCCGTGCGTGAAAGTTTCAGGCACAAGGCCCTTCATGCGCGTGATCAAGGGACCGGCGGCGGTGTTCCCGTGCGGGAGAGATCCCGTCCCGTGCCATCCCGTGCCCACTCCCACCTCTCTGAGTTTCAGCCCGTTGAAGTTTTTCAACCTCTTGGAATTTGGGGGTAGCCATTGGGAGTGGTATATTGTATCGTATCAAACTGATATCATATCGAAATTCACACCGATATCATATCGAAAGTTTCGGTATATCGAAATTAAGCATACCGAAATTTCGGTATGCCTTTCGATTCATACTGATACCGTACCTAAATTTTGGTATACCGAACTTATCGGAATACCGAATTACCAAAATATTGAAAAAAAAATTATATACCAATATATACCGGAAAACTGAACAACTAAAATACCGAAAAAAATGATATACTGATACATATATTGAAATACTGGATTCCTTTTAGTATTTCGGTGTATACCGAAATGCCGAAAATTAAAAAAATTCATATTGTTATCGTACCAAAAATTTTCGGTACAGTACCATCCCGTACCGAAAAGTTATTATTTTTAGTATTTTCGATAATTTTTCGGTACTATAAATTCTGTATTTCGATATATTTTATCACCCTAATTAGGATTAGTAATATTATGTGTCTGTTGTGTATAAATGTTTTTTTATTTTATTTTTTTCCTAAAGTAAAGAGAGAGGGTCTTCGGTCTAGTCTATATCTACGTACCATAGTGCTACTACTAGTAGTAGAGTACAAGACAGGGGCAGCGGCGGAGCCGACCGCGCTGAGGCAGCAGCCGCCGACTTGTCCCCACTGCTGTCCTTTTGTCGCTTCTTCCCGAATAAGAAAGCGACACCTAACCACCCGGAGCATCTAATCCACGTGTCGTTACCTTATTAGCTGGAGAAATCAGGCGGTTTACGGAGGATCTTTCCGCAGACCATGCGAATTCCATTTCCGGGTCTTATGTTCCCCGTACTCCGCACTGTCCTGTTGGACCCGCATACACATTTTTACCTTTTTACCCTTCTCCCCCCCTTTTCCCAATTCTTGTTTATTTACCCTTTTATTACCCCCTGTCTCAAAATTTTGTCTCGCATGGGGGGAATCAATTTATTACATTAAAATGGAAACTGATTGCGGGGGGACAAAAACTTTTCAACGAGGTGAAAAGTTACAACGAAGATAAATGAAAAGGGTGAATTAGATAAAATACTGATACTCTTATTGTTGTATTAATGCTCGACACAGGGGAGTATTTCGGAAATTATTATTCTCGTGATGTGTCTTACCTAATACTGGTTGTAGATACATAGATGGAAGGTTCTAGATCCTTCTAGAGGTAGTAGAATCCTATTAGATGTCTTACCTTATCTAGGAATCCTATGTATGTAAGAACTCTCATTGTAATAACTATATAAATGCCCATCTATCACTGTTATGAATACAATTGATTGACTCGTATTTACATTATTTTACTTTCTCCTGAAACACGTTATCAGCACGTAGCTCGAGAAAATTTTACAAATTCTGAAAAAAAAACGGACCTTAGCCCTAACCGTCGACCACCGCCAACCACTGCCGGACGCCTGTCGGACCACCGTCTACCACCGCCAACCACTGTAGGACGCCTTCCGGACCACCGTCGACCACTGTCGGACCCATTTGGGACCTCAGATCTACTCAGACCGATCATAACCGATCACTGTGGAACCCTACCGGACCTCAGATCTACTCAGACCAATCACATCCGATCACTGTCGGGCCCCTATCGGAACACCGATCGACCTAGATCGACCACATCAGATCCCGTCCAGTACCTGTCGATCCAACCTAGCTGCGACCGCAAATCGCCTGTGCCTGTCGATCCCGTCCGGTGCCTGGCGATCCAGCCTAGCCGCGACCGCGGCTCGCCTATACCGACTGTAACACCCCTAGATTTAACCGGAAATATTACAACGTCGTGGGCCCCGAGATGGAACCCACAAGGCTAAAAGAAATTTTCGCAAACATTTACAAATGCTCTAGAGGCTAACGACAGTACTATCTTTAAAAATATTCGAAGACGTTATAAAACTCGTTTATCAAAAGCGTCGTAAAACCTCATTTTGAAAAGGGCAAGGCCCAATGGCCGGAACTCAATAGTTTAGAAAACGATTTCCAAAGTAACTCAAGTTACTAGATATCAAAAAGTCATTTAAAATACTCACGCAGCGGAAAGGACAACCAAGTAAAATTACTCTAGCAGCGGAATACAATAACTGATCAGGAATTCAGTTCATAAAAACATGCCCTAGCCAGTATCCTCCGGGAAGATCATCTCTCCACGACCGCTACAAGCTCGATATCTCAAGAACCTAAAAAGAAATTCCACGACGGGGTCAACCATAATATCCAACAATGATAATCGTCATATCACATTAATAATTACATACCAATGAGAATACAAAATAAGAATACGACCAATGTAATCTTATCGTCATAACTTTACTTACTCAAATAATCCTCAACAGAATAACCATTATCACATTTCACATCTCGTATTCGATTAACCAATAAATTCGAACATAATATCTGTATTGTACCTCAGACAATACTCAAGATTCTCAAACTACCATCGCCAACTCACGATACGGAAATATACCAGTTCTGACCAATACGATCCATCAGATAGTATCATCAAATCCCAAGACGATAACCGGTTGTCCATCAGGAGACAAATACCAAAGGAAATACGGAACATACCTCGAGATATGAAGTGCCACGATAATCATATCAGTCTAATCCGAGATTAAATCAATGCAATACGGACATGGTCCTAACACAAGACCTACAAATGCATATTCATATGACCACGTCAATATGCTCAAAACAATAACAATAGTGTATACTCAATGGAAATTCCATGATCCAGCGCCCTCAGCATAGATCCCGTGATGATCCTACTAGATCAACATGAGATGGATAACCAACAATATACATATGCACAAAAACACATATAAAACCAACGATGCGAATCCACATGATTCCATCAACACAATATTGGGTAATCCAACGATCCAGCGCCCTCAGCATAGATCCCCATGATGATCCCGTCGGACCAACGCATGGTGGAAAACCTGTCCAGCGATCCAGCGCCCTCAGCATAGATCCCATGATGATCCCGTCGAACCAACGCATGGTGGACATCCGATCCAGCGCCCTCAGCATAGATCCTTATGATCCCATCGGATCATTTACAACATAAACAATACAACTATGCATACACATATGCAACTCAATATGTTCATCAACATGAACAACATATGAATCAAAACATGAACGACACTATGATGAAACAACTAGAACGACTTCATGTTCAGCAACATGAATGACAACATGCATGATCAACAACATCAACACTACACCTAATCAATCTAGAATACTTGCCCCGAGTCCTTCGGAAGCAATCTCGATGTCAAACCACCGCCGATGATTATCCGCAATGCTCGGCGACCCAAACGTACCATGGACTGCAGATACTCATATCCTCGTCTTTATCATAATGTAGCCTCGATACCCAAAATGCCAATAATCGAGATAAATCATAAACCTTATTATTTAACTCCCAGAATCGGAAGGACAACATATAAATACAAATCTCCAGAATTTGCAATAATAACCATTGCTATATGCATTATAAGCGAAATGAAACCGAAACCACTCATTAAACATTATAACTGAGCAAGTTATAACTTGCCTCGATACCGATGAAGCCGTTACCAATTCCATTATCGTCATCTACAAGTCCCTTGGCCCTGATCAATGCAATTCACGAACATTCTCGAACACGACCGCAAAACATGGTTCTAATCACCAATCAATAATATCAACCTATTACAATAATCGATAGACAACAAGTTCGATAACAATCAACAATCGATAAAACCAAATCACAAACCCAACGGCTTGACAATATCTCGATTAAACACTAGTTGGATCAATCCAACTCAAACCAGCACGAATTCAAAAACACAACAAGAAAATACTGCACTTTCTGCCTTCTTAGCGCACGTTAATCACTTAACGTAGCGTGCGCTAAGTTGCTCCCATTAGCGTGCGCTAGGCAGTAAGCTTACCGTGTGCTAATGCTGTACAGATGCATATTTTTCAGATTCCGATCAACATGGGATGATTATCAAGAACACTAAGTGATTCGAAACCGTGCTCATAGCCATCAAAACAACAAAATCCGATATCCTTTAACATATAGGTAATCATCTAACTCTTAATCTAATTCTTATATCCATATATCATCTTCCTCAAATATCAACATCATGAACACTAAGAACCTTAACAACACTTCCATAACCTATCATTACAGGGAGTAATTATCAACAATAACATCAACATTCAAAACTGAGGAGAAGAATTAACCAACTAATCTCAAGAAGACGAATTAACACGATTCAAACCATACGAATCACATTAATATCATCATACTCCGATAATCCATCTCATAATCATGCTTATCAACTTGTTTATGTAATAATCATCAACTCAAGAACATCAACATTCAATCCAAAACGAAATCCAAAGATGAAGAGTGATTACCTTTTTGAAGGAATGGATTGATTTCCAAGGTTGAATCCATTTCCAAGAATCGCCAATGATTTAAAGAACAAAGCTTTAATCCATGATTTCCATCTTTAATCTTGTTAAAGAGGACCATCCCTCAGTGTTTAGGAACTCCAAATGTCCTTCCAAGGTTCTCTCTATCGGTTGCAAGAAGAGAATGGATGAAATGAGGAATGACAGCCAACTACTCATATATATACACTGTACATTATTAACGTACACTAACCTCTTCATTTAACGTACGTTACCAGTTTAGAGTGCGCCTTTGTTAGCGTGCGCTATCGAAGTCCAGAGGCTACTGCCTTACTGCATGAAATGATTTACGTACGCAATGCATGCAATAGTGTACGTAAAGGCCTGTATTTAGCGTACGCAAACCTTCCACCGTAGCGTGCGCTACTCATTGTTGACTTGCTACAGGCTGCACCTACCCCCTGTCCCCACATGCCGAAAGTAACCCGACAAAGCCAAGATTCCTTTGGTCCGATCTGATTAGCGTGCGCTAATCGTTCACAACCAACATCCGTTGACCTTGTCGGCACATGCGCCAAAAGTGATCGGGTCCACACATAGATTCCTTCTGATCTGTTCTGTACTAGCGTGCGTTATCTTTTGCCTCTAGCGTGCACTCAACCAGAACGATAGCATGCGCTAGGCATGTATATTAGCGTGCGCTAAAAATGTTACACTTAGCCATTTTCAGCTACTCTTGCCCAATGTCTCAACATATAGAATATGAACATACGGCATACTGAATACATATACTCAACACATTATATCCTCAATTACAATTGTCGACCAAATACGACAATTATACCAATACTGACATCTTAGTCCTTCATTTATTTTATCCATACTGTACAGATTCCACGTTGTACAACATAACTCGGATAGGATAACATTAAACAAAAGTAGTAGAAATTCCGGATATTACACCGACAAGATCCCATTCGACGCTGACCGAACACTGCCGATCCGACCCAGTCGTGATCGACCCTGCTCGACGCCGTCTGGACACTGCCACCACAGTCCGTCTGATCCGACCCAGTCGTGATCGACCCTGCTCGATGCCGTCCGAACACTCTCAACACAGTCCATCCGATCCGACCCGGTCGTGATCGACCCTACTCGACGCCATCTGGACACTGCCACCACAGTCCGCCCGATCCGACCCTGTCGTGATCGACCCTGCTCGATGCCGTCCGGACATTGCCACCACAGTCCGCCCGATCCGACCCAGTCGTGATCGACCCTGTTTGACGCTGGCCGCACACTTCCGCCACAGAACGAGCCCCGATCCAATTTGTCCGGCCCCCGTTGCCGATAGTGACCTGATCCGATAGTCGCGACCGTTCGATCTGTTTGTTATTCGTCGGATACGGCCCGACCCGCTCGTTTCAGTCCGGCCCGACCTGGCTCGGTCCGACTAGCCCGAACCATATTTGTCCGCTCCCATGTCGCATAATCCGAGTTCTTATTCGGCCGATTATCGAGCTCAGTATCCCTTTCCGGGCGTTTCTCAACTCTCTATCTTTTCCTAATTAATGATTCATTTGTTCATTGATTTGTACACTTGTGAATCTTACCATGTTTATGTTTTACGTGTATATAGGAAAATATGTTGCTCATGATGATGTGGACGCTATGGAGAAAAGCCATATTTGTTACCCAGAACGAGCCCCGATCCCATTTGTCCGGCCTCCGTTGCCGATAGTGACCTGATCCAATTCGTCGCGACCGTTCGATCGGTTTGTTATTCGTCGGATACGGCCCAACCCGCTCGTTTCAGTCCGGCCCGACCTGGTTCGCACTAGAACAAAAAGTGGATTTGGCTACACCAAAAAAGTGTGACGATATACATATAGTCACACATGCGTTTTCAAATGTGTATGACAGAAGGTCGCGCGACCGTAGGGTGTTTATGGTCACATTTTGGAGTTAGTGTCCGTATCCATTAAAAAACAGTGACCAAAAGTGTTAATAAGTGTGACCGTAAATACTATACAAGCACAAAAAGCATATTTTTTTTGTACATTTAGTCACATAAAATTAACATAAAGTGGCCAAAAGTATTAATAGGTGTGACCATATGGTGTTTAAAGTGAAGTAAAAGTGTATTTTGTGTGACTATTGTTCATCCAATAGCCACATGAATGTTTTGTTTGTGTGGCCTTTTGTAATATATAGTCACACAAAGCATGTTGGTTTTGGGTATTTAGTCACATACAATTAAGCATAAAGTGGCCAAAAGTGTTAATAAGTGTGACCATATGCTGTTTAAAGTGAAGAAATGTGTATTTTGTGTGACTATTGTTCATCCAATGGCCACTTGAATTTTATGTTTGTGTGGCCTTTCGTAACATTTAGTCACACAAAGCATGTTTGTTTTGGGTATTTAATCACATACAATTAAGCAGAAAGTGGCCAAAAGTGTTAATAAGTGTGACCATATGCTGTTTAATGTGAAGAAATGTGTATTTTGTGTGACTATTGATCATCCAATGGCCATATGAATTTTATTTTCGTGTGGCCTTTTGTAATATTTAGTCACACAAAGCATGTTTGTTTTGGGTATTTAGTCACATATAATCAAGCATAAAGTGGCCAAAAGTGTTAATAAGTGTGACCATATGATGTTTAAAGTGAAGAAATGTGTATTTTGTGTGACTATTGATCATCCAGTAGCCACATGAATTTTATGTTTATGTGGCCTTTTGTAATATTTAATCACACAAAGCATGTTTGTTTTAGGTACTTAGTCACATACAATTAAGCATAAAGTGGCCAAAAGTGTTAATAAGTGTGACCATATGCTGTTTAAAATGAAGAAATGTGTATTTTGTGTGACTATTGATCATCCAATAGCCACATGAATTTTATATTTGTGTGGCCTTTTGTAATATATAGTCACACAAAGCATGTTTGTTTTGAGTATTTAGTCACATACAATTAAGCATAAAGTGGCCAAAAGTGTTAATAAGTGTGACCACATGCTGTTTAAAGTGAAGAAATGTGTATTTTGTGTGACTATTGTTCATCCAATGGCCACTTGAATTTTATGTTTGTGTGGCCTTTTGTAATATTTAGTCACACAGAGCAGGTTTTTTCGGTGTATTTAATTACATACAATTAAGCATAAAGTGACCAAAAATGTTAATAAGTGTGACCATATGCTGTTTAAAGTGAAGAAATGTATATTTTGTGTGACTATTGATCAACCAATGGCCACATGAATTTTATGTTTGTGTGGCCTTTTGTAATATTTAGTCACACAATGAATTAAGCAAACAGTGACCAAAAGTGTTAATAAGTGTGACTATATGCATCTTTTAGTCACATTTAAAAAATCAATATATATCAAGATAAATTTAAATATATATCAAAACAAATTCAAATACAATAAAATTGGAATGTATATAACTGAACCAAATATAAAATTGGACCTCCTTTTATACATCAAAGAGTCCTAATCGGCTTACAATACTTTCTTAAGTATCTATAATTTTTTCCATAAACAACTAATACATATCATAAGCAGTACTAACTATATGAACCAACAGTACTAACTTATAACTAACAGTTGTAACTAATACACTAGCAGTATTAACTTCGAGCAGTCTTAATCTCTGAGCAGTCTTAACTTTATACTAGCAGTACTAACTTTCACTAGGAGTAGTAACTTTTGTACTAGCAGTAGTAAATACTTGGCACATTTTCTTTGAAGTTCATGAGCAGCACTAAATCCATCTGATCAGTATTAACACAAACATGAGCAACAGTAATTCAAACATCAAGAAGACTTTTAATCCCAACAATGAACATAATAATAAAATTTGCAGTCAAACTTACAAGCTTTTCTCCCACTGATCTAATCTCATCATCTGGATATAAGCCTTGAAAATGTAGGCTGCTGCATATCAACAATAACCACATCAGGATGAGAGAAGAACCAGAACATGTCAAAGCACACAACATAACAGAACTAGATGAGCATACATCATAAACTTTTGGTAACTTCGGTGTAGAGGCTACAGCTGCGCTGACACTTGTAGTTGTCCTGGTGGCAAAATTACAAGGAACATCAGATGAGATGATGTACAACAGGGAGAAATCAAGAAAATAACAATGCGTGACTATTAAAATATCTGCCAAAATGTAATGCCAGCATTGCTTAATAGGAAAGCGTTTATAAATGCTAATTATTTGGCATGCGGAAAGATTGGGGCATTCTCGTAGCTCTAAGATAGATAGAGGTTATTTTACAATACAATAAAAAAGATCTGCAACGTCAATAAATTTTCAGCATCATACTTGAACGCCAATTGATAAAACAAATTTTATTTTAAGATTAAATACTTTGCTTTATAGTACACAAGAAACTTATCAGTTTGAATAACAAGTAAAAATGCATTCTGAGATAATATTGATGACTCACCCACTACTAGAAGATACTACAAGTGCGGATGATGTTTGAGCCGTTGTGGTTGTAACAGCCGATGACGTTGTTGTTGCAGGGGTGTCTGCAATAAAAATTTTGACACAAGAATATAGAGGTTAGAAGTATAGATGGTCCCAAATCGATCAAAATTTTAAAGATTGTGAATGTGAATTACAATAAACCAAATAGGAAGTTCAGTATCATCAATAAGGAGTGACCAACAGTACTCTGCATGAAGACAGCAAATCTCCTCACACACCCCATAAAAAGTTAAAAGAGATGAGATACTCTACTAAGTATGATAGAAACACAAGGATAATATTGGAAGCTCGTGAATGAGCCAACACAAGAAAATCCACTGCAAATACCCTATACAAAGCCAACTAGTGTTATTTAGTTGCTATTAAAAGATTTTTGTTTGCCAAAATCCATAGAAGCCCTGTATTCCTGCTCAAATGACTAGAGTCACATCGCAGAAACTTACCAGTCAGGTTTGTGCTCTACCATCTAGACTCTAGTGACAGAAAAATTACAAAAGGTTATGCTCTGTGAAATCGATAATAATCATCTAAGTGAATAACTGATGTTCACTTTATGCAGCTACAATTGAGTTTCAGAAATGCGAAAACAATTCAAATATATATGATGCGGTATAAATAAGAACTGTATTTTGTAACAACAGTGCTTGTTTTTGTAAAGAAAAAATGCAAAGGAGAAACGTGAGATTAATCAGAATTTCATACGGGAAAGTTAAAAGACGTCAACTAGTAGGAAACGACATGAAGCCAAACCACTAGTCACAGCAGCAGTAGTTACACCAGTGGAAGGACTTGCATATTGAAGCAATCAACCTAACATGAAGACAGAGTCGGAGAGCATTTCGAAAAATATAAGAGAAGCACGAAAAGCACCAAGACAGTTAGAAGGCAGGGAAAAGGCATAATATAAGACACTTAGTACAAATGATCAGTTCGGAATTTAGTCTGGTGACTTTTACCAACTCCTACACGGCTACACATACTATAAATTGAAGTTTATAAAAACAGAACTTGTCTTATATTTTCAACAAATGGTACTTATGGCGATATAAAAGGGAAGTGGGACATACTAATACAAAAAGAGGCATAAAACAAAAATTAAACGAGTAACTTCAAGTACTGAAGTTCTAAATGGTTTCTATCAATAGTATAATGTCTTTGGTCTGCAGGATATTTTCCAACAAGTATAACTTGCTACACAAGGGCAATAACACTTCTTAGTTTTTCATATTTAAATAATAAATGACAAAACAAGTTCAGAATGACGATTCACATACTAAACATGGCAAGCAAAAAGCATGGTAATAGGATCACTTATCCAAAGACTCCAAGTATCAGCTTTACAAGATAGCCAAGAACAATCATAGCCCAAGTAGTCTCTGCCTGAATAAAGTAAAACATATTACAGTGGGTAACTAGGAAAGAGTGAATGACATCAAACAAGGTAATTCTTAACACATGTTACATGTTTACCTTCTCTCCTTGAGGATACATCTCCTCTAGAGCATTCACGTCCTCCTCCAAAAGAAGCAATCCCTGCCCAGATATGAAAAGGTAGGCCATCAGTCAACACTCTAGTTAAGAAAATGCATAGAGGTGTGTTTAATTTTGATATGAATTTTATCCATGCATGATGTATGTAAAGAACGAGAACTAGATGACACCGATAGAGATTTTTCAACCACAAAAATTTGATAATAATTTTTTCAAAGTGAAAAAAAAAACGGGGAATACCTCAAAAGCAAAGCCATCTCTTTTAAACTTCTTGTATTTGCTCTCCTTTTCATATCAGCAAGCTCAGGAACATCATTCATATGTTTCTTCGAATATACGCACAACAGATTCCTAATGTATAAGGTTAGCAAGTATAACTACCATGTAGACACCCTAAACAAACTTACATGTTATATTGAAGCTAAAATGTTCTTAATTTGATGACAGATGAATGTATCTATATAATGCGTGTAACAAGCATCATAAATACCTTTTGAACACGAGCAGTCAGCCTTGTCATTGCACTTTTTAGTTTACGAACTCGATCCAAGTTACGGCTACTAATATACCAATCAGAACAGCCATGATATACAAAACTATCAATACAGATTCAAAAAGATACGAAGTAGCATATGATGCACGAACAATCAAGTCATATGCAGTCTCAGGTCATTTCACAGAATGCTTCATATGGCTTTCAATAATGAAAACAGCAAAATCATATGATTGAGCGTATGAAAACAAGAATATTATCACCTAATAGTTTCCCAGAAAAATAAGTACCTTAGATGTAAGCTCATCCAATGCCGGGTAAGCATCAGTTTCTAGTTCTGTCGTACGAGCGGCATGAAAGCTGCAAATCGCCTCTAGGAAAACCTCTAGTGCTCGGAATTCAAATGGAGACTCTGCATGCATTATTAAGCAGCCAGAAAATAAAGATGCTTGAGCAACAGAAAAGAAGCTATTTCTTTCAAAACTCAAGAAATATAAAAAAATATAAAACTGAAACTGAAATTTTGCACAAACAGAAACTAAGGTAGAATTTAAATACAATAATATACCATCTTCTTCGCCAGTTTCAACATCATTCTGACCACCAAATTCTCATTGATTTGCATTTATAACAGGCAATCTCCTCCGTAGTTCCTCAACAACTGTTATCACATTATCATCTGAAGGATCTCGAAGCAATACATGCCCCAGAAAATTAAAATAATGGTTTAGTAATCATGTAACAAGGCCAAACTGTTTTTCTGAACCTCCATATGCAAGTGATCAAATTCTAGGAACAAAGCAAGACAGAAAACCAATATATAATTTCATGTTGCGACTAGTATATGAACCATATTCTATATAATTCTCTTGTAAACCTAAACCAAACACAGTCCCAAAATCTAACTCAAATAAGCTCAGGTTATAAGAACCAAATGAGCCATATGCATAGACAATAAGCAAATCCAATCCAAAACCGGGATCAAACAGCTCGACCCAAACCCATACGGGTTTCTTGACACGACCCAATACATGAAGACTACTCAAAGTCAAATTGAAGCCCTCTCGAAGATTCAAGAAGAATCTCAAAGAAACACTGAGGCTTCGATTAAAAATCTGGAAACACAGACTGCGCAAATTGGACAAAACAAGCATGAAGAACCCATTATTGGATTCATTTCGTGACCCTTTCTGTAAACTGAACCTAAAAGAAACCTTAGATTTTGGAAAATCATTCCCAGTGGGTAACAGTGGCACAGAAATCAGGGGCTTTTATGAAATTTCATCACAGAATGGGGGCACAAAGAGAAATTTCTTGGAAGCCCCTCCAACACCAGGGAGGCCTGTTTTCAATTTCAGCAACACAAATAGTTCAAGAAAATGTTTTCCTTCATAAATTACATGGCTTTTCTAGAACTACAAACTTCTATGACTAGAATAGTAAAACAAAAGAAAAAAGTTGGATTCAATTTATTGACCAGAGGGGGAAGACCAAATAAAATCTTATTATATCACCATTTTCCAGAATTCCACAAAGAGAAGACCATGTACCTTATAGGAGCAAGCCGGCTTCTGCAGAAATGGAAAAGGAGCAAGGATTGGAAAAGGACGGAGATAGATATGGAGGGCAGAGGTTTGTATTCACTCCGATATTCGTGCGCCCAGGTCAGTCTTGAACTATCTAGTGGTGACAGGAGGTTGCTGTAACACCCCCAGAATACGTCCGGAAATGTTACACGCCGTAGGCCCTTCTCACAAGGACCTACCAGGCTAAACTCCACTAGACTACACAATGATTGACCGACCGGGGTCAATTTAAATACAACGCAGACCGACAAAGTCATTAAACAGTTCAGAAACTAATGAATTTTTACGCCTCAATGACAAAAATAAACTTTCACACAAAAAGGGATGACAACTCCATTCAATAAATGAAAACTACACCCGTGCAAGGGTGAATACTCAACCAAATGGGAAAATACCGACTAAGAAAAAAGACTCTGACTCTTATGTGATTAGCATCGTCGTCTTCCATCTCCTTCCAAGCCAATCCCGTGACTGCTCCCGAGCTGCCAAAACCTGAGCGCATAACAGGCACCCACCCCCCGAAAACTCGGGGGTTAGCAAACTGGAATTTTGCTAGGGCAAGTACATAATATACAAGATATACGAACAATAACAACACAAAACTCAACAGTCGTGAAGCCTTAACACAAACCACACATTCCCATAGTCAACATAGAATAGCATCACATACACAAGGTGAAAAATAATCACATAGTCATATTCTCTTTATGGAACATAACACCAATTAAACTTTAAACGAGCCCAAGGAGTCAAAAGATTTAGTTTGAAAATCTATTTTTATAAAAGGAAAAGTATTTTGATAAGATAGTTTGAAAACATTATTAATGACTCGGGCCGTCTTGGGGTTTTGAAAATCGAATGGGAATACTTTTAGAAAATAATTTCAAAAGCTCTCGGGTCCTTGACCCAACATATGGAAAACAATTACACTAAAACATGTCAACGTTATTCGGGGTCCTCGACCCAATTTATAGAACACTGTCATAAACGAAATCATTACAACATCTCACAGGGTTCTCAACCCAATCCAAATAACATCATCACGAGATCAATCATCTCAACATTTCACAGGGTCCTCGAACCAATACACAGAATAGCACCACAATACAATCAAAGGCACAATCTCTCATTCGACATATCCTGCTCAAGACCCCCGATTAATTAACCCTCGGAGATTTCGTCAAACCTCCTTGGTTAATTAACCCTGATACCAACGCTTTAAAAACAGGTTGAAACAAACTTTCAAAAAAACACGAATCACAGTCTATATCAAGACAAACATTTAAAAGTGAGTTGAAAGAATTTGAGATACGAATATCATTCGGTAACGGGGTCTTAGCTATCACTCAAATACCCGTAACCAATAAGCCTGTCAGGCGCCTCCCTTGCGCACCTGTGCACCGGAGTTCACTCCACTATGTTGGCCACTCCTTGAACATGTCACCGCGCCGGCGATCACTCCCGCAAGAGCCGCCCCTTGCGCGCGCATTAGGTAACACCGGCGTTCACCACCCATATGGAGCCGCACATTGCAGCATACACCAGGCCGGAGTACACGCCCCGCCCTCAGAGGTTCCCGGATACGATGTTTCTCACAACAAGTATCCATATTGTTCCAACATCAAACACACAGACAAACGTTACAACAATTATCCACTCAGTGCACCAATTCACACAAATTATCCATCAGTCCATAATCACACAGATAAACAGTATCATGCACGTGATCAATCAAAATTCAATCACAATTAAGCCTTCAGGCATAGCCAACCAACGCCGCACATATGTCTCTATATTGCCACTCAACCGAGTACATATATATATATATATGAACTTACTATATTATATCTATAAGTATAGTTCACCCTTCAATCCAAGTTGAGTAAGTCAACTAGTGTTAGTATTCGTCCCCCGGCATTCACCGACATAAGCATATATATCAATATACGTATACTCATACATATATTTAACATATAAATATATATATATATATATCCCTCTCTCTTTCTCTCTCTATATATATATATATATATTCACACACACACACACACACATATATATATATATATATATATATACACACACATATATATATACATCCGTATAAATTCATACACTTCGACAACAATGATTTCACGTAGCTATAATTCGTATATCAAGGTACTTGCCTTGGTAATCTCTCACGAATATTTCGGAAAATACGGTTGATTGGAGAAATCCGGAACTCCAATGAAAACGGCGATCGGAAAGGCTCAACACTAGATTTTTGTAGGGAATTCGTCCCTAATATCCTATCATCAAATAAACAACAAATCACACGAGGAAAAACATTGCAAAACGACCAAATTTCTCTCTGCGGTATTTTCCCGGACACCTTGAAGGCGTCAAACGAAAGTTCATATAAACGAAGAATCGGAAATGATAAAACCGTGTAAAGATGATGAAAATGATAGAACACAACTCAATCTCCGATTACCAAACAGAAATATGAGTTAAAACGATCAAATCGGACAAAGTCAACTAAAATCCCCAAAACTAGATTTTAGGAAATCATACCTTGATTCGATCGATCAGAGCAAGTTGTGGAAGGATTAATCGATGATATGGACTCACTAATCTCGTGGATTTATAGTGGAACAACATGCCCTCATGTTCTCCAAGCTCCAGCCGCGGAAAGAGAAGAAAAAGGAATAGAACAATGGGTGTAAACCCGACTGTCCCGTCATATTTATACCCGTGCAGGACACGTCGCAACAAACGGCTCAGTCCAGCGCCGTGTCTACCGCCGTGTTGCGGGTCAGTGCGCGACCTGACCGACACGGCGCAACAAACGGACCAGTCCAGCGCCGTGTCTACTGTCGTGTTGTGGGTCAGTGCGCGACCTGACCGACACGGCGCAACACCCGGCACAAGACACCTGCATGTGTGTCTCGACCGTGTCCGACACGGCGCAACACCCAGCGCAAATCTTGCGCGGGTTCTCGGCCGTGTCTCGGCAGGCCTGCTAGTCCTGGCCGACCCGGCGCAGGACATGACGCTCGGCAGCGCCGTTTTCACCACCGTTTCGTGCAGGTCCGGCCAGCGAAGCTCCGGTTGAAAAATGATTCCGGCACAATCCGAAAATTACGATAGGACCACAACAATGATCCGGATGAATACGAAAATAATAAAAGAGGACATACGATTAGCTCGACTCACACAGTGATAAGTCGTACCCGACGAATGTCACAACACGGTACATCACGCCGTACCAAGAAGTCGTCCGCAGAACAAAATGACCGGTACAACCAGCAAAATTAAAAAATAACCGGAACAGAAATCTCGAGTATTACAACTATAACGTACCGGTTATGATCCAAAATGATAACGAGCAAATTACGAAGCATAAAATGCCCCAAGCACAGAACGAACACGACGAAAAGCTCGTGGACCACATCAACGATCCGAAATGAAAATAATGATATACAAACAATTCACCACATATGGCCCTAAATACAAAATCGATCGTCGAGAGGGAGAAATAATTAAATGTTGACGCTCGACAATTGAGAAATTTCCGGTCTACAAAGAAAAATTCAAATTAAACCGGAAATGAAAAATATCGGGTATTACAGCTGCTCGCTTGAATCGGGTGAAGATTTCTGTGAATGGAAGCTTGATACGGAGGAAAGAGGTACGGTATTCTTCGATTTCGCTGTGAGAGCCCAGAGGTGAGAGAGAGAGAGAGAGAGAGAGAGAGAGAGAGACGCAAAGGGAGTAAAGGAAAGGCCCGTCGGTGTTGGGTATTTTGTATAATTACCTTCCACATCGGTTATAAGGAAATCAATGTTAACTCGAAATTCACATCGGTTTTAAGGTAACCGATGTTAAATTAGTAACTTCTACATCGGTTAATTTTTTAATCGATGTGAACATCAAAGAAAATTACAATTTCACCACCGCCTTTTTTTTGCATCGATTTTCTTAAAAACCGATGTAAATTGGATGATGTTGAATCCTCTTTTCATAGTAGTGTTAGTCTCATAAAATTAAGCATGAAGTGGTCAAAAGTGTTAATAAGTGTGACCATATGCTGTTTAAAGTGATTAAATGTGTATTTTGTGTGACTATTGATCATCCAATGGCCACATTAAGTTTATGTTTGTGTGGCTTTTTGTAATATTTAGTCACACAAAGCATTTTTTTGGGGTATTTAGTCACATACAATTAAGCATAAAGTGATCAAAAGTGTTAATAAGTGTTACCATATGTTGTTTAAAGGGAAGAAACGTGTATGTTGTGTGACTATTGATCATCCAATTGCCACATGAATTTTATGTTTGTGTGGCCTTTGTAATATGTGACCAAACGTGTTAATAAGCGTGACCATATGTTGTTTAAAGTGAATACATGTGTATTTTGTATGACTATTGATCATCCAATGGTCACATGAATTTTATGTTTGCGTAGCCTTTTGTAATATTTAGTCACACAAAGCATGAAATTTAATGATGACCGATTTCACATTTTGCTCTGAATAATAGCCACATGAATACTTCACGATGTGACTGTTATGAATATATTGGTCACATATAATCACCTTAAATGTGGCCATAAACATAATTTAGTCACACAATTGTGATATGCTGTGGCTATTGTAAAGTCGTATAGTCACATGATCGTGCTAGAAGTAAATGTGACTATACACATTAGTTTTTGGCATGCTAACACAAACTAAACTTTAAACACACATATTAAGTTACGTGACCATATGTACTGGATTTTGGCTACACTTAAATAATGTGTGACAAAACATTTAGTGTGACCATATATGTCATATGGTCACAATGTTCAAGTGTGTGACATATATTTGTCACTATTTATATGTATATCGTGACTAATGATTCAACCTTACTTTTTATTTGTCACGCGTCCCAAATTCATACGTGGCTAAATAATTAGCAAAAGATAGCAGTCACCCTTATATAATGTGTGACAAAACTTGACTGTATGATTTAGACACATAAAAAATTACTTCATATGACCATATATGCCAATTTGGTCACATTGTTCAAGTGTGTGATATATATTTGTCACTATTTATATGTATATCGTGACTAATGCTTCAAGCTTACTTCTATTTGTCACACGTTCCAAATTTATATGTGGCTAAATAATATTACCAGTTACCTTTAGCCACATAATGTTCGAATGTGTGGCAATACAGTTCTAATGGTCACACAATCGAAATTTTCATGTGTGGCTAATTAGTAAATGTTGTCTATTTTGGTACCTTTAGCCACATAAATATGTGAATGTGTGTCCGTTCTATTTTGCCCATGTGTGACCAAATCCACTTTTTATACTAGTGTCGGTCCGACTAGACCGACCCATATTTGTCCGCTCCCATGTCGCATAATCCGAGTCCTTATTCGACCGATTATCAAGCCCAGTAGCCCTTTCCGGGCGTTTCTCAACTCTCTATCTTTTCCTAATTAATGATTCATTTGTTTATTGATTTGTACACTTATGAATCTTACCATGTTTATGTTTTACGTTCATATAGGAAAATATGTTGCTCATGATGATGTGCATGCTATGGAGAAAAGCCATATTTGTTATTCCGTTCAAGGATCAAAATAAATATAGAACGGAGTACCCACGAAAATATGTTGCTCATGTGGAGAGAAGCCAAATTTATTATCCCGTTCAAGGATCAAAGCAAATATGGAACCAAGTATCCGTAAGATTTTATTAAAGTTCTCGTTTTCCAATTCCTCTCTTTTGCGAATTTTTTTTTTTGGGAATTGGGGAATTGTGTTCTTTATCTCCCACGCTACTTTGCGGTGGATGAGACTATGAGAGGTGGTATCACCCTCATATATCGAAGTAAACTGTGTGACGGTCCTGGGGGAGTCACGAATAATTGTTGAAAGTCGATATTTGTGGTTGTTGCATACACCACGGTTTGGGTGCGATTTGACATCGCCGTTTTGTCGATTTTAAACTAACAATTGAAAAGAAAATGAACATTATCGGTAATGGTAAAGTTATGACTTGTTCATGATTAGTCACAAATTTGTGACGTACAAATGAGACAAACATCGATTGCGACGGACATGTCGTGGTCAAAATCGATTTGTGACGGATTTGTCACGTTGAATTGAGGGACCACCACATTGGTCTTGACCCAATCCCATACTTGGAAAACTCCATATTTCATCTTATTAAAATAAAATATTGCATGTAGGTGTAGTCATGCACCGTCTCTTTGCAATATGATATATGAAAGAATGTACGAGTAATTCTCATGAATTTTAACATATAAAGCAATGGCATATTGCGGTAAGGACATGAATTCGTTGACCTCGATTATAGTTCGAGTGACTATAGGTCCGAATACTTTTCCAAGTATTTGTAAAGGCATGTGTCTTATACATTTGACTATGTTTAGTTTATCTTATTGGATGGTCAAGACGAGTTATTTATGGTATATTCATTATGTCTCATGGTTCAAAATGCTTAATATTGATGCACCGCGTGGCATATATATAGATATATATATATATATATATATATATATATATATATATATATATATATATATATATATATAACATGGATATTATGATGTATACTTGCAAATTGAGAATTAAAATTCTTGGTTGATTTGATGCACTTTGGTGGATTTTGTCTACACTTTTGATCATGACTAGGCGCATCCTCCTTGGTATTTGTTTATGCTTTGAAAGTTCAAATGGAATCAGTGGTTTTTAAACAGCCTTAGATGTACCGACATTCCTATTTTCTCTGGAGGTCTAGCAAGTTGGAATTACCGAAAGGATTGTTGGAGCGAGATCGGAATAATGCGCCGTGTTGCGGAAGCGATTATATAAAGTGCGGAAATTAAACGACACATGGATTTATAGAGGTTCGGCTATAAACGAGCCTACGTCCTCTCTCGGTATCTTTTTCTATAGGTTCAAGATAAAAACCTCTTCACCTCTCTTCTGTCGGTCGAGGGATAACCGTTACAATCACGTCTTCTATTGGTCCATGATAAACCACTCGTACTTGTCTTTATGTCGGTCCAAGTTAAACCGTTTTCCTTTTCTATCGGACAAGGAATCAACCGCTCTAGCTTTCTATAGGTACTAGATAAACCTCACTTAGATATCGATTACGATTCTAATAATGTCGAATCCTTGATCCTAATAACACCGAATCCAATCGTATCTTTTCTTTTACCTCTCGTGTATATATTGAATGTATAAACACTCAAATTAACAATATAAGCTCAATATCACAACAACAATAATATCAATATGAATATATGACCAATGAGATGTTTGCTTGAAGTTGTTGTATGGAATAATACCAAAGATGTGGTATTTATAGCCTTCATCAACTAAACTAGCCGTTAGCTCTTCAGACAGCATTACGTACGCTATCTTTACTATATTACGTACGTAAGCTATTTTACATACGTTAACCTCAAAGAGTTACGTACGTTAGCATCGCCCAGATTCAGTCCAGTAGCATTCTTCTCCTGTGTTACGTACGTTAGCTAATCATCATTACGTACGTTTGGCTTACGTCATTACTGACATCATATATCCGTTGCCGCTTTTCTGACTTTGACTCTTCCCAACGTTCATCTGGTTTGAACACCATTACGTACGTTATCCAACTTTCATTACGTACGTAAAACTCCACATTTTACGTACGCTATGTATGAGCGATTACGTGCGTTAGCCTTGAATAATTCCAGCTTTTTGCACTTCGTTTCCTTCGATGCTTTGCTTCGCCTTTTTGTTGTTTTGTTTTGTGAATCAACTTAAATCATCAAAACATTATTATAGCATGTATGGAACAAAATGTTCCAAAAATCTCCCCCTTTTGATGATTACAAAACAACACTTCGTCAATGGGATTTACCCGCAAAAATTACAATTATATGTATATGTGTACAAATCAAAGTTTTCGACTTTGTCCGTTTCGTTAGTTTCGTCTCCCATTTCTTTTTCAACTCCTTCTTTCCTTTTCTTTTTCTTTTCGAATTTTCAGATTTTCATCATCTTTTCGACGTCTCCTCGTTTTTCTTTTCAACTTCATCTTTTCGACTTTTCTTCTCATTTTCTCCTTTCAACTTCCATTTTTCTTTTCAATTTCAACTTTTTGACTTTTCTTCGATTTTTCTCCCCCTTTTAGGGTTAATCCCGTTCTCCTTTCTCCCCCTTTTTGTTTTCATCAAAAAGTGTAATAAAAAATAAGTATAATGATATCAAATATAAAATATGCATGATACCAAATGATAAATATAATTATATGCATGAATAGGGTATAAACTCCCCCTGAAAATATTATCTCCCTTTTTAAATATTATTACTCCCCCTAAGTAAAATATATTTTGATAAAAATCAATTTTTGGGGATCCAACCGATAGTTGGTTTTTCATTTGAAACATAGACGATATTTGAAATATTTGTTCCTTTAGGAACCCAAATTTTCTTAACTTTTATCGCCCATCTTGGGCTTTTACAGTTTGAAATGTGATGCCCGATTTTCAAACATTTTTCGCAACAGGGTATCTTTAAATTTAAGGATTCGTTTTTAGAACGAGGTGTGAATCCCAACCCCTACTTATTTAGATTAAACTTTTGCACCGAGTGCATATTTTCAAATTTTTCGTTTCTGAGAGAAAATTTCTTCGTCAAATTTTTGAGCTCGATTTGAATTTTAACAAGATCATCCTTTAAAATATTTTCGTTTTCAAGGCATTTAGAATGATCGATCTCGATAAACTTTCCCTTTTCAAGTCTTTTGGAATTTTCAATTTCCAATGATTTATTTTTAAATTGAAGGGATTTAATTTCGGATAAAGCATTTTAATAATCCGTATGCAATAATTCAAATGCTTCAAAAGTTCGTCGTAAGAATTACTTACTTGGCTTTCGACGTCGCTATCATCGAATGAACTTCGGGCCATGAGAGCGAGATTGTTTTGATTGATAAAATCATCATCTTCGTATTCATCGCTCCATGTTGCAACGAGAACCTCCTTCTTAGGTTTATTCTTAGCAAAGTGGTCTGGTTTACCACATAATCGACAATTATTGTCGAAATTCTTAGATTCGCTCGTTTGGACGTCCTTCTTTCTCTGGTTTAATAAGTGTTGGAACTTATTAATATTTTTGGCATAATATGCCAATTCTTCGTCGCTTTCGTCCACCGGGATTTCTCTTTTTAACATCTTAGCCTTCAAGGCTATCGATCTTTCTTTCGGTTTCGGCTTCCCATTTCGAGATTTAAGGACAATCTCGTAATTTATTAGTGAACCAACGAGGGCACTAAAATCAAGATTATTGAGATCTTTCGATTCTATAATCGCCGTCACCGTTCCGTCCCATTCAACAGGTAGTGATCTTAATATTTTCTTGACTTTCTCACTACTTGATAATGGTTTACCAAACGAAGCAAGTCCATTTGTGATGACCGAAAATCGGTCGAGCATGTTGGTAATGGACTCGTAACCTTTCATCATGAATAACTCGTAGTCATGGAGAAGCATATTTATCTTCGTCTCCTTGACTTGAGTTGTCCCTTCGTGTGTGATTTCAAGAATTTTTCATATCTCTTTAGCACTTTCACACGATGAGATACGATTGACCTCTTTTGGATTTAAGGCACAATATAGAAGTTGAGTAGCCTTACAATTTATATGGTCGTTCTTCCAATCCTCGTCATTAAATTATTCGAAACTTTTAAGAGATCCGTCAGGTTTGATTGGAACTTTCGGACCAAGACAAATGATCTTTCAAATCTCGATGTCATACACTCGGATGAATATTGACATCTTTTTCTTCCATGTCATGAAATTTGCGCCATCAAAAAATGGTGGTCGTTTAAGAGCAAGGCCTTCGACAGGAGCAAATTGAAACGCCATTTGGATCGTCTCCTCGGATGTTAAGCCGTATATTGGAGGTACTGCTCCAATACCAATTGTTGGAGCGAGATCGGAATAATGCGCCGTGTTGCGGAAGCGATTATATAAAGTGCGGAAATTAAATGACACACGGATTTATAGAGGTTCGGCTATAAATGAGGCTACGTCCTCTCTCGGTATCTTTTTCTATAGGTTCAAGATAAAAACCTCTGCCCTCTCTTCTATTGGTCGAGGGATAACTGTTACAATCACGTCTTCTATTGGTCCGTGATAAATCACTCGTACTTGTATTTATGTCGGTCTAAGTTAAACCTTTTTTCTTTTCTATCGGACAAGGAATCAACCGCTCTAGCTTTCTATCGGTACTAGATAAACCTCACTTAGATATCGATTGCGATTCTAATAATGTCGGATCCTTGATCCTAATAATACCGAATCTAATCATATCTTTTCTTTTACCTCTCGTGTATATGTTGAATGTATAAACACTCAAACTAACAATATAAGCTCAATATCACAACAACAATAATATCAATATGAATATCTGATCAATGAGATGTTTTCTTGAAGTTGTTGTATGGAATAATACCAAAGATGTGGTATTTATAGCCTTCATCAACTAAACTAGCCGTTAGCTCTTCAGACAACATTACGTATGCTATCTTTACTATATTATGTACGTAAGCTATTTTACATACGTTAACCTCAAAGAGTTACGTATGTTAGCATCGCCCAGATTCAGTCCAGTAGCATCCTTCTCCTGTGTTACGTATGTTAGCTAATCATCATTACGTACGTTTGGCTTACGTCATTGCTGACGTCATATATCCGTTGCCGCTTTTCTGACTTTGACTCTTCCCAACGTTCATCTGGTTTGAACACCATTACGTATGTTATCTAACTTTCATTACGTACGTAAAACTCCACATGTTACGTACGCTATGTATGAGCGATTACGTGCGTTAGCCTTGAATAATTCCAGCTTTTTGCACTTCGTTTCCTTCGATGCTTTGCTTCGCCTTTTTGTTATTTTGTTTTGTGTATCAACTTAAATCATCAAAACATTATTATAGCATGTATGGAACAAAATGTTCCAACAAGGATCATTAGTCGAGATAAGAAATCGAACACCCTGCTGCGTTTAAACACACCTATGGCTGTCATTGCCATGTTTTTGCATCAACACTTATGCCATTGGATATGGTCTCAATCTTGTTTTCTCACTAAACTTGGGAAATACTAAAACAACCAATTAAAACATGACTGTAATCTGATTTTAATGATCCGTGTGGTGCACAATCTATGGATATAAAGATACGGAAGTCTAGTTTCCAAAACATCTGACTGTTCGTCCATATCCTTCCTAACAAGGGAGTTACCGCTGTTTTAGTGAACAAAGGTCAAGCTGCGCAGAATTTTATTTCCAGCGATTGTGCTAACTTTTGTCCCATCCAACTTGGTTCCCATCTTAAAGTTGCAAGTGATCTTATGATACGTTTTTCAACCTCTTTTTGTCCTAATTTGCCACATATGATGCGATTTTTGGTATGCATTGTATGCTAAAATATCATCTTTCAAATGTTGAAAAACAATTTCCTTGGGGAAGCCCAAAATACGCACCCTTATAAGAAGTTCAAGCGTATGCATGGTAGTTTTACACCATGCTTGTGTCGTGATTTTGCCCCTTAGGCATATAATCTTGCCATGTTATGCACTCAATATGATATTTTGATCGTATCAGGTATAAAATCTTTATGTTGTTGGAGTGTTTGCTATGCTCATATTTATGCGAAATTGAGTGCGTATTAAGCTATATCCAAGGAACACAATATTTTTTGGATTTTGTGTTATAAATCCATCGTGACTATGATGACTAGGTCATCACAATCAATGAGTGGTATAATGCTCAAGTTGTTGAATGTTGAATGGTGTTTTCTAGTCATATATGTTCTGTAACAATTGAACCATGTTATGACTCGATGATATATATGCCAAAGTGTACCACTCATAGCATCTCATTTTAATTTGTGAGAAATAAAATCTTATGCATCACTTGTATTGGATATGTAAAAAGGAAAAATATTCATGAGTCAATATGGTCCGGCTTACATCGGTTTTTGTAACCAGAAGATGTATTGGGACATTGACACATTTAGGCTTTAATAGTCCGGAGTCTGGACAGTTTGATAATCCATATACCACGGTATTACCATGGACATCATTTTTTTTAAACAAAGAAGCTAGCTGGATCAAAGACACCAAAGTACGTTGGTGGAGTCATGAGCAGGGCTCATGATCGATGATGATATTTACGTCATCCGCGTCTTGTTTTCATAAGCATGTGTGACGCCAAAGACCCCCCGGATGATCCTTCTTAGCCATGTTCATTGATTAAAGCCTATTCTTTGGCAAAATTAGGAGTTGACACCCTCCTATGCTAAAGAGAATAATGTAACGACTCGCATAAGCATGGTGCTGAGTCCTCCCTTTTTCACCGAGTCCTTATACATACATGATCATAAGTATTAGCCTGGGTGGCTTATGATGCTATGATGGTGTTCACAGTTGTCCCTCGGTTTCACTCCCGTAAGCCGAATCGCGTTAGTTCCTATGTAGGTAGGCTCGGTTGCTCAGTTGTATGCCTTTCCCTGTATGGGCTCTACTCTCTCTGAATGTAGAGAAAGAGTTCTACTCTTTTTCGTACTCAAGTGATAATATTTATATGTTATGTTGTTCCTTTGACAATGGTTGATAAGTTGATGAAACCTGAGTTTATGGTTGTCCAACTTGCGGACCAGTCATTGTAAAGGTCGGTTCACCCACTTTTAGACCAAGTCTTAAAGTGAAATTTTAACGAGTACTTCCTAACATCCAAGGCTACCTTCTCACAAATTTTGGTGCCATTTGGAGTCTTGGAAGGAGGTGAACCACTTAAATAAAGTTTTCACATACCACCAGTTGTCCTATTAACCAGTTCGATATCATTTCGACCAGTTTCTGACCACAAGGTTGATGGTTTTGGAATCCCAACACCCGTTTATTCATGCTCACGAAATTTTGAGGTGTTCGGGTCTGGTGAAGGGAGTGAACTCTTCAAGAAAGCACTAGAGGTTCGATAAAACCAACGACCTATCATCGGTTCAATCATTTCTTTATGTTCGATCCCGATAGGACATGGTGGCGGTTTTGTTGGATTCTCAAGACCAGTAGCTACGGTTATGTAGCATAGGTCAATATGTTATATTCACCTATACCTATCATCATTCAAATGCTTAGTTAAAAATGTAACCGTATGCATTTTGTTAACTGGATTGTGTTAATAATGAAAACCTTTATCGTCCACATGTTCATGTGCCAAAGTGCGTCACCACAACGCATTATGACGGGTTATAAATGATGGATGTGACATGCGATTTCACTCATAGCCCGCTTAAAATATACCTTGGCAGACGATCTCGTAAGTCACTTTGATGAGCCAGTCTTCCCGTCCTTAGGGGGAGATGCGAACGATCATGTTCGAGTAGAACGACTTGGAATTGTCATAGTTTGTCCCTACTATCACTACACCATATATGCGTTTCAGCAACACCTGAAAAACTGTGTTCAAAAGTCCAAAAAGTGTTGCTGAAGGCAAAAAAACAGGCTACGACTACACTTTGACCAAATTTGAAGGTGTTACAAAAACGGCCGCAACCATAGGGGTCTAAGGTAACACTTTTCTTGTTTTTGGTAACATGTGAAAAAAGTGTAACAATAGACTCCTATGCCAACACTTTTCTTATCTGTGCCTACACTAAATTTTGTGTTGCTATAGACTTAAGGCCACACTTTTATATATTTAGTGACACAAATGTTTGTGTAGCTCAAGACCAATGCTAACACTCATGAGGTCTAATGTAACATTAAATTGTGAAACACTTTGACATCTTTACCAACAACTTTAATACTATGGCTACACTTATATGTGAACAGTTCTAACTTTTTACCAACACACTTCTAATCTTTGCCAACACAAATTTTATATTTTGTCAACAGGAAGAATTATAAATTAAAGTCTATGGCTACATTTTGCAGATTTTTACCAATATTTTTCATAGTAAAATTATATTGAAAAATAAATATTTCCATAACACAGTCAATAACACCCAAATACACTTACATAACCCAACATCCAAAATCTAACTTAAAATGCCATTTAATAATTATCTTAAGTAATATTTAATAGCTAAGAAAAAGTTATCATCGCAATCGATAAATATAACAAAATTAATCGATCACTTAGCAAAATTTCATCATCTCAACCCCCCAAAACGGCACTCTAGTTGCCTCATGGTCTACGTCGAGCAGAACGTTTAGCGTCTTCGACTTCTTTCCTCGCACTCAGTTGTAGAGTATGTTGTTGCCCAAAATATTTATCCGAAGATTAAATACTGCTGGAATGAACGGACAACAAACAAAATTGCGGGAGCACTTCCGAGAGAATAAGAATAACACAAGATTTGCTGGGTTTGTAAGGCCCGGGCTTGAATGTTCTCGCGAGATGTTATTAATACAAATATTCGTGGATACAAGTATTAATGTGAGAATCTAAGTACAATGAGTGTAAAAAGACTCTGTTAATCCAGCTCTTGAGCGAAGCTCGGTGTTCTTCGTCCCTGCCGATCGTCTGCTGAATGAGAGAGGCCGAGAGAAGAAAGAACCAAAAGATAGTTGTTGCCAAGAGTAGGAGATAGCCAAGTGCTGTGTGAAATCCCGTGGGTGTTGAAGTATTTCAGTGTGTTCTCAAGAAGTTCCATGAATGCTCAAGAAATTCGGTCCTCTGGACAAGTGCAGGCTGCCTTCTATTTATAGGGGCAGCGGAGCCTTGATTTCTGGCGGGCAATCGCCTTCCGGCCAATATAATAATGGGGCGATCGTCTGCCAGCCAATATAATAATGGGGCGATCGTCCTTAAGTCACACGAGCTGTCGGCCTAAAGTCCAAGGCATCTACTGGCAGCCAGCTGTGCGATCCAATGAGGAGCCAGCACGCGTCCGGAGTCACTGTCACATACGGCCCTACTGACACCTTTCGGCGGGCCTGTCGGCTGGTGGACGGATGCTGACAGGCTGTGGTCAACGATCCGTGATATGCGGATCTTGTCTCGGCTCTGCACGTGGGTTCAGTCCTGAGGCTCGGCCTTTGCCGACTGGATGACTATCGGCTTCGAGCGGCATGAGGCGGTCGTCTATAGCTGGTCACAGAGGGTCGGCATCGGTCGGTCACCAAGGGTCGGTCGGCAAGCACCGAGAGATGATCGTCCGCTAGTCGGTCTCCAGGAGTCGATCGCCAAGTACCGAGAGACGATCGTCTTTGATGTCAATCGCTCGGCACCGGGACTTGTCCTGGGACCTTCGGTTGGCCGATTTATCTTGGCTGCCGGGCTAAGGCTAGGCCGCCTGGTCACTGGTCGGCAGTTCTGCCTCAGCTGCTCGGCAATGGCTAGGTCGCCCGATCTCCGAGGCGATCGCCGGTCGGAGAGTATAATTCTCGACACAACAATTGCCCCCCAGCTTGCTCCGATATTGAAGACATGGGGCAAGGTGGTTCTTGTTGGCGATCGTGTAAGGTGAGGATGGGTGATCCGTTGAGCTGACTTTGGATTCGGACTTGGGCTATCTGGTCGATTGGCTAGCTATCTTTCGGTCTTGTACATGCAAAAAACAACATTGGACGATCCCCCTGAGAAACTTGATGGTTTCGTCGTTTGAGGAATCGTGCACAGTCGCGGAGTTCGATGGACCGACTCCATGACCGTGTCTTGTGCGCGAAGACATTGAGTGTCTCGTGACTCATTTTATTGTGAGGGTCCTCTGTTAGGTTGCGCCTCGCCTCGTATTTAAACGAAGGGCGTGCGGTCTCGGTCTAGAGGAGTCCTTGTGCGGGGCAGCGTCGGATGATTCAACTCCACGCCCGCGGGTTGTTTAGCTCTGCTTCCACCTCGGCCCACCATGAAGATGGTGAACCTCGACGGTGTACGTTGAGACGGGGGTAGTGGCACGTGTCGCATTGTCCGGGTACATCAAGTTAGATGGTGAACCTTGAGGGCGGGCGATCGTGTGCACTGATTAGTTTGGAGGGCCCTCAGACTACGCCGGCCTCGTATTTAAATGAAGGGCGGGCGATCTTAGCCCAAAAGGACCTTGCATGGCCGAAGCAGCCGGTTCCATCGACTACCAGGACCATGGCTTTATGATGTGCGGTGGAGGCGATCTAATGCCTTAGTCCGTCATGTTAGATGGTGAACTGTAGATGGCGATCGAGTCCTCCGGTTTGGTGATGTAGCTTGATGATTGGCGATCGGGCTGGAAGACTGGTGATCGTCGCTCGACTGCCGATTGCATTATTCATAGGTTGATACTGGCGATCGGGCGGGAGATCGTCGTTCGGGCGCCGATCGCGCTGTTCAGAGGTTGAGAAGAATCCTTTGCCTGGCCAGGAAGTCTGCGGCCTTAGCTCGAAAGATCGCGTAGGTCGCGGGTTGGTCCTTCGTGAGATGCCTGAACATTGGCGAAAGACCATGAAATCCTCCTAGGACCGCGTAGAGGGCGACCTCATCGCTTACGGGTTCGCCGTTGAGGATGATCACGTCTACTCGGTCGATGTAGTCCGAGTCGGACTCTTCTTCTCCCTGCTTGATTTGCATCATGCGAAGGGGGCCTTCCGGCCGAGTGACCCTGGTGGCGAAGTACGCTGTGAAGACGTTCGCCAGTTGGTTAAAGGAGCTCATGGATCGAGGTGGCAATGAGGTGTACGACCTGTAGGCGAGGTCGTCCAGCGTCATAGGGAACAATCGGCACCTGGTCGCGTCAGACGCCCCACACCCGGTCATGTAGATGTTGAACTTGCTCAGGTGCACTTCGAGGTCCGATCTCCCCTCGTACAAAGGTGTTTGAGGAGGAGCGATCTTGTGCTGCATGGGGGCGAGCTCGATGTCGATCGCGAGCGGCTCGCTCGGCTCGGCGATCGTCTTCTTGGCGCCTGCCCCGGATTCCAGGAGTGCCTTCATGTCGTCGAGCTGACGTTGCATCGCGGCCATCGCCGTGGCTCGGTCGCTTGCTGATCGGCTTTGGGAGTGGGAGCCGAGGCGATCGTGTACCGATCTCCGGATTCCGCTCCTGCCGACCTCGGTTATTTGGCGAGGGGGAGCCAGACGGCTGGGATGCCTTCTGGGAGTCGGGTAGGCCGAGCTCCGGGTGACGGACTCAAACTCCGTCGCCTCGTAGCTGGGGCCGGACTGCCCTGGTCGCCAAGACGGGTCACTGCCCAGGCGATCGAAAACAGAGGTGCCCCGGCTGGCGAGCGCCTATCCTTGCGGATGAGAGCCTCTTGTCGATCGCTCGGCCAGTAACGCCTTGAGCTTCCGCTTAGACTTCCGGCGGATGGCCGAGGGGGTGATAGCGGGAGGTGCGTCGAGAACACTCCGTCGCTCCTGTAGGACGGCCATGGCCTCGTCGATCTGTTTCTTGGTTCATAACTGATCGAGCGAGAGGCTTGGGCCGGACCTCAGGGGCGGGATCAAGCATCTCGGACCGCAGCGTCTACCCTCCGCCATCGGCTGAGGCTCGGACTGAGACGGAACGAGGCATTTGGCGGGCTGGCCAGCG
Source organism: Orobanche coerulescens (assembly GCA_033398695.1). Classification (NCBI taxonomy): domain Eukaryota; kingdom Viridiplantae; phylum Streptophyta; class Magnoliopsida; order Lamiales; family Orobanchaceae; genus Orobanche; species Orobanche coerulescens. The sequence continues at coordinate 20,191,376 of CM065801.1, forward strand.
GCTTTCTTCGACGCGGAGGCGGAAGACATGATTTCTGAAAGATTTCTTTGAAGCGCAGTGAGTGTCACTTCAAGTATATGCCCCGAGAACAGTTTGTGTTCTTCGGGCCGGTAGGAATAAAATTGAGGGTTAGATGCCCTCCTCCTAGCGCCAATTGTTATTGCCCAAAATATTTATCCGAAGATTAAATACTGCTGGAATGAACGGACAACAAACAAAATTGCGGGAGCACTTCCGAGAGAATAAGAATAACACAAGATTTGCCGGGTTTGTTAGGCCCGGGCTTGAATGCTCTCGCGAGATGTTATTAATATAAATATTCGTGGATACAAGTATTAATGTGAGAATCTAAGTACAATGAGTGTAAAAAGACTCTGTTAATCCAGCTCTTGAGCGAAGCTCGGTGTTCTTCGTCCCTGCCGATCGTCTGCTGAATGAGAGAGGCCGAGAGAAGAAAGAACCAAAAGATAGCTGTTGCCAAGAGTAGGAGATAGCCAAGTGCTGTGTGAAATCCCGTGGGTGTTGAAGTATTTCAGTGTGTTCTCAAGAAGTTCCGTGAATGCTCAAGAAATTCGGTCCTCTGGACAAGTGCAGGCTGCCTTCTATTTATAGGGGCAGCGGAGCCTTGATTTCTGGCGGGCGATCGTCTTCCGGCCAATATAATAATGGGGCGATCGTCTGCCGACCAATATAATAATGGGGCGATCGTCCTTAAGTCACACGGGCTGTCGGCCTAAAGTCCAAGGCATCTGCTGGCAGCCAGCTGTGCGGTCCAATGAGGAGCCAGCACGAGTTCGGAGTCACTGTCACATACGGCCATACTGACACCTTTCGGCGGGCCTGTCGGCTGGTGGACGGATGCTGACAGGCTGTGGTCAACGATCCGTGATATGCGGATCTTGTCTCGGCTCTGCACGTGGGTTCAGTCCTGAGGCTCGGCCTTTGCCGACTGGATGACTATCGGCTTCGAGCGGCATGAGGCGGTCGTCTATAGCTGGTCATAGAGGGTCGGCATCGATCGGTCACCAAGGGTCGGTCGGCAAGCGCCGAGAGATGATCGTCCGCTAGTCGGTCGCCAGGAGTCGATCGCCAAGTACCGAGAGATGATCGTCTTTAATGTCGATCGCTCGGCACCGGAACTTGTCCTGGGACCTTCGGTTGGCCGATTTATCTTGGCTGCCGGGCTAAGACTAGGCCGCCTGGTTGCTGGTCGGCAGTTCTGCCTCAGCTGCTCGGCAATGGCTAGGTCGCCCGATCTCCGAGGCGATCGCCGGTCGGAGAGTATAATTCTCGACACAACAGAGTATGTTATATTTGAGAAGATCCCGCATTATCTTCCTCAGTTAAAGGAAGTTCCCATCCTCCATTGCTATGGTGGCTAATTTGTGGCCCATTATTACCAATCACCAAACGAATCAACAGTCAACTATATAGAACAACAATTAGCAAAAAAACTACATAGCACATCAGTTAAATTCTGATACAAAACACAGGACATACCATGATCATAATAAACTAGAACTAAAGTGTGAAAAACTATCATTATAAGCAACCAAGATTTGAATGCAAAAATACAACACTGATTTTTAAATAAAAAACCAAAGTTATTGTCTGTGCCAACTTTAAATGACCGTCATTTTTCGGTCGCCAAACAGTTTAACGGACATTAATAACCACTTTATAGGGTGAACATCCTTCATACATCTAAACGGAAATGACACCAAAGATATACAAGTTGGTGATATATATGCCTGAATTATATTTCTCCATAATAATCATATATTTAAAATTTTGTCAAACTATGAGGTAACACACAACAAGCCTGCATCAGTTACTTCAAATTACATATTACAATCTTTATGATAAAAAATGAGATACCATTAGTAATATCCAAAAATAAAACGAAAAATGAAAAGAAGTATTCTTCTCATTTGTACCTTATAATAAAAATACCCTAGTCTAATTTCCTGACTCTCTCCGCCAAGGCATGCTGGCCATTGAACTTGTTCAAAGAACCTTGAAAAGGGGTGTTAATTTGAGATTCTAGAACATTGACTTTAATATTCAGCATGCATATTTGCATCTATGTAATTTAAAATTCTTAGTAAGCATACCTGATCTGGAGTCCATTATGCTGGACAGTAAAAAATTTCCACTCTAGCAGTAGCACGCGTCGACTGAAAAAGGAGAAACAAGTAGATTATAAGCATAGAAGTGGAAAGTGAAAATTATCAATAGGACATTAATAAGGAGTGCTTGGATTTGTTCCTTCGTGCAAAGATAAGAGTAAAACCATATCTAAGATTTAGTAAATTGTTGTTAGTGTTCAAGAAAGTTCGAATCTTGTTGTTGATAATGTCAAAGTGACAGACTTTCCTTATGAACTTGGAGCTTCACATGTGCATATCCATTTTGGAAAGTAGTAGTCAATATTGCACAAAAGAAAAGTTTAATTCTCATCCGTAGAAACTTTCTTGTTGAGGTTTATCTCCATCTGGTCCTGACTAGAACAACTTTCCGTAAGAAGTTGTCTCACAATTGTACCATATACTAGAGTAAATAGCTCAGGGTTCTGTAAATAAATTGAACTTGATCTTAAAGAATTTATTAGGAAACCGAAATATCTTATCATAGAATATATCATTTATCCTGAATTGGCAGTGAACCACTTTAGAATCACTTTGTATGTAATCTACATACCATCAACAAGTGTCTTACCCATGAATGTGGTCTCTCAGGTCATCATCTGAAATCTTGGCCCTGACATAGCCAAAGATGTTTACTTCATGTGACTACAAGAAACCCTGTCAAGGAGGAACGGGCCTTAGGCCGTTAATATCATTTTTTTTACTATTTTATAGTTATTCTTATTATTCAATGTTTAATTATGTTTGGACCATGTTTAATTATTGGACCATGGGCTAAAGTAGTACTTAAGGTTGTGATTAGGGCATTAATCGAATTATTGGATATTGAATTGAATTTTTAGTCTGTTACTGAACATGTTATCATAGTTTTTCTGTTCTACTCCCTCTTCCGCTTAACATAGATGCTCCATCTTTAAAGTTGTAGGTATCGACGGTGTTTGCAACAGAGTTCCAGTGCTTCAAAAAGTGGAAATGAATACCACGTGTAAGTACTCTAGTTGGAGATACAGAGGCCAAGAAAATAGGCACAACGATGGATCATGGATGCAAATTAATCAAGCTTCAGTCGAGCTTTTAGAGCAAATTTAAGTTCGTGTAAAAATATTTGATCTAGAACTCGTAGAGCTTATAAATTAGTCTCAAACTGGAGCTCAATCAACAAAGGCATGGTTCATCTACAGTTATTTCAGAAAACAATATACACCTATAATACAACATAATTTTGATTTTTGAATTAATATGGACTGGTATATTTGGTCAATTTAAAATGTTTGTTAGTATATGTATCTTTTATATTTTACTCAAAAAAAATACCATAAAAGTTATGAAATAAAAACTGTTACCATGATATTATATTAGATATTTATTATGCTAATATAAATGTATTATTATGATTGATATTATTATGTATAAAGATCATACCAAGAATGTTATTACTAACTGTATTCTTTATAACAAAACATTAGAAAAAGATGAAGCCCAAAAGCCGACACTATACCTGAGAGCCCAGCTAGCGAAAAACCACAACCTCTGCAAGCTTAAGCTCAAGTCTCAAGTATTCCTTCAATCCAGTTTAATAGGCTTGCAAGCCATCTGTACTCATTGTTAGACCCTATCAACATCCCTTTAGTATCTACCACACAATAACCAACCAACGACACAAGGTGTCGATGATGGACATGGCTGATGATCTCAACCTCAGCCTGAAATTCTCGTTCGCCTTGGCTACGGTTAAGACTTTTCACAAAATAACAACAAAGTACTACTAATTGTTGAGACATACTACGAGCTAACCACCTAAACCCAACCTTAAACCTTAACAAGGTCACTGGATGAATCGAGGGCTGCACTTTGGGCTCACAGTCCTTGCAGGCTTCTCCAACGTGTTCATGAGATGTGAATATTCAGCTGATAGAAAGGGAAATGACAAAGACATGCTCGTAAGGTAAACAGATAAAAAAAGTTTAAGCACCAAAACATGAACTCATTTATTGCTGAAAAATAAATATTAATTTGGCTTCACCTTCTGAGGCCATTTTCGTGAAATAAGTACGCAGTCCTAGAAGGCTTTATAAGAGCCCTGAGGCCATTTTCTTCATACAAATACATTATACCACGACAAGCCATGTCAAATTTCAAAGCAAGCAAGTAGTCACAAAAGAAAGTGAACAAATATAAGCTTGAAGAAAATAAGAAGGCAACCAAATCACAGGAGCTCAAAAGCACTACATTTCAAGCATTAACAAGGCAAACTTGAAGAATAACCAACTAGCTAAAGCATATTTCTCACATCAACTCTTGAATAATGAACCTTGAAACGAAAAACACATTGGTCAAGTCACACACTCACTAACTCACACACACACACACAAACACAAACACACACATACTCACTGTGTAAACAACATTGAAGAAACCCTGATTTATGCAATTAATACCTGTAAAGAGTAGGATTAGAAGGGTCTTTCTTAATAGCATAGATGTAAAGAGTTGCTGCTTTGAGATAATTTCCTACTTTGAAAAGCTCAATGCCCAAATCTTTCAGTGAAATCTCTCTGCTATTTTCCTCCTGATTCAACAAGAAGAATTATAAACCATTATCAAGAACCTCTACTGATATCAAAGGGTCTTACTCTGATTGTAGAAATTCAATAACTTCAGAGATCAAATACAGTAATGAAACTACACTTCAGATGCATATGGATTGGTAACAAAGAGTTGACTAGTTCTATATTAATCAACATTGAGATGTTATACATGTATTTATAGCAACAGATTATTAAATATTTGTAAAACATACACAAACACGCACAAAATTAAAAGACTTACAAACTCATGCCAAACCTTTCTCAAATTCTTACTAACTAAAAAGACTTACAAACTCACGCCCCTTTAAAACTTCATCAGTTTCAAATCATCTTCCATTGATCTACGAATTAAAAGGCAAAATTCACAATTTTTAGTCACATGCCAAACAACCTCCCTACACAATGTATTACAGTTGGTTAAAGAGCTCGGCAGCCTAACAGAGCAAAACACATAACAATCTCGCAATTATGGTTTATAAATATACAAACTCCAAGGCACATGGTACCACCTAAATAGCATAAACACCAAGAGAGAAGCAGATGACACAAAATGAATTGATCCCACAATTATGGAATCCACAATTTTTCATCTCTTTTTTCAAATCACAATAAAATGCAGAACATGAAAGCAAGTAGACTGTCATTATCACAAAATTTAGACACCAAACCTATAACATCATAGATGTAACATGCCCGTAAAATTACACCACATTTTTCATGCTTGCATTCATAGCTTGGCCCAGAACTGACCAACCAAATTAAATAAAAATAAAAATAAAAATAATAATAAAGTTTTTTTTCAAAACTAAATTGTCCCACATTAACAAAAAACCCGTGAGCCAACCAAGCAGAACTGCACACAACAAGATTAATAATTATAAAAAAAATAAAAAATGATGAAAATGGAAAGAGATCAATGAAGTACCCGAAACAGCAGCAAGTTTCTCAACATTTTGAGGTGACGAAAAAGCTTCGACAATAAGTAGTACCAAAACATATATACCTAATAATTAACAAAGCTTAATTAACAAATGAAGAAAACAAACAAGTGAATTGATACCTTCGAGTTGCAATGGTGAAAGAACTTGGGTAGAAGAAGAAAACTAGGTTTTGGGGGAAATCAGATTCCGTAATCCTTACAAATTTCGCCACCTACAAAATTCACAAAATCATACATTGGCAAAAACAAATCAATATATTAGGGATCGATATCTACCTCTTTGGACAGGCCTAACCATGTCTTCTTCCAAACTAAATGTCGTTGTTGCAACATCTCGATCTCGTTTCTCTGTTTCTCCGTAGATGAATGGAATCACACATCTCTACACAAGATAACTATGTATCTCTCTTTCAAACTGTGCATGCAATTCAGATAACATAAAAACCCCAACTGAAACCCGTATAAATACTACAAACCATACCCAAATTGAAACCCATATACAAAAACTATAAGAATATAGTTTATACCCGTGAGTGGAAGCCCCAATTGAAAATTGTATAGAAGCCTAATTGCTAATTGTTGAGTAGAGAACCGTGTAGACTCGTGAAGAATCCGTAGAGATGGTGAAGAACCCTAATAGACCCGTGAAGAACACTCGTAGTTTATCGCGGTTTTTTGAGAGAGAGAGAGAGAGAGAGAGAGAGAGCGAGAGAGAGTTGAGTGGAGTGAGAGTTACAATAATAGGGAGTAGAGTGTTTTTGATCGGTTTTTGCACAATTATTGACCCGCTCATGAACAGGACTGTTCTCGGTCCGGTTCGGTTTGGGTATTGTCTTCTCGGATTTAAGGTATCGAGTACTATCGGCTTCAGTCCTTACCGGTTTTGGGTCCCAACTTTAATACTTGTATCCGGATCGCTAACGATTCAGGTGAGTATCGTTCCCGGGTATTTCGGGCGGGTTCTCGGGTATCTTGGATCATTAAAAGCCATAATCACCAAAACCACATAATCGAAACAAGAATTAGGGTTTCTTTCAAATGTATGCTAAGGAAATTAAGAGATAATGTCTTTTAAACTTATTTTTTTCTATACGTACTAATACATTATACAATATTTTGTACAATGTATGTTTATGAAAAAATACAGGTTTTTTTATCGGGTTATCGGTTTCGGTCCTTATCGGTTTTGGTTCTAACTTTGGTACCAGTATCCGGATCGTTAACGTTTTGGGTGAGTATCGGTTCCGGATATTATCGGACGGTTCTCGGGCGGTTCTCGAGTATACTTGGACCGCTAACAACCCTACTCATGAAGCCCGCCTAAATTTTTTATTTTTTACTTGGACCTGCCTATTTTTTTGTTTTAGTAACAATTTTTTTAATGATCAACTCCAACACCAATTCTAGCGTTACCATAGATACTGATTCATATCTATGGTAACACTGATAGATATCAATGGTAATACCAAAAAAAAGTATTGCCTTATATCAATTTTAAGGCATGTAAGCAACACTTTTGCTGGTAACACCGACAAAAATATCGTGAAAGCCCATATATGGTGTGGTGTGTGCCTCACCAAGTTCCCTAAAGTGACGAGATTAAATACATGCTGCAAACATGTCTGCAAGGATTGTGTTCGATCATGTACGTTCGTCACCTATAAATGGTGATATGGTAACACCATAAATTATGATAGACGGTGTTACTAGATCGTGGATCTCATCGAGTATTGGGATGCCAATTGGTTCGATAAATACTCAAGCTAAGAATGTATGCGAGTTTGGTACATGAAACTTGATCATATGATCAAATGAACTCATCCGTCTCATGTGATTCTGGATTATAGTCATCATTGGGGGATGCCTCAATGAATGTCAATCCATAAAGAGTACTCTATGAATAAAGTCAGTTCATGAGGACGTGGAATGTGAGTTTAATCGAACCATACTTCGTTGAAAATCTACAACGTTGTAGCCTTGGCCTAAAATGGAAATATATACGACTCCAGTATGAACAAAGTGATAGCCCTTTGTTGAAGTGGTGCCGACACTCCAAAGATAAGATCTATCCGTATACTTTGTTAAAGTGAGTGAGAGAAGGAGTTAAACTCACATCATGGCGCGAGATTTCTCATGAACGCACTGGAATCGACTACGATGACACGAAACTTAGTTGTGCTATCGTAATGGATGTTATAGCATCCGCTATCTTTTCAGTTAGTTAGTTTCCTAAAAACTAGCGTGCAGCTTGTGGTTAAATCTTATCTTAGTGGGGAATAGGGCTGAGAATCGGGACATCCCGAGGTCCCGGTCCTGAGTCCCGAATGTCCCGGTCCCGAAATGCACCAATTTGATGGTCCCGGTCCTGGTCCCGATCGGGACTTCGGGAGTCCCGATTCCCGAAATGGCATAAATTAAGTCCCGGTCCCGGTCCCGATCCCGAGGATATTTTTTCGAAATGTCCCGAAATCAGAAAAGGAAAAAAAATTGATTGAAATTATAAATTTCAATCGGGACTTTGGATAGTCCCGATCGGGATTTCGGGACTCCCGAGTCCCGAAATTACCAAAATTTAAGGTCCCGGTCCCAGTCCCGGTCCCGTAAAATTCGGGACTCGGGGTCCCGTTTCCCATCGGGACTCGGGACGGGACCGGAACTCGGGATTTCCCGATCCTAAATTCTCAGCCCTAGTGGGGAACTAAGTTAAGTGATAAAATGATCTCGTGGTGGATCAGACTCAAATCAAGTGGCTCCTGACCACGGAGCGCATTGACAAGTGATTGTCGGGAACGCATACTAACTATATACTTGATTTGGAAAAGATATGAAGCTTTTGCATGTAAAACTAAGAGTTTATAGTGATGTACGCTTGTAAGACTAAGAGATTCCGCTAAATCCAAAGTTAAGAATGAAAGGATCTTGGGGACACTTGATGATGCGTATTAATCAATCGGTTTAAGGCAATCTAAGGGACGGTTTCCCTAAGAGATGGTAAAGTAATGCCTATATGATTCCCAATGACTAGTCGAAGTCATAATAAGACTTGGCTCACTTAAGTGATGATGCAGTCTTAAGAGAAAAGTACGATATTATGTACTCATGTTTGACTCGATGTACTCATTCGTAATAATCCGGTAAAGCCACTGTGATGATGGCCTAGGATGCGCTCACGCAATGTCTGCATTGACAAGAAGCTTGAAGTTCGCTCTATCTCGATAAAAGGACACTTGAAAACCAATATCCGAATTTGCCCAGAATGTGTTGGTCTATCTCCCATATGACCTACAGGGCAGCTCACTTGTTGGAAAATGGTGAAATTGGTACCATTGGAAAGGTTTGTGTCTATTTTCCACGGAAACCACCCACTTGATCACATCCATCATGTTGAGTGACATATGACTATCGTTGCAAAGTAGGACAGGATATGTCTGGCAATTTGCTGAGTCAACTTCGATAGAGCTTTGTGATCTGCTCAAGTCGATCTAGGTTACGTACTGTATGTGAATGAAAAGCTATGGGTGTCTAGTTTTCATAAGTTCTTACAGTTTCGTTGATACCTATTGAATCGAAGAAGTTATGACTGATTTATTGCATGGAGGTCAAGACTTTAGAAATTTGATTTTCGGACAAGTTAGCAACTCTGCACTTTGGATGCGTTGCACTCTTTTTGTCCTTAGACCAAGGTTTGTTTTTTCCCATTGGGTTTTCACTTGGTAAGGTTTTTAACGAGGCGACCTATGAGAACATCCATACAATGATGCATTGTACTTTTGTTCAATTTAGACCAAGAGGTATTTTTTCCACTGGGTTTTTCCTTGGTATAGTTGTGAGGGCAACTTGCACTACTATAAAATATGTCTGTTACGACGGTCAATTTACATCGGTTTACATAAAACCGATGTAAAAATAAAAAATTCGTCAATTTTACATCGGTTATCAATGAAAACCGATGTAAATAAAAATTTCGGACCTTTTACATCGGTTATTTTGGCAACCAATGTAAAATGTTGATGATTTTACATCAGTTGTGTAGGAAAACCGATATAATATTAATTTTAACCGATGTAAAGTTGAATATAAATTAATTTTACATCGATTTATAAAAACTGATGTAAAATGTTGATGATTTTACGTCGATTGTGTAGAAAAACCGATGTAAGATTATTCCTGGTTTACATCGGTTAAAAGTAACCGATGTAAAATAATTAATATTACATCGGTCTCTTAGAGAACCGATGTAAATGACTTCATTTTTACATCGGTTGTTTATAACCGACATAAAACCGATGATTTTTACTATTAACCTGATTATTTTACTTCATTCTTACTTCATTCTTTCTGATTATTTTTGCGCAGAAACGTACCCTAAGACCAGAGAACACCATTTTTCCCTCACCCCAGCGAATCATCCTCTACCCACTCTTTGGATCCCAGCCATACTTTATCCACGATCGGCAAAGGTTGTTGGATTTAGTCTACCGATGCCCTTCCTCAAGCGGCGCTACTGCTAGTGGAAGATTATTGTAGCCTGATTTCGTGCGGGATGTTTTCGACTTCACACCCAGAGAACAAAAGTCAGGGAATGAACTCTACAATGTCGAAAGAGAGAATGTTTCGTTTTTATTTTATATGTGTACTATTGCATAGTTATTATCGGAGATCATTTCATAGAATGACAAACATTCGTCTGAATTTAGGTTAGCGTTCGTGTTTTTGTGCCCGAAACGAGTCAAAAAGATTTTGAAGAGGACTTTTTTGGGGTGAGTTTATCACACTTTTTTTCAGCCATTTCCAACTTATTATCTGCATACTACATTAGTACATTACTGTATTTTTTCGGTTTTATATATTTCCTTCCTATTTTTTTCCCATGCTATGCAGAGGGCTCAGAAGCCAAACAGATCGATTTTCCGAAAAGCAAAAACTCAATTGTTGAACAAGCAGCATATGCTAAAAGGTTTGTCGTCATAACTTTTTTTCTATTTTATGGTAAAAATAGGTCTTTTAGCTGTTTGACTAAAAATTAGCATATGTATATACTAGAATCTGTTTATTTATAAAAGAAAGAGGGCCGGAACTCACATATTGGTTTTTGGGAGATTAGCAGTTAATTACATCTCGAAGAAGAGGGGCTTTATCAATTCATTTTAAAAGCGGCAAGGAATTTGCAGCAGCAAGAGCTTCCGTTTTCAGGGAGATTCCATCGGACAATCTTCATTCTCTTTGCCTTCGGTAGTCCGTTAATCCAAGGTGAGTTTTGGCCAATCTTCATTCTCTTTCCCTACTTTTTTCAACCGTTTATGGGATACCCTTTGCGTTTATCCGAGGAGAAGCACAAACTACTGGAGTTATGTAATTGTACATTTGAGATTTCAGATTATATTTGTATTTTTGCCACATCATTGCACCCATAAAATTGGCTAAACATTAAAAGTTTAGTCATTGAATAGTTTTAAAATGAGAATTGTAAATTACAGTTTATATTTGTATTTCAGTTTATATTTTTATTTGTAAATTATTTTAATGAGAATTGTCATCAAAACCAGTGTCGTGAGCCCTTTTAAAATGCTTGGTGGTATACACAACAACAAATCGAAGCATAACCTTATTTGGCTTTATCCAAAAGTAAGTCATTTTAGATTCAATTTAAATAGTTTTACATGATGCTGTAATTTTTTTAAAATTCAACTTTAAATTTAATTTTGTAGTGTAATAAACAAGTCGGATCTTGGGAATGCGGATATTACGTTATGTATTGGATATTCGAGCGAGTGTCGAGAACAATTGGCAAGAGGTAATTTTTTTAAAAATAGCCACAGCTTTTATAATCCTTATTTGGTTATTCTACTATTCTTCATTATTTTTTTTATTCTATGTTCTAGATATTTAATGACACTAGTGCACTTCCTGAAACGAACATTGAAGAGATCCGTACTCAGTGGGCCAGATATTTTTTTGGAATATAACAGATGAGTATGTACTTTTTTTGTTGTTGTTGGAGATGATATGATGATACGATTTTACAACACTTGTGGAATATATGTGCTATTATTGGAATTTTGAATCATTATTGGAATATATGTGCTTTTACTGGAATATTCTTAAAACACAAATTCTTCTTCATCCGAGCTTGTTTCGATATTCCTCTTGTTTGTCATTTTCCTCTTTTTCAGCTTGATATCTTCTGCCGAGTATTCATCTGATCTTATTATTATCAGAGTTGGGGCTTTTTAAATTTAATTCTCTAATAAACAGCCCGTGGGCTCTATTCTTATGGTCTAAGTTAGGGGTGAGGGTTTAGGTCTTGATTCTTATTTAGATTGCATTGTTTTTAGGTGTTAGGGCATCCAGAGAGGATAATAGAATTTGGAATCATCAAATTTTGCTTGGGCAGATTTATGTCTTGTAATTATGTGGTTTGAACTCAATGTTCATATAAATAATATCAGTTTATTTACTGCATGCCTGGAATGACTGGGTATGAACTGCTTAAGAAGATTAAGGTAACCATATACAAAAATATACTTTAGTGATATCTTCATATGGATCTATGATTGGAAACTTCTTTTTTTTTTTTCCTGAGATTTCTATGAATGCCTTGTTTTCAAACAAGAGTCATCTGTCATGAAGGATGTGCCTGTTGTCATAATGTCATCCGAAAACTTACCTACACGAATTAACATGTAAATTAGCTATATCTCCGGTTCATGTCTGTGTTCCGTTTTCTTCCCCCATCTTCTACTTATCCTTGCTTGCTTTTTCTTATGGTTCAATTAGGTGTCTCGAACAAGGAGCTGAAATGTTCATGTTAAAGCCTCTCAAGTTCGCCGATGTGAAGAAATTGAGAGGGGAACTTCTGTGCGACGCCATTGTTAAAGCATCATAGGATTTAACTCTGAAAAAGGGTTGATTTTGATTGTCTTAAGTTTTGTTTTTGTTCAATACAGATGGTTCAAAGGTGCTTTTTTTGCTATTGTATATGTGTTCTTATGGGTTATATGGAAGCTTCGGAATCAACTGGTCTTTAATCAAAATCAAGCTCCGAACCGAAGCATCATTCCATGTCGGATTCAGGCTCTTTTTTTTTTTTGGTTTAAGAATAGGTGTAAAAAGTGTAAACCGTTTAATTGGGTGGATTGGTGTACGGATCCTGCTAGTGTTATGTAACTCTGGGTGTACTCTGCTAGCTTTGGCTAGTTTTTTATTTATATATAGTTCTGGGTTTGCTAGGCTAAGTTGTTTTGCTAAAAACAGGAATTTGACATTACAGGTTGGAATAGGTAAAAACAGTTGAAACAATAAAAAAAATGATTTTACATCGGTTGTTTGAAACCGATGTAGACAAATAAAATGTAAACATTTTACATCGGTTGGTTGAAACCGATGTAAAAAAGATGAACATTTTACATTGGTTATAATCTAAACCGATGTAAACATATTCGAAACTACATCGGTTGCTCTTAGAACCGATATAGTACGAAATCTGTGCTTTTTACATCGGTTGAAAGAGAACCAATGTAAAATATTGCAATTTTTCATCGGTTTTTAAACCGATGTAGATTGAACACTTATTTTACGACGGTACATTTTACATCAGTTCTATAACCGATGTAAAATGTATGAAATAACCGTAGTAAAATGTATTTTTTGTAGTAGTGTTGACATCTGACTCCTATGATTTGAGATACTCATCAGGGAGAGTCATTATGTATACATCAGGGGGAGTATACATGGCATGTTATGTTGATGCGTTGCAATCTTTTCCTCATCATGCCTTTATTTTTTCCATGGGGTTTTGCTTTGGCTTGGAAAAGGTTTTTACGAAGGCAACATCTTCTGCACCATTGTTGTATTAATGCTCGACACAGGGGGAGTGTTCTGGGAATTATTATTCTCGTGATGTGTCTTACCTAATACTGGTTGTAGATACATAGATGGAAGGTTCTAGATCCTTCTAGAGGTAGTAGGATCCTATTAGATGTCTTACCTTATCTAGGAATCCTATGTATGGAAGGACTCTCATTGTAATGCCTATATAAAGACCCCTCTATCAGTGTTATGAATACAATTGATTGACTCGTATTTACAGTCTTTTACTTTCTCCTGAAACAGCTCTTTAATATTTTAACAATAATACTTTATAAAATATTATATTTTATATAAATTTTTTCGAACTTCTCGTAATAAAAAGTCATTTATCAATTTACATTAAAAATTGAATATTGTGGGAAATTTTAAATAATCTACTATTTTTCGAGCTTTTTGTGATGCTCAAAATATCAACGTCGTGAGTAAATTTTAAGAGTAAACTATTTTTATTTGTAGCATTTTAAAAGAATTTTTTTACTAGAAAAAGAATTTCAATTGCATTTTATACGTATAAAATCATCTTGATATAATTATGTAAAATGAAAAAAAATATTTCTTTGGGTACTCAAAAAGAAGAAAGTTTAGAAACTAAACTAACATATATTGTCATTTTTTATGGTCAATATAAATAATGAATGATATAATTTCTTTGACAGAATAATCAATGCCATATATTGAGCCAATAAGTAATCAAATAATTCAAAAGGATATCAAAATATTGATTTTAGAGATGGAACATGCTACATTATGGAAAACGAAGTTCTTGCTTGTAACACCCCCGAGATATTCAGGGTATATTACAGTACCGTAGATCCTTACATGGGACCCACCAGGCTACTTCATCCAAATAAAAATCAAATAACACGCCCGGTACAACCGGCGGAATAATTAACATCGACAACTATAAATAACTTCAATGAATACGAATCACAATTCGAAGAGAAAAGCCTAAGTACTCGCGAGTACAATCTATAAGTTTAGAAAGTAGGCAACAACGATATCGAATGGAACAACGGAAATAAAAGGACTCAAATGCACATGTCAACGACCCTGGCCAGCATCCTCGTACTGTCTCGGCGCCCGCTCGTCCAGCTGATCATAACCTGAAATCCATAACAAGAATTTCCCCAAAACGGGTCCCCAAAGGGGTTAGCAATTACGCTAGTACAAGTAATCAGGCAAACCATTCGCTTACACATTTCATAGTACAATGCACCAAAATCATTTCAAAACCAAAACCAGACATGTCTTTTCCGAAAACAAACACCCAAACAATTTACCTAGGACTGGGAAGAAGCCACATATCCCACTCGAGGCCTCTAAGGACCCTCCCAAGCTGGCCATATCATAAAATAAATCACGCACAGGCATCGCCTAGGAGCGGGACGAAGCCACTGATCCCACTCGCGGCCTCTAAGGACCCTCCCGAGCTGGCTAGCGAAACAAATTTATGAATCCAGAGTTAAGTCATAGATTCCCTCGAGGCCCCGTCGGACCCTCCCGAGGTGAGCAAAGCACACACAATATACATTACCATTTCATGTTAAGCATAAAGGTTTCCAAAAATACTTGCCTTGAATAATTGACGACGCAACGAACGGAAAGAAAAACCAACGACGAACGCTAGGAACCAACGGAACCGAACCTAACGATTCGAATAATACAATCACAACCATTTCCAAAGGAATACGGAAAAGGAATACAACCGAAAACCCGCCTACGATTCATGTATATTCGTACAAGAACAACAACAACAAGGGCGGACCACAACCAAACCCCCTCGATTACGAAAATACCATGAAATATACCATGAATCCGTAGGAAAACCAAGAATACCAACAAGATTAATCATATTCATCATGAATTCATCAACAACACGGGACGAATCGAACCATAAAACCGACAACCCCCAATTTACCCAAAATTAGGGTTCTTAGAAGATTTACCTTGATACGGACGGAAGAAGACGATTACGATGATGATAAACTACACTAGGAACACAATACTTGATTCTCCAAGGATTTCCATGGGCAAAACTTGAAGAATCGCTCAAAACCTCACTTGGATCGCAACTCTCGGTCGGAGGAGAAGAAATGAAGAAAGTGCCGAAGTGAAGGTCAACTTCCGATTTATAAAACCTGGGCTTCCGTTACGTACATTACATGAGCTGGATAACGTACGTAATGCTCATTACGTACGTTAACACTCAAGTATTAGCGTACGTAATGGCTGGGCAGAACAGTCTGCTCTAAAACGCTGAGGTCGCTAGCGTACACTACATCAGACGGCTAGCGTATGCTACAAGAGGCTTACGTACGCAACATCAACGCCTTTACGTACGTAAGGGTCTGGACAAAATTGGGCAGACTCACTATCCAACAACGCTGGGTTCAATAGCGTACGCTACGCCAGATAGTTTAGCATACACTACCATGGACTTTACGTACGTAACATAAAGACTTAACGTACGTAATGGTTCGGACAGAACAATCTGTCCAGTCTGCTGAAGGCCATAACGTATGTTAGCGATGAGCCATAACGTACGTTATGAAGGTGCCGATAGCGCACGCAAGAAAGCATGCATAACGTACGTTATGCATGCAGCAGTTCAACACTGCTGAACGAAGTTAGCTGCATCGGGCGGTCCGAAAACGAGACGCAACACAAGGAAAGATTCCAACGCGTAGATAAGAAATATTCACAATGACGAAGCTGAAAGTTTCATGAGAATACAATTCCGACTACCGAGGAATCGGAGAAACAACAAGGAAAGTAAAATTCCCTAAACTTATAGGAAATTACAAAACGGCCCAAACATCCAAAAATCACGATACGACATCGGATCAGTAAACCAAAACTTACAACACGAACAGCTCAACTATACGAACTCGTGAAACTAAAGAAATTACAAAATCGAACGGGTTCTACGAGAATCAAACGTCCATGCAACAATACATGGCATAAGATGGAATAATATCGGAACACTTCCGAAATTCGTCCAAATGGAGAAACTCCAAGAATAAAATAGATTCAAAATGTCGAAATGGTTACAAGCGAGTTGCTAAAAACGAAAAATACACCAAAAATGAGAATACCGGGAAAAGAAAAATACGGATATTACATTCTACCCCTCTAAAAATAAGTTTCGTCCCGAAACTTAAGAAACAAACAACTCGGGTTACCTAGAACGCATGATATCTTCGGTTTCCCAAGTTGCCTCCTCGACACTATGCCTCGATCACTGCACTTTGATTGTTGGTATAACAACCCTGTATCGAAAGTTTTGATAGAGTGTTGACAATATGCCAATCCAGCATACAACAAGCAGCTGTATCGAAAAGTCGATCGAAATTGTTGACTCTGTATCGAAGACCTTTTCATAAAGCGCCAGCATACAGCGAACCTTCGTGTTGCCAAGATACAGCAACATAGTCTATGTAAACGCCAAGTATGGAAGTTGTCCTGAATACAGCATCTTTCCATACAGTATCGATCTAATTCAATATGCCTACAGCATAATTGGATACAACATTCATATCGGAACAGGACTAAAGGCCGTTTGGAAAAGGAATCTTTGGTTTTCGCTAAAGTCATGTCCCGTTTGATAAAGAAGTATTTAAATACTGAAAGGATAAAGTAATTAAATACTGAAGCCGACATAGATCTTCAAATCACGCAATATCCGGATCATGGTCTACTTAAGTCAACCATCCAGTTGAAACGGAATCTTGTTCAACGGATTTTTCTCAATGGATCTATTCTGAAGGCTATATATATATCCCCAAGAGTTTGAAGATAAAAAACAAGAGATATAACTGTGCAAACAACAACGCAAAGAGCTTACACGAATATTCAGAGCAAACATATTTCTTCAAGTATACTGCATATTCTGAGAGAAGAAATATCCCAAGTGCTCAACCTTGAACAACACATCATCAGCTGAAGATCGAGAAAGTAAAGTCGTTGTTCAAACAATCGTTCTATCATTGAACAAATCATTCAGCCCTGTATGAGTAACACCCCAAACTAGGCGGATATTACAGTGCCGTGGACCCCCGATTGGGACCCACCAGGCGAATGAAAATGAATGAATTACACAGGTAAATGTAGTACCGAACCACATTACAACATCAATTACTCCGATGAGGAGTTTTATACAACACACCTGGATGATATCAATACAAGTATATTTTATATGGAGATAAAATATACAACAATGAGTGAAATGAATATTCAAACGGAATGTCTGCAGCGGAATAAATAAAAGAAACAAAATGACTGAAAAGACTGGGGCCCCCTACTAGTATCACTGGGACTCCTCGCCGTCACCGTGCTCTCCCCGTGCCTTAGCCTTGCCATGACCTGAAAAATAGCATCCCAACGGGCCGGCCATACGTAACAACAATCCTCAAGGGTTGAAAATACACAATCATGATATATCCGAAATTATGAATTATCCGTGAAACATACGCAATCAAACATGCTATATGAATCGACTATCGACGGCTCAAAGGAATGGCGCCACACTACGTCCGGATGGAAATGTGTCCGTGCACAAGCCACCATCACACGTGGTCTTGTGCCTAATCGCCTCACGAAGCAATCGACTCGTGTGCACACCCAATGTGAGGCCAACAACCATCACACGACATAATTGTGCCCGACATGAAAATCCTACACATTCCAACCGGCACGCCAAGATGACCCGGAATGTCACAATATGTCAAAAGTGACAACGAAAATGAATAATGACTCACCAAGATTAAATGATGGTGAAATGAATGATAGCTCAATGAAATGATCGGAACCGTCGTTCCTTATGACTGAAGTGATTAATTGACAATGACGAGTTTTGATACGGTTAATACAATGATGAATGAGTTACGATTATGAATGAACAACAACAAAAGGAATGAATATCCTTTTAACCGAGTAAGAATTAACTTACACAATACCGATGAAGAATGTCCTTCCACGAACAACGTCCTAAATGAAAAGTCGGTCGCTCGAACAACCTTGAACATCAATAGTTACCAACAACCGATCAATACACGACTCAAATACGATCATAACCGACCCAAACGTCGATACAACAATATCCGAACTCGTAGATGTACTCTAGCGAAAACGTTGAGATACCCGTTGGTTAAAACCAAACCCAAATAATCGAACCAACTCCAACATGATTGATTCAAACCAGCAAAACATTATCAATGACATCAATAATCTCATAGAAATCCACAATCCATGTTTATAATAACGACAATCGGAAATCCCCAAAATAACCGAAGTCAACCCCAAGGGTTCTTGGAATAATTCCGAAAATAACCATTAAATCCGTAGGAATATATTTATCCAAGTTAGATAATCCATAACTAACATATTCCAATGATAGTCCAAGCTTACACGAAGAAATCGGAAGGAAAACCCAAAAATCCAAAATTCTAGATCCAAGAGATTAATACCTTTGATTCGATACGATGAAGATGATGAAATGATGATTAATCCGAAATATGAGCTTGAAGATGATGATTGATGATTACACCTCGAAGAATCCTCTCCGAATCGCTCGAAATCGCCCAAGATTACCGAAGGAATGAAATGAGATGAATAAATGACGAACTCTGACTAAACTGTCCCATTTATAGTCAGTCCAGGTTAGCGTGCGCTAGCCCTTGTGCGTAGCGTGCGCTAACGAGTAATTTGGGTAGTCCAGTACCCACTGTCCGAACACGGTAGCGCGCGCTACGTACCTTCTTGTAGCGTGCGCTACGGCCATATTACTAGCGTGCGCTAAGACCCATTATTAGCGTGCGCTAACGAAATATTGATGCCCGATCGAGTCCAAAAAAGCCTCGACCTCGATTCGACCCGATAGCGTGCGCTACAACCATTGTTTAGCGTGCGCTAATATATCGGTTGCGTCGCTAACAACAATACATAGCGTGCCGTGAATTAATCAAAGGTGCCCAAGAGCCACTGGACTCAACCTGATCCGTCCTTAGCGCGCGCTACACCTCATATTAGCGTGCGCTACTTCAACCCGCTAGCGCGCGCTACTTACCATTCGTAGCGTGCGCTACTTATAACTCACCTGCAGTCCAGTACCTTCTGGACTGCAGCCAGGGCAATCTTAGCGTGCGCTAAAGCTGAGTGGTAGCGTGCGCTACCTATACCCAATTAGCGTACGCTAAAAGGAGTATGTAGCGTGCGCTACTCCTCACGCACAGCTCGCAACGAAAATGACAATGATGATAAACACGGCACGAAACTCCAATCGGATTAGTGATGAATGACGATTGATACACGATACAATTACTCTGAATGATGAATACCATGACTGAAAATGAGTGACAAATGATCAATAATGAGTGAAATTACTGAGTGATAATGACTGAAGGATAAATACTGAATGATAATTACTGAATTACAACCGGGTATTACATACACCCCCCCGTAAAAGAGTTTCGTCCCCGAAACTAAGGGTCAAACAACTCGGGATAACTCTCCCGCATACTATCCTCGGTTTCCCAAGTAGCCTCTTCGACTCCGTGTCTAGACCACTGAATTTTAACCAAAGGAATCGTCTTATTCCTCAACTGCTTGATTCGCCGCTCTAAAACTCGTATAGGACGTTCCTCATATGAATGATCATCGGCAATCTCGATTTCATCGAACTGAAGTATGTGACTCGGGTCGGCAACATACTTCCGCAATCGAGAGACATGAAACACATTATGAATTCGGCTCAACGCGGAGGTAAAGCCAATCGATAAGCTAACTCGCCCACTCGATCCAAAATCTCAAACGGTCCAATGAATCTCGGACTCAACTTTCCTCTTCCCAAAACGGAAGATACCACGACTGGGGATACCTTGACCAACACATGGTCACCAGCCTCGAACTCTAATGGTCGGCACGGTTATACGCATATGATTTCACGACTGAGCGGTCAACAAACGACTCCTGATCAAAGCTACCTTCTCACGGGCGGCTATAAGCATATCGGGCTCGGTGCCCAATGATTCTGATAGGTCGTCCCAACACAACGGAGATCGACAACGACGACCATACAAGGCCTCGTAAGGTGCCATCTTGATCGAAGCATGCCAACTGTTATTATACGTGAACTCAATTAATGGTAGTTGGGCTTCCCAATCGTCTTTCCAATCGAGGACGCATGCCCTCAACATGTCCTCTAAAGTCTGAATAGTCCTCTATGATTGTCCGTCGGACTGAGGATGAAAAGCGGTACTGAGATTAAGCTGAGTTCCCATAGCACGATGAACTGATTTCCAAAAATGAGACACAAATCGTCCGTCACGATCGGAAACGATACTTTTAGGAGTACCGTGAAGTCTGACTATCTCTTTGATGAACAGTTGAGCAAGTCTCTCGGGACCCCACGTCTCCTTGATCTCAAGGAAATGAGCTGATTTAGTTAAGCGGTCCACGATTACCCAGATCGTATTCATGCCACGATGACTCGTCGGCAAACTCGTGATGAAATCCATAGAAATGTCTTCCCACTTCCACTCGGGAATAGGAAGGGGTTTCAGCATACCCGCCGGTCGCTGATGTTCAATCTTAACTTGTTGACAGGTTAAGCATCTCGAAACAAATTCTGCGACTTCTCGCTTCATATTACTCCACCAGTAATTTTGTTTCAAGTCCTTGTACATCTTGCTAGACCCCGGATGCACAGAATAAGGGGTAGCATGAGCTTCTTTCAAAATCGAGTCTTTCAACTCGTCATTCGCCGGTACGCACAACCGATTCTTAAACCTCAAAAGTCCATCCTCGTGGACCACAAATCCAGGGGCTTTCCCCTGAGCCACATCCTCTCGGATGCGCAACAATGATGGGTCCGAACCCTGATTCTCTCGGATTTCCTCCTCGAGTGGCGATGAAATCTCTAACATACGTAGCCGCCCGACCTCGATCTCGGTTCTAAGGAATTCCTGCTGAAGCTCCTTCTGAACTGTTAAACGGGCAAGCATATGCTCCTGAACGGACTTACGACTCAAGGCGTCGGCGACAACGTTCGCCTTGCCCGGGTGGTAGAGGATCTCGATATCATAATCTTTGATTAATTCCAACCACCGTCTCTGACGCATATTTAACTCCTTCTGAGTAAATATATACTTTAAGCTCTTATGATCGGTGAATATCGATGTAACGCCATAAAGGTAATGACGCCAAATTTTCAAAGCGAACACCACGGCTGCTAGCTCCAGGTCGTGGGTCGGATAATTAACCTCGTAAGGTCTCAATTGCCGTGAAGCATAGACAATAACCTTCCCGTTCTGCATGAGTACACATCCGAGACCCTGTCCGGACGCATCACTATAGACCACAAATCCTTCCGTCCCCTGCGGCAAGGAAAGAACAGTCGACATTAAGCGGCTCTTGAGTTCCTCAAAACTCCGTTGACACGCGTCGGACCACGTGTATTTCTTATCCTTCCGCAAAAGGTTCGTTAAGGGTTGAGCGATTCTAGAAAATCCTTCCACAAACCGTCGATAATAACCCGCTAATCCGAGAAAACTTCGGATTTCCTTAACGTTCTTCGGAGGTAGCCAATCCCGAATAGCCTCCGTCTTCTGAGGATCGACACGAACTCCGTCGGCTGACATTACATGTCCGAGAAAAGTCACTTCGGACATCCAGAACTCACATTTGGAAAACTTCCCAAAAAGTTGTTCTCGCCTCAACACGTCGAGCACTTGATGAAGGTGAGACTCGTGTTCCTCCCGGTCACGAGAATAAACCAAAATGTCATCGATGAAGACAACAACAAACCGATCCAAAAAGTCGATGAAGACCCGATTCATTAACTCCATGAATACCGCAGGTGCATTAGTCAATCCGAACGGCATAACCACAAACTCATAATGACCATAGCGTGTTCGAAACGCCGTCCTCGCGATATCCGACTCTCGAATCCGCAACTGATGATATCCAGATCTTAAGTCGATCTTGGAAAATACTGAAGCTCCCTGAAGTTGATCCAAGAGATCATCAATACGGGGTAAGGGATATTTATTCTTGATCATCACCCTGTTCAACTCCCGATAATCAATACATAAGCGAAATGAACCATCCTTCTTCTTGACAAACAACACTGGTGCTCCCCACGGGGACGCACTCGGTCGGATATAACCTTTCTCGAACAACTCCTCAAGTTGGTTCTTTAATTCCTGCATTTCAGTCGGGGCCATCCAGTACGGTGCCTTCGATATCGGGGACGTACCAGGCTCCAACTCAATCGTGAATTCCACATCCCTCTGTGGAGGCAAACTAGGTAACTCGTCTGGAAAAACATCGGCATATTCCCTCACCACCGGAATATCCGTTAACATTACTGATGATTTCTCGGTTTTGGCCATATAGCACCAATAACCGACACATCCCTGATTGAGTAATCTTACTGCTTTCATCAAATTAATGACTTTACTGCAATGTCGGGATTACCTCCCTGAAACACACATTCGACTCCATCGTCTGAAATGATAGTGACCAAACGCTTTCGGACACTAATGATGGCATCATGACGATCCATCCAATCAATACCCAAGATGATGTCGTCCCTCGGCAAATCTACTACGATTAGGTCCGCTGGCCATACACGACCATGAAGCTGAATCGGACAATTCTGAATCTCACGACTTCCGATAATTCGTCTACCATCAGGTAGGCCAATGACATAAGGCTCACAACTAGTAGCACTACCCAGACGTAGTCTACTCAAACATGACTCGGAAATGAATGAATGCGATGCACCAGTATCAAAAAGGGTACACACAGGTTGAGATAGAATATCGAGTGTACCTGAGATCATTCGGGCCTCCGGATCGTCGGTCTTCTTCATCTCATAAATTCGGGGCTTGCCGGCCCCCGAACCGGACGCTCCCGTCTGATAGCTCTTGGCTCCGCCTTTAGCTCCTGTCGTCTTGAACGACGCTAACTGAGTGGCCTGATTCTGCATCGCTGAATGACCTGGGGCTTGAGATGACGCCGGAGTGGGTTTAGAGTCCCTACGGCAAAAACGGGCCCTATGCCCAGCAATCCCACAGTTATGGCACGTGATACCGCCGGACATTTTGTGCTGAAATGTCCCTGTTCTTCACAGTTGAAACAGGTGACGGCTGAACTGGCCGCTCGAGACTGAGATTCCGCGGGTTTAGACGCCAGGGGAGGTCGCTCAGAAAAAGTAGAGCCCGCCCGCGGTTTCTTGAAGGTGGCCTGACTTCCGTCAGGGGATTCTGATTCTTAGACTTCTTGCCAGCAGATGAAGGTTGCTGCTTAGAAATCTCCTTAACAGTAAGCTCGTAAGTGAGAGCTTTCTCAATGAACTCAGCCAGAGTGGTACAATTATGATTAAGCAACTGAAGTCTCATACGGGGTTTCAGCCTCTTGCTGAAATACTTGATCTTGTCCGCTTCTGAGTGAATGATAGATGAGGCGAACGGAAGAAGTTCCTGAAATTTCTCGGCACTGGCGAGAACATCCGCGTCTGATGAAGGGTCGGGAGTGAGTAACTCTGACAGCTTGGCCTCTCTGAGTGGGGCCGGATAATACCTCTCCATCATGAGAGTCTTGAACTGATCCCAAGTACATGATCCATCTGTGGGCTTCAACGATAACCACCATGAATGAGCGCTCTTACCGAGATAGTAAGCCGCAACTGAAACTTTATGCCCTTCAGGGCAATCCACCATAGCAAATAACTTCTCAAAATGCTCAAGCCAATGAACAATATCCGCCGGCTCAGATGAGCCCTCAAAGGTAGGTGGTCGCTGGCGAGAGATATCGCTAATGATATTGCTTACACCCCTCTCTTGCCTCTGAGGTGGCGGCGGAGGAGCCTGCTGATTATGATTGACGGAGTTATGCATCGTCTCCATCAACTGAGCCATCTGGGTCATTTGGGCCATCATGCCCTGCATAAATGCGAGTGGGTCAACCCAGACACCCTCTGACTGAGCCGTGTCCCGGGTACGACTCCCCGATAGTGAATGATCGCGTCCAGGTGAGTGAGTGGCAGCATCACTGCTCGATGAGTTAGCATTATTCCTGGCATTTGCACGTGTATTCGCACGAGTTCTCGGGATTCGGCCCGCCCCACGGCCTCGTCCTCCACGTTCTCTGCCAGCCCTTTCCATACTGAAGTGGAAGGTCATATGATGATTATATATCTCGCGTGAGTATTACATTATGGTTATATTATGAAATGATGAAAATGAGCATACGCGCTCAAATACAGCGATTACATGAATGATTAATTGACGTGACATGATTATCTGATGGAATTATTGAAATGATTATCTTGAATGAGTTAACAAGATTAATGATTCGATCTTCCTGATCAACAACTGAACAATGAAATGAATTGACTGATTAATGAGTTAACCTGACCGTCCCGGTTAAAATGACAATGATGATTGAGGATTGTTAACTGATGAATTATGAATGAATGATTAATGCCAGAAATTATACCATGGCATTAGAAATCTTACAGTTCTTGGTCTGATTGGCTCGGCATTTTCACAGGTCACACGTGACGCGAAAGTCCAATGATACTAGTCCGATGACGATGATTTCAAATGAGACATGACTTGGAGGGTAGTATTCAAAACCACGCTCCGATACCAACTCTGTAACACCCCAAACTAGGCGGATATTACGGTCTGTGGACCCCGACTGGGACCCACCGGGCGAATGAAAATGAATGAATTACAGGTAAATGTAGTACCGAACCACATTACAACATCAATTACTCCGATGAGGAGTTTTATACAACACACCTGTGATGATATCAATACAAGTATATTTTATATGGAGATAAAATATACAACAATGAGTGAAATGAATATTCAAACGGAATGTCTCAGCGGAATAAATAAAAGAAACAAAATGATCAAAAGACTGGGGCCCCTACTAGTATCACTGACTCCTCGCCGTCACCGTGCTCTCCCGTGCCTTAGCCTTGCCATGACACAAACAAGATCCCAACGGCCGGGCATACGTAACAACAATCCTCAAGGGTTGAAAATACACAATCATGATATATCCGAAATTATGAATTATCCCGTCGAAACATACGCAATCAAACATGCTATATGAATCGACTATCGACGGCTCAAAGGAATGGCGCCACACTACGTCCGGATGGAAATGTGTCCGTGCACAAGCCACCATCACACGTGGTCTTGTGCCTAATCACCTCACGAAGCAATCGACTCGTGTGCACACCCAATGTGAGGCCAACAACCATCACACGACATAATTGTGCCCGACATGAAAATCCTACACATTCCAACTGCACGCCAAGATGACCCTAATGTCACAATATGTCAAAAGTGACAACGAAATGAATAATGACTCACCAAGATTAAATGATGGTGAAATGAATGATAGCTCAATGAAATGATCGGAACCGCTGCTCCTTATGATCAAGTGATTAATTGACAATGACGAGTTTTGATACGGTTAATACAATGATGAATGAGTTACGATTATGAATGAACAACAACAAAAGGAATGAATATCCTTTTAACCGAGTAAGAATTAACTTACACAATACCGATGAAGAATGTCCTTCCACGAACAACGTCTAAATGAAAAGTCGGTCGCTCGAACAACCTTGAACATCAATAGTTACCAACAACCGATCAATACACGACTCAAATACGATCATAACCGACCCAAACGTCGATACAACAATATCCGAACTCGTAGATGTACTCTAACGAAAACGTTGAGATACCCGTTGGTTAAAACCAAACCCAAATAATCGAACCAACTCCAACATGATTGATTCAAACCAGCAAAACATTATCAATGACATCAATAATCTCATAGAAATCCACAATCCATGTTTATAATAACGACAATCGGAAATCCCCAAAATAACCGAAGTCAACCCCAAGGGTTCTTGGAATAATTCCGAAAATAACCATTAAATCCGTAGGAATATATTTATCCAAGTTAGATAATCCATAACTAACATATTCCAATGATAATCCAAGCTTACACGAAGAAATCGGAAGGAAAACCCAAAAATCCGAAATTCTAGATCCAAGAGATTAATACCTTTGATTCGATACGATGAAGATGATGAAATGATGATTAATCCGAAAGATGAGCTTGAAGATGATGATTGATGATTACACCTCGAAGAATCCTCTCCGAATCGCTCGAAATCGCCCAAGATTACCGAAGGAATGAAATGAGACGAATAAATGACGAACTCTGACTAAACTGTCCCATTTATAGTCAGTCCAGGTTAGCGTGCGCTAGCCCTTGTGCATAGCGTGCGCTAACGAGTAATTTGGGTAGTCCAGTACCCACTGTCCGAACACGGTAGCGCGCGCTACGTACCTTCTTGTAGCGTGCGCTACGGCCATATTACTAGCGTGCGCTAAGACCCATTATTAGCGTGCGCTAACGAAATATTGATGCCCGGACTGGAGTCCAGAAAACTGTCTGACCTCTGATCTGACCCCGATAGCGTGCGCTACAACCATTGTTTAGCGTGCGCTAATATATCGGTTGCGTACGCTAACAACAATACATAGCGTGCGCTGTGAATTAATCCAGTGCAGTCCAGTAGCCACTGGACTCAACCTGATCCGTCCTTAGCGCGCGCTACACCTCATATTAGCGTGCGCTACTTCAACCCGCTAGCGCGCGCTACTTACCATTCGTAGCGTGCGCTACTTATAACTCACCTGCAGTCGGTACCTTACGGGATCGCAAATGGCAATCTTAGCGTGCGCTAAAGCTGAGTGGTAGCGTGCGCTACCTATACCCAATTAGCGTACGCTAAAAGGAGTATGTAGCGTGCGCTACTCCTCACGCACGGCTCGCAACGAAAATGACAATGATGATAAACACGGCACGAAACTCCAATCGGATTAGTGATGAATGACGATTGATGCACGATACAATTACTCTGAATGATGAATACCATGACTGAAAATGAGTGACAAATGATCAATAATGAGTGAAATTACTGAGTGATAATGACTGAAGGATAAATACTGAATGATAATTACTGAATTACAACCGGGTATTACAGTATGGACTGAGAAAACATTGCTTTTCCCGAACTGTGTGTGACGGGCTTGCATTGAAGAAGACAAAGCTTCGGAACTGTGTGTGAAGAAGTTAGTCAATTGAAAGCCTAAACCAATCTGTGTGAACGGTTGAAAGCTTTGATCATTGTATCAATCTGTGTGAAAGATACATTGATAGGTTCGATTATAAATACGTAGTTGTGTACGTAGTATTTATAATAAACATTTTAACTCCTGTGTGGAGGACCAGTGGATGTAGAGGGGTTTACCTCGAACCACTTTAATTACTGTGTCATTTACCTTCTGCATTTACTGTTTTAATATTTGTGATTATTTTAAGTATACACCTCATATCTAGTTGCTGTATTTACAGCAACTTATTTTAACAAGACTTCCGCTACGCACTCAGATTTGAATATCGTACAGTTTGTTGTTTAAAACGTTTTCCAAACTGTATTCTGTATACTTAGCGGCTAACAAGTGGTATCGGAGCAGTTGATTCTAAAAAGAACCAGTCGTACTTTTAACCGAATCAGATCCAAAAATCACTTATTTTTGTCAAACAGTCTTTTTCTTTCATATATTTTCATATAGATACATCAATGATCAATAAAGTTCCTATGATCTTTATTAACGAGTTTGACGATTAGAGAATTAGGATGGAGGCTCATCTTGCAACGATGCGCGAAGAGATGATTTTTGTCATACAAGAGGGCCCCATAAAGATCATGAAGGTAAATCCGGCCCTAAGGATTGAAGGCCAGGATCATGCAGAGATGCTCGAGAAAGAGCACAAACAATGGACTTCTGATGATAGAAAGCGCGCCAACCTCGACAATGTTGCTAAGAACGCACCATTTGTCACTCTTGACAAAGGAACGTTCTCTAAGGTAAAGAGCTGTGAATCAGCCAAGGATATCTGGGATAAACTCAAGTTAAATTGTAAGGGAACTGAGCTCTCAAAAGAAAACAAAATTTCAAAATTAACTCAGCAATTTGAATCTTTTGAAACGAAACCAACTGAGACACTTGAGGAACTTGACATTAGATTCACTGGTATTGTTGGTGAACTTGAAGCTTTGGGCAAAATTTATACTCAAAAGGAGAAGAACCTAAAAATTTTCAGATCTCTCCCTGCCCGATGGGACATTAAGACCACATCTATACGTGTTTCGTGCAATCTTAATGAAATATCTACTTTTGATCTCTTTTCTAACCTCAAAGCATTTGAGTACGATATAGACAGGAGAGAAAAAGCTGAAGAATCTCCTTCAAAGGTTACAGCATTAGCCTCTGTATCGAACCGAAGACACAGCATGCCGAGCTCATCAAAGCCCATTCACAAGAATGCTGACAGCGACGAAGACATCCTGTCGTAAGACGAAATGGCGCTCCTCATGCATAAGTTCAAGAAGTTTATCAAGCAGTCGGGAAAGACTCCCTACAGGCCCAAGCCTGTTCACAAGGTAAGTACTGAAACTTCCTCTGGTGACGCTAACCTATGTTATAATTGCAGGAAATCAGGACATTACGCAAATAAATGTCCTCATCCCAAAGTTCAAAGGTTATCGGAAGCCGAGCAACACGAAAAGGATGAAAAAAGACGTGCTTGGAAAAACAAGCTCAAGGCCCTGATTGGTGAATCAGAAGCCTCCCCCGCACCATCTAAATCCGAAGAATGTATTCAGGTAGTCACTGACAGTGATTCATCTGATGATGATTTCGAAGATAAAACCTATATGTGCTTTATGGCCAAGGATATTCCAGAAGATGAAGATAGCGATGATGAGGTAAACTCAACCTCAGCAATTCCTTCAAATGCATCTCATACTTTTGCAAACATGATGAATGAGTTTAAGAACATTCAAATGGCCCATGAGACATTGAAAAATGAAAACATACAGCTCCAACTTTCCAATTTAGAGCTGAAAGAAGAAAATGACTTGCTGAAAGTAAACTATGAAAATATGTATGTTGATTGTGAAAACAGCAAAGTCGAGTATGAAAAAACTCATGGAAAGCAATCATCAACTTGCTCATGAACTAAGTGAGACTAAATCTCATAGTGAAAGCAATACAAATGATTTTGTTCTGCTTCAAGCCAAAGTAAAAACTCTCGAAAAACGAGAAGGAGAACTTGAGACCATTCTGAAATCTTTCGAGAAATCATCTAAAAGAATGGAAGAAATTCTAAGCACTGGGCAACATGTTCATGATAAAAGTGGCTTAGGATACAGCTCATTTTACAACAAAGGGAAAACTAGTACTGTGTTCGTCAGGGGTGTGGAACCCATTCCTGTATCGGAAGAAGTTCCGAGTCCTGTGAAGGAACCCATTGCACCGCGAATAGCAAAGGCTGCCATTTCGCCTCCTCAGTCATATTCCAGACAGCGGAATCATCAACCATTCAAACCTGTAAGGCGCATCCAATAGCAAGCTCCCTGAGCATATCAACAGCGCCAATAGCCGTTCAGAAGGAAGGCTATATCCAAATATCAAAGGCCCGCACGGCAGTACTTTCAGTACAGCACGCCTAGGTATTGGATACAGGATCCCCGTCATTCCTCGCGACAGCAAGTTTCCGCACAGTATCAACAACAACGTTGGGAATCCAACTGGAGACATAGAAGGCAAGCTGTGATACCGAAGAAAATGGCTCCACCTCCAAGACGACATTTGTACTGGACTTATAATAACCCTGAATTTTACATACATAATAATTATCATGGTTATAGCAACTACGTACATGCCACACATAGAAGTCGCAACTACGGACCTAAACCATCCTACAGTAAACCTATTGATGTCAGGAAAATCTGGGTACCTAAAGGCACTAACATCTATGGACCCAATAATCAAAGGGGACCTAAATCTGCCTAATTTGTTTGCATACAGGACATTTTGGAGAAGGACATCTGGTCCTTCGACAGCGGATGTTCCCGGCACATGATAGGAGATAAAAGCAAGCTATCAGATTTCGTAGAAGGTCGTGGTCCAAAAGTGCACTTCGGTGATAAATCTAAAGGAAGAACAAGAGGGAAGGGAACCCTACTTGTAGGAAAATTCAAAGTCACCGATGTAGCTTATATTGAAGGCTTACAGTACAATCTACTTAGTATTATCCAGTTCTGTGACAAACAGTTCTCGTTGAAGTTCTATATAAATCACTGTAGAGTCAAGAACATCCTGACCAAAGAAGTTGTGCTCACAGGAAGCAGATCAGGTAATATGTATATTGCTGACTGGATGACTACGAGCTCCACAATTCCTTGTTTTGTTGCCAAAGGCACTGCAGATCTAAGCTGGCTATGGCACAAGAGGATGTCACACGTCAACTTCAAGACTATCAACAAACTCTACAGACAGGGAATGGTTAGAGGTTTGCCAAACGTTTCATTCCAAAAAGATAGCGTATGTGGACCTTGTCAGAAAGGCAAGCAAATCAAATCCACCTTGAAAAGCAAATCCTATTTTTCCACCCACAGAGTTTTGGAAATGCTACATATGGATCTCTATGGTCCTGTAGACCCGGTAAGTTTGGGAGAGCAATACTGTCTAGTTATTGTTGATGACTTTTCCAGGTATGCTTGGACAATTTTTCTAAGCAAGAAGAAGGAAACAACATCAAAGCTGCCCGAGCACCTGAGAAAGCTTCAAACTAAAAAAGGACTGAGTATCATGTCCATTCGTTCCGACAGAGGTACAGAATTCACTAACCGCTTTATAGAGCAATACTATTCGGGAAAAGGGATACAACATGAACTCAGCTGCCCGTACACCTCAACAAAATGGTGTTGCTGAGCGAAAGAATAGGACGCTAAAGGAAGCAACAAGGACAATGATTGCCTCAAGCAAATTGCCACAGCATTTATGGGGCGATGCCACCAATACAGCGTGCTACACACAAAACCGCTGTATCATCAACAAGCACCACAACAAAATAGCATACGAGGTATGGAACAACAAAACTTCATTAGTCTCGTACTTTCACATATTTGGATGCCGGTGTTATGTGTTGAACAACGGGAAGGATCAACTTAGAACCTTTGATGAGAAATTGGATGAAGGGATATTTGTAGGATATTCCTCTGTTAGCAAAGCTTACATGATATTTAATAAAAGAAAGCTAACAATTGAGGAATCAGTTCATGTAGTGTTCGACGAACCTCACCACGACACTACGGGAGTAGAGGATATTACTCAGAACATCCAACAACTTTCCATCGATGATCCACTAACTCCCATAGAACCTGCCTTTGATCTAGAAATCAACCCCGCAGCTGTAAGAACTGAAGTAGATGAAGCCTATGCTATACAAGATGAAGCTGAAACTACAGCAACTCACGATACAGTACAGGACCCCGAATTAGAACCCGACAGAAGATGGTTGAGAGATCACTCACAAGAGTTGATAATAGGAAATATCGATGCTGGTGTTTCTACTCATAGGAGAATACAGAGTACACAAGGAACTGTACTATGTGCGCAAGAAGAACCTGATACTGAGATATCATCATTTCCTAAATGGAAATCTCAATCCGAGCTTAGAAGACTTAATATGTGCACTATTGCTGTATTCTTAGCCCAATCCAAACCTGTTTCTACCAAAGAAGCTCTCAACAACTCTCATTGGATTACATATATGGAAGAAGAGCTCAACGGTTTTGAAAGAAACAACGTATGGTATCTTGTACCCAGACCCACTCATCAATCCGTAACTGGAACCAAATGGGTATTTAAAAACAAGAAGGATAGAAATGGACTCATTACCAGGAATAAATCCCGACTAGTCGCACAAGGCTATAGACAGGAATAAGGCATAAACTACGATGAAACATTTGCCCCTGTAGCCAGACTAGAAGCCATTAGGATATTTTTAGCCTTTGCCGCCCATAAGAGCTTCATTGTATACCAAATGGACGTCAAGAGCGCATTCCTGAATGGAGACCTTTCCGAAGAAGTGTATGTTGAACAACCACAGGGGTTTGTCAATACATAAGGCGGAGACTTAGTATACAGGCTAAGGAAAGCGCTGTATGGACTCAAGCAAGCCCCTAGAGCTTGGTATGAGACCCTGTCCCAGTATCTAACCGATAATGGATTTGAAAAAGGTGTTGTGGACAAGACCTTGTTCAAAATACAGGAATGTGATGACCTCCTGATGGTTCAGATCTATGTAGATGATATACTATTTGGTTCAACTAACCTTGATTTGTGTCAAAGGTTCTCTCATCTCATGCAAAGTAATTTTGAAATGAGTATGATGGGAGAACTTAGTTATTTCCTAGGTTTGCAGGTGAAGCAGTTGCCTACAGGGATTTTCATCAACCAAGAAAAATACAGCAAGGAGCTTCTCAACAAGTTTGGAATGAATACTTCCAAATCATCGTCAACCCCCATGAGCACTTCCGTGCATATTAGTGCTGATGAAGCTGGAAAGCCGGTTGATCAATCACTCTACATGAAGCTTATTGGCTCACTCCTGTACCTAACGGCTAGCAGGCCCGATATCCAGTTTGCTGTGGGAGTGTGTGCGCGATATTAAGTATCACCTAAAGAATCACACTTCGCAACAGCTAAAAGAATCCTGAAATACATCAAAGGAACAGTCGATGTAGGACTATGGTATCCTAAAGAAGGCGGATTCGATTTAGTTGGCTACAGCGACTCGAATCTCGGAGGTTGCAAGCTAGATAGGAAGAATACAAGTAGTACTTGTCACTTTCTTGGACTTAGATTTGTGTCTTGGTTTAGCAAGAAACAATTGGCAAACTCGCTTTCCACGGCTGAATCAGAATACTATGCTGCTGGTAGTTGTTGTATGAAGATCCTTTGGATGCAACAACAGCTGTCAGATTATGGAATTGAAGCCAAAGAAACGCCGATAATGTGCGATAGCATGAGTGCAATTTCTATCACGCACAATTCTGTATTGCACTCGCGCACTAAGCATATCAACATGAAGCATCACTTCATTAGGAATCATGTTGAGAACAAAGATGTCCGGCTCGAAAAGGTCCATACAGATATCCAGTCAGCCGACATCTTCACCAAGCCTCTCGACACAGCAAGATTCCGCATACTTCGACATGAATTGGGATTGCTACAGCCTGACTCCCTGTAAGTTTTTAATGCTTTTACTCAGTAATTGAGGGGGAATGATGTAAGAACCAAGAATACAGTATCCACCGCTAGTTATTTGTACACTCAGTCCATCAGAACAGCACTGCAGGAACCAAGGGATATGAATTATCCTACAGCTGGCGTGTGCAATAACTAAGGGGGAATATAGTATGACCCATGAATATAGTATTAATCCGAAAGTTACTGTATCGAATTGAAACCCGTATGTACCTTCTAAGAGGGAATGCTGTATTTTTGCGGATACAGCACACGTTATGGGAAATCAATTGCCATTTTATTTATTTTTAAACGATCTTTGTGTCCACGTGCCCTGTCATAATTAAAAGTCTTTTGCATTAAATGCTTTACACGATATCTGGACATTGGTATCTTCAAAGCCGCGATGTTTCATATTACTTTGTTAATTTTTCACCGCCGTTTCGGGCAGTAAGGGTACATTGATAAGTCAGATCGTTCATTATCTGAAAACCCTTCTTCACCGCCCACTATAAAAGGACTGTAAATGCCATTTGAGACTCTTTACGCTTTCTGCATATTAAACGAGTCCTTGAGCATACAACCTACAAGTCTTTTTGTTTTTACTGCATTTATCTTTGAATCCTCTTCACTTTTCTTCGAGAATCGTCAATGGCATCTTCTCAGACTACCTCTTCCATCTCTCTCAAGAAGTCCTCCAACATCATCGATGAACGGATCTTCTCCAGATCTGTTGTGCTTGAACGTGTTCGTACCAAGGGTGATGACGTCGAAACAATGGAGTACGTCATTACGAGGATACATCAGCAAGGCCTCTATCGCCTTGGCAGTCGCACCGTTGAGCGTTTCGATGCTCACCTAGTTGAGGAATTCTACCTCAATGCTGCTGTTCGTTTCTTTTCACTGGATCAGGGAGGACATGTTGCTGACATCACAACTGTCATTCGCGGAGTAGAGATCCGTGTTGACCAAGAATTAGAATTATGCATATGAGACATCACAACTATCATTTGTGAATACAATGATATTCTATTTATAAATTAGAATTATGCATATGAGATTTGAATCCGCGTCCTGAAGCGTATGAACTACGGCTCTATATTAGAATAATGAACATAACATGTCATGTGGGATCAGCGACTCCATGTTGATAATGGTATGCAATAACTGTAATACCCGATTGTAAATTCATTCATTATCATTCAATTAATTTTCATTCAGTTATATTTCACTCAGTAATAATCATTCATCATTCATGTCCGTTCATCGTGTTCACTGTTTGACGTACTTGGAATCCTGAATCAGTTGTCATTCGTCTTTCTACCTTGTTTGAGATTTGAGCCGAGTTTACCCTCATCGTCATCTTTGTGGTGGACTGTGCGTGGGGAGTAGCGTACGCTACGTACTCTTTTTAGCACGCGCTAATTGAGTACAGGTAGCGCACGCTAACCTCTTAGTATTAACGCATGCTGATGCATTTGGGCAGACAGTCCAGAAGGCACTGGACTGAATTTTGGGGTTTTAGTAGCGCACGCTATCGGGTTTTGACTAGTGCGCGCTACTTGTGTAATTGTGTCAAGCAGTCCAGTAGGTACTGGACTGATTGGGAATTTATAGCGCACGCTACGATTGGAATATAACGTGTGTAATGGTGATTGTAGCGCATGCTATCGAAATTCATCAGCGTGCGCTAGCGTGTTGGAACAGACAGTACAGTGGGTACTGGGTTGAGATGGGAGATAATTAGCGCACGCTAAGGTCATCAGTGTAGCGCACGCTAAGGTTCAATCAGACCACAGGACAGTAGGTTCTGGACTCCAGTTTCTGGGCATCAACTTTCAAGTAACGCACGCTAACACAAGGTTAACGTGCTCTAAGAAGGAGTCGTTAGCGCACGCTACCAAGTATGTAGCGCATGCTAACGAAGCAGGCAGTGGGTACTGGACTAACCGGTATGCCCGCTAGCGCACGCTAAGCATCAGGGGCTAGCGTGCGCTAAACCGGCTCAGGTATAAATTAGAAAGTTCAGTCCAGTTTCGTCATTTTTCATCTCACTTCCTCCCTTTGGCGTTTTCGGGCGATTTCGGGCGATTTGGAGAGATCTTTTCGAGTTGCACTCACCTATAATCATATTCAAGCTTCTAAGTCGGATTAATCATCACCTAATCCTCTCCAACACATCAAATCAAGGTAATCATTTCTTGAATCTAGAATTTCGGAGTTAGAGTGTCTTCCTTCCGATCTCTTCGTGTGAGCTTGCTATGATGTTGTAATATGTTAGATATGGATTATCTACCTTGAATATATGTATTCCTACGGATTTATTGGTGTATATTGCGGATTTGATGAATATTTGGGGAATTATTCAAGAACCCTTGGGGTTTGACTTTAGATATTTTGGGGGTTTCCGATTGATGTTGTCGTAACCTTGAGTTGTGGTTTCCTATTGGATCATTGATGCCATTAATGAAGTTTTGTTGGATTGATTTACTTTTGGAGGTTGGTTTTAGATATATTTTTGGGGGATAGTTGTAATCAACAAGAGAATGTTTGCAACATATCTGTTAGAATGCCCCAATGATTTTTGGTTATTGTTGTAACGACTTTTGAGTTGGTGATAATCGTGCTTAATATGTATATTGAGCGTTTGTTGGTAATTATGTTATTCAAGGTTGTTCGGGCGGCCGATATCTCCATTAGAGACGTTTGTTCGTGAGAAGACATTTCATCACCGGTGTTGAGTAAGTTAATTCTTACTCGGTTAAAGGGATATTCATTCCTTACGTTGTTGTTCATTCATACATGTAATTCACTCATAATATATCATTATGTCGAGACTTGTAATTATCAACTAATCATGTAACTCATGAGGAACGACAGTTCCAAATCATTTCATTGAAGCTATCACTCGTTGTATCATTATTTCATCTCGGTGAGTCGTTCTTGATCATTGTCGGATTTTATTCATTATCTCTCATCTTGGTCGCTATTGTTCTTGTGACCTTCCGGGATTGTATTGCGTGGCCGGGTGGCGTATGTGTGGAATTTTTAGTCGAACACTATGGTCATGTGTATATGTGGGACTCCGAACACACTGGACTGTGCACACGGTAAAGTACCTCCGTGAGACTAATTAGGCCAAGTTGCGGGTGTATATGCGGGACTCCGGACACTTGGCTACTTGTGCACTGCACATTCCATTCGGGCGTACTATGATGCCCATCATTCAACTCTAATTCTTAATTCATTCATGTGATTATTGTATATTGTTCAACTCTTGAGGATTGTTGTTCTGTGTAACTGACCCCGTTGGGGATATTGTTTTTAGGTCATGGCAAGGCAAAAGCACGGGAAGAGAACGTTGACGGCGAGGAGTCCCAGTGATACTAGTAGGGGGCCCAGTCTCATCATTTCGTTCATGTTTCCTTGTTATGTATTTTTTTTCGCTGCACTTCCTTTTGGATTGTCATTTGTTCACAGTTGTATATTTTATCTTCATATAAAATATACATGTATTCGTTGTTCCCTGTGTGTTGTATTTGAAACTCCTCATCGGAGTAATTGATGATGTAATGTGGTTCGGTACTATATTTGTATTGTGTAATTCATTAACTTTCATTTGCCTGGTGGGTCCCAGTCGGGGGTCCACGGCACTGTAATATCCGCCTAGTTTGGGGTGTTACAGAGTTGGTATCGGAGCGTTGTTTTGAATACTACCTTTCGAGTCATGTCTCATTGAAATCATCGTTCATCAGACTAGTATCATTGGACTTTCGCGTCACGTGTGACCTGTGCAAGCGCCAAGCCCCTCAGACCGAAAGAATTGTAAGATTTCTGACGCCATGGTATGATTTCTGGCAATAAGAATCACTCATTCATCATTCACCAGTCAACAATCCTCAATCATCATTTTTATTTTGATCATGTCGATCATTTTAACTCATTAATCACTCAGTTCATTTCATCACTCAGTTGTTGATCTTGTGGATCGTTTCATTAATCTTGTCAACTTATTCAAGATAATCATCTCAAAAATTTTATCAGATAATCATGTCATCTCAGTTGATCCTTCATGCAATCATGTTGTTAGAGCGCGTATGCTCATTATCATCATCTCATAACTCAATCATAATGTGATATTCATGCGGGGTCTATAATTATCATGTGTTCCCTACCTTCAGTATGGATTGAGCTGGCAGAGGACGCAGGGGGAGAGGCCGCGGTGCGGGCCGAAACTCGGGAGCTCGAATGAATACTCGTGCGAACGCGAGGAATAATGCTAACTCATCGATCAGCGACGCTGCCACACATTCACCTGGAAATAATCCTTCACTGTCAGAGAGTCGTACCCGGGACACGGCTCAATCAGAACGTGTTCGAGTTGACCCTCTTGCTTTTATGCAGGGCATGATGGCCCAAATGACTCAGATGGCGTGTCTGATGGAGACGATGCAGAACTCAATGGCTCAGAATCAGCAGTCTCTCCCGCCGTCAGCTCAGAGGCAAGAGAGGAGCGTGAGCAGCATCATCAACGACATTTCTCGCCAGAGGCCGCCTACTTTCGAGGGCTCATATGAGCTGGCGGACATTATTCATTGGCTGTAGCATTTCGAAAAGTTATTTGCTATGGTGGAGTGTCCCGAAGGACACAAAGTTTCAGTCGCGGCTTACTATCTGGGTAAGAGCGCTCACTCATGGTGGCTATCTCTGAAGCCCACCGACGGAGCTTGCATGTGGGACCAGTTCAAAACATTCATGATGGAAAGATATTATCTGGACCCACTCAGGGAGGCCAAGATGTCGGAGTTACTCAGTCCCGACCCCTCAACGGAAGAAGATGTTCTCGCCATTGCCGAGAAATTTCAGGAGCTACTGCCTTTCGCCTCATCCATTATCCACTCGGAGGTGGATAAAATCAAGTATTTCAGTAAGAGGTTGAAACCTCATATGAGGCTTCAATTGCATAATCATCATTGCACCACTTTGGCCGAATTCATCGAGAAAGCTCTTGCTTATGAGCTTACTGCTAAGGAAATTTCTAAGAATCAAACTTCATCTTCTAGCAAGAAATCGAAGAAGCATAATCATTCTGAAGGCAGTCAGGCCACTTTCAAGAAGCCTCGTACGGGATCTACTTTTTCTGAGCGACCTCCTACGGCGCCTAAACCTGCGGAATCTCAGTCTCGAGCGACCAGCTCAGCCATCACCTATTACAACTGTGGTGAACAGGGCCATTTCAGCACAAAATGTCTGAGGCAGACTGTCACGTGTAATAACTGTGGGATTGTGGGGCAAAAGGCCCGTTTCTGCCGAAGATACTCCAGGCCTACTCCGACGACATCTCAGGCCCCGAAGTAGTCAGCTATTCAGAATCAGGCTACTCAGTCATCGTTGTTTAAGACGACGGGAGCTAACAAAGGCAGAGCCCACAGCTATCAGGCAGGAGCATCCGGTTCCGGGGCTGGCAAGCCCCAAATTTATGAGATGAAGAGAGCTGACGATCCGGAGGCCCGAATGATCTCAGGTACACTCGAAATTCTATCTCAACCTGTGTGTACCCTTTTTGATACTGGTGCATCACATTCATTCATTTCCAAGTCATGCTTGAGTAGACTTCATCTGGATAGTGCTACTAATTGTGAGCCTTATATCATTGGACTACCTGACGATAGGAGAATTATCGGGGATCGTGACATTAAGAATTATCCAATTCAGCTTCATGACCGTGATTGGTTGGCAGACCTAATTGTGGTGGATTTACCTAGAGACGACGTCATTTTGGATATTGGTTGGATGGATCGTCACGATGCCATCCTTAGTGTCCGTAAGCGTATGGTCACTATTATTTCAGATGATGGAGTCGAATATGTATTTCAGGGAAGTAACCCCAGTTGTTCTGGAAAAGTTATCATTATGATGAAAGCGGTGAAATTACTCAATCAAGGGTGTGTTGGTTATTGGTGCTATATGACCAAAACCGATAAATCATAGGTGTCATTGGCGGACATTCTGATAGTGAGGGAATATGCCGATGTATTTCCGGACGAGTTACCCGGTTTGCCTCCGCAAAGAGATGTGGAATTCACGATTGAGTTGGAGCCTGGTATATCTCTAATATCGAAGGCACCATATCATATGGCCCCGACTGAAATGCAGGAACTGAAGAATCAACTGGAGGAACTGACCGAGAAGGGTTATATCCAGCCGAGTGCGTCCCCGTGGGGAGCACCAGTGTTATTTGTCAAGAAGAAACATGGCTCATTTCGCTTGTGTATTGATTATCGAGAGCTAAATAGGGTGACGATCAAGAATAAATATCCCCTACCCCGCATTGATGATCTTTTGGATCAACTTCAGGGAGCTTCAGTATTTTCCAAGATCGATTTAAGATCTGGGTATCATCAGTTGTGAATTCGAGAGTCGGATATCGCAAGGACGGTGTTTTGAACACACTATGGTCATTACGAGTTTGTGGTAATGCCGTTTGGGTTAACTAATGCACCTGTGGTGTTCATGGAATTAATGAATCGAGTTTTCATCAACTATTTGGATCAGTTCGTGGTTGTATTCATAGATGATATTTTGATTTATTCTCGTGACCGAGAGGAGCACGAATTTCACCTTCATCAGGTTCTCGACGTGTTGAGACGAGAGCAGCTCTATGGGAAGTTTTCCAAGTGTGAATTCTGGATGTATGAGGTGACGTTTCTCGGACATGTAATTTCAGCAGACGGAGTACGTGTCGACCCGCAGAAGAAGGAGGCTATCTGAGATTGGCAACCTCTGAAGAACATTAAGGAAATCCGAAGCTTTCTTGGATTAGCTGGCTATTATCGGCGATTTGTGGAGGGATTTTCTAAAATCGCTCAACCCATGACGAACCTTTTGTGGAAGGATAAGAAATACACGTGGACAGACACGTGTCAGCGGAGTTTTGAGGAACTCAAGAGCCGTTTAATTTCATCGCCTGTCCTTTCCTTACCACAAGGGACGGAGGTATTCGTAGTTTATAGTGACGCGTTCGGGCATGGTCTCGGATGTGTACTAATGCAGAACGGGAAAGTGATTGCCTATGCTTCGCGACAACTGAGGCCTTATGAGGTCAACTATCCGACCCATGACCTGGAGCTAGCAGCTGTAGTTTTCGCATTGAAGATTTGGCGTCATTATCTTTACGGCGTCACCTGTCATATTTTCACCGATCATAAAAGCTTGAAGTATATATTTACTCCTAATGAGTTAAATATGCGTCAGAGACGGTGGTTAGAACTGATTAAGTACTATGATATCGAGATATAGTATCACCCGGGTAAGGTGAATGTTGTCGCCGATGCCTTGAGTTGTAAGTCCGTTCAGGCGCAGATGCTTGCTCGTTTAACTGTTCAGAAGGAAATTCAGTAGGAATTCCTTAGGCATGAGATTGAAGTTTGGTTACAGCGTATACAAGGGCAGCTTTGTATGCTGGAGATTTCCTCGCCACTTGAGGAGATGATCAGACTGAAATAGGGTTCAGACTCGTTTTTGTTACACATTCTGGATTACGTGACTCAGGGGAAAGCCCCTGGATTTGTGGTCCACGAGGATGGACTTCTGCGATTTAAGAATCGGTTATGTGTTTCGGCGGCTGACGAGTTGAAAAACTCGATTTTGAGAGAGGCCCATGCTACTCCTTATTCTATTCATCCGGGGTCTAGCAAGATGTACAAAGACTTGAAACAAAATTACTGGTGGAGTAATATGAAGCGAGAAGTCGCAGAGTTTGTTTTGATATGTCTCACCTGCCAACTGTAACACCCCCAAGATATTCGAGGTGTATTACAGTGACGTGGACCCCTACATGGGACCCACCAGGCTAACACAAGAAAAACACCACTCGACTAACCGTCTCGGTTAGCAAGGAAACAATTGTTAACCACAAGAACATAAAACAACACGCCCGGTACAACCGGCATAATAAACATAAACCGACAAATACAGTAACTCCAACGAAGACAAATCACAACCCGAAAGGAAAAGCCTAAGTACTCGCGAGTACCATCTATAAGTTTACAATTTGGAAAATATCCACATCAAAAGAGACGGTAGAAATTAACAAGACTCGATTGCACATGTCAAAAACCTTGGCCGACATCCTCGTACCATCCCAGCGCCCGCTCGTCTGGCTGAACATAACCTGAAATCCATAACAAGAATTTCCCCGACAACGGGTCCCCAGAGGGGTTAGCAATTACGCCAGTACAAGTATTCAAGGCAAACCAATCGCTTACACATTTCATAGTACATGCACCAATATCATTTCAAAAAAAAAAAAAACCAGACATGTCTTTTCCGGAAACAAACAGTCACAATTAATTTGCCTAGGACCGGGACGAAGCCACGAATCCCACTCGAGGCCCCTAAGGACCCTCCCGAGCTGGCCACATTCACAAAACAAATCAAGCACCACACGTCACCTAGGACCGGGACGAAGCCACGAATCCCACTCGAGGCCTCTAAGGACCCTCCCGAGCTGGCTAGCGAATCAAACTCATGAATCCAGGACGAAGCCATAGATTCCCTCGAGGCCCCGTCGGACCCTCCCGAGGTGAGTAAAGCACACACAATATACATTACCATTTCACGTTAAGCATAAAGGTTTCCAAGAATTACTTGGCTTGAATATTTTGATGACGCAACGAACGGAAAGGATAATCACCGACGAACACTAGGAATCAACGGAACCGAACCTAACGATTCGAAGAACATAATTACAACCAACTCTAGCCGAATACAGAAATGGAATACACCCGAAAACCCGCCTACGATTCATGTATATTCGCACAAAAATAACAACGAGGGCGGACCACAACCAAACCCTCTTGATTCCGCAAAACTATGAAAATATACCATGAATCCGTAGGAAAACTAATGATATCAACAAGATTAATCATATTCATCATGAATCCACCAACAAAACGAAACGAATCGGAAGAAAATCCCAAAACCCCCAAATTAATCGAAAATAGGGTTCTAGAGATATTACCTTTGGAGATTCAAGTACTAAGATCCGTAGAACACGCATTAGATTGATAATCCGGGCCTCACAACCGAAGGAGAATGATGAAAATCAACCCCCGAATGAAGAATGCTTGAGAAGTTCTCCCCCCCCCCCCCCTTAGACCTCTCTCTCTCTCGCGCAGGTGATGAATGGAGGAGAAATGGCCGATCTCGTCAAATAAGGAGGAGATTGCAGAGTTGACCGCTTGGTGTTCCACGGCACAGGCAAAAAAATTACTCCCAGGTTTCGGCA
The DNA here is from genome assembly GCA_033398695.1 of Orobanche coerulescens. Taxonomy (NCBI): domain Eukaryota; kingdom Viridiplantae; phylum Streptophyta; class Magnoliopsida; order Lamiales; family Orobanchaceae; genus Orobanche; species Orobanche coerulescens. The sequence continues at coordinate 20,234,410 of CM065801.1, forward strand.
GTGTGCCGCGGCACAGACTGCGTGTGCTGCGGCACCCGATACAGTCGGGTTTTGGTCGCAGATGTCATACGAGTGTGCCGCGGCACCGGACAGGTGTGCCGCGGCGCTGGCTTGGCACTGTGCCGCGGCACCGGATGGGTGTGCCGCGGCACACAGTACAGTTCGCTCGACCAACAACTGAAGAAATTTGTGTGCCGCGGCGCACACACCTTGTGCCGCGGCCCACACCCCCTTTGGGTCCCAAAATGATAAAAATGATCCGGAAAGAGAATAAAAACGATAGGAATCAATATTTGGGAACCAATAACATGAAATGGATCCACGGCAACCCCGAAACGGCGGTTCCGCACAACAATAACGAGAATACAGTTCAACAGTTGACAGGAAGGACACACTGAAAGGTACACGAGGGTCACTACGATCGAGAAATACACCAAAAATGAAAATACAAGGGAAAGAAAAATGCGGATATTACATTCTACCCCTCTAAAAATAAGTTTCGTCCCGAAACTTAAAATAAGTAGGGAGAAGCAATATCCCCTGCCAGGAAAACTCGACGAGATACACAAAAACCGAAGACTCGCGCCCGATGGCGAAACGCTGCAAGAAACGCAAAGAGACATACGGCGTGAAAATACGCTCTAGGTAGGCTAACACAACGTCACCGGTAGAGACATAATAAAATCAACGAGTGACAAGCGTCATCAAATAGACAATACAATCGAGTTGATTATCCGAACAATCACAAAACTAAACGAACGAAAATCAATACGATTGACCAACCCAACGGTTCATCAACTAAAACGCGAGTCAACGCTGAACAAATACGGAATTCCACCGCCCAAGGGTTGGAAGATCGAAAACGAGACTAATTTCCCGAACTTAAGGGAATTACGAAGGAGCCTGAACGCTCAACAATCACGAAACGAGAACAAAAACCAAACAAACAAACGATTGAGACAACAAAAATCGAACAATCATGTCCGAAACACGCAGGATAATAAAATTCAAACAACAACTCCCAGGATGACCTGGTGAGAATAGCAAGACGTGCATTCCCACAATATCCACAGGAAAGGGAATAGCGATTAAAAAGCCCCAACGACAAACGAGTTATTCCGAAACAATACCACCCTCGTTCGATCAACAAAAGCAAGGGATAGGGAAAGTTCAGAAATGTTAACGAGCATAAACGAGTTGATAGAGCCAAAAATACAGAAGTTCAAAATCCGATCCACTTGAATAAAAGAACTATTAGAACCAAAAGATGTTACTTCCGAACAAGGTTCACAATAGTCGAACCGAATTCGGAAAAGTCACAGCGATAACCAGATCGACTCAAAATCAGATTATAGCTCGTTCGAATGATGAAACCAAGGTATAGAACAAGTTCAGAAGGTATCGATGAACACGAGCGAATCGATAGACTGGAGAAAGAGAAGATATAGAAGTCAAAATAGTACGGGTGTTACCTTTGACCTCGCCCCCAAAACTCACAACAACGGAACCAAGATAACAATATAACAAGCAATCGACACAACGCGGAACAATCACCGATGCACACAATCATACCAACCCGAGCTCTAACAGCTCGCATATATGCGATAACGCATAAACCACTACTAGGTGACAACATCCAATACCAATATCACACCCCTCACAGAGGCTACCACGAAAACTGTGTGGCGAACTACTCAACGCTCACACCGCCAATTCAACAACAACTCGGGGTTAACACCCTAACGAGAGCACGAACATCACACATATATTCCCGGACCACAAATAGGAATGATAGGTTTTGAAAACGAAAACCATCTTTTGAAAATAACTTGCAAGCACCAGTTGATCTTGAGTATCATATATCAAAAAGTAGTACAAACATCGTCATCGAGACTTTTAAAAAAAATTATCTTGCATTTGATAAAAAAAATAAAGACACCTCTCGTTAAATTAAAACTTTTCAGCTATATTCGACCTTCGGGTCTAAGCGAATGCGTTTCTAAATCATTAGAAATATCTCAAAATATTTTGATCCTCAAAGTAGAATAATTTTGAAACATAGCGTGGCACTAGTAGGCATCTTGAGAGCACTGTGAGAAAATAATTCATTTTAAAAGTACGTCTCGAGGTTTATTTTCTAAGATACTCAAGGTTTTTCAGAAGTACAATAGGCCAAAATGCCCAAAATTCACACGTGTCAACATTCACTTAAACACATCATAGCACGCTCATTAAATCGTTCACAATCAAGACAGTGATATACAATCCCTAGGATATGTTTAACAACATCGTTAAAACAACGATCAGTTTATCAAAACCGGATGGAAAACGACATCAAGAACAAAACTCCAAAAAGTCAACTCTAGGGATTCAAGAAAAATACCTAGATTCGGCGAAGAACAATGGATTAGATGATGTTAAAAAAATCATCTAGGATACTCCAAAACACCTTTGGATGGAAAAAAAAATGAGCCCCAATGCGAAACCTAGTCGCTACGTCTCAATCTCATGGAGGATAAATAAAAATGAAGAAAAATGCAACTTCTAGACTGGTGTCCGGTATTTATACTGGACACAATTAGCGTGCGCTAATCATTAAGGTTAGCGTGCGCTATCACGGCACCAAACAAAACTCCTGACCAAAAATACGCTGTTAGCGTGCGCTAACCCCAAGTGTTAGCATGCGCTAACGAGAACTTCAGACCCAGTCCAGTAGCTCCTGGACTGCCCTGAACTACCAGGTAGCGTGCGCTATCCTCCCCTTAGCGGGCTACCAACGCACTCTTGCGCGCGCTAGCTGCAAAGCGTAGCGTGTGCTAACGACCCACAGAGACAACAACAGAACACATCAGAAAAATTACATGTCGTCAACCTTTCTCACAAGGATTTACCAGGCTAAGCACAATTTCCCATCTCATTTTGAAAATGCTAAAAAGACTAATGACGGTAATATTTTCCAAAGCTCACAAAATCATTTGTCAAACCATCATGAAATATTCAAGGCCAAAATGCCAAAACTTGATTCAAGGAATCGGTTTTACGAAATAAAACTCAGTTTGCAAAATACCGAAAGCCGTTTGAAAGAACTCACGCAGCGGATAAAATACGGTACGAAAATACATCAGCAGTGACGAGACTCCTCGTATAAACCAAATACGAGAGTCTAATAAACACATATCGTGAAATCAAAATCCACAGAAGGATTCCATCATTCAATCGACTAATCATACCAATAACTCGTGTCACACGAGGCACAACACAAGGAAGGGAGTTTTACATCCATAGGTCGCACGTAAGTGACGACCGCCCCTCGATACTAATCACGACCAATGATCTCAAATGACGCGTCGCGATGCGACTAAGTCAGACAAAATCCGACGAGACAAAACTCAACAAACACAACTTGACTCGATAGCCTAGGTTTCCCCAAGCTAATCTGATTTTTAAAATCGTATACTCTAGTTATTCGAAAATAAAACCGATAAGTTAAAAATCGTTCTCAAGACCCTTTTAAACACGACTAGGGCTTAACAGTGGTAACATTTTATAAAATATCCTAAACACTTTTATACACGACCTTTAAATACGACACAAGGTTTTATTTGAAAATACAAGGCTGGCTCGCCCAAATTCATGTCACTTTTCAAAAACCCACAATACGATCAAGCCTAAGAAATTTTCAAGCATGCACGCCACATGTATTATTATTAATAGAAACACATTGGTTGTAAATATTAATATTTAGCCAAGTACCATCAATTCCCGAACACACGCATATACGGCATTCAAAAATCACCAGTTCAACAAGCGCAATTGGAAACACTAATTCTAAGCATATGTCAAACTTATCTCTTCAAGTTTAACGGATAACTAATGAACATCGATTCGAACACATGTCGAAACCATCTAGGTGAGTTTCTCAACAAACTCGCCATCGACACCTTTCCGAACATGTCAATGTTCAAAACATTCACATCATACCGCACCTCGGTGTCAAACCATCGATGCGTTCGGCTCAACATACATTAGTATATCGCAATTATCAAACACAGATTCCATCATACAACAAAAGACTAGAGAGTCAAGCCCTCTCACAATATACCACGGAGCAATTCTCGAATCTTTCGATCACCAACGATCCCACCAACGCTAGGAAGTTTAGCGATGGAAGGCTCGCAAAACGACAAACGGTCAAGCCCGAACGGCGCACATACTCCGAGAGATAAGGGACTGCGCAATACTAGAATCAAAAGTGCACGAACCGGATGGATCGAAAAACAACTCGGCGATAAGTACGAGAGAGGCAATCACAGCTCAAGAAGTGGAATTTCAATACGAGAATACAAGAGAATCGGGTAAGGAAAACTTACGAGCCTTTGGATGTACCGAGATGCCTAGGCGGTGTGACAATGTGCAAAACAAAACACAACTAGACCCAAATAACCAACAAGCCTAGGTATCCATAAACCTAGAGCTCTGATACCATTTTCTGTAACACCCCCAAGATATTCGAGGTGTATTACAGTGTCGTGGACCCCTACATGGGACCCACCAGGCTAACACAAGAAAAACACCACTCGACTAACCGTCTCGGTTAGCAAGGAAACAATTGTTAACCACAAGAACATAAAACAACACGCCCGGTACAACCGGCATAATAAACATCAACCGACAAATACAGTAACTCCAACGAAGACAAATCACAACCCGAAAGGAAAAGCCTAAGTACTCGCGAGTACCATCTATAAGTTTACAATTTGGAAAACATCCACATCAAAAGAGACAGTAGAAATTAACAAGACTCGATTGCACATGTCAAAAACCTTGGCCGACATCCTCGTACCATCCCAGCGCCCGCTCGTCTGGATGAACATAACCTGAAATCCATAACAAGAATTTCCCCGACAACGGGTCCCCAGAGGGGTTAGCAATTACGCTAGTACAAGTATTCAAGGCAAACCAATCGCTTACACATTTCATAGTACATGCACCAATATCATTTCAAAAAAAAACCAAAACCAGACATGTCTTTTCCGGAAACAAACAGTCACAATTAATTTGCCTAGGACCGGGACGAAGCCACGAATCCCACTCGAGGCCTCTAAGGACCCTCCCGAGCTGGCCACATTCACAAAACAAATCAAGCACCACACGTCACCTAGGACCGGGACGAAGCCACGAATCCCACTCGAGGCCTCTAAGGACCCTCCCATTTGGCTAGCGAATCAAACTCATGAATCCAGGACGAAGCCATAGATTCCCTCGAGGCCCGTCGGACCCTCCCGAGGTGAGTAAAGCACACACAATATACATTACCATTTCACGTTAAGCATAAAGGTTTCCAAGAATTACTTGCCTTGAATATTTTGATGACGCAACGAACGGAAAGGATAATCACCAGCGAACACTAGGAATCAACGGACCGAACCTAACGATTCGAAGAACATAATTACAACCAACTCTAGCCGAATACAGAAATGGAATACACCCGAAAACCCGCCTACGATTCATGTATATTCGCACAAAAATAACAACGAGGGCGGACCACAACCAAACCCTCTCGATTCCGCAAAACTATGAAAATATACCATGAATCCGTAGGAAAACTAATGATATCAACAAGATTAATCATATTCATCATGAATCCACCAACAAAACGAAACGAATCGGAAGAAAATCCCAAAACCCCCAAATTAATCGAAAATAGGGTTCTAGAGATATTACCTTTGGAGATTCAAGTACTAAGATCCGTAGAACACGCATTAGATTGATAATCCGGGCCTCACAACTGAAGGAGAATGATGAAAATCAACCCCCGAATGAAGAATGCTTGAGAAGTTCTTCCCCCCTTAGACCTCTCTCTCTCTCGCGCAGGTGATGAATGGAGGAGAAATGGCCGATCTCGTCTAATAAGGACGAGATTGCACAGTTGACCGCTTGGTGTGCCGCGGCACAGGCCAAAAAATTACTCCCAGGTTTCGGCAGTGTGCCGCGGCACCCGGTACAGTCGGGTTTTGGTCGCAGATATCATACGAGTGTGCCGCGGCACCGGACAGTGTCTTGTGGCGGCAGCTTGCTTGTGCCGCGGCACCGGATGGGTGTGCCGCGGCACACAGTACAGTTCGCTCGACCAACAACTGAAGAAATTTGTGTGCCGCGGCCCACACCCCCTTTGGGTCCCAAAATGATAAAAATGATCCGGAAAGAGAATAAAAACGATAGGAATCAATATTTAGGAACCAATAACACGAAATGGATCCACGGCAACCCCGAAACGGCGGTTCCGCACAACAATAACGAGAATACAGTTCAATAGTTGACTGGAAGGACACACTGAAAGGTACACGAGGGTCACTACGATCGAGAAATACACCAAAAATGAAAATACAAGGGAAAGAAAAATGCGGATATTACACCAACAAGTCAAGATAGAACATCAGCGACCGGCGGGCATTCTGAAACCACCTCCTATCCCAGAATGGAAGTGGGAGGATATTTCAATGGATTTCATCACGAGTTTTCCGACGAGTCAGCGGGGCATGAATACAATTTGGGTGATTGTGGACCATTTAACTAAGTCAGCTCATTTCCTTGAGATTAAGGATATGTGGGGTCCCGAGAGGCTTGCCCAGTTGTTCATCAAAGAGATAGTGAGATTGCACGGTACTCCTAAGAGTATCGTTTCTGATCGTGACGGGCAATTCGTGTCACATTTTTGGAAATCAGTTCATCGTGCCATGGGAACTCAGCTCAACTTCAGCATGGATTTTCACCCTCAATCCGACGGACAATCAAAGAGAACTATTTAGACGTTGGAGGACATATTGAAGGCATGCGTCCTCGATTGGAAAGATGATTGGGAAGCCCAACTACTGTTGATCGAGTTCACGAATAATAACAGCTGGCACGTTTCGATTCAGATGTCACCTTACGAGGCCTTATACGGTCGTCATTGTCGATCTCCCCTATGCTGGGATGACTTATCAGAATCAATCGGCACTGATCCCGATATGCTTATAGCCACCCGCGAGAAGGTAGCTTTGATCAGGAGTCGTTTGTTGACCGCTCAAAGTCGACAAAATCATATGCCGATAACCATCGTAGACCCTTGGAGTTCGAGACAGGTGATCACGTTTTGGTCAAGGTATCCCCGAGTCGATGTATCTTCCATTTCGGGAAACGAGGGAAATTGAGTCCGAGATTCATTGGACCGTTTGAGATTTTGGATCGAGTAGGCAGTCTGGCTTATCAATTGGCCTTACCTCCAGCGTTGAGCTGAATTCATAATGTGTTTCACGTCTCTCAGTTGCGGAAGTATATTGCCGACCCGAGTCACACACTTCAGTTCGACAAGATCGAGATCACGGATGATCATTCGTATGAGTAGCGTCCTGTACGAGTCTTAGAGCAGCGTATCAAATAGTTGAGGAACAAGACGATTCCTCTGGTTAAGATTCAGTGGTCTAGACACGGAGTCGAAGAGGCTACTTGGGAAACCGAGGATAGTATGCGGAAGAGTTATCCCGATTTGTTTGACCCTTAGTTTCGAGGACGAAACTATTTTTAAGGGAGGAGTATGTAATACCCGATTGTAAATTCATTCATTATCATTCAGTTAATTTTCTCAGTAATATTTCACTCAGTAATAATCATTCATCATTCATGTTCGTTCATCGTGTTGACTGTTTGACGTACTTGGAATCCTGAATCAGTTGTCATTCATCTTTATACCTTGTTTGAGATTCGAGTCGAGTTTACCCTTATCATCATCTTTGTGGTGGACTGTGCGTGAGGAGTAGCGTACGCTACATGCTCTTTTTAGCCGGCGCTAATTGAGTACAGGTAGCGCACGCTAACCTTTTAGTATTAGCGCACGCTGATGCATTTGGGCAGACAGTCCAGAAGGCACTGGACTGAATTTTGGGGTTTCAGTAGCGCACGCTACCGGGTTTTGACTAGCGCGCGCTACTTGTGTAATTGTGTCAGGCAGTCCAGTAGGTACTGGACTGATTGGGAATTTATAGTGCACGCTACGATTGGAATATAACGTGTGTAATGTTGATTGTAGCGCATGCTATCGAAATTCATCAGCGTGCGCTAGCGTGTTGGAACAGACAGTACAGTAGGTACTGGGCTGAGATGGGAGATAATTAGCGCATGCTAAGGTCATCAGTGTAGCGCACGCTAAGGTTCAATCAGACCACAGGACAGTAGGTTCTGGACTCCAGTTTCTGGGCATCAACTTTCAAGTAACGCACGCTAACACAAGGTTAACGTGCTCTAAGAAGGAGTCATTAGCGCACGCTACCAAGTATGTAGCGCATGCTAACGAAGCAGGCAGTGGGTACTGGACTAACCGGTATGCCCGCTAGGGCACGCTAAGCATCAGGGGCTAGCGTGCGCTAAACCGGCTCAGGTATAAATTAGAAAGTTCAGTCCAGTTTCGTCATTTTTCATCTCACTTCCTCCCTTCGGCGTTTTCGGGCGATTTGGTGAGATCTTTTCGAGTTGCACTCACCTATCATCATCTTCAAGCTTCTAAGTCGGATTAATCATCACTTAATCCTCTCCAACACATCAAATTAAGGTAATCGTTTCTTGAATCTAGAATTTCGGAGTTCGAGTGTTTTCCTTCCGATCTCTTTGTGTGAGCTTGCTATGATGTTGTAATATGTTAGATATGGATTATATACCTTGAATATATGTATTCCTACGGATTTATTGGTGTATATTGTGGATTTGATGAATATTTGGGGAATTATTCAAGAACCCTTGGGGTTTGACTTTGGATATTTTGGGGGTTTCCGATTGATGTTGTAGTAACCTTGAGTTGTGGTGTCCTATTGGATCATTGATGTCATTAATGAAGTTTTGTTGGATTGATTTACTTTTGGAGGTTGGTTTTCGATATATTTTTGGGGGATAGTTGTAATCAACGGGAGAATGTTTGCAACATATCCGTTAGAATGCCCCAATGAGTTTTGGTTATTGTTGCAACGACTTTTGAGTTGGTGATAATCGTGCTTAATACGTATATTGAGCGTTTGTTGGTAATTATGTTATTAGAGGTTGTTCGGGCAGCCGATATATCCATTAGAGACGTTTGTTCGTGAGAAGACATTTCATCACCGGTGTTGAGTAAGTTAATTCTTACTCGGTTAAAGGGATATTCATTCCTTACGTTGTTGTTCATTCATACAGGTAATTCACTCATAATATATCATTCATGTCGAGACTTGTAATTATCAACTAATCATGCAACTCACGAGGAACGACAGTTCCAAATCATTTCATTGAAGCTATCACTCATTGTATCATTATTTCATCTCGGTGAGTCGTTCTTGATCCTTGTCGGATTTTATTCATTATCTCTCATCTTGGTCGTTTTTGTTCTTGTGACCTTTCGGGATTGTATTGCGTGGCCGGGTGGTGTATGTGTGGAATTTTTAGTCGGGCACACTATGGTCATGTGTATATGTGGGACTCCGGACACACTGGACTGTGCACACGGTAAAGTACCTCCGTGAGACTAATTAGGCCAATTTGCGGGTGTATATTTGGGACTCCACACACTCGGCTACTTGTGCACTTGCACATTCCATTCGGGCGTACTATGATGCCCATCATTCAACTCTATTCTTAATTCATGTGATTATTGTATATTGTTCAACTCTTGAGGATTGTTGTTCTGTGTAACTGACCCCGTTGGGGATATTGTTTTTAGGTCATTGCAAGGAAAAAGCACGGGAAGACAACGTTGACGGCGAGGAGTCCCAGTGATACTAGTAGGGGGGCCTAATCTCTTCATTCCGTTCATGTTTCCTTGTTATGTATTTTTTTCCACTGCACTTCCTTTTGGATTGTCATTTGTTCAGTGTTGTATATTTTATCTTCATATAAAATATACATGTATTCGGTGTTCCCTGTCTGTGTTGTATTTGAAACTCCTCATCGGAGTAATTGATGATGTAATGTGGTTCGGTACTACATTTGTATTGTGTAATTCATTAATTTTCATTCGCCTGGTAGGTCCCAGTCGGGGGTCCACGGCACTGTAATATCCGCCTAGTTTGGGGTGTTACAATAACGGTACCAAAAGATGATGAAATGTGTTAATAAAATATCTATGTGGTGATATAAACACATTATGTCTTCATAATTCATATGTTTGTTCTCGATTAATAGTATCTATTGGGATAACAATCCCTATATCGAAAGTTTTGATAGAGTGTTTTGACAATGTGCCAATCCAGCATACAACAAGCAGCTGTATCGGAAAGTCGATCGAAGTTGTTGACTCTGTATCGAAGTCTTTTCATAGCGCCAGCATACAACGAGCCTTTGCGTTGCCAAGATACAACAACAAAGTCTAAATAACGCCAAGTATGGAAGTTGTCCTGAATACAACATATTTCCATACAGTAGCGACTACTCCAAAATGCTTACAGCATAATTGGATACAACATTCATATCGAAACAGGACGAAGAGGGGTTTACCCCGAACCACTTTAATTACGTAGTTGTATACGTAGAATGAACATTTTCACTCCTGTGTGGAGGACCAGTGGACGTAGAGGGGTTTACCTCGAACCACTTTAATTACTGTGTCATTTACCTTCTGCATTTACTGTTTTAATATCTGTGATTATTTTAAGTATACACCTCATATCTAGTTGCTGTATTTACAGCAACTTATTTTAACAAGACTTCCGCTACGCACTCAGATTTGAATATCATACAGTTTGTTTTTTAAAACATTTTCCAAGTTGTATTCTGTATACTTAGTGGCCAACAAGTGGTATCAGATAGGTTAATTCTAAAAAGAATCAGTCGTATTTTTAACCAAATCAGATCTAAAAATCACTTATTTTTGTAAAACAGTCTTTTTCTTTCATATATTCTCATATGGATACATCAATGATCAACAAAGTTCTATGTTCTCTATTAACGAGTTTGACGATTGGAGAATTAGGATGGATGCTCATCTTGCAGCGATGCACGAAGAGATGATTTTTGTTACACAGGATGGCCCCATAAAGATCATGAAGGTAAATCCGGCCCCAAGGATTGAAGTCCAAGCTCATGCAGAGATGCTCGAGAAAGAGCGCGATCAATGGACTTCTGATGATCGAAAGTGCGCCAATCTCGACAATGTTGCCAAGAATGCGTTAGTTGTCACTCTTGACAAAGGCATGTTCTCGAAGGTAAAGAGCTGTAAATCTGCCAAGGATATCTGGGATAAACTCAAGTTAATTTGTGAGGGAACTGGGCTCTCAAAAGAAAATAAAATTTCAAAACTGACTCAGCAATTTGAATCTTTTGAAATGAAACCAACTGAGACACTTGAGGAACTTGACCTCAGATTCACTGGTATTATTGCCCAAGCCTGTTCACAAGGTAAGTACTGAAACTTCCTCTGGTGATGCTAACTTGTGTTATAATTGCAGGAAACCAGGACATTATGCAAATAAATGTCCTCATCCTAAAGTTCAAAGGTTGCCATAAGCCGAGCAACAGGAAAAAGATGAAAGAAGACGTGCTTGGAAAAACAAGCTCAAGGCCCTGATTGGAGAATCAGAAGCCTCCCCCGCACCATCAAAATCCGAAGAATGTATTCAGGTAGTCACTGACAGTGATTCATCTGATGACAAATTCGATGATAAAGCCTATATGTGCTTTATGGCGAAAGACATTCCGGAAGATGAAGATAGCGATGATGAGGTAAGCTCAACCTCAGCTATTCCTACCAAATGCATCTCTTACTTTTGAACACATGATGAATGAGTTTAAGAACATTCAAAAACCCCATGAGACATTGAAAAATGAAAATATATAGCTCCAAATTTCTAACCTAGAGCTGAAAGAAGAAAATGACTTGCTGAAAATATGTATGTTGATTACGAAAACAGCAAAGTCGATCATGAAAAACTCATGGAGAGCAATCATCAACTTGCTCGTGAACTAAGTGAGGTTAAATATTACAGTGAATGCAAGACAAATGATTTTGTTCTGCTTCAAGATAAAATTAAAACTCTCGAAAAACGAGAAGGAGAACTTGAGACCATTCTGAAATCTTTCGAGAAATCATCTAAAAGAATGGAAGAAATTCTAAGCACTGGGCAAAATGCTCATGATAAAAGTGGCTTAGGATACAGCTCATTTTCTAACAAAGGGAAAACTAGTACCGTGTTCGTCAGGGGTGTGGAATCCATTCCTGTATCGGAAGAAATTCCGAGTTCTGTGAAGGAACCTGTTGCACCGCGAACAGCAAAGGCTGCCATTCCGCCTCCTCGGTCATATACCAGACAGTGGAATCCTCAGCCATTCAGACCTGTAAGGCGCATCCAATAGCATGCTCCCCGAGCATATCAACAGCGCCAACAGCCGTTCAGAAGGAAGGCTGTATCCAAATATCAAAGGCCCGCACGGCAGTACTCTCAGTACAGCACGCCTAGGTATTGGATACAGGAGCCCCGTTATTCCTCGCGACAGCAAGTTTCCGCACAGTATCAGCAACAGCGTTGGGAATCCAACTGGAGACCCAGATGGCAAGCTGTCAGGCCGAAGAAAATGGCTCCACCTCCAAGATGGCATTCGTACTGGATTAATAATAATAACCCTAAATTTTACATGCATAATAATTATCATGGTTATAGCGACTACGTACCTGCCCCACGTAGATACCACAAATATGTACCTAACGTAGCATACAGTAAACCTATTGTTGTCAGGAAAATCTGGGTACCTAAAGGCACTAACAATCATGGACCCAACAAATAAAGGGGACCTAAATCTACTTAATTTATTTGCATATAGGACATCCTAGAGGACATCTGGTACTTCGATAGCGGATGTTCCCGACACATGACAGGAGATAAAAGCAAGCTGTCAGAATTCATAGAAGATCGCGGTCCAAAAGTGCGCTTCGGTGATAAATCAAAAGGAAGAACAAGAGGGAAAGGAAACCTTCTTGTAGGAAAATTCAAAGTCGTCGATGTAGCATATGTTGAAGGCTTACAGTATAATCTACTTAGTATTAGCCAGTTATGTGACAAACAGTTCTCGGTGAAATTCTATATAGATCACTGTAGAGTCAAGAACATCCAAACCAAAGAAGTTGTGCTCACAGGAAGCAGATCAGGTAACATGTATATTGCTGACTGGAAGCCTATGAGTTCCTCAATTCCATGTTTTGTTGCCAAAGGCACTGCAGATCTAAGTTGGCTATGTCACAAGAGGCTGTCTCACGTCAACTTCAAGACGATCAACAAGCTCTCCAGACAGGGAATGGTTAGAGGACTACCAAATGTGTCATTTCAGAAAGACAGCGTCTGTGGACCCTGTCAAAAAGGCAAACAATACTAACCGACAGAGGTACAGAATTTACTAACCGCTTCATAGAGCAATACTGTTCGGAAAATGGAATACAGCACGAATACTCAGCTTCCCGCACACCTCAACAAAACGGTGTTGCTGAGCGAAAGAACAGGATGCTGAAAGAAGCAACAAGGACAATGATTGCCGCAAACAAGTTGCCACAGCGTTTCTGGGGCGAAGCCACCAATACAGCGTGCTATACACAAAACCCACGTATCATCAACAAGCACCACAAGAAAACAGCATACGAGGTATGGAACAACAAAACTCTATTAGTTTCGTACTTTCATATATTTGGATGCAGGTGTTATGTGTTGAACAACGGGAAAGATAAACTTAGAACCTTTGATGAGAAATCGGATGAAGGGATATTTGTAAAATATTCCTCTGTTAGCAACGCTTACAGGATCTTTAATAAAAGGAAGCTAACAATTGAGGAATCAGTTCATGTAGTGTTCGACGAACCTCACCATGACACTACAGGAGTAGAGGATATTACTCAGAACATCCAACAACTTTCCATCATAGATCCACCAACTCCTATAGAGCCTGTCGTTGACCTAGAAATCAACCCCGCAGCTGTAAGAACTGAAGTAGATGAAGCCGATGTTGTACAAGCTGAAGCTGAAACTACAACAACTCACGATACAGTATGGGGCCCCGAATTAGAACCCGACAGAAGATGGTTGAAAGATCACCCACAGGAATTGATAATAGGAAATATCGATGCAGGTGTATCTACCCGTAGGAGAATACAGAGTACATAAGGAAATGTACTATATGCGCAAGAAGAACCCGATACTAAGATATCTCCATTTCCTGAATGGAAATCTAAATTTGAACTTAGAAAACTAAATATATGCACTATTGATGTATTCTTAGCCCAATCTGAACCTGTTTCTACCAAATAAGCTCTCAGTAATTCTCATTGGATTTCATCTATAGAAAAAAAGCTTAACGGTTTCGAAAGAAACAATGTATGGTATCTTGTACCCAGACCTACGCATCAATCCGTAATTGGAACCAAATGGGTATTTAGAAACAAGAAGGATAGAAATGGACCCATTATCAGGAATAAATCCCGACTAGTCGCCCAAGGCTACCGACAGGAAGAAGACATAGACTACGATGAAACATTTGCCCCTGTAGCCAGACTAGAAGCCATTAGGATATGTTTAGCCTTTGCTGCCCATAAGAGCTTCATTGTATACCAAATGGACATCAAGAGTGCATTCCTGAATGGAGATCTTGCCGAAGAAGTATATGTTGAACAACCACCAGGGTTTGTCAATACAGAAGGCGAAGACTTAGTATACAGGCTAAGGAAAGCGCTGTATAGACTTAAACAAGACCCTAGAGCATGGTACGAGACCCTGTCCCAGTATCTATCCGATAATGGATTCGAGAAAGGTGTTGTGGACAAGACCTTGTTCAAAATACAGGAAGATGATGACCTCCTGATGGTTCAAATCTATGTAGATGATATAATATTTGGTTCAACTAACCTCGCTTTGTGTCAAAGGTTCTCTCATATCATGCAAAGTAAATTTAAAATGAGTATGATGGGAGAACTTAGTTATTTCCTAGGTTTGCAGGTAAAGCAGTTGCCTACAGGGATATTCATCAACCAGGAAAAATACAGCAAGGAGCTTCTCAACAAGTTTGGAATGAATACTTCCAAATCATCATCAACCCCCATGAGCACTTCCGTGCAAATTAGTGCTAATGAAGCCGGAAAGCCGGTTGATCAATCACTCTACAGGAAGCTTATTGGCTCACTCCTGTACTTAACGGCTAGCAGACCCGATATCCAGTTTACTGTGGGAGTGTGTGCGCGATATCAAGTATCACCTAAAGAACCACACTTCGCAACAACTAAACGAATCCTGAAATACATCAAAGGAACCGTCGATGTAGGACTATGGTATCCTAAAGAAGGCGGATTCGATTTAGTTGGATACAGCGACTCGGATCTCGGAGGTTGCAAGCTAGATAGGAAGAGTACAAGCGATACTTGTCACTTTCTCGGACCTAGACTTGTGTCTTGGTTTAGCAAGAAACAATTGGCAAACTCACTTTCCATGGCTGAATCAGAATATTATGCTGCTGGTAGTTGCTGTATGCAGATCCTCTGGATGCAACAAGAGCTGTCAGATTATGGAATTGAAGCCAAAGAAACACCGATTATGTGCGATAGCATGAGTGCAATTGCAATAACGCACAATCCTGTATTGCACTCGCGTACTAAGCATATCAACATGAAGCATCACTTCATTAGGAATCATGTTGAGAACACGGATGTCCGACTCGAAAAGGCCCATACAGATATCCAGTTAGCCGACATCTTCACCAAGCCTCTCGACCAGCAAGATTCCGCATGCTTCGACATGAATTGGGATTGCTACAGCCTGACTCCCTGTAAGTTTTTAATGCTTTTACTCAGTAATTGAGGGGGAATGCTGTAAGACCCAAGAATACAGTATCCAATGTTAGTTATCTGTACACTCAGACCATCAGAACAGCACTGTAGGAACAAAGCGATATGAATTATCCTACAGCTGACGTGTGCAATAATTAAGGGGGAATACAGTATGACCCATTAATACGGCAGTAATCCGAAAGTTGCTGTATCGAATTGAAACCCGTATCTACCTTTTAAGGGGGAATGCTGTATTTTCGCGGATACAACGCATACTATGGGAAATCAATTAATATATATTATTTCTTTTAAAACTATTTTTAGTCTACGTGCCCTGTCATAATTAAAAAGTCCTTCACATTAAATGCTTTACAAGACATCTGGACATTGGTATCGCAAAAGCCGCGATGTTTCAAATTATTTTATTAATTCACACCGCCGATTTGGGCAATAAGGGAAAATCGATATGTCAGATGTGGGACCCGCTCTCATTTTAAAATTAAATGGATAAGTTGTACCGGTTACACTCAGTCCATTGTGGTCGTCCATTTCAAACACCTGTTCCTATCCCTTAAATCTGACCGTTCATTATCTGAAAACCCTTCATCGCCACCCACTATAAAAGGACTGTTAATGCCTCTTCAAACTCTTTACGCTTTCTGCATATTGAACGAGTCTTGAGCATACAGCCTACAAGTTTTTATTGCTTTAACTGCATTTCTCTTTGAATCCTCTTCACTTTTCTTCGAGAAACATCAATGGCATCTTCTCAGACTTCCTCTCTCTCTCACGAAGACCTCCAACATCATCGACGGACGGATCTTTGCTAGATCTGTCGTGCTTGAATGTGTTCGTACTGAAGGTGATGACGTCGAATCGATGGAGTACGTCATTACTAGGATTCGTCAACAAGGCCTTTATTGCCTTGGAAGTCACACCGCTGAGCGTTTTGATGCTCATTTAGTTGAGGCATTCTACCTCAATGCTGTTGTTCGTTTCCTTTCTCTTGGTAAGGGAGGAAATGTTGCTGACATCACAGCTATTATTCGTGGAGTGGAGATCCGTGTTGACCAAGAGCTACTTCAGAATCTCTACAGGCTACCTGCTGATGGCCTGACCATGGAAGATCTTGAGACCTTTGGGTCCCAAGAAATCTTGACCAAATATTATGGCTTATTCACCGGTTCAGCATCGGTTGAAACGGTTCACACTTCTTGCCATTTGTTTACCTTTTGTTTATTTACACGATTTTTATTGCCGTGTAATTGAGAATAGAACAGGTGCGTTCGAAATGTGCACGAATTTAAGATTCCGGATGATGGTTGCAATTATGACCTGTGAAAATGTCAATTGGTGCCAAATTATTCTTAAGAGGCTACAGGAAGAAGTATCAAAACCCGCCTCTCAAAATAAATCCTTTGGCTTATTCATTAATTATATTTTGATGAAATGCGGTGTTCTGCAATCTGCAGAGGCGAAGAAAATCAATTCTCGGATATACTTGGGAAGCATCAGACCTACTGTTTTCAACCAAAAACCCCTGATCGCTAACAGACCTTTTGTCCGAACCTTGCCTCGGTCTGTCAATCCGAGAGACGTATCTTCAAAGTCCCAGAGCGAAGAGTCCTCAAAGAAGAGAAAAAGATCTCACAGCAAAACTCCCATTGCTGTTGAGAAGCCGAAGAGAAAGCTAAGGAAGCGTTCAAAAGCTGAGACTAGTGAGATTGCTGTAATCTCAGAAGATGCTCCCTCAGAGGCGCAACCCACTGAACCGACACCCCAGGACGCAACCCCTGCTGAGGAGATGACTGCTACTGTCGCGACAGTAGATCCCGAGCCTTTGGCGGCTATGACGGATACACAGACATCTGCCAACTTAAAAGACTCTGGTGAGTCGGCTGCCACTTTGGAGCCAAAAGCTACTTCTCCTATGCGGGATTCCACACCCGTTAAGGATCCATCTCCCATCAGGGTCCCAACCCCTGTAAGGGATCCCTCTCCGATACAAGATCCCACACCTGTAGAGGAACCCATGCCTACAACGGACCCAGGCGCTGTACGCAACCCCTCCCCGGACACAATTATCAACAAAACCCTACTTTCTGTGTAAATCGAACAGATATATGAATGGTTTGTCCAATGGAAAAATTACAGGCTTGCTCCGTACGACACCCTGTGCAACTGGAGCAAATGGAGCAACGAAGAAAGATTTGTTTTGGAAGTGACGGACGCTCAAGATGTTGAAGTCCTGATCCAATGGGACAACCTATGCTGTAGAGAGCTAATTGAGAGCCATCTTTTGTAAAAAGCCGAAGCACGAAAGAAAGGAAAAGCTAAGTTCGTGGAATCTCCCAAAATTCCAAAATCAGACCATGACTTAGACGACGACGACAATGCCTTTCAGGCAGGTCTAAGAATGAGTTGTGAGGAAGCTCGAGAAAAAGAATTCTCCCAGCTTCAACAACAACAAGGAAAAGGGACATCAAGTCACAATCTGTCCCCTTCGCAACAGCAAAACATTGTTCCCGACAGCGAGGATTCAGTCCCTCATGTCGCGGAGAAACAATCAGTTCGCAACAGGCACCCAAGCCTGTCGCCGAGAAATAACCAACCGTGGATAAGGCACCCGAGCCTATCGCTACAGATGACCAGACCAGTGCCATCCCGCACGAGGAATCAGTCCCTCTGCCGGAGCAGACGGAAGCTGAGAGACAGCAGGAGTAATCAGTCCCTCTTGTATCATACCTGAGGATATCCAACTCGAGTCTCATTCTAATGCGAACTTGAGACAGCTGAACGGAGCTGAAGACTTTGTCAATCCAGACTCTCCCCGAACCACTTCAAAGAAAGAGCAACTGCACACTCTTGGCTATCAAACTATTTTCTTGCAGGATGCTGTCAATGCCCTGCACGTTGTTGAGAAAGCACTCGATTGGATGCATCAATCTGCTATTGAAGAGATGACCAGTCTGAGGCATGAAGTATCCAAAGTGGAAGAAGCCTTCCGCATCTTGCCCACCGTCTTCAAACAAGCACTTAGCCAACTGCAACAGCGACAGGAGGAAATCCTGAAGGAAGAACAAAGCAAGCTTCGAGTTTCTGAGGCCAAGACTGCATCCGCTCTCATTGAATCTAGTTCCTAGCTTCGAGCCCATGACAAAAATATTAAAGATATGTCACAGGTGCTCAACTCCCTTGTTAATAAAATGGCAAGTTTTGAGGTGAAACAAGACGATGCATTGAAAATCCTTGAACGCCTTGATGAAAAGGTGTCTTACCTTGATGATGCCAAAAAGCGGGAAGAAGCTAGGGAAGTCGCAAGGAGAACAAGTCTGGAGCAAGAAAGTGAATTTGAAGCTGCCCAAGACAGCATTACAGCTGAAATTAATCGTTTAGCATCTCCGGCTCACACCATCAGAATACAGGGAGATCGCCCAGAATTCCAGGACCCTAAGTTTCCTTGGAAGAGACTCGTTCAAAAGCCGCAAGCATTAAAACTCTCGGCCAATCAACAACCTTCTGCAGACGAGATCAAGAACTGGAGGAAGAATGAACTGCTAAGATACTTCGTTACTCTTATCAGGGAATCTACTTTATTCAACAATTGCAGAACGGTGCAGGAAGCCACAGAGGAGTTTAAGAAGAGGTTGGATGAAGGAACGCTCCCGCTCCAGCAGAAGATGAAGTCCAAGCATAAGCAAGGTGACTTGGTTACCCACCCATAGGATTGGATCCTAGTTTTCGATAAATTCTACGAAGGTCAAGCTATATACCAAAATCGAAACAGAGACGCTCATCAAAATTGGTGGAAGGGTACCAGGAATGACCCTAAAAGGCCTTGGAGGCATGCTGATTATAGGAGCTAGTTTCCCTCCTGTATTCTTCTCTTATTTGTTTTTGAGATAACTTGTAATCTTTGTTCAACATCAATAAGATATTTTTTTGTTGAAAGATTACAACTCGTAATCTACTGTGTTCTTATATGATTACGTAATTCAACCCATTTGCTGAATTAATATAAGTATAAAAACTTATTTAAAAACTAATTTGTACGAACTTGTCTGCGAACAGTTCATAGATTCAGTTGTATGTATCTAGATAACACTGTAAGATTGTGCCTGCGCGCCAATCGTAAGTTTAAAGATGTAATACTCTTTTGATATAGTTGAACTCGCATGCGAGCAGTTCTTAGTGTTAAGCTAATTGCTGAAGGCCAGAATATTCGAAAGAAGGCCAAGAAGTCTGCCCTCCGGATAATAATCCCTGTATCGAAAGTTTTGATAGAGTGTTTTGACAATGTGCCAATCCAGCATACAGCAAGCAGCTTTATCGAAAAGTCAATCGAAGTTGTTAACTCTGTATCGAAGTATTTTCATAGCACCAGCATACAGCGAGCCTTCGCATTGCCAAGATACAGCAACAAAGTCTAAATAACGCCAAGTATGGAAGCTGTCCTTAATACAACATCTTTCCATACAGTAGCGACTACTCCAAAATGCTTACAGCATAATTGGGATACAACATTCATATCAAAACAGGACTGAAGACCGTTTGGAAAAGGAATTTTTGTTATTCGCTAAAGTCAAGTCCCGTTTGATAAGAAGTATTTAAATACTGAAAGGATAAAGTATTTAAATACTAAAACCGACAGAGATCTTCAAACAACGCATAATCCAGATCTTGGTCTATACAAGTCAACCATCCAGTTGTAACGGACTTTTGCTCAATGGATCTTTCTCAATAGATCTATTCTGAAAGCTATATATATATCCCCAAGAGTTTGAAGATCAGTTACGGAAAATCAACACCAAGAGCTTACACGAATATATCTGAGCAAACCTATTTCTTCAAGCATACTGCATATTCTGAGAGAAGAAATATCCAAGTGCTCAACCTTGAACAACACATCATCATCTCAAGCTCAAGAAAGTAAAGTTGTTGTTCAAACAATCATTCTATCATTGAACAAATCCTTCAGCCCTGTGTGGACTGAGAAAGCATTGCTTTTCCCGAACTGTGTGTGACGGATTTGCATTGAAGAGACAAAGCTTCAGAACTGTGTGTGAAGAAGTTAGTCAAGTAAAAGCTTAAACCAATCTGTGTGAACGGTTGAAAGCTTCGATCATTGTATCAATCTGTGTGAACGATACATTGATAGGTTTGATTATAAATACGTAGTTGTATACGTAGTATTTATAATGAACATTTTCACTCCTGTGTGGGGGACCAGTGGACGTAGAGGGGTTTACCTCGAACCACTTTAATTACTGTGTCATTTACCTTCTGCATTTACTGTTTTAATATCTGTGATTATTTTAAGTATACACCTCATATCTAGTTGTTGTATTTACAGCAACTTATTTTAACAAGTCTTCCGCTACGCACTCATATTTGAATATCGTACCGTTTGTTGTTTAAAACATTTTTCAAGCTGTATTCTGTATACTTAGTGGCCAACAATATCACTTTTAGCCAATATTGGGAATGAATCACTAATAAATTTAGAATTTATTAACAGAGAGTATGGGCCCACTCCCTCTACATGTGAACGAATATATATTATGGATCCACTAGATAGTCATGTGTGTATATATTTCGTAATCGGAAATTTACTAGATGATCTGCTCACGATTTGAGCATGTATTCCAGATTATATAAAGCTAGTAATATATCCCAAATAAACTTGACTAGATCTATGATGGATCAGATATGCACATATAAGTGGGATATTATTTTGGCAAACCATTTAAACCTCCATCTAGTATCGAGAACATAATATATAAATTCTCATGACTGAAGATGAATACTGAGATACTTGCCTATGGGTTTGGTGCTCAGAAATCTCTCAGCATGATGGGAGTATTAATAGTTGGAAATATATGAAATGCATCCCATTATATCCTCACAATTGAAATATGAACTTGAAATTCAAAGATGCATGATATATTATTAATCTTTGATACCAACTACAATTCTTTGATAAAAAAAATAATAATTCCCCGAATATAAGTCAAAGCAAGTGATAAATGAGGCATATACTTTTGAGAAAGTATATAGACATCACTATAGTATGTAATCTTAATGGATAATTGATAATGAGATATCTCGACAAGTTATGTCGCCACATGGTAATAAGTGAAATTGACATGTGTCGACGCAGTATAAAAGAATAGAGCTATAAATAAAATGAGGAAGTCCATGAAATGGGGATATCAATGGTTGAAAAGAGAATATAGTAAATGAAATGAAGATATCCATGAATAAAATAAGGATATCCATGAAGGAAATGATAATATTGAAATCCATGAAATGTTGATATTGAAATTCATGATTGTGAAATATGAATAATGGAAAATGTATATTAAAATCCATAATTGTGAAATATAGATAATGGAATCTACTTGTGAAATTTGAATATTGGAAATGAGGATATTAAAATCCATAATTTGTGAAAATGAGGATATTGAAATCGATCGAAATTAAAATATATGTCTTAAAATAATAGTATATCATATCGGCCTATAAAGGTGAAAAGAAACTCCTTGTGAGATTTTAAACATATTATCAGCAGTGTGTGAAATGACTCGAAATAAGATGTTGTGAAGGAAAATTATATGTTGTACTCTTTTTCTTGGCTGAAGTTTTATCCACTAGGTTTTCCTAACAATGTTTTTATCGAGACAACATAAATGACATATTAGCATGAATAATGTACTCTTTTCCCTTCACTAGAATTTTTCCCATTGAGTTTTTCTAATAAGATTTTAACGAGACATATTCATGGCATAATGAGGAACACTACACAGGTCAAAGATTATTCATCAAAGATTGAAAACAGAATGAGTAATTTTATTCTTTTTTCTTTAATCAAGTTTTTCCCACAAGGTTTTCTTTGTAAGATTTTAATGAGGCAACACGTGGATACGCCATGAAATATATGACATATTCACTTAGTTTTTTGTCTCATGAGGTTTTACTGAGGCAGCATGCATATGGAATAGAATAACATTATTCACTCAATTTTTGTCCCACGAGATTTTACTGAGACGACAACTGAATACTCATACAAAAGAGATCGAGATTGAGCAAATTTACGAGATTACAGATTGCTGAAGTTTTATCCCACAGAGTTCTCCTAGCAATATTATGATGCAACAAGATATGATCGTTACAAACTCAACTACAAACAGTTTGAGAGTTTTGCTCCTACTGGGTTTTATTTCAAGCCTAGTTCATCAGATATCTATGTAAATAGTCATTCAAGAGATAGTGTAATAATTGAGTCACAAGGAGAATGGTGATTCTCCTCAAACTGACATTTGATATTATTATTCGAAGTGAATGATTATTTTGCCTCTGATTATATAATTACGATTGTGCCATCTGAAAATTTTTCTATAAATATGATTTCAGTTATTAATGAAAATCATACCAGATAATCATGTACTCTATTCTCTCTTGGGGTTCATACCCTCAAGTAGCAGAGGGCCCCACTGAAATTTTAGATTTTCATCGACAGTCTGCGGCTACTCGGGTTTTCTTTCTATAGCTATCCCGGCGAGGGCGCCAGCATGAAGAAGTAAGGGACTGAAATTTTAGATTTTCTGTTTGGAGGCCCCATCGCAATTCTTTCTCTAACAATACGCATATTGCTTAGACCATCTTCAACCGTTTACACAAAAATACTGCACTTTCAAATACAAAATTACAGAAAATCATTAATGCATCTCCAACAACTTACAGAAAAATACAAAAATCAGTAACACATCTCCAACAGTTTACACAAAAATACTGCAGAAAGAGAATATCAATCAACCAATAAAATCAACCAACAGTTAAATTTTTAACTTATCGTAGTGTGGATTATGCACAATTGTTGGAAATGACAGACGCGAAAATATAACAAGAAAACAAACCTATAATAATTAAATCAACATTATGTAATATTGATGTTGACGTAAATCTATACCGAAATATAATTAAAAATTTCGAAAAAAAAATAATCAAAGTTTTGAAATAAAAATTATTAATACAAGTGCAAAATAATAATTAAGATTTTAAAAATACAATTTTATGATAAGTTTGAAGTTGATTTTTGGAGAAGTTGACTTTTGGAGAAGGTTTCTCGCCATTCTCCAGTATCTATTGGAGATTGTCTTGGGAGAATAAAAAGAAAACAGAATTGATATATGGGGAGAGAGAGAGAGAGAGAGAGAGAGAGAGAGAGAGAGAGTATGAAGGAAGAAGAAGGGCCACATCCCTTGTTGAAGGGAGGTAGAAAGAGGAGGGAAAACTCAAGTTACACCCATGGCTTTTCTTTTTCACAGATCCAATCACTGACTGCCATCTGTCACACCCTCATACCCCCGTTCCAACTTGGTGATGGTGATGATAATGATGATTTCTACAAGTCTTCAGGCCCTGATGAGGTAAAAACATATTATAAATTCCGGATTTCTTGTATTTTTTTTCCCTCTGTACTTGTAATACTTTAGTTTCATGTCCTGCGTGCGCGATGACTGGTGATACTTGTTTTGTCTCTTAATAGTTCATATGATAGTCAGTTTTCTGTACCCAACATCTGATGGATTTGTTCTCTGGTAATTAATGGTTCTGTCCTATAACAATGGGTTTTACCTCCCACCATTACGAGGTGTCCGTGTCTGGCTTTTGATGGTTGATTCACTGTACTAACCATCTTCTGGAGGGAGTCTCTTGCGATTTATGATTTCGGTTGTATAAATCCGTCTGGTTACCTCATCACCAGTCAAGGCAGTGGCGGAGCTAGGATTTCGATGAGGCGAAAATCAAGAAAACGGAGCTAGGAATTCTAACTTTCTAAGTCTATACATATATAATCAGGAAGGAGACCGAAAGAATTTGGAAAAAGAAATAGAATTTCGGAAACAGGTGAACGATAAGAGGATAATACTGGGAGAATGATAATAAGATGATACAGACCAGATGAAGATAGGAGAAGCATAGAATGAGCTAGACGAAAGAACAATAAGATGTTACGCACAAGAACCACGAGAAGATGCTCAACAGGATAACGATAAGAGAATGGGAACACCGTCACACACACGAGAATTAACGCCAATGCACTACAAGGTCGACCTCCGCCCCGACTACTCGGTAGTCAGATCTGTCAGGTGGGTAGGATGCTCTAGGCGTGCCGAGGCGGGTCCAGGCGGGCTTAGACCCGGCAATTTACCATATGACACGAAAACGACACGAAAATTTAGTGTTTGTGTTTGCATTTTGGGTACACGACACGAAAATATACAAACACGAAAGTACACGATGGAGATTTAGTGTCGGTTTTGTGTTTACCCTTTGGGTACACGACACGACACGAGGTACACGAAATATATATATATATATATATTATATTTTATAAAAATATATATTTTATGAATTCTGTTTGTACTAAACTTTAAAATTTGAAAATATAATGTGAACTTTCATAAATTTCGTGTTTTCATTGCCATTCGTTTCATTTCGTCTACTAAAACCTATAAAAATAATATTAAAATATTAAAATTATTATTTTTTATAATATTTTAATATTAATTTTATATTATGTGCCTGACACAAAAGTACGATACCAAACGATACGAATTTGCACGGTATACGACACGACATAACACGAATTCATTTCGTGTCGTGTATGGTTTGGACTTTTGGTACACGAAAGTACACGACACGAAAGTAGACGACACGAACGAATTGCCAGGTCCGCGGAGTAGGCGGGTCTAGTGGGTCTAGGCGGAGCGAAGGATATGGAGATGAGGAAGAGATGGAGTTTTGACTTTAATTTGTGACTTTTGCTTTTTGAATGTTGTTTTTTTCTCAAGACTATTGCATTAATGGAGATGAGTAAGAGATGGAGTTTTGACTTTACTTTGTGACTTTTGCTTTTTGAATGTTGTTGTTTTCTCAAGACTATTGCATTAATGTTAATGTGCTTTGTTTTGATTTTATTTTATTGATAGAGTTGAATGCTTTGTTTTGTACTTGGTATTTTCTAATAATAAAAAATGAGAATTTTTTATTATGCATAATAAAAAAGTCCCTCTCCAAAAATTTTTTTTAAAAGAATATTATTATGCATTTTGTATGCATATATAAAAATAAATAAAATATAAAATATAAAAAAAAACGCCTAGGCGCCGCCTCCAAGGCCTAGACGCTAGAATGTTCCCGTCCGCCCGCCTACTGCCTAACGCCTTTTAGAACATTGATTAACGCAATAAAAGAACATTGAATAATCCCGTCCATTCTGAATGGCCGATTCGGGCAAAAAGTATTTCGTCTCAAGCCGAAGCTGTAAACAATTATCTCCGATATAATTCCACCCAAGAGACACAAAAACACTATATACAGACTTAATAACCCTACCATAAGTTGGGCCAAAGAAACTAAGACCATTGGCCAATGTATTGAGTAATCTTGAATAGAAAAGCCCTTCCGTAATAGTATTAATAATTTGATGCTTATCATTTAACTAGATTTTTTGGCAATATGGACCCCCTGTGCAGTTTCCATTGTTTCCGATGGAGCCAAAGACTCCATATTCTTTGTTTCTGGATTATAATGGAATAAAACAAAATGACTCACTAAACTGGCTGCACTTCTTTTTCTCATGAAGTACTAGTCATTCCATGCAATTTTCAATGCAATTTTCATTTTGGATCATCCGGAAACAACCTCTCTGTGTTAAGACAGGGGTAAGGCTGCGTGCATCCGATCCCCCCTTACCCCTCTTTTTGCGGAAGCCGTTGACGCATTGGGGTATTGTTGTTGTTGTTGTTGTTGTAGTATGGACCCCCTATCCACTTCAGGTTTATTTGTAAAAATTTCCCAACAGTTGAAAAACTTTGAAACTGAAAATTTTCAGGTAGAGGAATACAAACTTTACTATTGGTGCAATATTTTCATGACCATAGTATTTGATGTTGTAACATATAACATAGGTGGCAGAGCTTATGGCGGAGAGGAGTGTACCCGAAGCAATGTTCTTAATGAGGTTAGTATTAAGATTCCTGTCGAGCAGACTCGGAACACTGTTGCTTTGTGGACGTATTTGTTTCGACTGGAAATGGCCTTTTGTGCATAGTTTCACCGAGCTGCCCTTGAAGAAAAGAGAAGCTATCCTTCAAAAATGGTCCAAGGAAACTATTCTGCTTCCTTTAAGAATGTCATTCTTGATGCTAAAAGCCATCAGTCTCTTCGTCTTTTTCTCTCGGGTAACGTTTATCATCTACTGCTGATAATTTAAGTTGAAAAGTGCTGTTTGTTTTTTGAAAGTACAACGAGAATCATAATCAGTATCTGAAAGTGCCCCTATACTACTTTTAGATTCTAATCAAGTATACATAATCAGAAGCACAAGTTGATATTTACTTTATTGGCCAATTTTTTCCTTAAAATGTAATATTCTTCGTCATAAGGTATGTAAATTAGTTATATCATCATTCCATTTTTCGGATCATCAACTGTTAGAAAGATCATTTTGCATATTAAGTCCCTTTTTCCAATTCACTCAACAGACAGATGAAAATTCAAATAATCCAGCTTGGGAAGCTATTGGATACCAAGTGGAGCCCGTCGAAAGACGCACAAAACCTGAAAAACAAAGGCCACTCGAAAAGGGAATCATCGAGATCACGAACAAAGACGAGCCCTCACTAAAAGAATCCATAATCCAGAAGGGCATACACATCACCGAGGACCCACACGAAAAAAATGTATACAAAATCAAATGCGATATCGTGATCGTCGGGTCCGGTTGTGGCGGAGGAGTCGCAGCATCAGTTCTTGGAAAATCGGGCCGAAAAGTCCTTGTCCTAGAAAAAGGCAATTACTTTGTAGCACAAGATTATTCGGGTCTCGAAGGACCATCAGTATCTGAATTATACGAATCGGGTGGGATGGTATCGACTGAAGATGGAAAAATAATGATTATGGCGGGATCAACGGTCGGAGGTGGCTCGTCAATAAATTGGTCCGCATGCATAAGAACACCGGATTATATTCTCCAAGAATGGTCTAAAACAGACATGATTTCTTTTTTTAGTACCCATGAGTATCAATCTGCAATGGATTTTGTCTGTGAAAGGATTGGTGTCACAGAAAATTGTACACAGGAAGGATTTCAAAATCAAGTACTTAAAAAGGGTTGTGAAAATCTTGGCCTAAAAGTCGAGCCCGTGCCTAGAAATACGTCGGGGAATCATTATTGTGGTTCTTGTTGTTATGGCTGCAGGAGGGGAGATAAAAAGGGGACCGACTTAACTTGGCTGGTCGACGCCGTCGAGGATGGTGTCGTAATTTTAACCGGATGTAAAGCCGAGAAATTTATCCTCGTGAGTGATGGTAATGAAAAGACTCGAAAAAGATGCCTTGGAGTTATTGCAAGTATCGAAAACAAGAACATTACAAAGAAGCTAGTTATCGAAGCAAAGGTGACGATTTCGGCGTGTGGCTCTATTTCGACGCCTCCATTGTTGATTTCTAGTGGCTTGAAAAACACAAACATAGGCAAGAATCTGCATCTGCATCCAGTTTCGTTTGTGTGGGGATACTTTCCGGAATCTTCCGAGGGATTTAAAGGTAAAACCTTTGAAGGTGGGATTTTAACTTCTTTCCACAAGGTTCAGAACCAAGAATCAGGAATCCAAGCTATAGTTGAAGCTGCACGACTTGGGCCGGCTTCATATGCCTCTTTATCCCCTTGGGTTTCGAGGCAAGGAATAAAAGGGAGGATGACGAAGTATTCAAGAACCGTTATTCTATTCGCGTTATCAAGAGATCAAGGCGTGGGAGAGGTTAAAAAGCACGGGCGTATAAAATACCGGCTAAGCGAACTGGACAAAGAGAATCTCAAGATGGGTTTGAGACGGGCTCTGAGGATTTTGATAGCGGCCGGAGCCGAAGAAGTCGGTACATTTAGAAGTGATGGGCAGAGGATTAGGTGTAAAGGGATTAAGGATGAGGAGTTGGAAGAGTTTATCGACACGGTTAGCGCGACTGGCGGGCCAAGGTCGAAATCCGAGGATTGGACAATCTACTGTTCTGCTCATCAGATGGGGAGCTGCAAGATGGGGGCGAATGAGGAAGAGGGGGGCGTCGATGAGAATGGAGAATGTTGGGAGGCCAAGAGTTTGTTCGTGTGTGATGGGAGTGTGCTCCCATCAGCGATTGGTGTTAATCCGATGGTCACCATTCAAGCTACGGCTTATTGCATTGCGAAGAGATTAGCCGACTCGTTGGCGAAAGGAGAGCTCCTTGAAGTTTCTTGCTAGTGCTTTTTTTCGTTTTCGATTCTTCGTGTGGATGCAGTTACATGTGTAGAAAATGACTGTATTGAAATGATAAGAGATGAAGGAAAAAAGAGATGCAGATTGTATTTTCTTTTTTTCCTCCCATGTAGGAATAAAGAAAGGTGGAGGGAGTTTGTGCTTAAGACTATGGTGCTAACTACAACTAATGTTATACCGATGATCGGTATCCAATTGTATTGTTTCCTTTTCCTTTGTTGGAATTGTGGGAATTTTTAAGAAGTTCAAGTCGTACTCTTTATTAGGGTTGAGCTGGGTTTCAAAACCAGACAATATTTGTTGGGCTTGGGATCGGAACCGGGTGTAGTTGGTACGGTTCGGAATATTAGCAAGAAAATTTAGGATCGAGTAAAGTCCAGATCGGCCGATCGGTCTGGTTTAGGTTTTTTCCAATGCAGTCTTAGTAGTTACTTTCATGTAAATTTTGAAATCGGAACTGAAACTGAAACCTGGTGTTGTCGGGCCGACTCGAAATTTTAGTAAAAAAAACTGGGACACCATTAGAGGTCTTCATAAATTCCCATTTTTGATGCTTCATGCTTTTAGAGTATTATTACTATATAGTATCTATTGAGAAATAAGAATTTTTATGAGAATGATAGTCTATCACTAAATTATAATTTTAATCATGTGAATGTAAATAGTTTTATTTTTTAAATTGTCATATACACTTGACCAAAGAGATTCGTATCCAATATCTGCCCACCCAATAGAGGTCGTGGCACCACTTAGGTGCCAACCTCACTTTAAGCTAATCCTTCGTGATGTGAATGAAATCGAGTTCAGTTCAGCATATCTCAGTACAAATCAATTCAATGCAGTTCAATTCAGTTCGGTTCAGTTCATATTTAAAATCAATATTATTATTATTATCAATAATATTATATATAATACTTATTATAATTATTTATTTTAGTAATATTACTATTATCGTTTTATTGTTGTAATATGATAAATAATTAATATTGTTGTATAATAGGATTAATTGCTAGAAGTATTATTGATATTAATTACTATTATCAATAATTTTAGTTATAATAATAATAATTATTATTATTATTATTAGTATTATTATTATTTTGTTGTTGTTGTTATAATATAAGTAATAGTTATTGTTGTATATATTGTTATCTAGTTTTATTATTAATATCAATATTATAAATAGTATTATATATAACTTTTATATTATTAATAATCTCATTACTGTTATTATTATTGACATCAATATTGTCAATAGTATTACATATAATTTGTGGTATTATGAATAATTTTATTATTATTATTATTATTCTTATATTATCACTATTATTATATAAATAATTTTTTTGTTGTTGTATTTTTTTATATGTGATATTATTATTATTATTATTTTTATATCAACATTATCAATAATATTATATATAATTATAATTATTCTTATTGTTGATATATATATATATATATTAATTATTATTCTTCTTAATTATTATTACGAGAAAATTATCAAATTGGTCCCGTATGTGGGACCAATTGGCCAAAAGAACCCATCTGTCTCCGGCGGAACAAAAAACCCCACATCTCCCGCCTACTTTAGCCAATTTAGTCCTCCGTCGCCGGCCGAATTATTTTCCGGCCACCGGAGCTGACGTGGACGACACGTGGCAAAAAAATATAAAAACCTAAATAATATAAAAAAATCTAAAAAAAATTAAAAAATCTGGAATATTAAAAAACCTAAATTTAAAAAAAATTAAAAAATCTAAAAAAATTTAAAAATAAAATATAAAAAATTTAAAAAAATTAAAATCTAAAAAAATATAAAAAAAATATATAAAAACCTAAATAATATAAAAAAATCTAAAAAAATTAATTTTTAATTTAATTTAATAATAGAACCTTAGCTAATTATTTTTTCTGAAATATTAATATACATATATTAGAATTTTTTATTTATTTTTTAATTTTATAATACTGAAAAGATTTTTTTTTTCAGAAAAAAAATCTTTTCAGAAAAATAAAATAAAAAATTCTAATATATTTATATTAATATTTAATAATTAAAAATTAATAACTTGTTTTCTATTTTTTTTTAAAAAATTTTACGATTTTTCAGATTCTTTAAATTTTTTTAGATTTTTTTAAAAAAAAATAATTTTTTTTATATTATTTAGGTTTTTATATTTTTTTAAAGTTTTTTTAGATTTTAAATTTTTATTTTTTTTTAATTTAGGTTTTTAATATTCCAGATTTTTTTATTTTTTTTTTAGATTTTTTTATATTATTTAGGTTTTTATATTTTTTTTGCCACGTGTCAGCCACGTCAGCTCCGGTGGCCGGAAAATACTCCGGTCGGCGCGGGGGACTAAATTGGCTAAAGTAGGGGGGAGATGTGGGGTTTTTTGGTCCGCCGGAGACAGATGGGGTTTTTTGGCCAATTGGTCCCGTACATACGGGACCAATTTGATAATTTTCTCATCTGTCTCCGGCGGACCAAAAAACCCCACATCTCCCCCCTAGTTTAGCCAATTTAGTCCCCCGCGCCGGCCGGAGTATTTTCCGGCCACCGGAGCTGACGTGGCTGAAACGTGGCAAAAAAAAATATAAAAACCTAAATAATATAAAAAAATCTAAAAAAAATAAAAAAATCTGGAATATTAAAAAACCTAAATTTAAAAAAAAAATAAAAATTTAAAATCTAAAAAAACTTTAAAAATATATAAAAATCTAAATAATATAAAAAAAATTTAAAAAATTTTAAAAAATCTAAAAAAATTTAAAGAATCTGAAAAATCGTAAAAAAATTTAAAAAAAATAGAACCTTAGGTAATTATTTTTAATTCTGAAATATTAATATAAATATATTAGAATTTTTATTTTATTTTTAATTTTATAATTCACTTCAGCAAAGTTCAATTTAATTATTATTATTATTATTATTATTATTCAGTAACTCGAGTTCAGCAAAATTCAATTCAACCAAATTCAATTCCACAAAATACAATTCAAAAGAACAAAGCGTTAATAGAAATGAAATTATCTAGTCAGTGACAATATTTTTGTGATTCGAACTGTATTTGATTTTTATAGTTGATACAAACAATGTATTTATTAAAATATAAAAGAAAGAAGCAGAAGTATAAAAACAGGTAGAGCTGTAATTCGGGCCAGGCGGCTCGCGATCTCGCCCGGCTCGAATTTAGCTCAACTCAGCTCGTTTAGTTAAACGAGCCGAGTTCGGGCAGAGGTTCCGGCTCGTTTAATTAAACAAACCGGCTCGACTCGACTCGTGAAATTAAACGAGCCGAGTTCGGGCAGAGATTTGGGCTCGATTAAGTGTAAAATTAAACGAGCCAGCTCGTCCGACCCGTTAAAACCGGCTCATTTAGCTAAACAAGCCGTCTCGAATCGACTCGTGAAATTAAACAAGTCGAGTCCGGGAAGAGGTTTAGGCTCGATTAGTTAAACGAGCCGGCTAGACTCGACTAGATTAACCTCGGCTCGTTTAGTGCCTGACTCGAAACTCGACTCGCTCGGCCCGAAATACAGCCCTAAAAACAGGGTTGGAGGTACTTTAAAGCCAGAAACCGTGCCATCCACTCCACAGGGCGGTCGAGTCAAGCCATGTTGAAGAGAACTTGATTTTTAAATAAAAATAAATTTTTTTGCAAGTTTATTTTATTTGTAATATAAAAATAATCGTTATTAACATTATTATGCAAGATAAATTATTAATTGCATAAATATTACATAATCATCATACATTTAATAAAAGAAGAGGCAGTGGGGGGCAGGTAGCCACGAAACGGATGCGACCCCTTGAGGCAGAGCGGGCCAAACATGGCGGGTCGGTAGTCGCCAAAATTACCATCCATACAGAGTAAAAAAGACAATGACAAGCAAGCACCGCATCCCAGGAAGAGGAATTATTAATTACTGATGTGTTTACAGCTTTAAAGCAGCCATAATCTTATATATCGAAGATACCAAAATTCATGACTAACTTTCTTTTATATGAAATCAAGAATGACCAAAACCTTCTCCACAGACCAATGTGGAGATTGCAAGAGTTTAAAAGCCACAGTCCCGTCTGTTTTCGCTTCTCAAATAAATCGATGAATATAAAATTTTCCCCCAAAATGAAACGTGAAAGAAAAAACGAGATTTCTTTAGCTTGCTATGGCTTTGACTGCCTTCTCAGCTGCATCGTCCAAATCTTCAGCAGTAATCAAAGTCATGCCACTTTCCTGTAACCATGAAAAACCGAATTCAGAAGAAAAATCGACTACGTGATTTCGTGTTAAAAGAATTGTGATTTCAAATTCACCTTCAAAATTCTTTTTCCTTGGTCGACATTGGTGCCTTCAAGACGGACAACCACAGGTACTTTCAGTTGAACCTAGAATAGAAGCATAACATTGTTCATTATGGGATATTCTGAATTTTACTCAAATTTAAAGACAGACATTACTCACAAATTCATCCAATTAATGCATCTTTTGTTATTACCAGTTTCGCAGCATTCACGATTCCACTGGCTATCACGTCACACTTCATAATTCCTCCAAATATGTTGACAAGAATAGCCTTCACTTTCTCGTCGGAAGTCAAGATTTTAAAAGCTTCCACAACCTGATCAGTATATTAAAATAAAAACAATTAAAATATGACAAAAACCCTCTATGAAAATATACAGTATTCCATTTTGTCTAAATTAGCAGACTGATATATTATTTCCCATATTCCAATATATCCACTCATATGACTTGAGATGATTTAGAGGGAAAAGAATCTATAGCATCAGAAAGATTTTATTTTAAAGAAAAAAAGGGGTTAATTACAAAAAGTACCCTTGAGGTTTGATCTAATTACAAAAAAAAAAAAAAAAAAAACAGCCAACTTTCAAATTACTAAAAATACCCAAGATTTTATTGTCTTACATCTACCCATTATATTTCAAAATCCACCTTCACGGTAATAATCACATTTATAAAAATACTACAGCTTGCTCCTTAATTTGGATAAGCAGGGGGGTTTACGTAATTAGGTCAACCCTCAAGGGTAGGGGCGTCAATCCTGACCGGACACGAGGACACGACCTAAACCCAACTTGAAATTACTGAGAGAAACCCGAACTCAAACACGACATGAACATGACTACTCAAATCTGACACGAGTTGACACGATGTTGCCAATTTATCTTAAGATGCATTTATATTACTTTTTACCTAACTTTGAAGCATTTTGAACATAACCCGAAACTGAACATGAAGACTATGTGACCCCAATTGCCACCCCTACTCAAGGGTATTTTTTGTAATTATCACAAAAGAAAAAAAAAATCAGAAGTACCTGGCCTTCAGATGCATTTCCCCCAACATCGAGAAAATTGGCAGGAGTTCCTCCATGCAGCTTAATTATGTCCATTGTGGCCATAGCCAATCCAGCACCATTCACCATGCAACCGATTTCTCCATCTAAGCCAATATAATTCAAGTCGGCTTTTGCTGCAGTAACCTATGTTTTTCAAAAATGCCATATCATCATCATCATCAACAACTGCACCATAATCCAAACCAAGGTTCTAAAACTCGGGACTCGGGACTCGATCGGCGATATGGGGAGTGGGGAGTTTTCAATTACTCAGGGATTAATCAGGAATTAACCGGAATTAATCGGATAGGGTACATTTTAATATAATAATATGCTGAATAATATAATTTGATATTAATAACAAAAAGTCTATAATATCTATGAAAAGCCAAAAAAAGGGCAGGTGAAAAGTGCAAAATGAAATAACTTGGGGACATCCTGTAATTGATTAATATTAAAAAATGAAAAGGATACTCAACTCGCCAGCCGTCCGGGTCCCGAGTTCTCGTCGAGTACTCGGCTAAACTCGCCGAGTTTTAGAACACTGATCCAAACTATGTTGGGGCCAACGGAGTGAAGAATACAGTGCCAGTTGATGGTCTAACATTACTATAAATTCATGCAAAAAAACTAAGTAGCAAAGATTAATGACGGATCCCTTCGTATCACAATCTTCATATGAAGGATAAATGAGATGAAAATTCCAAACTCGTCACCATCATCGTTTTTTCATTTGCACGGAAAATATCATGAGAGGATGATGAGTTATGGTGAATAAACATCCAGTAAACAAACATTTATTAGCTTCTCTAAAGGCCAGGTGCATGAAGGCAGATTTACAAAGAAAATAATACCTCCCGGGGATCTTCTTGTGTTGGATCACGCAGAGTAAATATCTCTTTCTGACGGAAAGCAGCATTATCATCAAAGTTGAGTTTTGCATCAGCAGCTACTAACTGGTTATCAGCAGTCTCAGCGATAGGATTGATCTGTTACAAAACAGTTAAATGAATTAGAAACAAAAATCTAAGGGATGATTCAAAAGTACCCTTGAGGCTCACCTAATTGCAAAAAGAACAATTAACTTTTAAAATTACACCCGAGGTTTAATTTAGTGTTAAAAAAATTAAGGGGATAACTGTAATTCTGGGGGAAAATAAAATTTAGGAATGTTATTGTAATTTTAAAAGTTAGATGGATATTTTTTGTAATTAGGTCATAGGTCAAACCTCAAGGGTAATTTTGTAATTAACCCAAAAGTTGATGCAAGCTAGTGCCACCTTAAACATAGAGACCAGTGAATGGTTTTATAAGAGAAAAAGAAAACACTTCTGAAAGAAATTAAATCCAGTTTGTCACCTCCAACATTGTGCAGTCACATTTGCAGAAAAGTTCATACAATTTCTTCACTTGTTCAATTGAAGTGCTTCTATCAGCCACCTTGGGAGATAAACCATCAACTACCTTGGCGGCATCCTCATCAGTAATTCCGGTGAAAACATCAATAGGCACCTGGACCAGAAAAGTTATAAAACATCGATTAGTAAAACAAATGACATTGTACATCCAAAAGAAATTTTTCTACAACACAGATGGATCTCAGAATAGCAAAAGGGAATCTAAGTTATCTAACCTTTACAATAAGTTCTGGATGTTTCTCTGCAAGATCTTCGATACTGGTTCCTCCCTTTTTACAGGATATAATAAGCTGCATGATATAGATGACAACACATGGCTCAGCAGATTGACATTTTTACTAAGAATGTCACACGTTCATTCAACATATTACCACAACACAACTTTACAATTGTAGCCAAGATTACACAGTGTTCCTGAATGTAGGGGACTACTTGAACACAAGTATTTTCTCTACCATCTGGTTTTCGGTTGATTATTAGCATGTATGCACACTGTGGTCTGTGGCAACAGAAAGTGTGGTTTGTGAATCATAATTACGTCTACCAACTGTGATGAAAAGATGAAATTCCATATTAGAGGGTTTACTAAGGACATTTGAGCTCTAATAGAAAAATCATTACAAATGCATGATAAAAGAACAGAACATTAGCCTAACTAGATTTTTTTAGCAAGTATGTGATCTGGAAGCTTTCTTGTAAGGTCACTACATTCTGTGGAACTTACAGGACCAGCAGATATACGATCTTTAAGAACTTAATCTTTAGGAACTTACAGGACCAGCAGATATACGATCAAGAGTAATGGCAAAGTACATCTCATTGACAAGGGATAACTTCTCAGCCAAATACACCTGGAAAAAAGAAAAAGAAAAAATCAATCTTTCACAGGATCACCTTATGGACACATAACAAAGGACTGAAACTTGCGATATAAAATACAACAGCAAATGTTTACTAGAGAAAATAGAGTAAAAGATCATCATATGATAAACTATCTTAGAATATTTAATTTTTTACAGAAACAAGCAAAAATGACTTTATTTTGCAGTGGAAATATACAGGCAACCCTAATTCTAACTCAAAAAGACGACAAATGTAGATATTTTACACCACTAGTCAAGGATTATGGTGCAAATATGAGGAGAATAAACGACGTAACGATAAACAAACCATGCAATTGTATTTATCAAAGTATAAAAAGAAGAAACTAAAGCAAAAATCAAGCAAGTTCAGTAAAGAAACAGTTTCGAATCTAGACAATACATGATAAGGTCTCTCAGGTGTTCTTAATGAATATAGTTGAAGTATTTAAGTACCAATTAATATTGACAGCATTTATAATAATTAAGAAGTGACTTCAGATAGCACTCGATAATCCTCCATCACATCATAAGCTGACTAGTTATACAACTAATAAGAAGAAGAAGAAAAAAGACGGGGAAATTTCGAACCAAAGCTCAATAAGAACGAATATTAAACAACACAGAGAGAATATTTATGGGTTTCAGCCACGAGTGTAAGCCTACATGTACTTGAATTTTCATAATCAAAGTACATAATCAATGCCAAACCTTGCTGACAACTTTTCCTTGAGGTCCAGTTTGCTTAGTAACAAGTACCTGCCCGAGCATTTTCCCTGAAAACATAACTTCATATTATCAAAGCTCTTTTGAAGTATACAAGTTCTGCAACAGAAACAAAATATTCCGCCAAACTCTTGATGCTAAAATACATGTCCCAGTTTCCTTTTGAATAGTGTCATGACTAGCTGTTAATATAGGTCATCTTAAGATAGGGAGGTACTATATTGTTCCACCAGATTAAGGAACGGCTAGCTGTTAATAACATGCAATCTTGTTAGTTTGTCCCCGACACAATTCTCTTGCGGAAAATGAAGGAGGAAAAGTGTGTTGTGCGTGGGGGGGGGGGGGGGGTTTATAAATGGTCAACCTGAGCGGTTTTATAATCCAGCAACCAAAACTACATTAAACATTGATGTGCAGATTTTCAGTTATCCTTTTAACCCTATTCAACTACAGTGGTGCAGAAAAGATGCAAAGCATAAATGGAGAGATATTAAAAGGAGTAACATTGTGCAAGTAGTTGCACCCACATTAAAATTCCACAAAGCATAAATGGAGAGAGATTTAAAGGAGTAAAATTGTGCAAGTAGTTGCACACAAATTAAAATTCCACAATGCTTCTAGAATTTCCTTATAAACTGCAGAAGGTTGCATATCCTACCAGCTATATCCTCAACTTGGTCAGCCTTTACAATATGAACTCCCCCTTGGAGACCATTCTTGAATGTTCCCAGCCCTCGACCACCAGCAAGGATTTGCGACTTCACCACCACCTACGTCACAAAAAAGTTGCTTCAAGAAATTATTTAGTTCTAAACAATGTATGCCAAAAAAACAAAAGGCCCACAAAATTCTTCCGTGGTAGATTCCACAAAAACTGTTCTAATCATCAAATAACAAAGTACTAAAAATGAATATAATATTATGCTTGCACTACCTCACTCTGGTTAGGAAATACTTCTTGCAAAACCTTCCTAACTTCATCAACAGAACCAACTGCCACACCTTTCGGAACGTTGATTCCATGTTTGCTCATCAACTCCGCTCCCTGACATCAATATGTTAACAATTCAGATAATTCTTTCGCACATCACTCATTACGCCCCCAAGCTTGCAACCCCCCGCGACTAAGCCCAAATCCAATAGACTTAAATTCCCAACACATACTTGTCAGAAACACAGAATACACACAAAAAAAAGGGACGCGGATCACGATTAAAACTTCAAAATAGGCGGCCGAGGTGCGAGTATGTGAGTGTAAAAATAACGATTGGGTGGCAGGGGTTGACACCTGATATTCGTGGATGTTGAGGCGGCGAAGCTGCTGCTGTTGCCATTTCCCGGCGACGGAGATGGAGCGACTGGCGAGTTTCCCTAACAATCCTCTCACCATTTCTTCCTGTATCCTTTTTCGTTCCTGGAGATCTTTTGGTGCAAGATCGAACTGGAATATAGATATTCAGGAATAAGGAAAATTTTATGCAGCAGGAAACCTAATCGGAAACCGAGAAAGGGGAAGGGGGAAAGAGACTTGCCTTCCGCTAGTGTATGGATTAGTTTATAAATTAATTCATAAATTAATATATTAATTATTAATTATTTTTTTGCAGTTAAATTATGTAATATCAAACACATTACCTTTTAAAATATGACTTTTTTTAGTGAGAGTTAATTTTTAATATCAAACCATAAAATTAACCAGTTATATATTTCATTCATAAGAATATAAGTTATTGATATTATTCTTATTAAAAAAATTAAAATATTCTTATTTTTCATGAGCAGCGATCGTGTCTTTGTCCACGGTTGCTGCACGCGATCTCTATCCACCGTTAGGGATGGCAACGGGTCGGGTCAGGTGCGGGTTTCATACTCCCCAAACCCACACCCGAAATCACCACCCGAACCCAAACCCAAACTCAAAGACTGTTTGGGTGGCAAAACAACACCCACACCCACACCCATTGGGTTCGGATTTTTTCACCCAAACCCGCAGCTTGATCAGGCAGAATCAAAATTCAAGTTTGGTGCTCATCCAAATTCAAATTTGATAAAATGAAAAATGTAGCATAATGTAACATAGTTTGCAAATGTCAATAGAATAATAAAATAGTTTACAAATGACAATACAATAATAACATAGTTTAACATAGTCTTCAACATAAACTCTCAAGAAATTAAATTACAATAACATACAATTAACATAGGCAGAGTGAGTCATGAGATGTGTAGGAAAGGAATGGGTGAAAAGTGAAAATTCTAATTTACACTTATATATACATAGGGTAATTTGGTAATTTAACATATAACTGGGCGGGTGTCTGGGTTTCGGGTGTGGGTTTGAGTGATCCCAAACCCGCACCCGTAATATCGGGTGTCGCCCAAACCCAAACCCAAGCCCAGTCAACTCGGGTTTCGCCCATTGACTTGGGTTCGGGTTCGGGTGGGCCCCATGGGTTTGGGCTTTCCTGCCATCCCTATCCACCGTTGCAGCGATCATGTCTTTACCCACAATCACTGTAGACTATTGTTGTAGGTCACAAGTCGTCCAGGAACAAGTCTAGAGGGGGTGAATAGACTTGTTGAAACTCTTAAACTCTTTTTCACTAAGAGTGAGTTTCTTCAGCTGATAGGTAAACAAATGACTTGGAGTCGTTTGTTCTTTAATATATGCGGAAGTCAGCTGATGACGAATATAAAGCAACTAATGAAACACTTAACAATGAATGCAGCAGTTAAAGTATGATGCAATAAAACAGTAAAGTACGCAGGCAATTATAGTGGTCTCAGAGGTGGGGTAATCCTCTACTAATCCACTTTTCTCCAAACCAGTTGGAGATGAATTCACTATAATTCTCAACCAGTGATAAATATTACAGTGATTCAAACAAAACTACAACAGCTTCCAACCAGTGGAAATCCGTGCCGTTGTACCACACTTGACTGTCTTGCACCTCTTGATCCTCGATCCTTGGATGCCTTTACAGTCTCTTAACTTCAACCAGTGAAGTACCCCGAACTCAAGATTATAGACAAGAGTTTTTGTCTTCTCCAACTAAGAGCTTCTTTAAGTATGAACTTTTAGAACCGCTCTTTTCTCGATGTTGTATTTCGCTTTTTGATAGCTTGAATGCTTTTGATCGCTTGAAAGTATGTTAACACCGATTCTCGTAAGGTAAGGTCTGGTATGCTCAGCTTCAAATCTTCAGAAATATATAGGTCACGATCTCTGAGCTTTTCCTTATAGCCGTTGCAAGTCTTTTGAACAAATCCGTCCGTTGGAGGGAAACTTCTTTGTTAAATCTTTTCTGAACGTTGCAAGGCTGGATTCCCATATTTTAATCTATCTTCCGACCGTTGTGAAGACTCTGCATGTGATGCGCCGAATCTTTTGAATATAAAACGATTAAAGTCTTCAAGGTGGGTCTGGATGATTTATTTAAATCATATCTCTTGCGGGAATCACTCCAATTTGTCTCTTCACGTTGCATGTGACTTTCCGTAATACTTGACTTTTCAACGCATGCTGACGTGGACTTGGAGTACTTGGCTGACTTCGACTAGGCTGATGAGTAGTTAACATCTCTGCAGTTTGGACCTCTCTGATGTTCACTGTTTATGACTTGACTGATCAGGTGACTTGTCTGAGGTACCTTGGCTGTAGTCTGGTAAAACATCCCTGATAATTTTTGTTGACCAGAACTACTCTGACTTGACTCGGCTGATCCTCTCTGATGGACTTAGCTGCACTTAGTACTTAGCCGATTTTTAGCCTAACTTATTTTTGGCCTATAGAAGATACTCATTTGGTTCTTCTTTACATTTGCCAAGTTTTATACTTAACATATTTGGCCTATGGAAGATACTCATTTGGTTCTTCCTTACATTTTTGCCAAGTAATAAACATTTGAATTTATACTGATGACATCATCAAAATCTAACAAGTATTCCTAACAAATTCCCCCTATTTTGATGATGGCAAAACTTTAAATAAGTAATCAAATGCAAAAGTCTGCACTTAGGTGCAAGACACAAAATCAAACTCAGTCTTGTTTTGAGACAACTGTGAGTTGTCATTCAAATGACTGTTATATATTAATTTTCTGTTGATTACAAGTACATGGCTGAATTTTACAAGAAAATTTTCAAGTATATAAATCATTACAAGTACAAAGTAAGTGAAAGTCATCTGCCTCTTCCTCTGCCTCTTCGAATAGGCTGTTTGGCAGGTCTGAAGGGTTTAGCTCCGATTGGTCTTGTTTTGATTGGGCAAGACCATACTTCCTCTTCACGACAAGGGCTGCGAAGTCTTGCTCTTCTTGGGATGAAAATTTGTTCTCAAGACATAGCTTCTTGATTTTCCTTTGAAGCGCAAGTTCATCCAACGCACCTCCTCTTTCCAAAGTAGGAGGGACTTTGGCACTAAATGGAGGGATCATGGGATAAGCGTTTAGTTTCTCAGCATGTTTCTTCAGAATAGTCCAGAGTTGCGGATGAGCTTCTTCCATGAAATTTATGAAGATCTGCTGTGGGGAGAGATTATCATCCTGGAGTATTTCCCAGATGTAGTAGTCTCTGATAAACTTCTTTCTTGCAGATCCCCACATTGCCAGGGCTTCATATGGAACAAAATCCTCCACAAACCACAACTCATTTCCTTCCCACTCTAGAGTAGGCTCAAAACCTCTTCTAGTCTTCCTCTTTTTGCCTTCAGGCTGGTCAGCCTGTTCTTCTGGGTCGGCTCCTCCCTTCCTCTTGGCTGAGGATGTCCCAGCAGTGATCATCTGGACATCCTGCCTTTTCTTCAATCTAAACTCCTTCCTTATCTCTTCTTGATCATTTCCTTCCCTCTGAATTCTATCTTCCCCCTTTTTGCCAGCATCAACTAGGGTAGTCAATTGCTGCTCTATTCTGCTCATCCAATCAGACATGCCAAATGGCATTCTGTTGTTGGTAGGGGGAGGAGGCTGAGGAACTTCTCTCTGCAGCAAAGTGTCAAGCTTTGCATTGATGGTTTGGAGGTCAGGAGTGACCTGAGATGCCAGCAGTTCTCCAATCGTATCTTTCACTATCTGCCTGATCAGCTCAGTCACGACAGTTGAGATCTGAGCGGGTGGAGAATGCTCGCCTGAGCCTTCTGCAATTGAAGCACTGGACTGCAAGCTCCGGTCTGCAGCTGGTACTCCAGATGGGGTCTTCTCTGGGGTCCCTGATCTGGAGTCCTCAGCTAACTCCGCGTCTAGGCTGGTGTACCGGGCAGGTACCACAGTCCTATCTGCAGCTTCTTGTGTCGGCTCTGGCTCCGGCTCCTTTTCTTCTTCTGCCTTCTCTTCCTCTTTCTCCTTTTCTTCTTCAATATTTTATTTTTCTTTTTCCTCATTCTTTTCTTTTTCTTTTTCTTTTTCAGCTCCTTCATCTC
The DNA here is from genome assembly GCA_033398695.1 of Orobanche coerulescens. Lineage (NCBI taxonomy): Eukaryota > Viridiplantae > Streptophyta > Magnoliopsida > Lamiales > Orobanchaceae > Orobanche > Orobanche coerulescens. The sequence continues at coordinate 20,277,318 of CM065801.1, forward strand.
CTCCTTCATCATCATCCTCATCATCATCATCATTATTGTTATCATCACCCTTCTTCCTATCTTTTTCTCCTTCATCCTCGTCATCCTTTTCTTTTTCATCATTATCCTCCTCTCCTTCATCCTGTTCTGCTTCTTCTCCTTCTTCTTCTTCTTCTTCATTCAACTCTTCTGTCTTCTCAACTTCCTCAGGTTGATTTTCAACTAAAATCTTTTCTTCTTTTATTCTCTCTTCCTGCTCTTCTTCTTCATCGTCTAAAACAACAACTTCTTCATTTTCTTCTCCATCTACCTCCTCAATCCTTATTTCCTTTTCAACTTCCTCCTCAACAGCTTTCTCATAGGATCCATCAAAAATACCAAGCATAATGGAATGGATGAACTGGTCCATGTTGGTTTTAAAATTTGACATGAACCAGTCCTCCTGAAGGATCAAAATTGTATCTGATGTTTTACAAAAATCTATCAGCACATCCTCCGTGGCTTGGGGATAGTCCCAACCACAAGTGTCAATGAAAGTTTGAAGTTTGACAAAAAATAGGGATTTCAAAAATTTCCATTCTTCAAAAACTTCAAGGAACGATTGTTTTAAGGCTAGAGGTTTAACAAGTTGTAATTGTTCGATGGATAGATTGAAAACATTATTTTCAAATAGGTTGAATGTATAATTGGCTTCAGGGATTGAAATAATTAGACCTGCTTCTTCTTCCTCAGAGATGTAGGCTGGGGTGAAGACAGCCACAATTTGAGTCTCGAGGGTGCACAGGCGGGTGGTCTTCCAGGGTAGGTGACCTGGCTGCAGGGCTAGCATGATGATCTGACTGCTCTTCCTCACTAAACTGCAGTCTCCTGGGCCTCTTGGGAGAGGGTTCTGGTGATGATTGCATGATCGATGGCTCTCCAGGGGCTGGTCCCCTTCTCTTAAACCGGACTGCTATGGGAGTGTTATCGGACTCAGAGTCTGACTCGACTGCAGTTGGGTTGTCAGCTGCAGGTCGGTCCGACTCTCCTGACGAATAATATCTCGGGTAGGGCCTTGTGTCAGGTAGCTCTTTCAACATCTGAGCTGCTCTCCTTGTGCCTCCCAATTTTCTCAGCGTCTCTTGGTCTAGATGACCAAGTCTTTTGTTGGGGTGGAAGGGGTCAGTACTTTCCTTCGTCATTCCTGTCTTTTCCAACAACCAACTCAGCTGCGTTCCAAACGCCAGCTTTGTCTTAAATCTCTTCTCATCAACAAGCCATTCGGCTTTGTTGACCTCTCGAACGAGTTGCCTAAATATGTAATCTGCCCAGTCAATTTCTTCATCTTGAATTAGTGCTCCCAGCACCATGAACTTCGCCGACGACAGTTGATCATAACTGCCGGCCATCCCCATGATTATTTTGTTGGTTATGTCCAACGCAAAACGATAAACTCTCTTAATCTCACTCCTCTTGGCAGTGAGTTTCAGTTTTTTCGGCAAATTCTCCACCTTGATCTTCTTCCAGGTTTCGGCAGTAGACTGTTTGAGTGCTTCGACGGCTATGCCGCGGTGCTTCATACCTAAAACTGTACGGATCGACTCTCGAGATATGTCGACTTGTCTTCCGCCGACTGTGCTCCGAATTCCATCTTGAATTATACAGGCTTCGCGATAGAACGCGATAACATCCTCCTTGTACAGATGATGAGGGTTGATGTCCAGGAATGGGTAGATCCCATTGAGCTTCATCACGCGGATTAGGTTAAGCACGTCGTAATCCTCCAGATTAGCTTCCAATTGTAATACCCGTAATTTTGATCCCCGGAAATTTTCTATTTTTGGCGGAAGTCTATTTTGACGACTTTCTTGGGACCGTTTCGTCATCCTGAGAATGATTAATTCTACACTTTTTGTCATCCGAGTTCGTTTCGGTATCGTTCTGTTGAATTCCGTGTTCTTTAGCGACTTTTCCACGTATGAGTTCGACTTTGTTAAATCACCATAAATTCTTGGAAACTCCAAAAATTCTGAATCTTTGCAATATTATAGATCATCGAGTTAGCTTTCCAATGGTTCAAACGGTGAGTCAATCGGAGTCCGGACGAGAGAGTTATGGTCATTTTAGCTCCCCCGCTCATTTCTCAGTTATTGGCGATCATCGCCGACCGAACTTCGGCCGTGTCGTCCGACACGGCCGTGCCGTACTCGTCCGGAAATGCCGGAGTTTACGCCACAGGACCCGGCCGTGTCGTGCAGCGCGAGTCGAACTCTTCCGGATAAGCGAGCCGATCGCCCGGGCCCGACCGTGTTCGGGACACGGTCGAGTCATCTTGAGTCATTTGTCGGACGGGTCACTATCGGCAGGCCCTCCGCGCCGCGACCATGTCAAGCAGGACACGGTCGAGTCCCTGTCGTCCAGTTGCGCGCCACGACCGTGCCGATCGGCACGGGCCGTGTCCGACAGGGTAGTCAACCCCTATAATTGTTTTTTTTTTGATCATTTCAGCTCATTTCTTCCCCATTTCTTCACCTACAACCGAGAGAGAGAGCTTGAGGGAGGGATTTCCTTCACAAATCATTTGAGTGTTTGATTTTCTTCATCTCCTTTCGATCGGGAAGCCCGGATAATCGATCTAACGCGTGTTCCTTGGATCATAGAGCTTGGATATTCAAGAGGTAATTTCTTCGACATCTTGACTTCTCGATTTTGTGTGGGTATTGACGTTTTGGATGATTAAATCATGGTGTATGGTGTGATATATGCGTGATTATGGACATGTTTGAGTATTCACCGGATTATTGAAAGATTATTCAAGTACACTTTGAATTTTGTGTTGGATTTTGGGGGTTTTCGTAGATTCGTCCGTTTTGTCCGATTAAAGCTTGAGAACCTTGAGATTTTGATATATATCTCTACCGTATGAGTGTTTTCTTCCGATTTTACGGGTTAGATTGGGCCGTTTTCGGACTTGTGAGAGTTTGGGCGATTTCCCAACCTTTAGTTATCCACTCGTATATTTTCTTGAATCGTAGACGAGTTTCGGGAGTCTCTTCGTGTAATTTGAGTATGGATAATTAATTGTCATATTCCTTGCGAATCGTTTAGGTGCCGGAAGCGCGTTCTCGTACCTACCGAACTCATACCTTTCCTCCGTTCGATTTCTCGATGTCTCAAAGGCAAGTATACATTTATGATTGTACGTTCTCGACTTTGAAAGTATGAAATATTGATGGTGTGATTATTTCTAGCCACTCCGGGACGGGCCTATGGTCCTCTGAGGGTTTCGTAGCCTCTGGTGCGATTCCATGGTTGATATGAACGAACCGTTTCTACGGCATTCATATGAAATAATGTTGGCATGTAATGAACGAACCGTTTTGACGGCATTCCTACATGTAACGGCGTATGATATGAGCACCGTTTCTACGGCATTCACATACATCTTGAGATTTTAGTCATTAGGAATACTAGTCTTAAATTGATGAATTGACGGATATTGATGAATTGACGGATTACATTTACTTTATTGTCGAGGAGTATTATGTTTCATATTGTTATACTTGCACTAGCTATTCGACGGCTAACCCCTTTATGGGGAAATACGTTTCATGTATTTCGTGTTCCGGAGAGAGCGGACGGTGGGTACAGTCGGCATGAAGATGATGGGCAAGTGTGATACCGTGGTTTGTCTCCTGTTATTTTCTTGGATTCCTCCATTCGGTGTTGTTGTCTTGGAATGGATTTTTAAATACTCGAGTATTGTATTTGATTTCCTTGATGTTCCGGCTGTGTTGCGAGGTATTGATTTGTGCGGTGATGTATATGGTTTCATTGGTTATGGTTTTGAATACCATTTGTATCGTCTTTCTTTCCACTGTATGTAGACCTTCTCGGTCAAGTTTATAGTTCCGCGTATGTTTAGCCTTGTGGGTCCCACGGCGGGGCTCACGGCGCTGTAGTATACCCTGAATAACTTGGGGTGTTACGAATATGGTATCGGAGCTTAGGTTTATGGATACCTAGGTGTCGGTCTTTTGGGTCGATTAGTCGGCATTTGCCCTGATATCACTACTCTGCCATCATCACGGTGCGACCGGTACTTGTAAGTCCTCTCACTCTTCTTGTATTTTTCTTAATCGTTTCGTTTATAGCTTGGTATTCTTGGGAATTGGTCACTTCGAGAATGTGCGATTTGGATTATACTTACGCACGTATGTGCCCTTCGAATGTTGGTGAAAGTAGGAAGAATCGTGGTGTGATCACGGACGTGAACTCTTTCTTGAGATTTTGTTAAATTGCTAATTACGATATTGGTGTGTAACGGTATTATGTTGAGACTTTGTTTAGGAGTCGCATGCTAGTATCACGGAGATCTTCGACTTCACCGACTGTAAGTATGTTGTTCGGATTATTCGATAATTCTTGGTTATCTTGGTGATTTTGGATTTTCCGTTGAAATGTTGTTTGTATGCAGTGATTGTAAGTTTGAGTACGAAACTTATTTTTAAGGGGGTAGAGTGTAATACCCGATTTTCGGATATATTTTTTTCGTTTATATATTGGATATCGTGGATGGTTAATTATGCTCGAGGACGTTGTGAACATTTGAAAATGTTATTGAATTGAGTATATGTATTGATTTTGCCGTATGCTCGTATTTGGTATGTCATGACTTTGGACAGAATTGTTGAAATTGGCTAAGTATGGAATTATTACATACGTTAATAAGGTGAGATTACGTACGTAAGATTGGCATGGTTACGTACGTTAAGGCTAAGGTATTACGTGCGTAACGAAGGCATCGGACGTAACCGAGTCTGGTCGGCGGTGGGACCTGTTTGGCAACTTTCGAGAGGATGTTGTGGTGAGCCAACGTCGTGTTACGTGCGTTATACGGGGCGTGTTACGTCGTAACACAACCATTATCTTGTAGCAAGTCAATGGTATATTAAATGCGTTATATGGTATGGGTTACATACGTAATGGACTGCACGGAATGAGACAGTGAGATGGTTACGTACGTTATGGATATTGGATTACGTACGTTAAAGTTGTTACGTACGTTAAGAAAGGACACTTACGTACGTAATGAGAGTGCAATTTATATATTGAAGTGTTGCTTTTCATTTCTCTCACGATCCTTTGAGATATTTCTCTCCAAAACTCATCCCTCTTCACTTTTAAGAGTGTTCTAAACACTTTTAACATGATTGTGAGCTTGGAATCATGGAATTAGAGCTTGGTTATGGAACTATTGTTGATTCTTGAAGTGATTTCTTGTGTTATCCATATTCTATGAGGTTTATGTTGAAGGAAGATAATGATATGCTTTGAATATGTTGATTATGATTATGGAATCATAGAGATCTTGATGTTCTTGAGGCCATATGATGACTAGGATGATTTAATGATTCTTGGAATGGAGTTCAATTATTCTTTCTTCGTGGTTCGTCCATACAAGGTAATCCTCATATCCCTTTGATAGTGGCTCATTTTTTTTTCTTTTTGGATTACTACTTGGGAGGAGTATGTTGGGAATCGTGTATTTTGATGTTCGTCTTATTTCAATGAAAATGCATAAATTGGACTGTACTTTTATCCGCTGCGTGAGTATTTTTGAAATGGATTTTGGTATTTTGCCAACTGAAATTTTATTTTGTAAAACCGATTCCCTAAACTGAGTTTTTGGCATTTTAACCTTGATCGTTTTGACGGTATTTGGAAAATGATTTTTAGTATTTGAAAAATATTACCGTCATCGGTCTTTTGGCATTTTGGAATGACGTGGAAATTGTGCTTAGCACAGTAAATCCTTGTGAGAAGGGTTTACGGCGTGTAATATTCCGGGAGGATGCAGGGTGTTACAATTATGGTATCATGTGATAATGTTATACGAGATTTATTGGAATTGTAATAAGAGATTTCGGATGTTGATATGATTATTGAGATCTTCTTCATATGACGATAAGGGTTTTGTTGTGATTCTTGAGGTTGTATGAATGACATGATGAAGAAAATGGTAACATGGAGATATATACCTCGGATATGTTGTTCTGAACGTGATTTCAGATATTTCATGTTCTTGCAGAACTCTTGAATTATCCGAGGTGATGAAAATTTTTTTAAGAAGTGTTGATGTTTTGAATATGAATATGGAATATTCATATCTAGAGCTAAACTATGTGTTGGAAATAATATTCGTATAGGAAATACGAATGTGATTATGAGCTTGATGAGACCATTATTCATCTCTGAATTTGGAAGCCCATACGTATGGAGCAAATATTCAAATCGAATGATTGGATTGTTTGATAACCTTTTTAATATGATTATCTATTGTTTTGAACCAGTCGGATGATTCGAATTGATGACGGTTATAAGTAAATTTTAACGAAGGATTTTCGAGAAGGGAACCTTGTCAATTCGTATTTAAGAATTGAGTTTGGAACATTTAGACCCTTATTATTGGTCCGAATTGGTTGCTGATATGATCATCATATTTCGACTCGTATTGTGGACAGGATTTGTAAGTGTCTGAGTTGGATTGTTCAGACTGTGATTAGTCGAGATATGGTGAAACGATTGAGTTCGTGGTTTGGTGGTATTGATATTGGTCATCATCGAACCGGTTAATTATCAATCCTTCGTTTTACAATAAGATATGATGTTTGATCATAGATTATGACTGTTGTGTTGCGGTTAAGGTTGAAGGGTTCATAGATTAACTTGGTCGGGACTGAGGAACTCGTAAGACGAAATCAACTGAATTGGTGACAGTACGTTGTATTGATATCGAGACAAGTTTTATACTCGTACTAATCAATGAGACTAATGTTATCGTGTAGGCGTACGATTGTGTGTATCATTTCGGGACTTGGCCTCTTTATGATTGTATTGATATCAAGGGATTGGTTGACACGACGCCCGTCGGCAAATTATGCCAAATGTTACTGTTGTTTGTAAATGGCCGGTTCAAGGCATTACGATACTTGTTGGTAAAGTTCTTTGTCGATAGCCGGTTCGCGGTATCGATGTATCGATTATTATTGTTTGCGATTAATGTCGTTCTGAGACATCGTTGAATCTTTGTTGTCGAATTGGAACTGTTACTATGATGTTGCGTTAACCGATTGGGGACGTTTGATATATCCTTTTGTCATCTCCGTTTCGGTGGTCGGTTTAAGACACCGGGACATCTATTCTATCGTATCATTGATTATCGATTGACCGTTCTAAGGTAATCGAGGTATTGAATTGGGATTATCGAAGATAATTCCCATCCGTTGTCAAAGATATTCTCATCCGTTGTATCGTTGTTATCGATTGGCCATTCTACGGTAATCGAAACATTGAATTGGGACTGTCGAGGATAGTTCCCATCCGTTGAATTATTATTGTCGTGTTGGCCGACTCAAGGCAGCACACTATTATTCTTGTGAACTCGGTAATTTTGTGATCGTTGAGAGCTGAGGATTTCCTGAATTGTGGTGTTGTGATTATTGCCGTGTTAATCGGTCCTTAGGGAATTCTGATCCCAGGATGGTTGTTTTGAATATCGTTGGTCGTGTCGATCTTTCATTATTCGTGTGTCATTGTTCACTTGGTGAGTCGTATGATCCGTATTGGATGTTTTATCCCTTGAGTTTCGTTGTCATGTTGTATCGTGGCATATCTGGAATCATGTCTGCGTGCCGATTGGTTATGTGTAGAATTTTTAGCCGGGCACACGATGGTCATGCGTGGATGTTTCCGCATTGGACCGTGCACACGAGACGTAGTTCTTGAGGCTAATTAGGTACATTGTCACACGTATATTCTGGATTCCGTATACGGGGTGGACATGTGCACGGACACATTTCCGGATCGAGCATACTGTGATGTCCCTCTTGAGCTTTATTGATTGATCGTTCGTAGTCCATGTTGTATTGGATATGTCCGACGATTTGCGACTGGTTGTTCATACGCCGAGGGGTATGTCCGACAGTCAGGTTTGCTCCTTTGAGATATGTATTGTGATGATTCTGACTTTGGGGCATTCGGCTTCGAGCCATTGTGATGTATCGGTATTTCCGTTGGAGCCTTCGGGCATAGTGAATTCGTATCTTATTCGGCAATGGATTGGTATGCCTTAGGGTAATGTATTGTGGAGTTCTATATTTATGATTCGCCGTTTGGGCGTAAGTTTGATTCTTGTGCATCTCGTTGAGTTTCCTGGCGAAATATTTCTTCTCCCTACCTGTTTTAAGTTTCGGGACGAAACTTCTTTTAAGGAGGGTAGAATGTAATACCCGTAATTTTGATCCCCGGAAATTTTCTATTTTTGGCGGAAGTCTATTTTGACGACTTGCTTGGGACCGTTTCGTCATCCTGAGAATGATTAATTCTACACTTTTTGTCATCCGAGTTCGTTTCGGTATCGTTCTGTTGAATTCCGTGTTCTTTAGCGACTTTTCCACGTATGAGTTCGACTTTGTTAAATCACCATAAATTCTTGGAAACTCCAAAAATTCTGAATCTTTGCAATATTATAGATCATCGAGTTAGCTTTCCAATGGTTCAAATGGTGAGTCAATCGGAGTCCGGACGAGAGAGTTATGGTCGTTTTAGCTCCCCCGCTCATTTCTCAGTTATTGGCCGATCACTGCCGACCGAACTCGGCCGTGTCGTCCGACACGGCCGTCCGTACTCGTCGGAAATGCGAAGTTTACGCCACAGGACCCGACCGTGTCGTGCAGCGCGGCAGTCGAACTCTTCCGGATAAGCGAGCCGATCGCCGGACGCCCGGCCGTGTTCGGGACACGGTCGAGTCATGCCGAGTCGCCGTCGGACGGGTCACTATCGGCAGGCCCTCGGCGCCGCGACCGTGTCAAGCGGGACACGGTCGAGTCCCTGTCGGCCGATTGCGCGCCACGGCCGTGCCGATCGGCACGGGCCGTGTCCGGCAGGTAGTCAACCCCTATAATTGTTTTTTTGAGCATTTCGGCTCATTTCTTCCCCATTTCTTCACCTACAACCGAGAGAGAGAGCTTGAGGAGGGATTTCCTTCACAAATCATTTGAGTGTTTGATTTTCTTCATCTCCTTTCGATCGGGAAGCCGGATAATCGATCTAACGCGTGTTCCTTGGATCATAGAGCTTGGATATTCAAGAGGTAATTTCTTCGACATCTTGACTTCTCGATTTTGTGTGGGTATTGACGTTTTGGATGATTAAATCATGGTGTATGGTGTGATATATGCGTGATTATGGACATGTTTGAGTATTCAGGATTATTGAAAGATTATTCAAGAACACTTTGAATTTTGTGTTGGATTTTGGGGTTTTCGTAGATTCGTCCGTTTTGTCGATTGAAGCTTGAGAACCTTGAGATTTTGATATATATCTCTACCGTATGAGTGTTTTCTTCCGATTTTACGGGTTAGATTGGGCCGTTTCGGACTTGTGAGAGTTTGGGCGATTTCCCAACCTTTAGTTATCCACTCGTATATTTTCTTGAATCGTAGACGAGTTTCGAGTCTCTTCGTGTAATTTGAGTATGGATAATTAATTGTCATATTCCTTGCGAATCGTTTAGGTGCGGAAGCGCGTTCTCGGACCTACCGAACTCATACCTTTCCTCGTTCGATTTCTCGATGTCTCAAAGGCAAGTATACATTTATGATTATGCGTTCTCGACTTTGAAAGTATGAAATATTGATGGTGTGATTATTTCTAGCCACTCCGGACGGGCCTATGGTCTCTCGAGGGTTTCGTAGCCTCTGCAGTGCGATTCCATGGTTGATATGAGCAACCGTTTCTACGGCATTCATATGAAATAATGTTGGCATGTAATGAACGAACCGTTTTGACGGCATTCCTACATGTAACGGCGTATGATATGAGCGAACCGTTTCTACGGCATTCACATACGTCTTGAGATTTTAGTCATTCCTAATACTAGTCTTAAATTGATGAATTGACGGATTACATTTACTTTATTGTCGAGGAGTATTATGTTTCATATTGTTATACTTGCACTAGCTATTCGACGGCTAACCCCTTTATGGGGAAATACGTTTCATGTATTTCGAGTTCCAAGAGAGCGGACGGTGGGTACAGTCGGCATGAAGATGAAGGGCAAGTGTGATACTGTGTTTTGTCTCCGGTTATTTTCTTGGATTCCTCCATTCAGTGTTGTTGTACTGGAATGGATTTTTAAATACTCGAGTATTGTATTTCAGTTTCCTTGATGTTCCGGCCTGTGTTGCCGAGGTATTGATTTGTGCAGTGATGTATATGGTTTCATTGGTTATGGTTTTGAATACCATTTGTATCGTCTTTCTTTCCATTGTATGTAGACCTTCTCGGTCAAGTTTATAGTTCCGCGTATGTTTAGCCTTGTGGGTCCCACGGCGGGGCTCACGGCGCTGTAATATACCCTGAATAACTTGGGGGTGTTACACCAATATGCCTTCGAAATCGACGACCAGCGAGAAAATAATCTGGTCCTTGACCGCCTTCAGGTTGACGCCTTCGAAGTACGATTCCATTTCTGCAAATAACGGATTTTTAGTGTATTCGGAGTTCAAGAATTTTGCTCTGTAAATTTTTGCTCTGTAGATCTAGGGTAAGCATAAAAGGTAAAGTGAAGGGGTTTCTTTCCTTATAAAGAAGATGAAAAGACGTATGGATTAATTTATTATATATTTGAAACGGTGGTACGCCTTTTGAGATTCTTTTGAATTTCAAATTTGAATCGGTGGTCCATTTTAAAATTTGACGGTTTGTTTTGATTGGCCACCGTGGAGGTCGATTTAATAAGCGATTGACGCGTGTATTTAAAAATGCCACTTGTAAATCGAAAATATATTTAAATGCCATTTGTGAACCAAAATTAATATAATAATATTATAAATATGGCAGATAATAATTAAATATTCAGAGGTCGGTTGAGTTTAAAAAACTTAGCTGGTTTGACTATTGACTGTTGACCGCTCTGCATCAGGTAAGTTGACTCCATGGACTTCTCGCCTGATATTCTGATCAGCTAGGTTCCTTTGTCCGTCCTTCGTCCTCTTGTCTGCATCAGCTAGGATCTGATTTCTTTAATCAGCTGGGTCCGTCCTTCCTCTGAAATGCTTCAGCTTGCTTCAGTACTAGATTCCCAATCTAGTAATCCAAGATCTCTGCTTAGCTCCAAAAATCTTTCTTCTGGCAAGGGTTTGGTAAAGATGTCACTATCTGATAGTCTGTGCTGACTCTTTCAACTCTAACCCTTTTGTTAAGCACATGGTCTCTGATGAAGTGGTGCTTAACATCAATGTGCTTCGTCCTTGAATGCAAAACCGGATTGTTGGTTATTGCAATAGCACTATTGTTGTCACACCAGATAGGAACTTCATTGGCAATGATATTATAATCTCTTAGCTGTTGTCTGATCCATAAAATCATGCTGTGACTACTGCAGCTAGGTATTCTGACTCTGTGGTGGAGATAGAGTTAGAAACCTGCTTCTTGATAAACCAGGATATCAGTCTGGTTCCTAGGAATTGGCACGTTCCACTAGTGATTTTCCTATTGATTTTACAACCTGCGAAATCTGCATCTGAATATCCTGACAGCTCGAAGTTATCATCCTTGGGATACCATAGTCCAACATTGATTGTAGACTTAAGGTATTTTATTATTCTCTTGGCTGCATCTAGGTGTGATTGCTTCGTCTTGGACTGGAATCGCGCACAAACTCCTACGGCATAGGATATGTCCGGCACCTTGCGGTGAGGTGCAGTGATCCAATGAGTCCTCTGTAGTGGGTTGAGTCCACTGATATGCCTGACTCGTCTGCATCCAGGTGAGTACTTGTGCTCATAGGAATTCTTGCTGGCTTGGATGATTCCATTCCATATCTCTTGATCAGATCTTTGGTATACTTAGCTTGGTTGATGAAAATTCCTTTTTCCATCTGCTTAACTTGTAGTCCGAGAAAGAAGTTAAGCTTTCCCATCATACTCATCTCAAATTCTCCTTGCATGAGGTTGGAGAATTTCTCGCATAGCTCTGGATTGGTTGATCCGAATATGATGTCATCCACATATATCTGGACTATTAATATGTGGCCTTCGTGCTCCACTCTGAATAGGGTTTTGTCCACCTTCCCTTTGCAAAAACCATTCTTCTCAAGAAACACAGACAATGTTTCATACCACGCTCTAGGTGCTTGCTTAAGTCCATAGAGAGCCTTCAACAGCTTGTAGAATTTGTCTCATTTGACAAAACCTGGGGGTTACTCTACATAGACTTCTTCTAGGATTCCATTTAGAAAAGCACTCTTTACATCCATCTGTTATACTTCAAAATCTTTGAATGCAGCATATGCGAGGAATAGTCTGATGGCCTCTAATCTTGCAACAGGTGCATAGGTTTCATCAAAATCTATTCCTTCACACTGTGCATAACCTTTTGCTACAAGTCTGGCCTTATTCCTAACAACAGCTCCATCTTCATCACTCTTATTTTTGTACACCCACTTGGTGCCAATAACCTTCTTGTAATCAGGTCTGTCTGTTAGTTCCCAAACTTTGTTTCTTTCCATCTGCTCCAATTCTTCTTGCATGGCATTTATCCAAGAATAATCTTCCAGGGCTTGTTCTGTAGTTTTAGGTTCTATTTGTGACATAAAGCATGAGAACATAGCCATTCCTGCTGGTAGGGTTGACTGTCTTGTCTTAACTCCATCAGTCAGCTTTCCGATGATTTGCTGGATTGGATGATCTTTGAGCCACTTGGGGATATCGTCCTCTTCTGGGTTTGTTCCCCCTGTTGAATTGCTCGGGTGGATTTCTCAGCTACTGTCTTGGATAGAAAACAGGAGTTCGGTGTTCCTGTGTTCCAATCAATCATGTAGACATCTCTCCTTCTGAAACCTTGTAGCTTCACTTCTCCAGATAAGATATCTATCACCATACATTTCCATATGGTGAAGACTACTAGGTTCTTCTCGTCACAGAACTGGCTTATGCTCAAGAGGTTGTACTTGAGCCCTTTGACATAATGAACTTTGGATATCACAACATTTCCTCGGTGCAGCTCTCCAAAGCCCTTTGTTTGTCCTCTAGAGCTATCTCCAAAAGTTACATCGGGACCTCTTTCTTTGGTGTATTTGGACAGCATCTTCTTGTTCCCGGTCATGTGCCTCGAGCATCCAGAATCTACAAACCATTCTTCACCTCCAAAATTTGAGCTTGTGAAGATGTGGTTGTAGTCCTTCCACCTTTTCTGCAATCAGACAAGCAGAGATTTAGGTACCCAAATATGTGTGGGTCCTTTGGGGTTAGCTGGTTTCCTGGAGAATTGATTTCTCTTTGGATTGTAAAAATTGTTAATATTATTATAACCCTCATAAGGTGTGTAAGGTCGAGGTCTGAATCTCCTGTTCGGATTGTATACTGGATATTCCTCAAAATTTTGATAGTGTGGGCCATTTCTAAATCTTGGCTGAGACCATTTATTAAATCTTTGAGGTCTCCACACTTGTTCATTTTGGAAATTGGAATAACCTTGAGGTTTCCATCTGCCCCTCCCATTTTGAAATCTGTTTTTAGGGAGTTGTTGGTAATAGTGGGCATGTTATGCAATTTCTTGCTTTTGCACAGGCCATTGCCTAGTCACTGTCTAGGTGGTGCCTTGTGTAACATTGCGGCTGAACACGTGACTTGGCCGTTGCCTGTTTTTAAATATCGGTTTATATGTAGGCTCAACAGTCGAGACAATTGTTTCTCCCTTGATAAACTTTCTTTTAGAACTAGAGGGAGTGTGAGGATCATATCCAAGGCCTGATTTGGAATATAGTGGCCTTTTATTGGTACACAATTCTTCCAGAGTTAAAGACGCCTTCAGGGAGGTTATTTCCTGCACCTGAGTCTTGTTTATCTGAGTTAGCTTAGTAAACTCGGCTTTGGCATGAGCAAGTGCAGCTGATTTTTCTTTAAGTAGAATAGTTGGTCGATTTATCTCAGCTGTATTAACATCAGCCTGGTTTTTAAAGTCAGCTGCAGTTATCTCAACCTTATTCAGATCTAGGGTGAGTTTTTCGAAATCATTTTTCAGCTGCTTATTCTCATCTTGCAGCTGAGTCTTCTCTGCTGATACAGTTTGGTGTGCAGATTTGAGTGTTTCAAAATCTTTAAATAACTGATTTACCGATTCGTGCAGATCCATATCTTGTGACATGGCTGAACTATTATTTAAACCAGAGGGTTTAGAAGTTACCTCTTCATCAGCTAAGTTGGCCATCAGGCAGTCATACTCTTCATCATCATCAGAAAAGAATCCGCTGCTTGATTCTACATGCTCCTGGTCTTCTCCGATGAGGGCCTTTCTTCTATCTTCTTTTCTGCCCACCTCCTTCTTGCTTTCGTCCTTCTTGAGCTCGGGATGTCCATTTGGATGTGTCTGTCTTGTGACAATTGTAGCACTCTACTTTCCGACTTCCAAGATTACGGTTCCTTCTTGGATTCTCCTTATAATTTTTCTTATATTTGGAGTAGTTCTTTCTAAAGTTCTTTGAACCTTTGCATTATAAACGCCATTTCTTCCTCAAAATCTAGTGGATTTGGAGGCTTTACATCGAGATAGGCTCTTGGCGGGGACTCATTGCAAATGTTATTCCCTTCTCTGCAGGCTCAGTTGAGGATGAACTTGGAAGCTCGAACTCATAGGCCTTCAGATCAGAGAACAGCTCTTGGATTTTTATCTTATTCAGATCCTTGGACTCTCTCATGGCCACGGCCTTCATGCTCCATTCAGGGTTGAGAGATCTGAGAACCTTCAGTGCCATTTCTCTGTTGCCATAGGTTTTGTCGAGGGAGTTGATCTCATTAATAATCTCAGTGAACCTTGTGTCCACTTGATCTATGGATTCGCCATTCTTCATTTTAAAATTGTCAAACTTTTGAATAGCGATTGACAATTTATTTTCTTTGATTAGCTCTGTTCCCTCACACATTAAAGCTAATGTGTCCCAGATTTCCTTGGCATTCTTGCAGTTCTTTATCTTGACCATGGTGGATTTGTCAAGAGTTTGATATAACACATCTCTAGCCCGGTTATCAAGATTGGCCAGCTTTCTTTCTTCGAGAGTCAGCTCTGTCCTCTTCTTCGGAATCTTCTCTGGCTTCCCTGCTGCGATCTCCTCTGCTGTGTTGTCTTTCTCAAAGATGAATGGACCGTCCTCGATGATGCACCACATGTCATCAAGGATAGAAGATAAGTGTGCCTGCATCCTTATCTTCCAAAGATCATACTCGTCAACTGAAAACACAGGGAGTCTAGAATGCATGTGTTCCATTATAAACTGAGAGTAAAGATATATCTCTGATATAGATCTGGTTCGTGAAATAAATGAACCAACCTCTCTGATACCACTTGCAGGTCACAAGTCGTCCAGGAACAAGTCTAGAGGGGGGTGAATAGACTTGTTGAAACTCTTAAACTCTTTTTCACTAAGAGTGAGTTTCTTCAGCTGATAGGTAAACAAATGACTTGGAGTCGTTTGTTCTTTAATATATGCGGAAGTCAGCTGATGACGAATATAAAGCAACTAATGAAACACTTAACAATGAATGCGGTTAAAGTATGATGCAATAAAACAAGAAAGTACGCAGCAATTATAGTGGTCTCGGAGGTGGGGTAATCCTCTACTAATCCACTTTTCTCAAACCGATTGGAGATGAATTCACTATAATTCTCAACCGGTGATAAATATTACAGTGATTCAAACAAAACTACAACGACTTCCAACCGGTGGAAATCCGTGCGTTGTACCACACTTGCCTTGCACCACTTGATCCTCGATCCTTGGATGCCTTCTGATCTCTTAACTTCAACCAGTGAAGTACCGAACTCAGTATTATAGACAAGAGTTTTTGTCTTCTCCAACTAAGAGCTTCTTTAAGTATGAACTTTTAGAACCGCTCTTTTCTCGATGCTGTATTTTGCTTTTTGATAGCTTGAATGCTTTTGATCGCTTAAAAGTATGTTAACACCGATTCTCGTAAGGTAAGGTCTGGTATGCTCAGCTTCAAATCTTCGGAAATATATATGTCACGATCTCCGAGCTTTTCCTTATAGCCGTTGCAAGCCTTTTGAACAAATCCGTCCGTTGGAGGGAGACTTCTTTGTTAAATCTTTTATGAACGTTGCAAGGCTGGATTCCCATATTTTAATCTATCTTCCGACCATTGTGAAGACTCTGCATGTGATGCGCCGAATCTTTTGAATATAAAACGATTAAAGTCTTCAAGGTGGGTCTGGATGATTTATTTAAGTTATATCTCTTGAGGGAATCACTCCAATTTGTCTCTTCACGTTGCATGTGACTTTCCGTAATACTTGATTTTTCAACGCATGCTGACGTGGACTTGGAGTACTTGGCTGACTTCGACTAGGCTGATGAGTAGTTAACATCTCTGCAGTTTGGACCTCTCTGATATTCACTGTTTATGACTTGACTGATCAGGTGACTTGTCTGAGGTACCTTGGGCTGCGATCACAGTCAAACATCCCTGATAATTTTTGTTGACCAGAACTACTCTGACTTGACTCGGCTGATCCTCTCTGATGGACTTAGCTGTACTTAGTACTTAGCCGATTTTTAGCCTAACTTATTTTTGGCCTATAGAAGATACTCATTTGGTTCTTCTTTACATTTTGCCAAGTTTTATACTTAACATATTTGGCCTATGGAAGATACTCATTTGGTTCTTTCTTACATTTTTGCCAAGTAATAAACATTTGAATTTATACTGATGACATCATCAAAATCTAACAAGTATTCCTAACAATTGCTGCACATGATTGTTGGATTTGTGTTTCTGTCGGTTTTAAGGATATTATTGTCTTTGGTATCAATAACTTCTATTTATAGATAAGGATATACAATTTATATTTTTTATAGATTGATATTAAAAAAGATAAGATCCTTTCTTTTAATAAATGCAAGTTTTCATATATTAAAAACTAGTGTGTAACCCGTCGAAATTCGACGGGCATAAATGGTTCGTTTAGTTTATAAATTAAGCTATAAAAATCTTTTATACTCAAAACAAAAGGTTATGCTATTACGATAGGTAAGAAGAAAAATTGTTAAAGAACTAATCAAGTACAATACATAAATTGGTAAAAGAAAAAATGTCTTAGATGCTCAACCCAACGACTAAATTTTTATACTTAAAACAAAAAGTTCACGCTATTACGGTAGTTAATAATAAAAATTGTTATAGAGTTGATCAAGTACACTACAAAAATTAGTAAAAGAATAAGTTTCTTAGATGATCATAGAATGTTGTTATTGTTGCATTAGGATGATATTTATTCATTCCCTGTATAGTATTTTTCTTACAATTCATCCCCCTAACATTTTTGGTCTACCATCTTCTTATGTTTTTCCCATATAGCATCTTCTTAAGGATATCCCTTGTAGCCCATTCTTATGATTCTCATATGTTGTAGTATAATCGTATGGTTATCCCATGTAGCATCTTCTAGTGTTTTTTTGTGTGTCTACCTTCTAAAGTCTTCTTACGATTCTCTTGTCTAGCATTTTCTTATGGATACCTTCTGTTTCTCATGTAATATCTTCTTCTGATTATCCCATTTAGCATCTTATTACAGTTCGCCAGTATAACATATTCTTACAGTTATCCTGTGTAATATATTTTTACATTATCCTGTCTAACATCTTCTTTTGGTTTTCTCATCGAGCATCTTCTTATGGTTCTCCTATATACCAAATTTGTATGATTCTCCTATCTGAATTTACTTATGGTTCTCTTACTTGACATCTTTTTATGCGTCTCATGTGTAGTATTTTTTTATAGACATCTTTTTATAATTTTTCCGTGTAATCTCATGGAGGTGAAGTATTTTGGTTCTCACGTGTAGCCTCTTCTTATGGTTTTCTCAAGTAACATCTTCCTATGGATCTCCCGTGTACATTTTTTTATTGTTCATTCATGAAGCATCTTCTTATGATTCTTCCTTGGAGCATCTTATTACAGTTCCCCCGTGTAATATCTTTATATAGTTCTCCGTTATAACATCCTCTTATGATTCTCCTCTCTAACATCTTTTTGTGGTTCTCCCATCTAATATTTTCTTATGGATCCATTGTAGCATCATTTTCTTACTGTTCTCTTTCGTAGCATATTATTCTTAAAAACTGAACTAAAGATTTTTATGTAATAAACTTTCATCATTTTTTTAGAGTGAATTTTTAATCATATTATTGTTTATGTTTTAGATTAAGTTAAAAGTTGTACGGTAAACGAAACCATCATAAATATAATTTATATTGATTTTAAATGACTAAATTTTTACTCTCATCGTGAAAATAACTATTTTAATTTTAATAATTAAATATATAAAACTATTGACCATTAATATACGAATTAGGGTAAATTTAGTTGACCACTTAATTCACTTGATATATTGATTCTAATTCTATAGAAGTTTTATAATTATGAACGATTTGATTAGGACTAAGATTTTCAAAAATCTGAAACCAGTTTTTTACGGAATTCAAAATTCCATGGATAAAAACTAAGATCATAACTAAAAGTAACATAATACGAAAATATTTGTTGTTAGGTTATAACGTAATTAATCACACACATATATATATATATACTAAATTTGGCACATGAATGGTGATATATATAGGACTTTTACAACTAAATAAATCATTATTATTTTTAAAATTTAAAAATTCCAGTAGATAATAAATTAAGATTATAATTAAAAAATGGATAATAAATCCAGGTCATGATTGCAAACTATAAAAATACTGGTTGATGTGGATTTTGGAATTTAAAATTCT
This sequence comes from Orobanche coerulescens, assembly GCA_033398695.1. NCBI lineage: Eukaryota > Viridiplantae > Streptophyta > Magnoliopsida > Lamiales > Orobanchaceae > Orobanche > Orobanche coerulescens. Next base: position 20,296,132 of record CM065801.1, read on the forward strand.
ATTCTGTGTTATTTCTAATTTAAAATAAATTTAAAAGTAATATAGTAAACAACATTACCATAGACTGATTTAAAAATATTTTTTTCTCAACTTGAAAATAACTACTTTTATTTTAATAATTAAACAGATAAATCTATTATCCATTAATATAGGGATAAATGTTAAATTAATTGGTCACTTAAGTAATAATTTTATCTGAAAATCTGAATTTAAATAATTGCGACATATAAATAGTTCATGGATCTCCTAATTTTTTTCCACATGAATTATTGCACAAGGTAATAACCTGTTGAACAATAATAAAATAATTTAAAAATATAAAGAGTATATAATAATTGGTAATTATACAAAAAGTATATTACAATCAGTATCCAATCAAGTTATTAATAGTCCCTGAAATTTGTGCTATATTCAATATAGAAATATTAAGTAATAACGTGCAATTCATACAATTACAAAACTAAAGTTTTGTTTGATAAATATTTACCAATTCGAGAATGAGATTCTTCATTTCTATTCTCTTTTATTTTCATTTTAGACTAATTTAAGAATAGTATGGTAAACAAAAGCAGAGAAGCATAATTTTAGATTGATAACTCTTACCAAGTTTTTTCTTTCGTCAAAATTTTCTTCCTTTTGCTTAGCTTGTATCGCTGTAATATTTTCTTCAGCTATCCTGGATCTTTGATAAATAATATCAACACAGGTCTAAATATTAAAGCATGGCAATGTTATGTATAAATTGTTATTAAAGATCGGGAGAAGTTTGTTCTTTATCTAAATTGTTGCACAAAGTAATAGCGTCTCGAACTAAATATAACATAATAAATAAATAATTAAATTAATAATAATTCATGCAACTTGTGTAGTTTTTTATTCAAAAAATGAGTTCTCAATTACTTGTTGTACGACTAAAAAAATAATATTTTTATTTGATAGCATTTCACAACTTTCATGCGTCAAAGTTTATTGTCTATAAAGTTCTTCCTCTTCTTCGACAGGGTGAGCCTGACAACAATTTGTTTTTGACATTATGAGTCAGAAATATATAAAAACAATACAAACTGAATCAGTAGAGTATTATATAAAAATATTTTGAATCAGCAGATTGGCGTATAAATTGTTATATAAATTCTTATTTTTACTCTATGTCAAGAGTTGCAGAAAGTAATAGCGTGTCAAACTAATACAAAATAGTTTGTAAAATGGTAAAAATGTATAATATAATATGAATAAAAATATTTAAAATAAGAGTACATCAAATTTCAAAAGTTTAAAAAACTCATTCACACACACACACACATCTATACGAATTTCGCACCTAATTTATTTTGAGTACTCTCATTTCTATGTTACACAATAGATAGTCATTGATAACTACACAAAAAAATATATTATACTTAGTATAATGAAGTTACTAATAGTGGATAAAACTTATGTTACATTAGATAAAAAGTTGAGCTCAAAATTTAGAAAAACAGCAAAACTAAACAAAATTTGATGGTAAATGCTAACTTAATTGGTCGCTTTTAATAAAAATAGTAAATTCAATTTGTGAAGCATGATTTTATAGGACTTCCAAAATGGAAAATTGTTCAAATAAAACTAAAATTTTAGGAATTATGTATATCATATTTTTTAGCTATTCGAAAATTCCAAAGAATAAAAAGTTGAAATTATAACTCAAAAGATATAATAAATTATGATCAATTAAATAGAAAATAGATAAAAAAATGCTTGATGACGTGGACCTCTCAATTTTAAATATTTCTATTCCCTATCATTTATAATTAATGAGAATTAAAAGACATTATTTACATACATACATCTATACTTCTATTAAAAGAGAGTTGGGAAATGTGCCATCTCTTTAATATTTTATTTTTTTAAAAAGTATAGCTTATATATAGAGATGTCTTCTCAAAATTTCAGAAATATAAAAAAAAATCTGAATATATATTGTGTGGGAGTTTTATTCCGCAACTTACACTCATCTACCAATAATTTTTTCTAACTTAAAATTCTAAATATTTATAATTTTTTATATCAAGTTCATTCTTAATTAAAAATATATCAAATTAATTTATATTTCACGACATTCAATTAAACATCCATATTGAATATAATTATTGACAGATTGCACAAAAATTTTATATTAAAAATATATGAATTTTTTTCAGTAAAATAAACTATTACAGAATAAAAATAAATTTATTCACTTCTAAGAAATTAGATTTAAGATTCATATTGTCTACATAAAAATTGGAATTTATTTAATTTTAATTACTAAAAATACTAAAACACACGCTGTAAATACACATATATTAGGACTTAATCACATATTACTTTGGCCCCAAATTTATTCCTACCTCTTCTTTTCGTTATGTACCCCAAATTTATTCATATAATAGACACTAATTAACTTAACACTACGCTAATGTGAGACTTTTCTCCAATTACATCACACTTCATGATACATTCAATATTTTTTTATCAAGAACCGTATCGAAAATCCTCAATAACAAATTTGGGGATATATAGAATATTTTTTAAGTAAAAAAAGATTCTGTCTGGTGCATCGCACGAGCGAACATCTAGTTTAAAATTAAAGTAAAGATGTCTTGACAAATGTCGAAAAAGTAAGAACAAGATAATAAACTAAATAATCATTTTTAATATATATTACCTACTAATTAGGACTCTATTTGTATAATTATTTATATAAAGGATATGACTCTATAAAAAAAATATCATATGTGTATGCTGATGTGGACAGCCTCATAAGCTCCGATGAATATGGTGAAAGTTGCAAAATCCAAACTTTTCTTTTAATATATAATATAGATTTATAATTCTTTTTTTTTTTAGTTAAGGCTATTAATATGTCAAAATATATAAAACATAAGTTGCATAAACGTGAGATTGAACAGTAATTATAATTTAACTTCTAACAAGACTATTTGCTTATTACAAATACAAATCCATGTCTTGTTGCGCGTATGAGAATCTTAATAGAAAAAGTGTGTAATATGTAAATAGGGAAAATGAATTTTTTTATCGGTTAACTACTATCTCTTTTAGAAATCTATCACTCATATAAAAGTTTATTTATCATAGGCACTAACGTTACAAGTATTTACCGTTTTAGTCATTCCGTTACTATTCCGTTAATTCTTTCACTTTTCTGTTAAAAAAAAACTTTAAGGGGTAATTTTGTTTTTACACGCTGGCGTGGATCTACAATGCTGACGTGGATCTGCTATACTAGTTAAAAATTCACAAAATAATACATTCATGGGAAATTTTATTTTTAATATAAATTTCAAAAAAAAAACAAAAAACTAAATAAAAAGGGAATTTGTATAATATATCGCAAATTAATGGGTCAATTTGTAAATATGTCCCATTATAATAATATCACAATTATATGTCTTATTATGAGTTTTTAACTTAAAGGGGGATCAATATAGTCTTGTTATATTAATTAAAAATATTTACAATTTTTAAATTTAATGGTTACAATTTTTCAATTTAAACATTAAAAATATTTTTTTTCCTTAGAACATGCCCCACGAGGGCAAATTTTAAATTTAACCATTGAAATTTTTTTTTACTAGAACATAAAATATAAAAAAATATAATTTTGCGAGTGAATACCCCACATTTCAAGAAAAATACTTTTATTTTTAAAAAAATATAATTAATACGGAGAAGTTTGTATAAAAATTGAAACGAAATTATGCAAGTTGAAAAATAACTTTTCTTTATAATTTAAAATTGAGGAAATTATCAAATTGGTCCCGTATGTGGGACCAATTGATCAAAAAACCCCACCTGTCTCCGGCGGACCAAAAAACCCCACATCTCCCCCCTACTTTAGCCAATTTAGTCCTCCGTCGCCGTAGGAGTATTTTAAACCAGCTGACGTGGACGACACGTGGCAAAAAAAATATAAAAACCTAAATAATATAAAAAAATCTAAAAAAAATTAAAAAATCTGGAATATTAAAAAACTTAAATTTAAAAAAAATTAAAAAAATTAAAAAATTTAAAATCTAAAATTTTTTTAAAAAAAAATATAGAAACCTAAATAATATAAAAAATTTAAAAAAATTTAAAAAATCTAAAAAAATCTAAAGAATCTGAAAAATCGTAAAAAATTTAAAAAAAAAAATTAGAACCTTATGTAATTATTTTTAATTCTGAAATATTAATCTAAATATATTAGAATTTTTTATTTTATTTTTAATTTTATAATTCTGAAAAGATTTTTTTACAGAAAAAAAAATCTTTTTAATTCAAAAGATTAATTTTATAATTTTGAAAAAAAAATCTTTTTAATTTCTGAAAAAAAGTTATACTTTATTTAATTTTATAATTTGAAAAAAAATCTTTTTAATTTCAGAATTGTAAAATTAAAAAAATATATTTTTTCAGAAATTTAAAAGATTAAATTTTTTTTTTTCAGAATTATAAAATTAATCTTTTGAATTAAAAAGAGTTTTTTTGAAAAAATCTTTTCAGAATTATAAAATTAAAAAATAAATAAAAAATTCTAATATATTTATATTAATATTTCAGAATTAAAAATAATTACCTAAGGTTCTATATTAAATTAAATTAAAAACTAAATTTTTTATATTATTTAGGTTTTTATATATATTTTTAATTTTTTTAGATTTTAAATTTTTTAAAAAAAATTTAAATTTTTTTAATTTTTTTTAGATTTTTTATGTTTTTTTAAATTTAGGTTTTTTAATATTCCAGATTTTTTAATTTTTTTAGATTTTTTTATATTATTTAGTTTTTTATATTTTTTTTGCCACGTGTCGTCCACTACAATATGAACCGTAGGACATATAGTTTGGCGGAACTTCTGACAGAGCTTCAGTCTGCTGAAGGTCTCTTCAAACAAGGTTATTATCAGATTCTTGCGGCAACTGGTGCTACTTATTCCAAACCCAAATGGGGAAAGAAGAAGAAGTAGGTTGGCCACAAGCAAGTGGCAACCCTCAAGGTGAAAAGCAAGGCTCCTCACCCCGAGGCGAACAAAAAGCCAAAGGGAAAGTGCTACAAGTGCGGTCAGAAAGGACATTTTAAAGCGGACTGCCCTGCTCTTAAGAAAGGTATGTCTCGTGCACTAATAGTCAAAACATGTTTGGCAGCTTGTTCTTCCACTTCGTGGATAGTTGATTCAGGCTCAACTGATCATGTTTGCTTTGACTCGCATGGTTTTCAGGTAACCAAGTGTAACACCCCGAGATATTCGGAATAATTACAGCGCCGTAAACCCCTTTAAGGAGGATTTACAAGGCTAATTTTAAAAGAAATGTAAATATAATCCAATCGTACAACTGAAGTTCGAAATACAGATTTGGTTCAACTCATCCAACTTATACAACCATATCGAAAATGACATTAATAAAACGTACGTACTCGAGTACTTAATGAACCAAGAAGACAAATCACAAAAAAACAATAAACATCAACCACATCACTGAGCCATTTCATCGTCCTGTCGGTACTGTGGTTGCTTCCCCGCTCCTCGGCTACCTGAACATCAAAACAATGTCCACCCCTGAAGCGGTTAGCAAAACAATGCTAGTACAAGTATCATAATACATAAATCATCAGTGCATCATAAAACATGCAAAACGGACTTCCGTCATCGGAATCCAACGATGTGAACCCTCACGATTCCATCAACACAATACAGGGTAATCCAGCGATCCAGCGCCCTTGGTATAGATCCCCATGATGATCCCGTCGGACCAACGCATGGTGGAAAACCCGTCCAGCGATCCAGCGCCCTCAGCATAGATCCCCATGATGATCCCGTCGGACCAACGCATGGTGGACATTCGATCCAGCGCCCTCAGCACAGATCCTCATGATCCCCTCGGATCATTTATACCATAAACCAATCAATTATGCATACATATATGCATTTTAATATGTTCATCAATACGAACAATTAACAGCGAATACCACGAGAAATTACAGAAATACATCTTATATTTGACAACATGAACAAAACCATAAGCATGATCAAGGTTCCAATATAAATCAAACTCAACATATGATACTTGCCTCGAAAATGGCAAGAATGGAAATACTCCAACAATTGACACGCGTCCGTATGTCACCGCCCCTCGATCGTCCCTTATGTAAGGCTCGGACCTAATAAATAATAAAGAATTCCTCTCAAGTCGTACGAACGTCTAACAATCCGGTTTACGGCCACAAGCTCTAAAAATGAATTCTGCCTGAACTACTTAGCGTGCGCTACGTACTCTACGTAACGTGCGCTAAGCCTGCCCGTTAACATACACAAATGACCAGGTTTAGCGTGCACTAGCTGTGTACTGACAGTCTTCTCTGAACAGCCGACTGCCCTGCCTGATTATATAACGTACGTTACGTATCCAACGTAGCACACATTACTCATTCCCGATAGCGCACGTTAATATATACATCTTAGCGTGCGCTAATCGTATGACAATGATCCTCTTTGGGTAAAACTTGAGCTAAAGGTGATGAAAACTCATGAAATCCTCAGTGTTAATACATGCCAACTCCGTGCATATCATGCTCATACGGTTTATGAAAGATCTTTATGGATTAAATGACTACGAGACACAAGGATACGTATCATCATTACTACACCATAATTCATCTTTATCTTCAAGAAAATATCCTAAGTTCAATTCATTCCACGTCCCAAAACATATGATCCCTTACGTAAAACATAAGAACTAGGTAATCTCCATACACTGGACATGATCGGTTTTGAAGATACAAAATATGCTCATGAGTCCATATACTAAAAAGGTTCAATGGATCATACGATGAATAAGTGCCGAAACGTCAAAAATATCCTTCAACGCATGATGATCGACTACTTGTGAATCTAACTGACTAGGTAAATCCCAAAACATGATCAAAAACGTCCTTCAGAATACTACTAATATTGGTGAAAAATCACCTACCTCAAAGTAGTGAAGAACAAGGAGGAAATTCGAAGCAATCCAACGCCGAAGGTTTGAACACCAATCCTCCAATGATTTACAATCTTCAACACGAGCTAGGATGCCGGCAAGAAGTGTTTAGGATGAAGAGAGTGTCTTTCTAAGTTCAAGAATTCGGATGGGGGAGTGAAAAAATCTGAAAATATGAAAAAGGATGCTGTCCTATATATAGAAAATGGTTATTAGCGCGTGCTAGTCCATATTCATAGCGTGCGCTAACGGCTATTTGAAACGTTACTGATTTCACTGTACTCAGCCTTTAGCTTGCGCTACCCTCATGTGAGTAGCGTGCGCTAACGCGTTGACTTGGCTTTTTCCCGAAAGCCATCCAGGTTCATCCCGACACGATCCGACCGAGATCCCCAGCCTGATCTCACCTACCACACGTCTCAATCATATTGACCCCACATGGCATGCGCTAAGGTTCCTCCACAGCGTGCGCTATGGATCCAAGTTAGCGTACGCTATACTTAATCGATAGCGTGCGCTACATGCGCAGAATCACAAATTTAAGTCACACTCATGAAATCATACACTAAACAACACTGGATTATGAAATACGGAGAATAATGCTCAGATCAAAATGCAACAATTACAATATCACAAGTTCCAAATACATAGCAGAAATCTCGGGTATTACATCCTTCCTCCCTAAAAAGAAGTTTCGTCCCGAAAGTTAAGATGAAAACAACTCTGGATATCTAGCCTTCATACTGTCCTCTGTTTCCCAAGTGGCCTCTTCAGCTCCATGTCGTGACCATTGTACTTTAACCAAGTGTATTGGTTTATTCCTCAATTGTTTGATCCGACTCTCAAGTATCTTGATTGGTCTCTCTTCGAAGGTGCCGTCATTAGCTATCTCGATCTCATCGAAATCAATGACATGACTGGGGTCCGGTACATACTTCCGCAATTGGGATACGTGAAACACATTGTGAACGTGACTCAGCGATGGTGGTAAAGCCAACCTGTATGCTAAATCCCCAACTCTCTCGAGGATCTCAAATGGCCCGATATATCTCGGACTTAGCTTACCTTTCCTCCCAAAACGGAAAATCCCTCGTGTAGGAGACACCTTCAATAGTACATGGTCCCCAACGTCGAACTCTAGAGGGCGACGACGTACGTCTGCATAAGACTTCTGTCGACTCTGGGCAGTCAACAATCTCTCTCGAATCAAAGCTATCTTCTCTTGAGTCTGAACTATCAATTCAGGTTCCGTCCCGATCAAATCCAAAGAATCATCCCAGCACAGGGGTGATCGGCATCTTCTCCCGTACAAAGCTTCAAATGGTGCCATCTTAATAGAAGCATGCTAACTATTATTGTAGGTGAATTCAATCAATGGCAAATGAACTTCCCAATCAGTTGACCAATCCAAAGCACAAGCTCTAAGCATGTCTTCTACTGTTTGTATAGTCCTTTCGGACTGACCGTCCGTTTGGGGATGATAAGCCATGCTAAAGTTGAGCTCAGTCCCCAAAGCCCTGTGAACTGCCTTCCAGAAGTGCGACACGAAGCGACCATCTCGATCCGAAATAATGGTCTTCGGCGTCCCATGCATCTGACTATCTCCGCAATAAATACTCGCGCCAATCTCTCGGGTCCCCATGCATCTTTAATTCCTAGGAAATGAGCCGACTTGGTTAGTCGATCAACTATAACCCAAATCATGTTCATTCCCGTTTTGGTTCTTGGCATATTGGTGATGAAATCCATCGAGATATCCTCCCACTTCCATTCAGGGATCGGAAGCGGCCTTAATATTCCGGCAGGTCGCTGATGCTCAATCTTAACCTGCTGACAAGTCAAACACTTCGAAACGTACTCTGCTATGTCCTTCTTCATATTCCCCCACCAGAAGTTTTGTTTAAGATCCTTATACATTTTACTGCTGCCTGGGTGAATAGAATAGGGCGTGCTGTGAGCTTCCTTCAGAATTGTCCATCTCAATTCCTCATTATCGGGGATGCAAAGTCGACTCTGAAATCTCAGAACTCCATCATCTTGTATCATGAATCCTGGGGCCTTCCCTTTCTTTACTTCGTCACATAACCGAAGGATCATAGAATCGTTTAACTGCTTAGATTTGATCTCCTCGACTAGTGATGAAGTCAGTTCCATCACATATAGTTGCCCTTGGATTCCTGGTGCCCATACTTCAATCCCTTCGCGGATCAGTTCCCGTTGAATGCTGGTTTGGGATGTAAGTGCTTCCAACACTCGAAGAGAAACAGGTTTACGGCTCAAAGCATCGGCTACTACGTTTGCTTTCCCCGGATGATAGAGAATCTCCAAGTCGTAATCCTTGATCAATTCCAGCCACCTTCTCTGCCTCATGTTTAATTCTTTCTGACTGAAAATGTACTTGAGGCTCTTATGATCTGTAAAGATTTGACAATGAGTGCCGTACAAATAATGTCTCCAAATTTTCAATGCAAAGACTACAGCTGCTAGCTCCAGATCATGAGTCGGGTAATTAACCTCATACGGTTTCAACTGCCGAGAAGTATAAGCAATCACCTTATCCTTTTGCATCAACACACAACCCAGACCCTGATTTGAAGCGTCGCTGTATACCATGAATCCATCAGTTCCCCCTGGTAGCACTAATATAGGTGCTGTCGTCAGTCTCCTCTTAAGTTCGTCAAAACCAGCCTGGCATCTCTCATCCCACGTGAACTTTTGAGTTTTCTGTAATAGCTGAGTGAGCAGACGAGCAATTTTGGAAAATCCTTCTACAAAACGGCGATAGTATCCAGCCTATGTTGCACAGGTGCGGGGGGGCGGGTGCGGGTGCGGGCAGATACGGGTGCGGGGATACGGTTTTTTGAAAATGTTAGGGTGCGATACGGCAAGGATACGTCTGTTTATTTTATATTTTATTATATATAACACTTGTTAAATATAAAAAACAACAATTCAAATATCACCATAAAATCAATTCAAATATATAAAACAAGTCATACAAAAAACAATTCAAAATGGCTTTGAGCAGCGGAGCTTTCTAATGTTGTCCGTGAATACTGCTAAAGGTAAAAGTAATTACTTATTAAATGATTTACTTTTTTGTATTTTAATTTATTTGAGTTACTTTTTAAAAATTATAAAAAAAAAAAAAAAAAAAAACATAAAAATTCGGACTCGCGTATCACAGCACAGATACGCGTATCTGTGCCGTGATACGCGAGTCCGAATTTTTTTTTTTTTTTGCACGGATTCGCCACGTGGCGAATCCCGTGCGAGTCCCACGCGAATCGCACCCGCACCCGCACCCATGCAGTATCCGATACTGCATACTGCCCAATTTTGAAGAATCCGTGCATTATAGTATCCAGCAAGTCCTAGGAAACTCCGGACTTCTTTCACGTTATTAGGAACTTCCCATTCCAAGATTGCTTCGACTTTCTTCGGGTCCACCTGAACTCCGTCAGCTGATATCACATGCCCAAGGAAAGTTACTTCCCTAAGCCAGAACTCGCATTTGGAAAGCTTTGCATACAGCTGTTCCTTCCTCAAGGTGCTCAAAACAACACGCAAATGTTCGGCATGCTCCTCTGCGTCCTTAGAATATATCAAGATGTCATCAATGAAGACGACCACAAATTTATCCAAGTATTCTAAGAATACCCGATTCATCAATTGCATGAATACCGCAGGAGCATTGGTAAGTCCAAATGGCATCACTACGAATTCATAATGCCGTCTTAGGGACACGAAGCAGACTTTGGTATATCCGATTCCTTAATTCTCAACTGATGGTATCCTGATCGCAAGTCAATCTTCGAGAATACCCTTGCCCCTTGCAGTTGATCAAACAAGTCGTCGATCCGAGGTATAGGATATTTATTCTTGATCGTCATCTTATTGAGCTCCCTGTAATCAATACACAGTCGGAGGGATCCGTCTTTCTTCCGGACAAAGAGAACGGGCGCTCCCCAAGGAGAAACGATAGGTTGAATATAACCCTTATATAACAATTCCTCCAGTTGCTTATTGAGTTCATACATCTCGGTTGGCGCCATGCGGTATGGTGCTCTGGAAATAGGAGCTGCTCCAGGCTCTAATTCGATAGTGAACTCCACTTCTCTCTGCGGAGGTAACCCAGGTAGTTCGTCAGGAAATACATCTGAGAATTCATTCACAACTGAAATAGACGAGAGCTCTACTCCTTCTTCTTTCCTCATAGCATAGCACCAAAGTCCATGACATCCCTGCTTCAGTAATTTCACGGCTTTCATTGCTTTGATCAATTTTCCCGAGCTTCCCGGTATCCATCCTTGGAATAAGTGTTCAGATCCGTCATCCGCAATGATAGAAATGACTCTCTTTCGGTAATTTAGAATAGCTCCATAACGGTTGAGCCAATCGTCTCCGAGAATTAAATCGTCACCGTAGATGTCAACTACAATAAGATTCGATAGCCAATCTCTCCCTCCTATAGACACTGGAAAATCTCTAACTTCTAGGGTTCCCACAATTTTATCTCCGCTCGGTAATCCCACAACATAAGGTTCACAATTATACAAGTACGAGATTTTCAAACGAATAACACAGTTCAAAGATATAAAAGAATGCGTAGCTCCCGAATCGAACAAGACACTAACTGGTTGCAAAAGGATTTGAATCATACCTGATGCAACAGCTGTGTTCTGATCATCCTTCTTCATCTCGTAAATACGCGGAGGGACGGACCCAGTGTAATATCCGCATTTTTCTTCATTTTCCGATATTCCCGTTTTGGTGTATTTTTATTTTTTAGTAGTTCGCTTGTAACCTTGTCGACATTTTGAATCTATGTTATTCTTGGAGTTTCTCCATCTGGGATGATCTTGGTGATGTTTTGATATTATTCTGTTTTATGTCATGTATTATGGCATGGGCGTTCGATTCTCGTGGAACTCGTTTGCCTTTGTAATTTCTTTGGTTTCACGAGTTCGTATAGTTGAGTTGTTCGTGTTGGGAGTTTCGGTTTGTTAATCCGACGTCGTATCACGGTTTTTGAACGTTTGGGCCATTTCGTAATTTTATTAAGTTTAGGGTATTCTTGTTATCTTTGTTGTTCCTGAACCTCCGGGCATTCGGAATCACGCTTCATCGTAACGTTTTGATTTCTGAAATCCGTGGTGAGTGCATCCGTTGGTCGTGGATACACGTTGTTATTTTTCTTGTTCTATTTCCGATCATCCCCTCGTCGGTGGTGTTTCAGACTATGGCCTGCTGCCACAGGCCATGTTACGGCCGTAAGCCGTATATGTTACGGCCGTAATAATCGAGAGTTACGGCCGTAATCTTCCTTCATACGGCCGTAACAATGCTTCGTTTCTTGCCTCCGGGTCCAGTCCTGAGTTACGGGCGTATCGTGTTTGAGTTACGACCGTAAGTATTGATACGGCCGTAATGGTGCCTTGATACGGCCGTATGTGTCGTTCGTAAATTTTGCCCAGTTTCATTCCTGGAACAGTTACGGCCGTAAGGCAGGCGAGTTACGGCCGTAATGTTCATATGTTACGGCCGTATGTTATGGATGTTACGGCCGTAACACCGGCCAGTATATAAACTGGCAGCCGCCGTATTTTTCCTCATTTCTCATCTCTCTCACTTCTCTTCGCGACGGAACGACCTGGAGAGCTAGGTTTCGCCCGATTTTCGCCCAAATACCATTGTAAAAGTGTATTCAAGCTTCATATCATCAACCTATCTCTAATCATTCATTGTTCATCGTCAAATCAAGGTAAAATCTCTTAAAACCCTACTTTTGGGATAATTTGGGGGTTTTGGGATTTTCTTCCGATTCGTTCCGTTTTGTTGTTGGATTCAAGATGAATATGATTCATCTTGTTGATATCATTAGTTTTCCTACGGATTCATGGTATATTTTCATAGTTTTGCGGAATCGAGAGGGTTTGGTTGTGGTCCGCCCTCGTTGTTATTTTTATTCGAATATACATGAATCGTAGGCGGGTTTTCGGGTGTATTCCATTTCCGTATTCGTCTAGAATTGGTTGTAATTATGTTCTTCGAATCGTTAGGTTCGGTTCCGTTGATTCCTAGTGTTCGTCGGTGACTATCCTTTCCGTTCGTTGCGTCATCTATTATTCAAGGCAAGTATTTTTGGAAACCTTTATGCTTAACGTGGAATGGTAATGTATTTTGTGTGTGATTTGCTCACCTCGTGTTGGTCCGACGGGATCAAGGAGGGAATCCAAAGGTTTTCGTCCCGGATTCATGAGTTTGTTTAGCTAGCCAGTGCGGAAGGGTCCTTAGTGGCCTCGTGCGGGAATTTATGATATGACTCTGTTCCCAAGGCGATGCATGTGCGTGTTTTGCTTTATAATATAGCCAGTGCGGGAGGGTCCTTAGAGGCCTCGTGCGGGAATTTATGATATGACTCTGTTCCCAAGGCAAATTGTTTGACTGTTTATTTCTCGAAAAGACATGTCTGGTTTTGGTTTTTGAAATGATATTGGTGCATGTACTATGAGATGTGTAAGCGATTGGTTTGCCTTGATTACTTGTACTAGCGTAATTGCTAACCCTTTTGGGGACCCGTTTTGGGGAAATTCTTGTTATGGATTTCAGGTTATGATTATCCGGACGAGCGGGCACCGGGACGGTACGAGGATGTTGGCCAGGGTCGTTGACATGTGCATTTGGGTCTCTTTATTTCTTTTGTCCATTTCGATTTGGTTGTTCTTACAATTATACACTTTTAGATTGTACTCGCGAGTACATAGGCTTCTCATTTCAAACTCCGTATTGTACTACTTTAAAATGGTTACATTATCGATTGATGCTTATTTCGCCGGTTACTCCGGGCGTATCTTTTTATGTCATATCATTTAAATGTGTGTCCTCGCTAACCGAGATGGTTAGTCGAGCGGAGTTTTCTTGTTTATAGCCTGGTGGGTCCCATGTAGGGGTCCACGACGCTGTAATATACTCTGAATATCTCGGGGTGTTACACCCAGCGCTGGATGCCTCTCTTTTCCCAACATTCTGCTGCGGGAAACCGCTCTGCTGCGTCTGGTTTACACTAGTGTCTTTGGAAACCGGTACAGGAGTGCGAGTACCAAAAGATCGGGTCGCATTCCCACAAAATGTCGCGTGATGCCCTTCCTGTACACACTCGAAACAAGTCACAGCAGGCGCGAAACAGTCACGTCGAATATGCCCCGCTTTGCCACAGTTATAACATTTCTTCCCTGCGTCTGAAACGGTTTGTGCTGCCCGGAACTTCTTTCCACCTCGAGAAGGATGCGGAGGCCTCCTGGATGAATGAAAAGAGGACTGGCCCCTGCGAGGCCCACTACTCTTATTCTCCGTGAAGTTGCCATCCACTTTCTGCTTCTTTGCTTCCGTTAATTTCTCTACTGCCGCCTCTTTCATATCATAGGCCAGTGCCTTGTCCTGATACTGTCGCAAAGTGGTACATTCAAATCCGGACATATATTGCTGAATTTCCGGCTTCATTTGCATGTCAAAATGGAAAATCCTCTCCGCCTCAGTCCTGACCAAGTGGCGCACATAAGTCAGCTGGTGATTAAAAGTCTTAATCACGTCCGTCACAGATGCTTCTGAATTTTGTGGTGAGAAAAACTCCCGAACTCGGGCCTCTCTAACTGGGCGAAGACAATACTGCGCTTCCATAATTAATTTGAATTCCGTACAGTCAACATTATGCTCCTCCGGTCGAATGGCCTCCCACCAGTCGAAAGCCTCCCCTGTCAGAAGATACTGGGCGACCGGAACCTTTCTATCGTTGGGACAGTTAATCCCCGCAAAAATCTTCTCTAATTCCTTCAGCCAGTGATCCTAAGAAAGCGTCTCAGCCTAACCGTCAAATTTCGGAGGATGCAATTTGATCACCTCGGTAAGCCATTTATCTCCCCGATTATCCACGTTATGCTGCTGTCCCATCGCCGTCTGCATGCGATCCACAACTTGAGCAAACTGGTTTATCTGAGCAACCACATGCTGAAGCACTCCCGGCACGTTAGGATCTGCATTATTATTTGTTGATCCCTGTTGTCCCCCGGAATGGGAATCCGTTCGACTAGCGGTTATTTCTGGGGTAGACACCGACTCTTCTTGTCTCGCATTTCCACGTCCGCGTCCACGACCGCGTCCGCGTCCACGACCTCCTCTCAACATACTGTGAACACAAATACTCAATATCCAGGGCAAACTTTCTAAAAGTAAGTCCATCAATGTTCACAAAACATGAATTAAATAAAACGGTAGTATTTGAGATTAGGAAACTTACAACCACGGTCCACACGACGATGCTGGCTCAGCAGTGATCTTACAACCGACCAATAATCAAATAACTTAAATAGACCCAACTAACCCGACTGCCAAGATATCCATGAATCTTAGCTCCGATACCATATTCTGTAACACCCCGAGATATTCGGAATAATTACAGCGCCGTAAACCCCTTTAAGGAGGATTTACAAGGCTAATTTTAAAAGAAACGTAAATATAATCCAATCGTACAACTGAAGTTCGAAATACAGATTTGGTTCAACTGATCCAACTTATACAACCATATCGAAAATGACATTAATAAAACGTACGTACTCGAGTACTTAATGAACCAAGAAGACAAATCACAAAAAAACAATAAACATCAACCACATCACTGAGCCATTTCATCGTCCTGTCGGTACTGTGGTTACTTCCCCGCTCCTCGGCTACCTGAACATCAAAACAATGTCCACCCCCGAAGGGGTTAGCAAAACAATGCTAGTACAAGTATCATAATACATAAATCATCAGTGCATCATAAAACATGCAAAACGGACTTCCGTCATCGTAATCCAACGATGTGAATCCTCACGATTCCATCAACACAATACAGGGTAATCCAGCGATCCAGCGCCCTTGGTATAGATCCCCATGATGATCCCGTCGGACCAACGCATGGTGGAAAACCCGTCCAGCGATCCAGCGCCCTCGGCATAGATCCCCATGATGATCCCGTCGGACCAACGCATGGTGGACATTCGATCCAGCGCCCTCAGCATAGATCCTCATGATCCCCTCGGATCATTTATACCATAAACCAATCAATTATGCATACATATATGGATTTCAATATGTTCATCAATACGAACAATTAACAGCGAATACCACGAGAAATTACAGAAATACATCTCATATTTGACAACATGAACAAAACCATAAGCATGATTAAGGTTCCAATATAAATCAAACTCAACATATGATACTTGCCTCGAAAATGGCAAGAATGGAAATACTCCAACAATTGACACGCGTCCGTATGTCACCGCCCCTCGATCGTCCCCTATGCAAGGCTCGGACCTAAGAAATAATAAAGAATTCCTCTCAAGTCGTACGAACGTCTAAACAATCCGGTTTACGGCCGCAAGCTCTAAAAATGAATTCTGCCTGAACTACTTAGCGCGCGCTACGTACTCTACGTAACGTGCGCTAAGCCTGCCCGTTAACGTACGCAAATGACCAGGTTTAGCGTGCGCTAGCCGTGTTATCTTGTGATCTTCTACGAGCGTACCGATTGCCTGCTGATGATATAACGTACGTTACGTATCCAATGTAGCGCACGTTACTCATTCCCGATAGCGCACGTTAATATATACATCTTAGCGTGCGCTAATCGTGCATGGCAGTCACTACTGGGTAAAACTTGAGCTAAAGGTGATGAAAACTCATGAAATCCTCAGTGTTAATACATGCCAACTCCGTGCATATCATGCTCATACGGTTTATGAAAGATCTTTATGGATTAAATGACTACGAGACACAAGGATACGTATCATCATTACTACACCATAATTCATCTTGATCTTCAAGAAAATATCCTAAGTTCAATTCATTCCAAGTCCCAAAACATATGATCCCTTACGTAAAACATAAGAACTAGGTAATCTCCATACACTGGACATGATCGGTTTTGAAGATACAAAATATGCTTAGGAGTCCACATACTAAAAAGGTTCAATGGATCATACGATGAATAAGTGCCGAAACGTCAAAAATATCCTTCTAACGCATGATGATCGACTACTTGTGAATCTAACTGACTAGGTAAATCCCAAAACATGATCAAAAACGTCCTTCAGAATACTACTAATATTGGTGAAGAATCACCTACCTCAAAGTAGTGAAGAACAAGGAGGAAATTCGAAGCAATCCAACGCCGAAGGTTTGAACACCAATCCTCCAATGATCTACAATCTTCAACACGAGCTAGGATGCCGGCAAGAAGTGTTTAGGATGAAGAGAGTGTCTTTCTAAGTTCAAGAATTCGGATGGGGGAGTGAAAAAATCTGAAAATATGAAAAAGGATGTTGTCATATATATAGAAAATGATTATTAGCGCGCGCTAGTCCATATTCATAGTGTGCGCTAACGGCTATTTGAAACGTTACTGATTTCACTGTACTCAGCCTTTAGCGTGCGCTACCCTCATGTGAGTAGCGTGCGCTAACGCGTTGACTTGGCTTTTTCCCGAAATCCGACCGAGATCCCCGGCTTGATCTCACCTACCACACGTCTCAATCATATTGACCCCGCATAGCGTGCGCTAAGGTTCCTCCACAGCGTGTGCTATGGATCCAAGTTAGCGTACACTATACTTAATCGATAGCGTGCGCTACATGCGCAGAATCACAAATTTAAGTCACACTCATGAAATCATACACTAAACAACACCGGATTATGAAATACGGAGAATAATGCTCAGATCAAAATGCAACAATTACAATATCACAAGTTCCAAATACATAGCAGAAATCTCGGGTATTACACCAAGCAGCTTAGTGCGGGCGAGATTACCATCAACTGGGGCGATTATTCCAGGCTTATGGCTGTTGCAGTGGGAGTCGTGCAGTTGAAGATTAATGATAAATTATTAGTTCTCAACAATGTATTATTAGTACCAGATTTTAGAATGAATTTAATTTCGGTTTCTAAATTAAAAAGCGCTGGTTATTCAGTTTCTTTTGATGATGCCATTATTAAGAAAAGAAGCGGTGAATATATTTGCAAAGGTACTTTTAATGATGGACTATATGTCGTTAATACTGCACAAACTCCTATGCATAAATCACTTAACTCTTTGTCTAAATCTAAAAAGAGAAAAGAACCTTCAAGCATAAATCAAACATATCTGTGGCATTTACGGTTAGGACATGTAAACCTTGAAAGGATTCAAAGATTGGTAGATGATGGCCCATTGGATAACCTCCAAGTTGAGTCATTTCAAATTTGTGAATCCTGTCTGGAAGGTAAGATGACTAAAAGGGTTTTCAAAACCAAGGGAAACCGTGCTCAGAATGTGTTAGAATTGGTTCATACGGATGTATGTGGTCCAATGAATATCCAGGCTAGAGGTGGTTTCGAATACTTCATCACGTTCATAGATGATTATTCGAGATATGGATACATCTATTTGATGCGACGTAAGTCTGAAGCCTTTGACAAGTTCAGAGACTTCAAGGCTGAAACGGAGAAGCGTCATGGGAAGAGTATCAAGTCGCTACGATCTGATCGTGGTGGCGAATACCTTAGTGGAGAGTTTTTAGATTTCTTAGCGAATGAGGGGATTTCGTCCCAGCTCAACGCGCCGGGAACGCCACAACAAAATGGTGTGGCTGAAAGAAGGAATATGACTCTTTTAGAAATGGTTAGATCGATGATGAGTTATTCAGATTTACCTATTTCGTTTTGGGGATACGCCTTAGAAACAGCGGCGTACATTCTAAACACAGTGCCTTGAAATCGGTTCAAAAACACCACAGAAGCGTGGAGTGGCGTAAGCCGATCTAGGACATGTTCGGATTTGGGGTACTCCGGCACATGTCTTTGAATAAGGAAGGCGATAAGTTGGCATCTCGTCTGTATACGAGTGTTTGTGGGATATCCTAAGGGAACGAAGGGTGGCTTGTTCTATAGTCCCGAGGATCAGAAGGTCATTGTTAGCACTAATGCCCGATTTCTGGAAGAGGGTTATATGATTAGTCACAAGCCCATGAGCGAGATAGTGGAAGAGGCGAGGGCGAGACTCTGTCTATACCAATCGTACAAGCGCCAACTAACACTGCACCACGTATCGATTCTGATACTTTTACACCAACTCAGGATTTGCCTCGTCGTAGTGGGAGGGTTGTTCGTCAGCCTGAACGATTCATAGGCATGGGAAAGTCTTCGGACTCAATCCCAGGCGAAGATGAATCAGATTCCTGGACCTATAAGGAGGCAACCCAAGATAAAGATGCTGACTCCTGGCAAGTAGCAATGGAATCAGAAATGGGATCTATGGATTCCAATCAAGTGTGGGAGCTAGTAGAGCTACCTGATGGTATACAAACCATTGGGAGTAAATGGGTCTACAAGCGAAAGAAAGGACGTGACGGGAAGGTTGAAACCTTCAAAGTGAGGCTTGTTGCAAAAGGTTACAATCAGAAAGAGGGTATCGATTATGATGAAACCTTTTCGCCGGTAGCCATGCTTAAGTCAATCCGGATTCTTTTAGCTATAGTTGCGCATTTAGATCTGGAGATTTGGCAGATGGATGTCAAGACTGCATTCTTGAATGGGAGTCTAGACAAGGAAATCTATATGCGCCAAGCAGAGGGATTCATTGCTAAAGGAGAAGAGCAATTGGTGTGCAAACTTAAGAAATCCATTTATGGACTTAAGCAAGCATCTAGATCTTGGAACACTCGTTTTGACGAAGTTGTCCAGTCATATAGATTCGTCCAATGTCCGAGTGAGATTTGTGTGTATAAGAAATGCGATGGAAACGTGTTGGTGTTTCTTGTACTGTATGTAAACGATATCCTTCTGATTGGAAACAACGTGAAGGAATTGTCGGACGTACGGGTATGGCTATCTGAGCAGTTCGATATGAAGGATCTAGGAGAAGCAGGACACATCCTTGGAATCAGGATCTTTCGTGATCGGAAGAAAAGGATGTTGTGCTTATCCCAGGCATCCTATATCGATACAGTGCTGAAGCGGTTTATCATGGAGAATTCCAAGAAAGGTTTTCTACCTTACAGGCATGGAATTCAACTATCTAAGAACATGTGTCCTAAGACACAAAAGGAGATAGATGACATGAATATGGTCCCTTATGCATCTGCTGTGGGAAGTCTCATGTATGCTATGCTTTGCACTAGACCAGATATCTGTCATGCCGTGGGCATGGCTACTAAATATCAGTCGAACCCAGAACCAGGACAATGGATTGCTGTCAAGCACATACTCAAGTACCTGAGAAGGACTAGGGAGTACATGCTTGTATATCAATCAAACGACCTGTTTCCGGTGGGTTACACTGACTCAGATTTTTCATCGGACAAAAAAAAGTCCAAGTCTACTTCGGGTTATGTGTTTAGCCTGGGAGATGGAGCCATTAGTTGGAGGAGTGTGAAGCAGAAATGCATCTTGGACTCTACCATGGAAGCCGAGTACGTGGCAGCCTCTGAGGCAGCCAAGGAGGCAGTGTGGCTCAAGTACTTCCTGCAGGGCTTAGATGTGATTCCCGATTTTCCAGAGGGTATTACACTTTATTGTGATAATACTGGTGCAGTCGCAAATTCAAGGGAACCACGAGCCCATCAGGCAAGTAAACATATCAACCGCAAGTACCACATTATACGACACTTCGTAAAGGAAGGAGACGTAGTTGTATCCAGGGTTCCATCGGAAGATAATCTTGCTGACCCTTTCACGAAAGGCCTACCTTCAAAAGTTTTTGAAAGGCGTGTGGAAGGAATGAGATTACGGTGTATGGAAGCATTGCTTTGAGTATAAGTGGGAGAAATGAGAGACTATGTAATAGAGTAGTATACTTAAAAGCATGCTTTGAGTATAAGTGGGAGATTGTTAGGATTGTATACTGCAAAGCATACTTTATGCTTGTATTACCTAATTTCCCTGTTACTACCTATGAGAATATTAATTACATTTAATCACATGTTTTGCATATTTATTCACGTTATGGTTATGCAAATGAAATGTCTAATTATTTTATATTGTAGATAATGTGGTGTGTTGGTGTCACACGGAAGATCACATTATCAGTGCCTTATAAAATAATATAATAGTTCACAACCTATATAATTATTAGACAAATTATATAAAGGGTTGTAGTGTATGCTTGAGAATAGTTGGTCCTGACTATTAGCATACATTAGCGTATTTGCATACGTTGAACTGGATCGAGGTGAGATAGTGTCTTCTGTACTGACTGTAAGAAGAACGTAAATCTCGGATAATTATTATTTATTAATTCTAAGTATATAATATTTAATTGTTTATTTATAATAATTATTGCTTTGATTTATCATAGGTGAGAGTCAAAATGATCGACTCAATAAGCCTCGTATCTTGGGCAATAATATTGTTTATACGACAATTATTATTATTACTAGAAATCGTGTCCCGACTCGTTCGGGTTGATGATGTCCCCTTGAGGAGCTTGATAATAATTATTATATTAAACCCTACAGGTGGATTTAATTCCGATATAATAATAAGGTTCGAGTGGTACTACTCTTGATAAGATATTAATTAATTAAAGCTGTCAGTAGCTTATAATTAATTAATGGACATTCGATATCTTAAACATGGAAAATAATATATTTAATAAGGAGCCCAATTTCGTAATTTGAGATTTTGGTAGGAAGTGCAATATCAACTTTTTAGTGGACTAAGTTGATATTAATAGATTCATTATATTAGGAAGAGTCCTAATAAGGTAAGATGAATTTATTAAGGAGTCCTTCCATAATCCTCCTTTAGATCCCTAGTAGTAGTGCAAGAGCCCATAAATAGGACATATGGGTGGATGGCCGATTTTCATCACTTTCATACACAAGGAATTTCGATTTTTTCTTCTAAGTGTTTAATTGTGGATCTTGACTTGTGTCTTTGATTCCACAATTGAGAGAACACTTTAATTCTTGCTACATATCGGAATTACTTGAAGAAAAAAAATCGAGTATTGTGAGGCATAGAAATCGGCCGATCCATAGGTGTCCAAACAAGATCCAGTAGCTCATTGCCCACACAACGTCCGGTTCAAGTCGGATCATACTCTAGAAGATCTAAAGGTAGAAATATAAGGCGATCAAGACGGAAGTAACCAATACTCTTCAAAATGTAATATCCTATGATCTTGTATCTCGATTAGGATATTTTGATAATCAACATATTTAATTAATAAATAATAAATAATATTTAAATTGCTTATTAGTCTTAGTAATTAATTAATTAGCATGCCTAAATAGATCTAATGCTCGTAGATGCGTAAAACGCTATTATCATCTTTCCCAAACTTCGCTTCCGCTGCATTTTACTTTCCAACATTGACATTGTTAATCCACACTAAGACCTTGATGATTATGTTGTAGGATTGAAGATTGAGAAATTTTCACGAAGGATCGCCCCGAAATCGCCTCAAGAACACGGCCCGTCGCCTGAGGAAAGAAAAGAGCAAAACTGCTCTGAAAAACACTGCTCGCTGCCTGAAATACAGACTCTTGTTATGGCCATAACATCATGTCCATTACGGCCGTAATATGCTGGCCATTACGGCCGTAACATGCTGCATTCTGGCAGCAGATTCCTTTTGGTGGACGATCAGTTCTGAACGACCTCAAAATGCGACGACTCAAAAGGTGCGACATAACACTAATGAAGTGTTCTCAACAACGAATGAAAGCGCTAAACAAACATGCGATTCCGACAACTCAGAGGTAGGTAAAAATGCTTATGAAAACAAATACCCAAAACATTGGGAAATTACAAAATGGCCCAAATGTCCGAAAAATCACTATAATAACCAAAACGAAGTTCACAACACGTCTAACAAGGTTAAACGGACTAACGGGAAACACAAAATAACAGTTTCGAACGAGATTCGCAAGGATCGAACTCAAGTGCGGAAAAGTGGCTAAGAAGCACGGAACTCAACGAAACGACACCAAAACGAACTCGGATGTCAAAAAAGTGCAGAATTAATCATTCTCATAATAACTAAACGGTCGCAAGCGAGTCGCTAAGATGGACTTCCGCCAAAAAAAAGAAAATCACTGGAAATCAAAATTGCGAATATTACATACTACCCTCCTTAAAAGAAGTTTCGTCTGGAAACTTAAAAATAACTAGGGAGGAGTAATATCCCACCAGGAACTACTCAACGATATACACAAGATCCGCGTAACTTACGCCCATCGGTGAAACATTACAAGAAACGCAAAGGAACATACCCTGTGAAATCACGCTCAACGACAACCATCACAATGTCACAAATAGAGACATAATAAAACCACCAAGTATCAAGTATCACCAAACAGGTAGCACAATAGAGTCAATTATCCGAACAACCACGAAACAAAAGGCACTTACTACAAAAAAACACGCACAGTCGAAAAAAAAAAATTAAACACACAACGATCCGCAAAGGTAACTACGAAGAACTCCGACCAATCAGAAGTTATCGAAAACCACACTAGGCATCTCCGTGTACTTTCGGAGCAGAGACGCAAACTCGATCTCCAAACCTCTCAGCTACCATCTCACAATGCACGGCTCGGTGTCCCAATTGACCGCAATCGAAATAGCTGACTAACGGTGAACGATAATTCTTCGCGGTATGGCCCGCTCGACTACAGTTATAACACGTCTTCGAGCTGCTCACATTACTCACTACAGGGGTAATACTCCTCATCTGTTCATGCGATCGAGGAACCTTCTTAGAATGACGGCACGAAGTCCTAGCCCCATGGGGGCCCACTTTCATGATTTCCTGGAAAGTTCCCAACATTTTTCCGTCTCTTCGACTCTGACATATGGTCAATCGATGATATAGATGGTTCATAGGCTAACACCCTATTATGATATTCTCTCAATGAAGTGCAAGTGAAACCCGCCATGTACTGATGAATCTCCGACTTCATTCGCCTAGTAAAATGACAGATCTTATCTTTCTTTGTCCTTACCTGATCCTGCACATAACTGAGCTGTTTGATATAATCAATAATAACTTGAGTCAACGGTACATCTTGCAGTTTCGCCGAAAAGAATTCATCAATCCTTTGATTTCTGATCGGTTCCGGAAAAAACTCATCTCTCATGAATCCCTGGATCTCTGCCCACGTGACAACACGATCTCGAGGCTTAACAGCCTCTCACCAACTAGCGGCATCCTTGTTAAGAAGATACTGAGTGACTGGAAACTTACGCTCTTCTGGACAATCAACCACCTCGAATATCTTTTACAACTGGAAAAGCCAACCATCCCAGCCCAATGCATCTGCGGCACAAGCGAAACGAGGGGGATTCATACGAACCACTTCTCGAAGCCACTGATTTGCACCAACGTTCTGGGTCACATCTGTATTACGCTGAACTGCTTGAGTCAACTGAGTCATCTGTGCAGCTACCTGCAGCAAAATAGTAGCAACACCGATACCAACACTATCACCGGCAGCATGATCCCGATCACGCCTCTCATCGCCATGACCACGACCTTTGCCTCTCGGCATACTGAATAAGTAACCACTTAGCATAACAGAAAATCATAACACATACAACGATTACCATCGTAAGGCAATACACATAGGAAAATCACAGCAACGACGACATCGTTCGGCGATTTCAACGGCTCGAACGATAACCAGCACATAATTACGAAATATCATGAAACAATCACATATGTACACAATCGTACATACCCAAGCTCCAACAACTCGTATAGGTGCGATAACACGCAAATCACCACGAAGCGACAAACATTTAGTACCAACGTCACACCTCTCACAAAGGGCTATAACACAACGAATGCGTGGCGAATGACTCAACGCTCACACCACCAGTTCAATCACAACTAGAAGGGCTAACACCCTAACGACAATGCTAACATCATACACACCTTCTCTGACCACAAGCAGGAAATGATAGGTTTTAAAAACGAAAACCACCTTTTTGAAAATAATTTTGGAAATACCAGTTGATCTTGAGTATCACCCTTCGAAAGAATAATACAAACATCGTTATCGAGACTTTGAAAAATCGTCTCGCGGTTGATAAAAATGAGGACATCTTTCTTGTAATTAAAAACTTTCAGAAATATTCGACCTTCGGGTCTAAGCAAATGTGTTTCTAAATTACTGAGAATATCTCAAAATATTTTGGTCCTCAAAGTAGAAGAATTTTGAAACATATAGTTGCGCTAGTAGGCGCCTTGAAAATATAATCCATTTGAAAAAAAAATACGCCTCGAAGTTTATTCTAAGATACTCAAGCATTGAAAAAAAAATCCATTAGGCCAGAATGCCCAAAAACTCATGCGTATCAACATTCGCTTACACATTTCATAGTACACGCATCAAATCGTTCAAATTCAAAACAAGACATGTCTTTTCCCGTAAAACAAACAGTCAAATATCACAGTCGAAATCCGCCTAGGATCGGGGCGAAACCAATGATCCCATTCGAGGCCTCTAAGGACCCTCCCGAACGGGCCATAATCATAAATCAAATCACGCATAGGCATCGCCTAGGACTGGGGTGAAGCCACTGGTCCCATTCGAGGCCTCTAAGGACCCTCCCGAACTGGCTAGCGAACAAACTCGTGAATCCGGAGTGAAGTCACGGATTTCCCCAAGGCCTCGTCGGACCCTCCCGGGGTGAGCAAAACACACACATATACATTCTCATTCCATATTAAGCACAAAGGTTTCACAAGAATACTTGCAAAACGAGCAACTCATTTTGAAATACACGCAGCGGACGAAATTAATAGTAAAAAATACATTAGCAGCAACACCACTCCTCATATAAACAAAATATGAGAGTCGAATAACCACATATCACGAAATCAAAATCTACATAAGGATTCCATCACATAACAAATAATCATACAAGTAACTCGTGTCACACGAGGCACAACAAAAAGAAGGGAGACTTACATCCACAGGTCGCACGAAGATGATGATCGCCCCACGATACTAATCACGACCAACAAACTCAGACGATACGTTGCGACATGACTCAGTAGACAAAATCCGACGAGACGAAACTCAACAGACACAACTTGACCCGACAGCTTAGGTTTCCACAACCTAAGCTCTGATACCATTTATGTAACATCCCCAATCCACTCAGGGATATTACACGTCGTATACCCTTTACTCAAGGATCTACCAGGCTGGTAACTAAAATCAAACATCTCAACATCGCCTTTAAGGCTAAAATGACTCAGTAGACCGATTTGGTTTTTCAATTAATACATACAACTAAATCTCAATACATGCCCACGCAGGGGTCAAAATACAACATACTCCCGTACAACGGGGAAAATACTGCAGCAGAAATAAAGTATAACTAAACCAATACGACATCGTACAAGTCCTCATGTGATTAGTATCGATCATATTCCATCATCTTTCATGCCAACCCTGTGTTATGCTCCCCAAAACCTGGATGCAATACATCCATCCACCCCCGATTACCCGGGGGTTAGCAAAATTCCACTATTTTGCTAATGTAAGTACAAAGTGCAAAATACAAGTCATACAAATCATATTATAAGAATAATAATAACCAGGAATCCTCAAAGATTCAAACATAACGAAAAATACTTCCCGAGGCAAGAGTTTGTGTAAAACTTTCCAAATTCGGAAGATCACAAATCACGAGAACAGTTTGTAAAATGGTTTAAAATGCCCTTGGGAGTTTTAACAAAAACCGTTCAGGATTATCGAATCCTTCTCTTTTCAAAGAAACCGGAAGGGCTCACAACCTAAGATTTACTTTCTCAAATAAAAACCCACAACAATTCACAGGGTTCATATCCCACGTCACGTGTCCTCGACGGACATAAAGTCAACAAAACATAACCACCCAAGATATGAAATCTTGGTAACACATCAAAGGTACTCACTGGCAAAACACATCCAAAATCATATATATAACACTATGAACACATGCCACATCATCCAACGGTTGGATCAATCACTTGTTGTCTCCTGACCACATGATCGCATGCCATGTGCCACCGTAGGTATTCTTAGGCGCTCATAGTTGGATCAATCACTTGTTGCATCATGACCACATGATCACAAGCCATGTGTCACCGTAGTTTTTCTTAGGCTCTCACGGTTGGATCAATCACTTGTTGCATCCTGACCACATGATCACAAGCCATGTGTCACTGTAGACCCCGCCCATGTCCACACATTCACACACATAACACAGTACAACAAGGATAACCAAACAATTCATCCAGAGGCATCAAACACTTAGCACGGCATAAAGTCAAACCACAACGCACCAAAATGAGGTAATTTATGTACACACGCATTATCAAGCGCAACATCAACACCAAACATATCCATAGGATTCACTTAGCCATTTACGAAACACACTATTCGCAAAATACACACGGGTTTTGAAAGAGAGCCTTTAACGAGGCTAAACCAAATCTTTGAAAGTCCATTTCAAACAATCAAACAAACACACCAAGACGATCACCAATCATCATATCCAGAAAACAAGAAATGTATGAACAAGGTACTTGACTCAAGTAATGATAACCGCGAAGAATCGACCGGAGTGAGGCGACATGAACCGACGACGAATCCGACGACTCCGCTGAACACCAATATGGGACAATGAACTACGAACGACAATAACAACAATGAAAATGAATTTCATAGCACGACCCAAAGCCGCTAAATTAAAAGAACAAACGACGAAAGTGCAAGGATTACCCCCAAAACGGCCAAGAACACGAATCGACCCGACAAAAACATGAAAACAGAATTCCAAACCATGGGCTATGATCAACATGACTAGATAAAAATAATAGAACCAACAATCTCGGATTAAAATCACGAAATCAAGACAAACCCCCAAATATTCCCGAAATAGGGTTCTAGGATGATTACCTTGATTTAAAGAAAAAAAGGATGATTTGACGTTGTTAATCTACACCAAGACCTTGATGATTATGTTGTAGGGTTGAACATTGAAAAATTTTCACGAATGATCGCCCTGAAATCGCCTCAAGAACACTGCCCGTCGCGTGAGGAAAGAAAAGAGCAAAACTGCTCTGAAAAACGCTGCCCATAACATCATGTTACGGCCATAACATCATGTCCATTACGGCCGTAATATGCTGGCCATTACGGCCGTAACATGCTGCATTCTGGCAGCAGATTCCTTCTGCTGCCCGATCAGTTCCGAACGACCTCAAAATGCGACGACTCGAAAGGTGCGACATAACGCTAATGAAGAGTTCTCAACAACGAATGAAAGCGCTAAACAAACATGCGATTCCGAAAACTCGGAGGTAGGTAAAAACGAGTAAGAAAATAAATATTCAAAACTTTGGGAAATTACAAAACGGCTCAAATGTCCAAAAAATCACTATACGTGATCGAATAACCAAAACGAAGTTCACAACATGTCTAACAATGTTAAACAGACTTACGGGAAATACGAAACAACAGTTTCGAACGAGATTCGTAAGGATCGAACTCAAGTGCGGAAAAGTCGCTAAGAATCACGAAACTTAACGAAACGACACCGAAACGAACTCGGATGTCAAAAAGTGCAAAATTAATCATTCTCATAATGACTAAACGGTCGCAAGCGAGTCGCTATAAGATGGGCTTCCGTCAAAAAAAGAAAATTACCGAAAATCGAAATTGTGAATATTACAACTCTGGCAGCCTCTGGGCTGCCGAGTCCGGCCTCCGTTCAGCTCGTTTTCAGAACATAAAAAATTACAACAAACAATTAAATATCTCTGATTATACCAATTATGATACTAAGTCATAAACATCATCCAAATAGCATTCAAAATGCACAAATAATCGTATATACGGTATCATTAACCTGTCTCCAATACCACTGTTGGGATTCCGGATAAAAAAACGAAAACGCAGCGGAATAATAAAACTCAATATAAAGAATCCCAAACAGGATCGATCAAGTACGTATATACAAAAAATAAAACGAACGAAGACAAAGGATCAAAGTCTCATACCTTTGAAGCCTTTGATAATATCTTCATAAGTTGATGATGTTCAAAAACCCGAGCACAAACACGAAATCCCTTCGTCCCAAACACCCAAAGCACGATGTCGCTACTTCACACGCGTCGGAAGTTGCCCGTAAAATCTACAGCAATCCGCTCTTGATAGAACACAGCTAGGAATTACTATAGGAATTTTTCTCTCTATTTTTCTCTAAGAAAATGTGAAGAAAATGCCAATGGTGATGAATAACAATGAAGAAGATGAAAAAGTCCTTTTCTCTCTCTCACTCCTTGGTGTTATACGTATGAAGCATCCCAAGTGAAGAGAAGAAAGCCTTTTAATAAGTCTTCATCAATTATTCATCACACATGACAAATAAAGACTTCCCTATTTAATATTCATCACATTATATTTTTTCCCCAAGGAATAAACATATCATGATAAATAAATTAACAAGTCTTCCACCACATTAGGTGGAAGACACGGGGGGTGGCCAACTTGAATGATTAAGGGAGTTCGGTTCGTTTTGGACTCCCTCGAGTCCAATCCGATAAACTCCATTCCGTCTCGATGTATTTATATCAAACAATTAATCCAATTAATTGCTTATATTAAATACAAAGTAATATAATTAATTCCTCCAAGAAATAATTATATATTTGAATCAAATTAATTACCTAGTAATTCATATAATTCATAAGACCGCTATTTGATTTATCCAATAAATCATAATTAGATATCCAATATCTATAATTAATAGAGAGATAATAAATTCACATTTATCCGTCAACGATCCTGATGCGCGATTCTATAGGTCCGTCACAGACGGTATTGGGAGGAACCAATGAGTGCGGGCAGCACTTAGCCAGCCTAGTGGGCTGCACTGTAAACCCCGACTGAGAAAGAATGAAGGGTTCATTCCAGAACCATTATGTCGTGAATACCATATACGTATAGACCCTTCATCAGATGTCCCGGTCAAGTCTTCGGGTCACGGTAAAGTCAAACCCTACTGTTGACTAGACACTATACATGTGTTAATGCAAATCAAGACCTACTGATTACTAGTGTATCTAATACGACTAGATCAGAATGCTTTGGCCAATGACTTATGATCTTATTTGTCATTAACCGTATGGGACATTCGCATGCTCACTAAGAGGAGATAGAGTCCTTTCTTGGCGTACAGTAAAGACTGCTACCTGCCCGTATAGTCCGCACTTCGAGGTTGACCCAACATTTAAGCAAATGAGTCTAACTACTCTAATGACAAACTAAACGTCACAGGCACATCCCTTACTGAACCCTCAAGTCAAAGGTCCACGTATACTATCACAACATTTCGATTCGTCACCGACTCTCCAAGAGTGAATACCGTGTGACTGAATCAAGTATGAGTCATGTTCGAGTATACTGGTCCCACCAATATACTTATAACTATGCTATCAAGACATGCACATGTCCTAGCATCAATTATACAAGTCTTACTCAAAACTTAATGACCATTTAAGTTTATCGACTTGCGAACGGTTTACGTAAATAAACTTTTAAATACTTCCACTGCATTTTCTCTTATCCGATAACAAGAGTGGAATGTTCGCTCTTATTTACATGGACTTCATTTCAATGTTTACCAAATCAAGAATGCATTTGAAATACAATAAACAGTGAATGAATCATATTGCCTTTTAATTGATAATTCCATAATTACAAGTACAATGCCCCTTCTCTCTCATCCACTGAGTGGCATTCGAGGGTATATTCCTAACAAGTAGAACTCTTTTCGTAAGACAATTTTGCCCCCGTATAAGAGCAGACGGCTCAGGCAATATGTCCCCAAGATACAACTGCTACGTTTCTGAGTTAGGTGATCTCCAAAACTCAGAACTCCGGCGAACGTTCAAGTGCTGGAAACTAGGCACAAAAAGAAAGAAGGAAATATGTTGCAATATGTGGTATGCTTGTATTTCGTTCTATGTTATGGTATGAAATGAAATGCATAAGACCCCCTTTTATAGGTCCAAAAACCACTCCATCGGGTGGGGAGTAATTGCAGATTAAAGTGACATTAATTCTCTTTAGCTGAAAGGTTACCTCCATAAATAGTCTCATTTAATTCGGACGTTACACTATGGAGTGTGAAGAGTCATATTCCAGAAGCTTAGTTCTCAACCTGGCTCATTTCAGTCGGGACCAAAAATCAGCTGGATTTCCAAACTTGACTGAAAATTAATATAGTTACAGTCCAAGGTCCAAGTCGCCCAAGTCGAGCTAAAGTCCAATTGCCAATAACCAAGCCCGAGCCCGAGCCCAGGCCTGAGGCCGAGCCCATGCCCGATCCGAGCCGGCGGGCAGGCGGCAGCGGCGCATGTGTGGTCTTTGCATCATTGACCTACTAGTGTATACTACTAGCTTGTTAAACTACCCATGCACCTTCTTACTAATAAACTAGTCAATAAGGCTTTCATTTTCCAATGTGAGATAACTTTTCATACACACTTTAACTTTTCACCATTTCAGTTAAATAACCAACTTTATGTTAAAGTAAATACACAGTGTGTGCCTTAGTCTACGGGCTATTGGGCTTCTCCCAACTAGTATAGGACTAGGCCTGTTAGAATATTCCAGAACATGTAATCTCTCCCTATTTAAAGGGACCCTATCAATGAGAATGAATACATCTTCTGCCCTAATTCTTGTCTTGCGTGCTTTCTCTACAACACGTTATCAGCACGTAGTCTGCCACTGAGACCAAATAAAAAAAAAATCCATCTGAAAATTCCAAAAAAAAAAAAAAAAAAAACGGAAAACCCTAGCAGCAGTCCGCCGCCCCTCATCCCATACCCGATCCCGGCGCCTGCAAACCCGTGCCAAGACACAGCTCCGACCCGACCGTTCCCCAGCCCCCAGATCGTTACATAGCTCCGAGCAGATCCACCGCCTCCGATCAGAAGGGATCGTCTTCCCCGACTCCTGCTCGTCGCGACACGCCCTCTTCCCTTCAACACATAAAAAAAAAAATACTCGAACCAGCCTTCGCCAGCCGAGACGCTGAAACCACCGGAAGAGACCAACCCTCATCTGCTCGGAAACCCAAACCAAAACTATCTTAGCCGCTCGATCGCCAAAACCCCACAACTCGATCTGGAACCAGAATCGAGAACCACCACGCCCTTTGCCACCGTATTCCGATCGCCGACGAGTCGTGTGGAAAGTTTGCGCAGTGAGGAATATCAGGGTGAGCGAAAGAGAAGTAGAGAAGGGAGTTCTTGCAGACCCATTTCTATTTTATTCGGACCGGATCTCTGTTCCGGTTGGGATTTTTATTTCTAATTTCACTTTAGAGAAGAATCAAGAATTTTTATTGGAGCTTCAAGAGGACAATCAGAATGAGGAACACAATTTTATCAAAGAAAAATTGAAGGTATGTCCTAGGAAAGAGTCGTGTCTTTCGTGCAGGTAATTCGTAAAACCCTACTATTTGCAATATGCGCTATTTTACATGTTTTAATTTATTTTGTTGCATATCTATATTTCACAAATTGTTATATTTATGCCTAATTAAACCAATTAAAGCATGTTGTATTAATAACTTCAATTAATATATAATTGCGCCATAAGACTTAGATTTCATGTCTAGGATTTATTTGATCGCATAATGTGTATATAGATATATACTATAATTATGTGTCTATATTTATAAATATACATATATTTTGCATGCATCTATGGATATTACATGCAATTAGGCAGCATAATTAGTAGATGTTAATGTCTATATTTTACTACCAATAATACCATGATAACGAAACTTCATGTGGATCGCATCGAAATCATGACTATATCTGGGTTCTAAACAAAATAATCCCAATATTGAATAATTTATCATGGACGAACTCATGATTATGTGAAACGCATTCGCTTCCTTCTCTTATTTATGAATATGGCTAATCCAACTCGTCCGAAATTCAGCATCTTGGACTTAGAAGGACTTGAGTGCCGTAGATGAGATTCTGATATTAAGACGTTAGCGCCACACTTTCTGTTCATACAGACGACGAACCGTTTTAAAAGGTGAAAGAAAGTATGATGATGTTTTTAGGCGAAATCTCGACCCCAACTTATGGTAGGAATATCTTTAGCTTAATTCCCCAACGAACTGTGGGATGCCCTTAAGGGCCATTTTGAGAATACTATTTCTCGAGTTGATCGTACAGTGGGACGAAATCCACTTGCTTTATTATAACGAGTCAAAAATTTCAATAAAGATATGCCCCGCCTTAAGGTGCGTCTTATTTTTTGTGAAAATAAACTCACAAAAGACGACATGATCCAGAAATTTTTTCCAATTTCCCTACTTAAGTACTTATACTGACGAATCAGTATATGCTAGAGTACGACAATGCTAGGCCTGCCGAGACAAAGCAAATTCTCGAGGCTAGTAATGGCAAAGTGAAATGTGGAGAGAACCCCGACGAATAGGGGACTGGACGTGCCAATCCCAAACCACATGGAATGAATTCGCATGGTGAAAATGGACGTGGCAGTCTAGACGTGGTCGTTGTCACGGAGGCTCTCTCAATCTTCCAAAGTAGCGAGAAGAGATGATGCTCCTGATTCCTAAGAAACGAGTTGACTCCTAATGTGAGATTTTTGCCATTGGTATACGAACTGCCATGCAAGCAATTATTTCACAGCCAACTAGAAGAGATATTAAGATTCCGACGAATAGGAAACTCAATATATAGAGGAAGGCGATCATGACATGATCCCCAATGTCACTTTCACATTTACCGGTGGTAGTATCACACCATACGTGCCAAAATCATTAGACGCCCCCCTCTATGACTAATTTTATCGGTAGACGTTATAATATTTTTCAATAATGGTCTGATGTATTTTGGTTTCGAACAAGATATTATTTTTCCTTGCGTATACAAGTGATTTGACTTTATTCGAAGTACCGAATATTGTTCCTACGCTTATGGTTCAGAGTTTTTATTACTCGTGTTCTCGTTTGACGAATGAATCGAGGAACACTCGAGCGATAGGCTGATGGTAATAGCCTATAACATATTAGTGACTAGGATGATTGGATCATCCCACTTCATCCAAGGACGCGGCACCCCCGGTTCTTGGTGCCTAACGGCATAGTTTTACAGTCACCAACACTCTATATGCATTGAGAGTGACTAACTCGAACCTTACAAAGCTTCAAGGATATACGTATCAACAACCTTCATGTTGGAGCCCATTGTGAGAGTGGAATAGAGTATCTCTATATTACCTCTAGTGAATGCGGTCGATAGCGCATCTTAGAGAAACATACAAGTCAATCATGTGGACTGTACGTCACTATGATAGGGTTGTCGAATCCTATGCGAGTACCGATAACGAACTTTGGGACTGTAATATCCGCAATTTCTAATTTCGGTAAATTTCTTTTTTTGGTGTATTTCTCGATCGTAGTGACCCTCGTGTACCTTTCAGTGTGTCCTTCCTGTCAACTGTTGAACTGTATTCTCGTTATTGTGGTGCGGAACCGCCGTTTCGGGGTTGCCGCGGATCCATTTCGTGTTATTGGTTCCCAAATATTGATTCCTATCGTTTTATTCTCTTTCCGGATCATTTTCATCATTTTGGGGCCCAAAAGGGGGTGTGGGCCGCGGCACACAAATTTCTTCAGTTGTTGGTCGAGCGAACTGTACCGTGTGCCGCGGCACACCCATCCGGTGCTGCGGCATAGTGCCGAGTCAGTGCCGCGGCACACCCGTCCGGTGCCGCGGCACACCCGTCCGGTGCCGCGGCACACCCGTGTGACATCTGCGACCAAAACCCGCTCAGACGGTGCCGCGGGCCACGCAGCGTCTTGTGGCACACCGCCGAACCACAGGAGTAATTTTTGGCACATGCACACCTCAGCTGTGCCGCGGCACATAATGCGGTCAACCCCCTATAATTGCGTTGTTTTGAGCGTAATCTGCTCATTTCCTCCTTCTTCTTCCTGCGATGCGAGAGAGTGAGAGAGAGGGGGAGAGTTCCTCATTATTATCGATTGGGGAGTTGATTTTCATCATTCTTCTTCGGTTGTGAAGCCCGGACAATCAATCCAATGCGTGTTCTACGGATCTTAGTACTTGAATCTCCAAAGGTAATATCTCTAGAACCCTATTTTCGACTAAATTGGGGGTTTTGGGATTTTCTTCCGATTCGTTCCGTTTTGTTGGTGGATTCATGGTGTATACGATTAATATTGTTAGTATCTTTAGTTTTCCTACGGATTCATGGATATTTTGTGGATTTTTACGGAATCGAGAGGGTTTGGTTGTGGTCCGCCCTCGTTGTTATTTTTGGTACGAATATACATGAATCGTAGGTGGGTTTCCGGGTGTATTCCATTTCCATAATTGTTTAGAAGTGGTTGTGATTGTGCTATTCGAATCATTAGGTTCATTTTCGTCGGTTCCTCGCGGTCATGCTTGATTCTTCCGTTCCGTTCGTTGTCGTCTCCCTTTTCATTAGCATCGGGCGTTCCGAAGCTTCCCGGTTGAGCCGTATCCGTTCGTGGTTCCGTGCTCGTGGTATCGAGGCAAGTACCTTGCCCATACTTTTCTTATTTTGTGGATATGATGATCGGTGATCGTATTAGTGTGTTTGTTTGGTTGTTTGAAACGAAGTTTCAAAAGATTTCGGTTTGGCCTCGTTAAAGGCTTCCTTACAAATGCGTGTGTGTTTTGTGAACGGTGTGTTTTGGGAATTGATTATGATTTGATTATTTTGAACGTTGAAGGATTTGATGATGATACTCCTATTGTTTAAAGTTATGGAATCGTGTATTCCGTATTTAATCTTGTTATTGTGTTTTGAAGAGTTTGATAATGGTGTCGAGTTAATGGCCATCTCTAGTGAGTATTCTTAATGAACTTACATTCTTAGCATGTTAGTATTGCATGAGTAACGTGTGTGTGTGTATGCTCACTGCGGGTTAGATCCGACGGGGTCTCGGTAGGGCTCCACGAAGCTGTGGAACCGCGAGCTTGCTTTTAACCACTGTGGGTTAGATCCGACGGGGTCTCGGCAGGGATCCACGAAGCTGTGGGTCCGCGGTTAATTGTGGTGCATTTTTACAAACGTGGTTTGATCATTGGCATTTCCGGAAATGAGTGCTTTTGAACGGTTTTCATGATTGCATGCATTGACTAAGTGTGTAAGAGGTAAGTTGTTCGTTTGGCCTACTTGGCTAGGATGGCTATAGAGTATTTTGTTGTTTGTGTTAAATCCTTTATTTGTGGATTTTGATGTTGGAAGACGAACCTTGTGGTCGTTCTTGTGTACTGTGAGTTGCTAATATTTGGGGCTAAAATCCCAATGGTTTTATAAAAGTCGTTTTACGGATTTGGGGCTAAAATCCCAACGGTTTGGTAAATGTCTTTTTTTCGGAAAGTAAACCTTTGGGGCGGTGACCCCTTTTGTCTTTTGGATTTTGAAAAGTAGGATTTGATAATCCTAAATTGTTTTCTATTAAAACTCTCGATGGCATTCTAAACCGTTTTATAAATTACTTCCATTGATTTATGATATTTCGATTTTGAAATGTTTTCTCAAACCCTTGCCTCGGGAAGTACTTTTCGTTTCGTTTGGATCTTTGAGGATCCTCGGTTATTGTTATTCGTGGAATGTGAATTGTATGGCTCGTATTTGCACTTTGTTCTTGCACTAGCAAAACAGTGGAGTTTTGCTAACCCCCGAGTATTCGGGGGGTGGATGTCTGTTTTGCATTCAGGTTTTGGAGCATAACACAGGGTCGGCACGAAGGATGATGAAAGATGATCGATACTAATCACATGAGGAACCGTACATCGTGTGTTGGTTCAGTTGTACTTTATTTTCCGCTGCTATATTGTTCCCGTTGTACGGGTGTGGTTGTATTTTGCCCCCTGCGTGGGCATGAGTTGTATTTGAGGTGTATGTATTTGTGGAAAGACCAAATCGGTCTACTGAGTTATTGTAGCCTTGAAGGCATTGTCGAGATGTTAAATGTTGTTACCAGCCTGGTAGATCCTCGAGGAGAGGGTCTACGGCGTGTAATATCCCTGAGTGGATTGGGGGTGTTACAGGGACGCTGACTCGTACAGGCTTTGGCATGACTGATTGGGCATCCAGGTCATGACATGATGATCTGCACGGACATCTTTCGCGTACAAAGTAGAAGCGGGCAATGAACCCACATAACGAACTTTGTTGGTGTTCCTCAAGCTTGTCATCCAAAGCACCGGAGACATCCACCCGTTCTACACGTTTGACATTGTCGAATGCACATCGTCTCTTCTGCAAAGCCTGCGCTTTAGCCAAAATAGGAGCGAGACCGTCCTACGCTGAAGATGTGAAAATTCCATTCTTACATAGGATTCAAATAGATATTTGTGGACCGATTCAACCAAAGTGCGGACCATTCAGATGTTTTATGGTTCTGGTTGACGTTTCGACATGCTGGTCAGATGTCGTCCTCTGGTCCACTTAAAGATGCTGCTTTTGCAAAGCTTCTAGCTCGAATTATCTGTCTAAGGGCTCACCACCCTGACCACCATGTTCGGTCTATAAGACTTGATAATGCTGGAGAGTTCACATATAAAGTACTTGATGAATACTGCATGTCGATCGGGAGCGACGAAAAGCATCCCATCCCCCACGAGCATACGCAAAATGGTCTCGCGAAGGCAACCATCGAACGAATCAGATGGTAGCCCGGGCATTGGTTATGCACACCAATTTGCCTATTTCTGTCTGGGGTTATGTAGTCTTGCATGTAGCTTTACTTATTCGCTCATTTTAGACCCTCTGCTAACCAAACGATTTATGCGTACCAGTTGGTAACTGGATAAGTCCTGATTTTTACATTTTGGACTCAGACGAGCTTGAGTGCCAATTACGCATATTTGGTTATGTAGTATTGTGCCTTCTGCACTCCCACAGTGCATGGGTCTTGAAAGACGAGTAAGTAGTTACATTGGATACGAATCCCCAATGGTTATCCGCTATTTAGAACCTTCGACAGGTGATCTCTTTACCGCTCGATTGCGGATTGTCACTTCGATGAGACAACCTTCCCGTCATTAGGGGGAGGAGAGAAGACGAACTTTCTCAGGGAACGACAGGAATTGTCATGGTGTATCCCTACTTTGTCTCATATTGATCCCCGTATTTCGCTATGTGATAGTGAAATTCTCGATCTTCGAAGCGTAGCAGATTCGATGCCTGATGCGTTTACTGATATCGTGAAAGTGACGAGATCATATATACTAGCTGCAACCTGTAAGGTTGAAAGTCTTCGGTAAGGGGCGCAACACCGACGAATCGAGTGCTGCCATCGCACATGGTGGATGTGTGATTTAGGCCATAGCTCCCTAAAGGAAGAGGTGGAAGCTACTTGGTTCGATTTAATACTCACCTAAGGAGGAGGTAGAGTAAGGCACAAAATTATATATTAGTCATTAATGAACTCGTTTCATGATATCATACTTGATTTTACTATGTCCATGAGTCATGACGAGGGGGACGTCCCGAAGATTGATATGATTCAGAAAATCAAGAAATCTCGATGAATCACGAGAGTGTGGACTGATCATCCACCCACTTTGATGATCTGTCTTTGCTCAAAGCATAGAGCAAGACGATGTCGAACCTCGCTCTGTTGTATGATATCAACATTGAGTTAATTGGCCTTAAATGATAAAGCATTCCACGCAGAACTAGATTCTTTAACAAAGAGACATGTAATTGGTAGCTAGTGCTAACCTCACCAAGTGTAAATCCTGTAGGACATAAAATAAATCTTTGTCAGTAAGCACAATGAGAATAATGAAGTCCTGAAGTACAAGGCTTGAAGGTTCTCATGAATGCCGTGGAATTGACTGAGGAGACGTACTCTCCCCTAAGCTACTTCATTAGCTTAGTAATTTCCGAAGGACTGGAAATGCATCTTATAAATGTGGTTAGTGATATCTCTATGGGGACATTAATATAGAGATATATATGAAAGTGCTCGATGGCATTTCATTACCAAGTCAAGTGACTCTAGACCACGGAGTGCGTTTGCAGTACGGTTGAAACGCTCACTTTACGAATTAAAATAACCCGGGCGGGTGTGGTATACCCGCCTAAGTGACTACTTGATTGGAAGGGGATATAAGAACGACGAACTGTGTTCCTGCATGTTTATTAAGAAAACAAGTTCCGGATTAGGGATTGTAGTTGTATATGTCGACGATATGAACATAATCGGTACTCTTGACGAATTAAGAGAAACCGCAGCTATCTAAACTCCGGATTTGAGATGATGATCTGGGAAGACTCGACCATATCTAGGCATTGAGCTAGAACATCGAGCTAGTGGAATCCTCATCCACCCGTCTGCCTATGTCCAGAAGAAAATCAGGCATTTTAACATGGACAATGCACATACGGTTAGTACTCCCATGATCGGTCGTAGTTTGGACTTGAAGAAAGATCCATTTCGTCCAAAGGAATGTGATGAAGAGCTTTTGGGAGACGAAATTCTCTGTCTAAAGTGCAATAGGTGCATTATTGTACTTGGCTCAGTATACTCGACCCGATATAGCTTTCTCAGTGAACTTGTTGGCTAAATATAATTCCGAGCCCACGCAACGTCATTGGAATGGTATCAATAACATCTTTCGATACCTCAAAGGAACCATTAACTCGAGACTTTTCTTCCCCTATCAGGCTAACGAAACTGCCGGTGAATGTGCAATCACTAAAGTAAGTGTGAATGCCAAGGAAACTACGCCGACGAATGTGTTGGTAGGTTTTGCTGATGCTGAATATTTTTCCGACC
Organism: Orobanche coerulescens; assembly: GCA_033398695.1. Classification (NCBI taxonomy): domain Eukaryota; kingdom Viridiplantae; phylum Streptophyta; class Magnoliopsida; order Lamiales; family Orobanchaceae; genus Orobanche; species Orobanche coerulescens. Next base: position 20,336,058 of record CM065801.1, read on the forward strand.
CACATAAAGGTCAATCCCAAACTGGTTATGTATTCACCATTGTGGACACCGCTATATTTTGGAGATCAACTAAGCAAACCCTTGTTGCTACCTCCTCGAATCACGCTGAGATTATCGCTCTACACGAGGTGGTACGCGAGTGTATATGGTCGAGAACCATCGTTATACGTATTCGAGGTAACAGTGGACTAAATAATGTCACTGATGCGCCCACATGCATATACGAAAATAATGCCGCTTGTATCGAACAGATGAAGCTTGGGTATATCAAGGGGGATAATACGAAGCATATCTCTCCAAAGTTTTTCTGCAGTCAGCAACAACAGGCCCTCCTCAACATCCAAGTTAAGCAAGTGAAGTCTGAGGGGAATGTGGCTGATTTATTCACTAAATCATTGCCCAAGTCCGTATTTGAAAAACATGTGATAAACATCGGAATGTGTAGTATTTCCGAACTCCCAAGATTGAAGTAATGATCTAATGGGAAGGTGAGGTATAACGAATTTTACTCACCAATGTTGTACTCTTTTTCTTTGACCAACGTTTATTTTTTCCCACTGGGTTTTGTTACTTGGCAAAGTTTTTAACGAGGCAACGTCACATGCACTGTTTTTCAGATTCCTTGATTGACGAACTAATCAGGGGGACATGTAGACTTGAGGGGGAGTCTTACATCCACGTCGCAAGTTACACTCTTTTCCTTGACCAAGGATTCTTTTTTTCCCACTGGGTTTTTATCACTTGGAAAGGTTTTTAACGAGGTAACTAGACATTTAGCTCACTGATCGACGAACTGATCACGTTCTTGAGCACACATTGATCGACGAAATGATCAATAGAGGTTTTGGCTTAATGAAATTAGCGTAACCTATATGTCTGGATGTTGTACTCTTTTTCCCTACGATCAAGGCATTTTTCCCACGTGGTTTTGCTTGACGAGGTTTTTAACGAGACAACTTGACATGCGTTGGAGACTCGGCACAAGGGAGAGTGTTAAAGTAAATATACAGTGTGTGCCTTAGTCTACGGGCTATTGGGCTTCTCCCAACTAGTATAGGGCTAGGCCTGTTAGAATATTCCAGAACATGTAATCTCTCCCTATTTATAGGGATCCTATCAATGAGAATGAATACATCTTCTGCCCTAATTCTTGTCTTGCGTGCTTTCTCTACAACACTTTAATTATTTATTTCTCTCACTGGAAATCGATTTTGAGAAAAATAAAATCATACGTTTATCTCCTCAAAACGTAGATTAATAATTTAATATTTAATTTTCAAAAATTAAATATTTTATCATTATTAAATTGATTTTGAAACTCATTTTCTAAAACTAATTTCTAATCGAGCGATTTTCTGTCTCCGAGAGAGAGAGAACGGGTAAATAGAGGGGTGAACACCGAGGGTTTGGTGAGAGTGGGAGGGAGATGACATTCCATCGTGACGATAGTGATTTGATATCCCAAACTTTTGGTCAAATTCAATTTCAGCCTTACTAACTTTCTGTTAATTCAATTTTAACCTCTTAATTTTCAATCCTTTCAATTTTTTCCAAATCAGCTTTTTAGTATTTAAATCCAACTCTATTTTGACCAAGCCATTAAATGTATTGATTTTTCAATTAATATTAATAAATAATTTTAATTTATGTCTAATATTTTATTTTCAGTTATAGTATAATAATAAATTATAATAATTCTAATTATTACTATATGTAGATATTAATAAAGATTTACCGGCTTAGGAGCATCTTTATGTCAAGTCCAATCAACATCATTTTATCAGTTGGAAATTTATTTTATCACTTCAATTGTTTTGATTGAATTATGTATGTGATTATTTATTATTTTTAAAGTTGGGGATGCATGTTGTAAATTAGGTTCACTCACTAGTAGACTTTCTACATCGGTTTCAGAACTGATCTAGAAAATCTTAACTTTTTTTCCAAAAAAATGACCCTAACCCAACTCGGGTCCTCCCCGACCACAACTCGGACCCGGTTCTAAGGTGATTTGTTTGATAAACTTACATTTAAATTAAATTTAAATACAATTTTTGAGTGAGTTTTAGATCGGTTCTAAAATAATCGATCTAGAAAGTTCACTTTCTAGATCGGTTCTAAAACAACCGATCTAGAAAATCCACTTTCTAGATCGGTTCTAAAACAACTGATCTAGAAAATGGTCATGTCACTTTCTAGATCGGTTATTTTAGAGCCAATCTAGAAAATGGCCGCATCACTTTCTACATCGGTTCTAACATGACCGATGTTAAAAGTCCGATGTGAAATGGTATTTTTCTACTAGTGACCTCTGTACATGTGAAGATGCTATTTGAAAATATATGTTGTATGAGGACACCTGCTCAATCTCGATTTTTATGTGCGTGCTATATTAATGTTATATGTGATACTTTGTGTATGTATTCATATTGAGAAAAATGTTATGATGGAATAATTAGTTATTGTTTTCCATGAGACTGTATATGACTGTAATCAGTGTAATTTCCACGAATTGAAGGAAACTAACACTCACCTAAATTGATCGTGCATGTTAATTGGAGCCGAATGAACGAAAGAGATAGCCGCGCAAGTATATGATAAATGTTTATTTTTTATAAATGGTTTTAAATGACTTGTAAATTTAGTACGATTGATTTTTGAGAAAGCTCGTCGTTTATATTATTATACTGTGTTTCCTAATTTTGGTATTTTATTGCCTTAAATAATAAATATTTTCAAGTCAAGATAGCGACTCGACTTTGTAGGCGAGAACTTTGTTATTCTCAAAAATAAATTTATTTTTCCAAAATATTATTATTACAATTACTTTTCCACAATGAAATATATTTAGAAAGTTGGAGTGTTACACTAGAAAAACAACCACATATAATTGGTCAAACTAGAAAATTAAATTATTAAGATGTATCCCAACATACAAAAGAAGTTGCTCTCACTCTTGTTTATACTTGTGAGATTGCAGAAAAATTTATAGACTTTTATTATATGAAAATAATTATAAATTCACCGTACAAGGAGTTTATTTGATGACGCTCCGTCTGATTTTTCTCTCTTTCTGATACTTTAAATTGGATCACATATATGAAGTTTTAGTTTATTTTAGATATATCTATATATCTTTAGAAAGATGTTTGTAAATTAATTTGTATTTTGATCTTTTTGTACTATCTATCTTGTTTGTATTTAATGGTTACAAAATAACTCGCGATATCACTTAGAAAACAAGTTATTAATTTTGAATTAAATAAATTATTAATGACTCTCGTAAATGTTCGTTTCCAACTTAACTAGTTTGAGATCTTATGTGTCCCATTATCATTTTTTAATTATAATGAACTCGGTAATTAACTTGTGTTTTAGGAGAAAGTAAGAAAATTGTAAATGCGAGTCAATCAATTGTATTCACTGATAGAGGGGGGCTTTATTTAAGCATTACAATGAGAGTCATTTCATACATAGGATTCCTAGATAAGGTAAGACATCTAATAGGATTCTACTACCTCTAGAAAGATCTAGAACCTTCCATCTATGTATCTTCCTACAACCAGTATTAGGTAAGACACATCACGGGAATAATAATTCTCGAAACACTCCCCCTGTGTCGAGCACTAATACAACAATGGTGCAGAAGATGTGCCTTCGTAAAAACTTATTCCAAGCCAAAATAAAACTCCATGGGAAAAATAAAGGCTTGCTGAGGAAAAGATTGCAACGCACCAAAATAACATGTCATGTATACTCCCCCTGATGTATACACAACAACTCTCCCTAATGAGTACCTCAAATCAGAGGAGTCAGATGCCAAGTTGCCCTCACAACTATGCCAAGGAAAAACCTAGTGGAAAAAATACCTCTTGGTCTAAGTTGAACATAAGTAAAACGCATCATTTGTATGGATGTTCTCATAGGTCGAACCCTTACCAAGTGAAAACCCAATGGGAAAAAATAAACCTTGTTCTAAGGACAAAAAGAGCGCGACACATCCAAAGTGCAGAGTCGCTAAAGAATTATCAAGTTTTCCAAAGTCTTGACCTTCATGCACTAAATAAGTGATAACTTCTTAGATTCAATAGGTATCAACGAAACTGTAAGAACGTATGAAAACTAGACACCCATAGCTTTTCATTCACATAAAGTACGTAACCTAGATCGACCTGAGCAGATCACAAAGCTCTATCGAAGTTGACTCAGCAAATTATCGGATATATCCTGTCCTACTTTGCAACAATAGTCATATGTCACTCAGCATGATGTATGTGATCAAATGGTTGGTTTCCTTGGAAAGTAGACACAAACCTTTCCAATGGTACCAATTTCACCACTTTCCAACAAGTGAGCTGTCCTCTAGGTCATATGGGAGATAGACCAACACATTCTGGGCAAATTCGGGTATCGATTTTCAAGTGTCCTTTTACTGAGATAGAGCGAGGTTCATGCTTTCTGTCAATCACAGACATTGCATGAGCGCATCCTAGGCCATCATCACATTGGCTTTACCGATTATTACGAATGAGTACATCGAGTCAAACATGAGTACATAATACCGTACTTTTCTCTTAAGACTGCATCATCACTTAAGTGAGCCAAGTCTTAATTATGACTTCGACTAGTCATTGGGAATCATATAGGCATTACTTTATCGTCTCTTAGGGAAACCATCCCTTAGATTGCCTTAACACCGATTGGTGTCCCCAAGATCCTTTCATTCTTAACTTTGTATTTAGCAGAATCTCTTAGTCTAACAAAAGTACTTCACTATAAACCCTTAGTTTTACACGCAAAAGCTTCATATCTCTTCTAAATCAAGTATATACTTAGTATGCGTTCCTGACAATCACTTGTCAACGCGCTCTGTGGTTAGGATCCACTTGATTTAGTCTTCATCATTTTCTGGGGACCAACAATTGGTATCAGAGCAGGTCAGGGGTGCGGATTCCCTCGAAGTATCCTACAATGGAGGCTGCCAAAGTGTTGGAACTAAGAGGCGGGCATGCAGCAAAATGTTGCCAGTTGGACGGAACTAAGATGTTGGCGATGTGGAGGTTGTCAGGTGCTGGAGGGATATGTGATCAAATCTAGTATGCTGGAATTGAGATACTGGCGCAGCAAAACTAAACGGAGCTGGAACAGATGTTGATGTCAAGTGTTAGAGGACTGTGTGAATGAATCCAGCCGCTAGAGGGCTGTGTGATCAAATCTAGTTCGCAGAGGTATCCAGACTATGGGGCTGAGATGCTGGCAGGTACTGGGAGGGGGATTGTTGGGATTCGATCCAGCATCCTGCCTGCATGGGCTTAAAAATGCGTGAGGCACGACTTGCGATTCGACCTGTGAGATCTGTACTAGAAAGTGGTTAAATGAATTGATTTGGACTACTCATACCAACAAGATGCATCTTCTTTTTTGGTAGCCATCTCATAGAAACTCCAAAGTTAAGCGTGCTTAGCCTGGACTAGTTATGGGATGGGTGACCCCCTGGGAAGTTTCTCAGGGTGCGCGTGAGTGAGGACAAAGCGCGCTAGAAAAGACTCGTGTTGGTACAGTGAGGATAGTCTTCATCATTTTCTGGGGACCAACAGATATCACAACTAAGTTTTGTGTCATTGTAGCCGATTCCAGTGCGTTCATGAGAAACCTCGCGCCATGAGGTGAGTTTAACTTCTACTTTCACTCGCTTTAATAAAGTATATGGATATATCTTATCTTTGGAGTATCGGTACCACTTAAACAAAGGGCTATTACTTTGTTCATATTATATTTGCATATATTTCCATTTTAGGACAATGCTACAACGTTGTAGATTTTCAACAAAGTATGGTTCGATTAAACTCACATTCCACATCCTCATGAACCGGCTTTATTCATAGAGTACTCTTTATGGATTGGCATTCATTGAGGCGTCCCCCAATGATGACTATAATCCATAATCACATGAGACGGATGAGTTCATTGGATCATATGATCAAGTTTCATGTACCAAACTCGCATACATTCTTAGCGAGAGTATTTATCGAACCAAGTGGCATCCCAATACTCTATGAGATCCACGGCCTAGTAACACCATCTACCACAATTTGTGGTGTTACCATATCACCATTTATAGGTGACGAATGTCCATAACCAGACACAATCCTTGCAGACATGTTTGCAATATGTATTTAATCTCGTCACTTTAGGGAACTTGGTGAGGCACAGTAGGGACAAACTACGACAATTCCAAGTCGTTCTACTCGAACATGATCTTTTGCATCTCCCCTAGCGACGGGAAGCCTGGCTCATCAAAGTGACTTACAAGATCGTATGCCAAGGTATATTTTAAGCGGGCTATGAGTGAAAGTACATGTCATATTAATAATTTATAACCCATCATAATGCGTTGTGGTGACGCACTTTGGCACATGAATATGTGGACGATAAAGGTTTTTCATTGTTAACACAATCCAGTTAACAAAATGCATACTGTTACACTCGTAACTAAGCATTTGAATGATGATAGGTATAGGTGAGTATGACATGTTGACCTATGTTTCATAACCATATCTACTGGTCTTGAGAATCCAACAAAACCGCCACCATGCACCACCGGGATCGAACATAAAGAAACGATTGAACCGATGATAGGCCGTTGGTTTTATCGAACCTCTAGTGCTTTATTGAAGAGTTCACTCCCTTCACCATCCCCAAACAACTCGAAATTTCGTGAGCATGTATAAACGGGTGTTGGGATTCCAAAACCACCAACCTTGTGGTCAGAAACCGGTCGAAAAGACATCGAACTAGTCGTGGGAATGGGTGGTGGTATGTAAAAACTTCATTTAAGTGGTTCACCTCCTTCCAAGTCTCCAAAAGGCACCAAAATTTGTGAGAAGGTATCCTTGGATTTTAGGAAGTACTCGTTGAAATTTTACTTTAAGACTTGGTCTAAAAGTGGGTGAACCGACCTTTACAATGACTGGTCCGCAAGTTGGACAACCATAAACTCAGGTTTCATCAACTTATCAATCATTGTCAAAGGAACCATTTCTGAACACCATCATAGCATCATAAGCCACCCAGGCTAACACTTATGATCATGTATGTATAAGGACTCGGTGAAAAGGGAGAACTCAGCACCATGCTTATGCAAGTCGCTATAATATTCTCTTTAGCATAGGAGGGTGTCTTCTCCTAATTGTGCCAAAGAATAGGCTTTAATAAATAAACATGGCTAAGAAGGATAATTGGGGGGGGGGGGGGGTGGCGTCACACATGGTTATGAAAGCAAGACGCGAATGACATAACTATCATCATCGGTCATGAGCCCTGCTCACAACTCCACCAACGTACTTTGGTGTCTTTGATACAGCTAGCTTCTTTGTTCAAAGAAAAAATGATGTCCATGGCAATACCGTGGTATATGGATCATCAAACTGTCCAAACTCCGGACTATTAAAGCCTAAATGTGTTAATGTCCCAATACATCTTCTAGTTACAAAAACCGATGCAAGCCGAACCATATTGACTCATGAATATTCTTTCACATATCCGGTACAAGTGATGCATAAGATTTTATTTCTCACAAAACAATGAGATGCTATGAGTGATACATTTTGGCATATCTATATCATCGAGTCATAACATGGTTCAATTGTTACGGGACATATGTGACTAGAAAATGCCATTCGACATTCAACAATTTGAGCATTGTACCACTCATTAATTGTGATAACCTAGTCATCATAGTCATAATGGATTTATAACACGAAATCTAAAAATATTGTTTTCCTTAGAAATAGCTTAATACGCACTCAATTTCGCTTGCAAAATTTTACAAACATGAGCATAGCGAACACTCTAACAACATAGAGACTTTATACCTGATACAATCAAAATGATCTATCATATTGAGGGCATAACATGGCAAGATTATATGCCTAAAGGGCAAAATTATGACACAAGCATGGTGTAAAACTATCATGCATACGCTCGACCTTCTTATAATGGTGCGTATTTTGGGCCTCCCCATTGTTTTTCAACATTTGAAAGATGATATTTTAGTGTACAATACATACCAAAAATTGCATTATCTATGGAAAATTAGGCCAAAAAGAGGTTGAAAAACATGTGCTATAAGACCACTTGTAAATTCAAGATGGGATCCAAGTTTGTTGGGACAAAAGTTAGCACAATCGCTGGAAAATAAAATTTCGTGCATCTTGTCCTTTGTTCATATATATATACATATATATATATATATATATATATATATCCGTATAAATTCATACACTTCGACAATAATGATTTCACGTAGTTACAATTTGTATATCAAGGTACTTGCCTTGGTAATCTCTCGCGAATACTCCGAAAATACGGTTGATGGAAAATTTCGGAACTCCAATGAAAACGACGATCGGGAAGGCTCAACACCAGATTTTCGTAGGGAATTCGTCCCTAATATCCTATCATAAAATAAACAATCAATCACATGAGGAAAATCATCAGAAAACGTCCAAGTATCCCTCTGCGTCATTTCCACGGACACCTTGAAGGCGTCAACTTGGAACTCATATAAATGACGAATCGGTAATGATAAAACTGTGGAAACATAATGAAATTGATAGAATACAACTTAATCTACAATTATCCATCAGTAATCTAAGTTCATATGGTTCGAACGGACGAGATCTATCCAGATCCCCAAATTTCCCAAAGTTTAGATTTTAGGAAAAACTAACATTGATTCGGTCGATTGAAGGATGTTATGGAATGATCAATCAATGATATGAACTTAGGAACTTCATGGATTTATTGTTCAACAACATGTCTCCTCGCTCTCAAAATCTCTGGCCGCAGAAAAGAAAGAAGGGAAATGAAAAATAGGTGGAAACAGGGCTGCTCGGTCAAATATATAGGCAGGCCGCCCTAGCCTGCGCTAGCGGGCCGACCTTGGTCCAGTCCAGAGCCTCCTCGACTGATCCCCTCGCCCAGGTAGCACGCGCTGGATACCGAGTAGCGTGCACTACGCCTTCCGGTTAGCGCGCGCAGCGACCGGCCGTAGCGTGCGCTACCCGCCAACCTTCCAGAGTCCAGAACCTCAGAGGCCTCACTGCCCGGCCCATGTAGCGTGCGCTGGCTGCCGAATAGCGTGCGCTACGCCTGCCGGTTAGCGCGCACAGTCTCCCAGCAGTAGCGTGCGCTATGCCGGTCCCTGCCGCACCCATCTGGCCAGCGCCACCGCAGTGCTCGCGCAACCATCCGGCGCCACCAAGTGCGGTTTGCCTACCGCACTGTCTGGCCGACGCCCACTGCCGTGGCCTGACGACTTGATTCCCAAAAACACACGGAACGAACACGACGAAACATTGCAGACAACAACATCGATCCGAAATGAAAATAATATACAACAAATTACCACATATGGCCATAAACACAAAATCGATTGTCGATAAAAATAATACCAACACTCGAAAACTGAGAAATTTCCGGTCTAAAAGGAAAAATTTCAAATTAATCAGAATAAAGTTCTCGGGTATTACAACACACAGTTTTCTGCATACATATCATAAAGTCGGAGTTCTGTCCTCACCTCGTTCTAGTTCGCCGGAACTCGAAGTTCTATGGTTCTACTACCTTTGAGATGAAGCCGTTTTATCTTTGGGGACGACACGCCTAAATCGAGAGCACTACCAGGGCATTTCTCGTCTTGCGGAAAGAGGGCCTTCTTCGACTCGACTACTTAACATACGGTTTTCTGTCCTTTTAATTTATTGTTTATTTGTTATCTCAATTTAGTTTCGTATATTTTTGTTTTGTCTCGAGTTGTAATCCAACTTAGAGTTTTGTATTTTCATTTTCGTACGAGTTTGTAATTTCTGTTTTCGAGTTATAATTTTCGATTCGAGTTGTAATTTGGTTTCCGATCTGCAAGTTTTCCCGAACACGAAATTTCCAACAAGCGCAAGACGAGAAACTAATTACTTGCTGTCTTTATAATATTCCTCAACTGGAGATGTCGACTACCGCTTCCAACGACTCGAACACCACCGCTGCCTTTGCCTTCGCCACTAGATCAACCATGGTGAACACTGTTGCTGCAACTATGTCGTCAAACCTGATGAGCTCAACCACCTCCGCAACAATCCCATCGGTGTTTTTGAACCCTTTCTGACTACTGGTGGATCCACCTCGAGTGGCACCATTGGTTCCACTTTTAGTGGTACCGTATGATCCATGTTAGGATCTAGTGTTGGAGCCTATGGGTTCAACACGAGTGGTTCCTTTTTTGGAACAACCTCAGGGCCTAGAATGATGCCTACTGCCGAGAAGCCGCCAAAGTTTGGTGGAGCCGACTTTAAAACGTGGCAACAAAAGATGTTGTTCTATTTGAAAACACTGGGCTTTGCAAACTCCTTAAGGAAGATGCACCACCGGCACCAAGTGCTCAAGAGACTAGTTTCACAGTCCGAGCTGCCTATGACAACTGGCACAATGGAGATTATCTTTGTAAAAACTTTATTCTGTATTCTTTAGAGGATATTTTGTACAATGTATATTCTATTGCAAACACATCAAAAGAGATGTGGTATGCACTTGAAAAGAAGTACCGTACTGATGATGCAGGTACAAAGAAGTTTGTAGTCACCAAGTATTTGGACTACAAGATGGTTGACTCAAGACCAATCAGGGAACAAGTGCAAGAGTTCCGACTCATCATTCATGATGTCAATGCCGAGGGAATGGTCCTGTCGGATGCTTTTACTATTGCAACTGTGATCGAGAAGTTATCCCCCAGTTGGAAAGACTTCAAGAGCTACCTCAAGCATAAGCGAAAGGAGATGACTCTTGAAGACTTGATTGTGAAATTGCGCATCGAGTATGACGTGCGCAAGAATGTACATAAACCAAAAGGCCTGATCGATGCTAAGGCCAATCTGTTGGACCAAGGCGGTCTCTCCCTCAAACGAGCTCGCCCAAGTGCTCAAAACAAGAACAAAGGGAAGCAACCAGTCAAGAAGTTTGATGATGATTGCTTCAACTGTGGCAAACATGGGCATGCGGTGAAAGACTGCCGCAAGCCGAAGGCCAACAAGAAGAAGAAACATGTTGCCAACATTGCCGAGATTAACGGCGAGTGGAAAGAGGATGACCTCGCTGCTGAGGTCACCGAGGAGGTCAACCACATTGAGAACCAAGGTGGTTGGTTCGTAGACACCGGTGTGACCGCCCACGTTGGTGCCGATAGGATCCACCTTAAGAACTATCAGGCTGTTGAGGGAAGGAAGCTCAACATGGGGAATCCAGCTTCATGTGAGATTATCGGAGTTGGAGAAGTGGCCCTCAAACTAACGTCCGGACAAACACTCACCTTGAAGAATGTGCTTCATGTTCCTGATATGAGGAAAAACTTGATCTTGGGCTCTATACTAGTTAATAAGGGGTTTAAACTAATGTTTGAGTCAGATAGAGTTATCATAAAAAAGTTTGATAGGTTTCTTGGTAAGGGTTACCTCACGGAGGGACTCTTTAAACTCAATGCTTTGGCTATGCGCCATGTAACCAAGTCTACAAATGCTAATGAAAATGCTAATGCTTTCTCTTATTTGATCGAGTGTTCTGATTTATGACATTCTAGATTATGTCATGTGAATCTAAATGCTATAAAAAGATTAGTAAACTTAGATTTACTGAAATTAAATGAAGTCAATACTCAAAACAAATGTGAAATTTGTGTTGAGGCAAAAATGACGAAGCTTCCGTTCGATTCGGTAAAACGGAACACAAAACCCCTTGAATTAATTCACACAGACGTGTGTGATTTAAAGTTTGTGCAAACTAGAGGTGGTAAGAAGTACTTTATCACTTTCATCGATGAATGCACAAGATTTTATTATCTTTATCTTTTGAGAAGTAATGATGGGGCTATTGAAGCTTTTAAGAACTTAAAGAATGAAGCCGAGAATCAACTAGGCTGTCGTATTAAGATGGTTCGAAGCGATAGAGGTGGCGAATATGTAGCCACGTTTGAGGAATTATACAACAAGAGTGGTATAATTCATCAAACAATAGCTCCATATGCACCACAATGTAATGGCGTTGCTGAACGTAAGAATCGAACACTTAAAGATATGATGAATACCTTATTTATTAGTTCAGGGTTGCCCCAGAACATGTGCGGGGAATCTGTCTTGACAGCCAACTACATATTGAACAAGATTCCACGCAAAGGTAAGGATATTACTCCTTATGAGTTGTGGAAAGGTAGAAAACCTTCATATAAGTATCTCAAAGTGTGGGGGTGTTTGGTGAAGGTTGAGGTGCCTCTACCTAAACAAGTTAAAATCGGTCCTAAGACGGTCGATTGTATCTTTATTGAGTATGCACTGAACAGTAGTGCCTATCGGTTTGTTATCCACAAGTCAGAAGTACCTGAAATGACGGTGGGAACTACAATTGAATCAAGGAATGCTGTATTCTTTGAAAACATATATTCTTGTAAGGACAATGATAAAGTTGAGAACAATTCTAGCAATAGAGTTGAAGATGAAGGAACAAGTTCAAAATCGGTGGATGTAGATCCAAAGTCACGTAAGCGATCGAGATCTAATCTGGAAGATGTAGAACCGAGATGTGGTAGTAGGGTTAGGATACCAAAGTTATTTGGACCTGACTACATAGCATTCATGTTGGATGAAGAACCAACATCGATCAAGGTAGCTTATGCTAGACCAGACAAGTTGCTCTGGAAAGAAGATGTTCAAAGTGAAATTGACTCAATTTTACAAAACCAAACTTGGGGTTTGGTTGATTTACCTGAAGGTTGTAAGCCCTTAGGATGCAAATGGATCCTTAAAAGAAAGTACAAGGCTGATGGGTCAATTGATAAGTATAAAGCTCGTTTAGTAGTCAAAGGTTTCAAGCAGAATGAAGGGTACGATTTTTTCGATACCTATTCACCTGTAACGAGAATTACATATATTCGAGTGCTTCTCGCGATTGCTGCTTTGCACGATCTTGAGATTCATCAAATGGATGTTAAGACTTCTTTTCTGAAGGTGTTTGATTTCTTATCTCGACTAATGATCCTTTCGGTAACTCCAACTTGGTAGACTCGCAGAGAAAGTAAGAATATCGGTACAGCTAATTCAGTTTAAAAACCACTTATTCCATTTGAACTTTCAAAGCATAAACAAATACCAATGAAGATGCGCCTAGTCATGATCAAAAGTGTAGACAAAATCCACCAAAATGCATCAAATCAACCAAGCATTTTAATTCTCAATTTGCAAGTATACGTCATAATAGCCATGTTATGTGGATGCAACGCGGTGCATCATAATTAAGCATTTTGAACTATGAGACATAATGAATATACCATAACCAACTCGTCTTGACCATCCAATAAGATCGACTAGACATAGTCAAATGTATAAGGCACATGCCTTTACAAATACTTGGAAAAGTATTCGGACCTATAGTCACACAAACTATAATCGAGGTCAACGAATTCATATATTTACCGCAATATGCTATTGCTTTACATGTTAAAATTCATGAAAATTACTTGTACATTCTTTCATATATGATATTGTAAGGAGACGGTGCATGACTACACCCACTTGTAATATTTTATTTAAATAGAATGAATGAAGGAATTTTCCAAGTATGGAATTGGGTCAAGACCAACGTGGTGGTCGCTCAATTCAACATGAAAAATCCATCACAAATCGATTTTAACCATGATATATCCATCACAATCGATGTTTGTCCCATTTGTACGTCACAAATTCATGACTAATCATGATTAAGTCATAACTTTACCGTTACCGACAATGTTCATTTTATATCTAAACAATCATACCAGCTTATCAGTCCCAATGTTATCCGATAATAAATTGCTACCGGTTTCAACTTTAAGTCTGATGGGAGAAACCCTTGTGAGCGATACGCCCATGGCGGATAATCCCCTTACCATTGCGCCGCCGGAACCGGATCCGCCAGATCCTTAGGTGACTTTTGAAACGTCTGAACGGCCACGAAAGAGGAGACCTTCCCAGGAGCCATTCTCCCCAACAGAAAATTTGGTGTTCAAAGCCGGCTCTTCTTGGGCGGCACAACTTGGGGATCCTTTGCCGCGTGGGGATTTTGGTTCCCTTCTCATTTGAATGATGAAATTCAGAAAATCAAACTCGTAAAATCAGGCAAGGTTATAGGCCTTCCCCATATTACTATTGAAGATCTGTTGGTGAAAATTAATAATGAATGGACTGATTCCATTATTGTCAAAATACAGGGCCGATTATGGACTGTTAAAGCTATTCGGAGTCGGATGGATTCACTTTGGAGTATCTATGCGAGATTTGAACTGATTGATGTAGGTCCAAATTTGTTTATCATTCGGGGTTTGGACAAAATTAAGCGTGAAAAGATTCTTATGAAGGGTCCCTGGAAAATTGCTGGGCATTTCATGGTGATTCGTTAATGGTATCTGGAGTTTGATCCTAGAAACTTTAAGGTTGATACAGCCATTACATGGGTTCGAATCATGATGCTCCCACTGCAATACTATAGAGAAGCTATTTTGCACCAAATAGCTTGTGGCTTAGGAGAACCTATAAAGGCAGCGAGTACTTATTACCATGAGAGTGGGCGGTATGCTCGTCTATGCATCCAGGTGGATTTTTCCAAGCCTTTAGAGATAGGGATTGTCATAAACAACATACGATATGGGGTAGTTTATGAAAATTTACAATCCCTATGCTATAAGTGTGGAAAAATTGATCATGTGATTGCAGCCTGCCCTTCTAATGTGCCCGCTGAAGCTTCCATGCGGGATAAAGGGTCTCGATGTGTAGATTATGATGAGGAATCTCCTCCACATGGAATACCTGCTAAGGAGGTTTATAAGGCCGATAATGTGGATGAGGATCATTTTGGTCCATGACTGCTTATGTCTCGCAAGATGAAAAAGAACCAAACCCGTAGCAAGACTGGTGGGTTAAATGCTAATCAGGCGAAAGGTCAAGGGCATGTCAACCCTAAGCATGTCCATTCAAGAGCTCCCTTTACTCCAGTTACACCAATTGCGAAGAACAGTACAGCAGTCCCGTTGTCCCAGAATAAAGGCAAACAGGTTGCTAAGGAAAAGGGATTGAATAATAGATATGCAGCCTTGAGTGAGTCTGATAAGAAGAATTACCCCTTATCTGGGATTTCTTCGAACCGTTCGAGGCAACTGGATATGATTAAAACTTTTAGGAGAACTCAAAGCTCTTTTGGGGGACCTTTTATGGATACGGATCAACCATCAACTGAGGATGTGATGAAAGGCTCTCACAATGGTGCATCTGATACAGCTAGTGAGCTCCCTAGCTCGAGTGGCCCCTGAGTTTCCAAGCACCGGGCAAACCTAGTCGTTTTGGCGTACTAGGTAATCCTTCAAACTGATTATTATGATGGTTACCCCCATTAATATTATTTCCTGGAATGTTAGAGGAGTTATGAAAGATGGATTTCGATCCAACTTTGATAGTCTGGTCAATCTGCGTAGACCTAATATGGTTTTCTTGTTGGAAACTCATATTGATATGGTGAGATCCCGTCGGATTGCACATACTTTGGGTTTCGCAAATGTTGTTATTTTGCCTTCTGATGGTGCTTCAGGAGGTTTGTGGATGTTATATCATCGACTTGATGTTGGTATTCAGGTTGTGGGTTCTACGGATTAGTCGATTCATGCTAGGGTTGGCAATGGTGGTCAATCTGATTGGTAGTTATCGGGGGTTTATTCCAAGCCAGTTGCAGCTGCTAGGGGACGGTTGTGGAATGATTTTTTTCACACCCATAATATGTACAAGTTACCTTGTTTGGTCACATGTAATGTAAAAGATATATTGTTTGCTCATGAAAAGAGAGGAGGCCTCCCTCCATCAAATTCTCGATATAGGGAGTTCCAGAATCGTCTTGACAGATGTGATCTAGCAGACTTGCCGCATCAAGGGTTGTCCTTTACCTGGTGCATTAATAGGCAGGGACTTGGTCGTATTTGGGAAAGAATCTTTAGGTCCTTGGTTAATTTGGATTGGAGGGAGTTATTCCCAACTCCCACATATATGCTCGGATCATAGTCCTATTCTGACTAAGTGTGGGGGTGAACTTACAAATATCCACAGGCCTTTCAGGTTTGAGAAGTGTTGGCTCTAGCATGCGGGCTGTGGTGAGTTGGTGAAGAAACATTGGATTAATCAATGGGACTTGATTGAAGCAGTGGGAAGCCTTCCAAGCAAACTTCAAATTGGAATGTTGAATCTTTTGGTAATATATTTAGACAGAAAATGAGACTTCTTTCTCGGATTTATAGAGTTCAAAAAAGTCTTGATGTGCAAGTTACGAATAGCATGCTCAAATTTGAATCCAATCTCCTCAAAGAATTCAATTTGGTTCTTGCGCAGGAGGAAACTTTATGGAAGCAAAAATCACGTGTACAGTGTCTTGCTATGGGGGACAGGAATACCCGTTTCGTCCATCAGTCCACTATTCAGCGAAGAAGAAAGAACATGATCACTACACTGAAGATTCATGATATCTGGTGCCAAGATGAGAACGTACTGAAACAGCATGTTTGGGATTTCTTTAGTGGTATATTTACTCAGAATGCGGCCACGGGCTCTCGGATTCAGCGGTCTGTGTTTCAATAGGTCTTAGCCGATACCGATAGATAAGACCTGGAGCATGGAATTGATTTAAAAGAGTTGAAATATGTGGTGTGGAGTTTTCATCCGGATAAATCACGAGGTCCGGATGGTTTTCAACCCTTTTTCTTCCAACACTTTTGGGATGTTACTTGTGACTTGCTTATCAAGTTTGTTAGTGAGTCCATGAGTTCAAGCAATTTCCTTGAGGAGATTGGGGGGGGGGGGGGGTCTTTTATTTGTTTGATTCCCAAAGTTCCAAATACTGAGCTGGTTACGAAGCTTCGCGCTATTACCTTGTGCAACACTTCTTACAAGGTTCTTACTAAAGTCCTTACTAGACGGATACAGAACATTATGCCGAGGATGATGGCTCCTACGCAGAGTGCCTTCATTAAAGGAAGAGGCACTCATGACAATATTCGGCTTGTGCAAGAGATTCTCCATACCATGCAGAGTCAGAAAAAAGCTAAAGCCGGAAGTAAGATTATGAAACTCGATTTAGAGAAAGCTTATGATAAAGTCTCTTGGGATTTTGTTGAGGAGACTCTCTCTTTTTTTGGCTTCCCAAATGGTGTTACAAGGCTTATTATGCATTGTGTTAGAAGTTCTAAACCCTGCATCTTATGGAATGGATCTCCAATTCAACCTCTTGTCCCGCAGTGTGGTCTACGCCAAGGCGATCCCCAATCCGCTTATTTGTTTATTCTCTATATGTAGAAGCTGTCTTATCTCATACAATAAGCTGTTTATAATAGTAAATGGAGTCCTATACGGATTGGTCGGTCAGGACTTGGTATTTCCCACATTTTCTTTGTGGATGATTTGTTGCTTTTTGCAAAAGCTTCTGTTCGTAATGCTAGGGTCATTAATAACATTATGCAGCAGTTTAGCCTGATTTCAGGTCTGAAGGTCATTGCAGAGAAGTCAAGTGTTTTCTTTGCTAGTAGTCGTTTGGGTGCTCGCAAAAAAGAAATTACTGACATTCTTGGGTATAAAATTACGATGGATCTTGGACAGTATCTGGGAGTGTCATGCATTCATGGTAGAGTTACAAGCAGTACTTTCAGAGAGTTGGTTGATAAAGTTACTTCCAGGTTGGCTACTTGGAAATCTAAGTTACTTTCTATGGCGGGGCGTTCGACTCTCACCAAAGCAGTCACGAGCGCTCTATCAAACCATGTGAGGCAGGCCCACTGGCTTCCCACTGGTACGTGCAATGATTTGGATCGCCTTAATAGAAAGTTTATGTGGTCTTCCGATATTGATAAGGGGAAGCTTCACCTTATTGCATGGGATAATGTTACAATGCCTAAGAGACGGGGTGGTTTGGGGATTCGTCCAACTCGTCTTGCGAATATTGCTATGCTTGCTAAGCTATGGTGGAGTTTCATTAAGGGGGAGAATGATATTTGAATGCAAGTTGATAAATCGAAGTATTTGCGAAATAGAAGCTTTGAAAGATATACTCTTAAGGGCTCTAAATCTAATAGTTTCTGTAACACCCCCAAGTTATTCAGGGTATATTACAGCGTCGTGAGCCCCGCCGTGGGACCCACAAGGCTAAAAATACGCGGAACTATAAACTTGACCGATAAGGTCTACATACAATAGAAAGAAAGACGATACAAATGGTATTCAAAACCATAACCAATGAAAACATATACATCACTGTGCAAATCAATACCTCAACACAGCCGAACAACAAGGAAATGTAAATACAATACTCGAGTATTTAAAAATCCATTCCAAGACAACAACACCGAATGGAGGAATCCAAGAAAAATAACCGAGACAAAACACGGATCACACTTGCCCATCATCTTCATGCACTGATACCCGTCTGTCCGCTCTCCTGGAACCTGAAATACATGAAACGTATTTCCCCCATAAAGGGATTAGCCGTCGAATAGCTAGTGCAAGTATAACAATATGAAACATGATACTCCTCGACAATAAAGTAAATGTAATCCGTCAATTCATCAATATCCGTCAATTCATCAATTTAAGACTAGTATTCCTAATAACTAAATCTCATAAGACGTATGTGAATGCCGTAGAAACGGTTCGTTCACCTCATACGCCGTTACGTATGTGAATGCCGTCAAAACGGTTCGTTCACCTCATACGCCGATACATGTAGGAATGCCGTCAAAACGGTTCGTTCATTACATGCCAATCAATATATCTATGAATGCCGTAAAAACGGTTCGTTCATGATATGCCATCAATATTTCTTACTTTCAAAGTCGAGAACGTACAATCATAAATGTATACTTGCCTTAATAAACGTTACCGAAAATCCCGAAGAACACGGTTCGACCGGGAAGCTTGAACCACGAAGAAGACAACGAACGGAAGGGTTTCGACTTGAGTTCTTCACAAGGATTCCGTACCTAAGTCATATCAATGATAAAACAACAATCGTACGATGAATAATAATCGTACAACGCACAAACCCCCCCCCCCCCCCCCCTAGACCTTTTGTCGGACACCTTGAAGGCGTCGACTAATAACTCAACCAAAACGACGAATCAATACACTCCAACCAAGGAATAACGATGGGAATGATAGAATACACCTAAATCATCATCAATCCATCACTAATCTAAATTTCTACGGATTAAAAGGATGAAGTCAAACAAAATCCCCAATTTCCAACACAAAATTCAAAGTGTTCTTGAATAATCTTTCAATAATCCGATGAATACTCCAACAAGACCATAATCATGCGTATATCACTTCATACCCCATGATTTTAACATCCAAAACATCATTACCCAATACAAAATCGAAATCCAAGATGTTGAAGAAATTACCTCTTGAAGATCCAAGCACTATGATTCAAGAGCACGCGATAGACGATGATCCGGCTTAAAAATCGAGAATAGATGAAGAGAAATCACTCACTCAAGTGATAGGTGGAGAAACATCTTCCTCTCAAATCTCCTCTCGCCAAGTGAAGAAATGGGAAAAGTATAGGTTGAATCGCACAAAAACGCAGATATAGGGGTAATCTGTCATGTGTGCCGCGGCTCAAGATATGTGTGCCGCGGCACAGCCCAAAATTCGCTCCCGTGGCTCGGCGTGTGCCGCGGCTCAGCCAGTGTGCCGCGGCACCGGCACAGCGCTTTGGACGAATCTGGAAAATGAGAGTGACTTAGCTATTTCGACCATAACTCCCTCGTCTGAACTCCGATTGACTCACCGTTTGAACCATTGGAAAGCTAACTCGATGCTTTATAATATTGCAAAGATTCAGAATTTTTGGAGTTTCCAAGAATTTACGGTGATTTAACAAAGTCGAACTCATACGTGGGAAGGTCGCTAAAGAACACTAATTCAATGAACGATACCGAAACGAACTCGGATGACAAAAAGTGTAGAATTAATCATTCTCGGGATGACGAAATGGTCCCAAGCAAGTTGTCAAAAACGGACTTCCGCCAAAAATAGAAAATTTCCGGGAAACAAAATTACGGGTATTACATTCTACCCTCCTTAAAAGAAGTTTCGTCCCGAAACTTAAAACAGGCAGGGAGAAGAAATATTTCGCCAGGAAAAACTCAACGAGATACACAAGAGTCGAAACTTACGCCCAAACGGCGAATAATCAATATAGAACACAACAATACATTACCCGAAGGTAAACCAAATCAATGCCGAAAAAGATACGAATTCACAATGCCCGAAGGCTCCAACGGAAATACCGATACATCACAATGGCCTGAAAGCCGAATGTACCCCAAAGTCAGAATCATCACAATACAGATCTCAAAGAAGCAAACGTGGATCGGGCATACCCTCGGCGTATGAACAACTAATGCAAATCGTCGGACATATCCAATACAACATGGACTACGAGCGATCAATCAATAAAGCTCAAGAGGACATCACAAGACGCCCGATCCGGAAATGTGTCCGTGCACATGTCCACCCCGTATACGGAATCCGTAATATACGTGTGACAATGTACCTAATTAGCCTCAAGAACTACGTCTCGTGTGCACGGTCCAATGCGGAAATATCCACGCATGACCATCGAGTGCCCGGCTAAAAATCCTACACATAACCAATCGACGCAGACATGATTCCGTATATGCCACGATACAACATGACAACGAAACTCAAGGGATAAAACATCCGATATGGATCATACGACTCACCAAGTGAACGATGACACACGAATAATGAAAGATCGATACGACCAACGATATTCAAAACAACCATCCTGGGATCGAATTCTAAGGACCGATTAATACGAGCAACGATCACAACACAAATTCGGAAAATCCTCAACCTTCAACGATCACAAAATTACCGAGTTTACAAGAATAATAGTGTCTTTGCCTTGAATCGCCAACACGACAATAATAATTCAACGGATGGGAACTATCCTCGATACCCCAATTCAATACTTCGATTACCGTAGAATGGCCAATCGATAACAATGATACAACGGATGAGAATATTTTTGACAACGGATGGGAATTATCTTTGATAATCCCATTCAATATATCGATTACCTTAGAACGGCCAATCGATAATCAATGATACGATAGAATAGAAGTCCCGGTGTCTTAAACCGACCACCGAAACGGAGATGACAAAAGGATATATCAAACGTCCCCAATTGGTTAACGCAACATCATAGCAACAGTTCCAATTTGACGACAAAGATTCAACGATGTCTCAGAACGACATTAATCGCGAACAATAATAATCGATACATCGATACCGCGATCCGGCTATCGACAGCAACTTTACCAACAAGTATCGTAATGCCTTGAACCGGCCATTTACAACCAAGAGTAACATTTGGCATAATTTTCCGACGGGCGTCGTATCAATGATCCCCTGATATCAATACAATCATAAAGAGGCCAAGTCCCGAAATGATACACACATTCGTACGCCTACACAATAACATTAGTCTCATTGATTAGTACGAGTATAAAACTTGCCTCGATATCAATACAACGAACTGTTACCAATTCAGTCGCTTTCGTCTTACGAGTCTCGACTAAGTTAATCTACGAACCCTTCAACCTTAACCGCAACACAAAAGTCATAATCTATGATCAAACATCATATCTTCTTAGAAACGAAGGATTGATAATCAACCGGTTCGATGACGACCAATATCAATACCACCAAACCACGAACTCAATCGTTTCACCATATCTCGACCAATCATAGTCCGAATCGCCCAACCTGCACTTCACGAATCCATGTCCACAATACGAGCCGAGATCCGATGATCATATCAAGAACCAATTCGGACCAATAATAAGGGTCTAAATATTATCGGTTCCAAACTCAATTCTTAAATACGAATTGACAAGGTTCCCTTCGTAAATCCGTAGTTAAAATTTTCCGATGATCATCGTTAATTCTAACCATCCAATTAGTTCAAGATTATAGATAATCATATTTTAAGGTTATCAAACACTCCAATCATTCGATTTGAATATTTGCTCCGTACGTATGGGCTTTCAAATTCGAGATGAATAATAGTCTCATCAAGCTCATAATCACATTCGTATTTCCTATACGAATATTATTTCCAACGCATAGTTTAGTTTCTAGATATGAATATTCCATATTCATATTCAAAACATCAACACTTCTTAAAAATTTTCATCATGTCATTCATACAACCTCAAGAATCACAATGTAACCCTTATCGTCATATGAAGAAGATCTCAATAATCATATCAACATCCGAAATCTCTTATTACGATTCCAATAAATCTCGTATAGCATTATCACATGATACCATATAATACCTCAATACCGAATACCTTCCCGTACACAATCTTCTATGTACGATTACCACAAACATACCTCTATCCGACTTCCTTCCAAATGTATACCATAGACCAAGAATATCCAAAATGACATCAACAATATCCGAATACTACAATCTTCACCCCAACCCTTACGGAGTATTACACGCCGTAAACCCTTCTCACAAGGATTTACTGTGCTAAGCACAATTTTCCACGTCATTTCAAAAATGTCAAAAGATCGATGACGGTAATATTTTTCAAATACTAAAAAAATCATTTTCCAAATACCGTCAAAACGATCAAGGTTAAAATGCCAAAACTCGATTTAGGGAATCGGTTTACAAAATAAAATTTCATGGCAAAATACCAAAAATCCATTTCAAAAATACTCACGCCGCGGATAAAAGTACAGTCCAATTTATGCATTTTCATTGAAATAAGACGAACATCAAAATACACGATTCCCAACATACTCCCTCCCAAGTAGTAATCCAAAAAGAAAAAAAAAAATGAGCCACTATCAAAGGGATACGAGGATTACCTTGTATGGACGAACCACGAAGAAAAGAATAATTGGACTCCATTCCAAGAATCATTAAATCATCATAGTCATCATATGGCCTCAAGAACATCGAGATCTCTATGATTCCATAATCATAATCAACATATTCAAAGCATATCATTATCTTCCTTCAACATAAACCTCATATATCCTCAAGAATCGCAATAACAACATCATAATCATCTTCATACGAATCATTCATCAACTATAACATCAAAAATCCGAAATGAAAAGGAGAAATATCCAACATACCTCATAGAATATGGATAACACAAGAAATCACTTCAAGAATCAACAATAGTTCCATAACCAAGCTCTAATTCCATGATTCCAAGCTCACAATCATGTTAGAAGTGTTTAAAACACTCTTAGAAGTGAAGAGGGACGAGTTGGGATGGGATAAATGAGTTTCCTTTGGTGAACAAATGAAAGACCAACTCTTATTATATAAATCACAAGATCTCGTTACGTACGTAAGTGTCCTTACTTAACGTACGTAACAACTTTAACGTACGTAATGCGAAATCCATAGCGTACGTAACAAACTCACTGTCTCATTTTGTGAAGTCCATTACGTACGTAACCCATACCATATAACGTACGTAATATACCAGTTGACTTACTACAGTATACTGGTCGTGTTACGTATGTAACACGTCCTGTATAACGTACGTAACACATACGTTGACTCACCTGTCAACATCCTCCGCCGAAAGTTGCCGACATAGGGTCCCACCTTCCGACCACGACTCGATTGTCGGATTCCCATGTTACGTATGTAATGTCTCGGCCATAACGTACGTAACTCTACCAATTTAACGTACGTAAGCTTCAACACATAACGTACGTAATGGCTTCCATACTTAGCCATTTACAGCAATTCCTGTCCAACGTCTCGACATAACAAATACGAACATACGGCAGAATCAATACATATACTCAATTCAATAACATTATCAAACGTTCCCAACGTCCTCGAGCATAATTAACCATCCACGATATCCAATATATATAAACGAAAAATATATCCGAAAAATCGGGGTATTACACTCTACCCCCTTTAAAAATAAGTAGCGTCCTCGAAACTTGCAATCACTCGCACAAACAACATTTCAACGGAAAATCCAAAATCACCAAGATAACCAAGAATTATCGAATAATCCGAACAATATACTTACAGGTCAGTGAAGACGAAGATCTCCCGTGATACTAGCATGCGACTCCTAAACAAAGTCTCAACATAATACCGATACACACCATTATCGAAATTAGCAACTTAACAAAATCTCAAGGAAGAGTTCACGTCCGTGACCACGTCCATGATTCTTCCTACTTTCAGCCAACAATCTGAAGGGCACATACATGCGTAAGTATAATCCGAATCGCACATTCTCGAAGTGACCAATTTCCAAGAATACCAAGCTATAGACGAAACGATTAAGAAGAAAACAAGAAGAGTGAGAGGACTTACAAGTACCGGTAGCACTGTGATGATGGCAGAGTAGTGATACTGTGGGCAAATGCCGACTCAATCGACCCAAAAGACCGACAGCCTAGGTATCCATAAACCTAAGCTCTGATACCATATTCTGTAACACCCCCAAGTTATTCAGGGTATATTACAGCGCCGTGAGCCCCGCCGTGGGACCCACAAGGCTAAAAATACGCGGAACTATAAACTTGACCGATAAGGTCTACATACAATAGAAAGAAAGACGATACAAATGGTATTCAAAACCATAACCAATGAAAACATATACATCACTGCAAATCAATACCTCGGCAACACAGCCGAACAACAAGGAAACAGAATACAATACTCGAGTATTTAAAAATCCATTCCAAGACAACAACACCGAATGGAGGAATCCAAGAAAATAACCGAGACAAAACACAAGATCACACTTGCCCATCATCTTCATGCACTGATACCGTCTCTGTCCGCTCTCCGGAACTCAAATACATGAAACATATTTCCCCCATAAAGGGGTTAGCCGTCGAATAGCTAGTGCAAGTATAACAATATGAAACATGATACTCCTCGACAATAAAGTAAATGTAATCCGTCAATTCATCAATATCCGTAAATTCATCAATTTAAGACTAGTATTCCGGAATAACTAAGTCTCATAAGACGTATGTGAATGCCGTAGAAACGGTTCGTTCACCTCATACGCCGTTACGTATGTGAATGCCGTCAAAACGGTTCGTTCACCTCATACGCCGATACATGTAGGAATGCCGTCAAAACGGTTCGTTCATTACATGCCAATCAATATATCTATGAATGCCGTAAAAACGGTTCGTTCATGATATGCCATCAATATTTCTTACTTTCAAAGTCGAGAACGTACAATCATAAATGTATACTTGCCTTAATAAACGTTACCGAAAATCCCGAAGAACACGGTTCGACTAGGAAGCTTGAACCACGAAGAAGACAACGAACGGAAGGGTTTCGACTTGAGTTCTTCACAAGGATTCCGTCCCTAAGTCATATCAATGATAAATCAACAATCGTACGATGAATAATAATCGTACAACGCACAAACCCCCCCTCCTAGACCTTTTGTCGGACACCTTGAAGGCGTCGACTAATAACTCAACCAAAACGACGAATCAATACACTCCAACCAAGGAATAACGATGGGAATGATAGAATACACCTAAATCATCATCAATCCATCACTAATCTAAATTTCTACGGATTAAAAGGATGAAGTCAAACAAAATCCCCAATTTCCAACACAAAATTCAAAGTGTTCTTGAATAATCTTTCAATAATCCGATGAATACTCCAACAAGACCATAATCATGCGTATATCACTTCATACCCCATGATTTTAACATCCAAAACATCATTACCCAATACAAAATCGAAATCCAAGATGTTGAAGAAATTACCTCTTGAAGATCCAAGCACTATGATTCAAGAGCATGCGATAACGATGATCCGGCTTAAAAATCGAGAATAGATGAAGAGAAATCACTCACTCAAGTGATAGGTAGAGAAACATCTTCCTCTCAAATCTCCTCTCGCCCAAGTGAAGAAATGGGAAAAGTATAGGTTGAATCGCACAAAAACGCAGATATAGGGGTAACTGTCATGTGTGCCGCGGCTCGGTATATGTGTGCCGCGGCACGAGCCCAAAATTCGCTCCTGTGGCTCGGCGGTGCCGCGGCTCAGCCAGTGTGGCGCGGCACCGGTACAGCGCTTTGGACGAATCTGGAAAATGAGAGTGACTTAGCTATTTCGACCATAACTCCCTCGTCTGGACTCCGATTGACTCACCGTTTGAACCATTGGAAAGCTAACTCGATGCTTTATAATATTGCAAAGATTAAGAATTTTTGGAGTTTCCAAGAATTTACGGTGATTTAACAAAGTCGAACTCATACGTGGGAAGGTCGCTAAAGAATACGGAATTCAACAGAACGATACCGAAACGAACTAGGATGACAAAAAGTGTAGAATTAATCATTCTCGGGATGACGAAACGGTCCCAATAAAGTTGTCAAAAACGGACTTCCGCCAAAAATAGAAAATTTCTGGGAAACAAAATTACGGGTATTACAGTTTCAAGGGAGCTATTCGAAGTTTCGAAGTGGTTGAACCGGGTATGGGTTGGTGAATTGGTGATGGAAAATCTATATCCTTTTGGTTTGATCGTTGGACTGGATTGCAAACTGTTGCTGAATTAGTGGAAAATAATGTTGATGAAAGGGACCTTGGGTTAACTGTAGGAGATGTTTGGAAGCGGGGAATTGGCTGGTGTTTTCATACTTTGAAGACATCTCTTGGCCGAGCAGTGATGCAACATATCTCTGCTATTCCGTTGGCAGAGGAAGACGGTATGAGGATTGTAGGATTTTTCTTGGGTCGAAGTCGGGGACATTTACTGCTAAGGGTGCGTTCATGTGGCAAACACAATAGGGTTCTGTTTCAGCCAATGTCGGGTGTGAATTGAGCTTGGATTTAGAAGCTAAAAAACCAAGAAAAGTTACATTTTTTCTTATGGCTGTGCAGTTGGAATCGGCTTGCTACACGGGATGTTCTTACACAGTTTAGTCTCATTGGTTATGGATCATGTCCGAGGTGTCAAGGAGTTTGCGAAACTGTGAGACATTTTCTTGTTGAATGTCCGACAGCTAAGGAGTTTTGGGAAATTATTATCAGTACTTCTCAATGGTCTGAATTTTTTAGCATTCGCGACGGGAACTGGTTGCGACGGATTATTAAGGGATGCTTTCGCAATATGATTGTGCCTCAGGCACCATGGTATGTGATCTGTATTTCTGGCCTTTGGCAGTTGTGGAAGGGAAGGAACATGTTGGTTTTTGATCAAGTTGCCACTGCCACACGTGAGAATTATTTCCGAGTTAAAATGATGGCATTGGATATGATAGTGGTATTCCCGTTGGGTAAGCAGGCTATGTACAATCCCAGAATTGAGACGAAGTGGTTTCGACCTCCATCTACATGGTGTAAGTTGAACACAGATGCTAGTTTTGTCCCGGGAACTTCATCAGCAGGTGGTGGCGGTTTGTTGAGGAATGATGGCGGCAACTAGATTATAGGTTTTGCACAGAAATTGTGTGCTCATTCCATTAACTTAGCCGAGTTATTAGCTTTGAAGAGAGGCTTGAAGTTAGCATGGAGTCGTCGTGTATAGCGAATCCTTGTTGAGACTGATTCAGAGGTTATTTTTCACCTCTTCTTGGATTCGGATACTGTGAATCATCCTCTCCATAATCTCTTGGAGGATTGCCGTTTTATAAAAGATTGCCTTGGGATTTTGACATAAAGCACACTCGTCGGACTGGGAACATTTGTGCTGATAGCCTTGAGAAGATGGGTCAGGAGTTGGATGGCTACCAAGAATGGGATACTCCTCCTCAAAATCTGGTGCCTTTACTGGATATTGATAGAGAGCATTCGTGTAGGAATGTCTCCAGTGTGAGTCCGTAATTTTTTTTTTTGGTTTATTTCCCACTGGAGCAAAAAAAAAAGACAATTTTCATTTTATTCAATTATTGGTTTAAAATCGACAAAACGGCGACATCAAATCGCACCCAAAATGTGGTGTATGAAACAACCACAAATATCGACTTTCAACAATTATCCGTGACTCCCCCAGGACCGTCACACAGTTTATTTCGACATACGAGAGAGATACCACCTTTCATAGTCTCATCCACCGCAAAGTAGTGTGGGAGATAAAGAACCCAAATACCCATTTTCCCCAAAAAATGCCCAAAAGAGAGGAATTGAAAAATAGGAACTTTAATAAAATCTTACGTAGGTACTTGGTTCCATATTTGCTTTGATCCTTGAACGGGATAAATTTGGCTTCTCTCCATATGAGTAATATATTTTCGTGGGTACTCGATTCCACATTTACTTTGATCCTTGAATGGAATAATAAATATGGCTTTTTTCCTTAGCGTGCACATCATTATGAGCAACATATTTTCCTATATGCACGTAAAATATAAACATGGTAAGATTCATAAGTGTACAAATCAATAAACAAATGAATCATTAATTAGGAAAAGATGGAGAGTTGAGAAACGCCCGGAAAGGGCTACTAGGCTTGATAATCGGCCGAAAAAGGACTCAGGCACGGCAGTGCAGCAGCTCGGTATTGGATGAGGTCGGATCTCTAAATTTTCTTGTAAAAATATGCTTTCATTTGGAGACAGATTCAGTAAGCAATATTACTCAGAATCCAATCTCCACCGTTGAATATATAGTTGTGTTGGAAAGTTGCTGTAAAAACTTCACACCGATCCAACGGTTAACGAATCGGAAAATATGGTTTTGGTATGACTGCGATGTGCAGAAAATTTACGCACGGGAATTCTCGTCTCTCCTTTTTTTTTTGTGTGTGTGTGTAAAAATCTACTTTTGTTCGCATACAGTTTCATCGATAAATATTGTTCTGAATCAGATCTCCAAAGTTGGACATGTAGTTCTTACTTTGTTAGTCGAGCTAAAAATAAATTTATTGAAATCCGTCTGGTCGGGCTGGGCAGCAACCGAATCAGCTATTAACTAGGCCGAAAAATAGTGAACTGGACTACTTCACGCGGGCCGACCTGGAAAAGAGGCATGGGCTGGATCTACTTCGCGCGGGCCAGGCTGGAAAAGAGGCAGGGTATGGAAAAGAGGCACGGGCTGATGATGTCGGCGGTGGTCTGAAGATGGTGACAGGCGGCGGATGGTTGTGGTATAGAGGGCTGGGAAGACGACCGGCGGCGACGCGGGTCTGATGTGCTGGGAAGACAGCTTCAATTTGCAGAAAACGATGGCTCCGATTTGCAAAATACGGCTGCTCCGATTTGCAGAAGGCGACTAGGTTGCGTGGGGTCCATAGAAAAAAAAATCCACGATTCGGCCATCTGAGATCTGGTGTCTGTGGTTGAGAGCAGTTGGTCGCTGCCGATCTGGGGAGGCCTGGTGGTGGGCAGATTCAATCGGCGGATTCAAGCGGCACGATCTGGTTTACGAATCTGGGTCGGGTAGCAGCGCTACGGGAATTGGTTTTTTCTTTTTTTGCCGCAATTTTTTTCTCTTTTTTTCGGATTTTTCTAGCTCTTTTGGTAGATTACGTGCTGATAGAGTATTTCAGGAGAAAGTAAGAAAGCTGTAAATCCGAGTCAATCAATTGTATTTATAACACTGATAGAGGGGGCCTTTATATAGGCATTACAATGAGAGTCCTTCCATAAATAGGATTCCTAGATAAGGTAAGACATCTAATAGGATCCTACTACCTCTAGAAGGATCTAGAATCTCCCATCTATGTATCTTCCTACAACCAGTATTAGGTAAGACACATTACGAGAATAATAATTCGCGGAACAACTTGTAAATTATAAGATATTTTGATTAATTCTTTCGTATATCTTTGATATATATATATTTTTTGTTATATTATAATTTTTCATTAATTTTAACATGTTAATTATTCCCTTTTTGGTAACTCGTGCTTAATTATCTCTAAACTATTTAATATTCATAATAAAATTTTAAACTGAAATATTTTAGATATATAATGTGTAAGAATTATGTTGCTTAATATACCTTACTTGATATTATTGTCAATCAGAAGGTCTAATTGATTAATTTTAATACCTAAAATTAAATAGATCATTATATTTTTAGTACTCCCTCCTCGAGGATAAGTTGTCCATAACTTTTGATTGATGTGTAAAAAATATGAAAGAATAATAGATGTAGTACAATGATGATAATAGAGTGGAATAAAGTAATGATGAAATATAATAAAATAATATAAAATGTTTGCCATTTTGATTATGAGCAACTTGTGGTACTTCCATAAAAGGAAAGTGAGCAACTTATCCTAGGACGAAATGAGTACTATATTTTTAGTTAATTTATAGATTAATAATAGTATATGTAACACACCCAAACTAGGCGACTATTACAATATCATGGACTCTCAACTATGGCTTAAATGAGCCGAACTGTACCGAATCCTCACTGGGTTCGGCTCGGCTCGAATTCATTCGAACTTTAGGTCCGACTCGGTTCGAAAGCTTCGAACCTTAGAATTTGAGGTTCGATTCGATTCGATTCGAAGGCTAATTTTTTTTATAGTTCAACTCGATTCGGCTCGAGTTTTCAAACTGTTTGAGTGTAGCTCGATTCTGCTCAAGTTCGAGTCCAGTATAACTCCATAAGTCCACAAACCAAAAAAAAAAGAATGGTCCAGTCCGATTTTCCGAAGTTGGACGGTTCCGCCTCGAAGGGGTTTATGACTTGGGCGAACCCCTCGAACCTAGCCGAATGGTTCGATCCGATTTACCGAATACTATTTTATAGGACTCGGTTCTACGTTTGATGTCCTGAATCGAGCCGCGAACTGAGCTTTTTCGAACCGAATCCTTCGAACCGAATCGAACTTTTAGGTTTGATCACATCCTTACTCTCAACTCGGACCACCATGCAAAATATAATATCAATTATAGAAAGCATAACATAACTGTAGTATTAAATCACATTATACTACAAGATACTCTAATGATGAGATTAATACTTGGCCAACTACGTCAATCAATCAAGAGGGCCATCCAAAATACAAGTATAATGCATATAAAGATGGAGTATACTGAACCAAAACAAATCATAAAGTACAAAGGCTATAATGTAGCGGGTGAAAATATAACACAACAAGAATGAGGACTAGTATCCTTGAAATTCTCCGGCCTCACCATGCTGATCATGTGCCTTTGCCTTCTCTCGACCTAAAATAGGATTACAAACACATATTTCTCTCAAAACCACAGGGTCAGAGATGCAGGATAACAAATCTCAAGATGTTGAACATACATAATACAAGATGAGTATGAACAAACGATAATCAAGTATTGTCGAACGCACCCAATCACATAGTGTGTGAACGACAAAATACAGCTCAAAGGGCGAACGGCATGTTATATTGGGGATGAAAATATACCCGTACACAAGCCACCAACGTATATCAGTTGAATACACACTTTTACCTAATTAATATCAAGGAGTAATAGTCCCTTGTGCAAAGTCTAATGTGAGACAAACTACCAACGCATGACTATATATGTCCAACTAAAATTCTTACATACCAGCTGACACGCAAGTGTGACTCCATACATGTCGTGATATCAACGTAAGAATATCAAACAACGATCTTGGGATCATCATCCCTCAAAGAACGATCAATATGACCAACCATGATACCTCAACATGAATTATAGTTCATAAATCATAAAATAACATACAATAATATGAACTTGCCTCAATACCGAAGATGAAAAGTCCTTCCACGAGCAAACATCCTCCAATAAAATAAATAATTGCGCGAACAACCTTGAGCCAAATACAATTCATTCAATATCAATAACCAAAAACTAAATCACAACGACTCAAAGAACCCGTTATCCACAACAAGATAACCCAACGACTCCGAGTAATCTATCCCAAAGCATATGGATAATTTTATCAAATTATTTGTAAACAAATTTTAAAAAATTTGTTTTGAATTTAAAAATATATTAATATTACATTAAAAATCAATTAAAAAAAATCTATTTTGAATTTTTAAATAAGTATGTTGATACTTGTTAAAAAATATTTAAAAAATCTCTTTTAAATTTGTTTAAAAATATATTAACATTAAATTAGAAAGTAAATCTAACGAAAACTTATTGAATTAAAAAATCTGTTTTGAATTAAAATTATTTAACACTAAATTAAATAGGAAGAAGAGGGGAGAATAGGTGTGGGTTGAGTTGGGCTGAGTTGTGGACCGAACCGGACCTGACTGTAGGCTGGGTTGGGCCGAATTGGGGGCTATACCGGGCTTGGCTGGGGATTTCGGATCGGGATCGCCCAAGGTTCCCGCTGGGCTAGGCTCCGGTCTGGGTCGGTCTGGCCTGGATGGCCCATGGGCTTGGAAAATTCGGACAGGATCGGTCCGACCCACCACCTCTAGCACAGGCACATGTGTTGCCCCTGCCACTAGGCACCCTGAAAATAGTTCTCCGATCTTTTATATACTCTTTGCTATTATTAAGTACCTCCCACAAAAAATTATTTTTTATTTGATCAACTTTCACTCCTTTATATTGATTATTGAATGGGGTTTCCTTATATTCCATCTCAAGAGCTCAACATTTTAGCATTAGTTTCTCATTTATTTGATTTTGAATTTGTATAAATAAATATACCATACTTATCTACTTGTAACATAAGTTTTGATTATGACACCTCGTTTTTAATTTTGACGATGAGCCAAATTTAAAAACACTAATTTAAATTACTAATTTTGATCTTTGTATTAGTTGGGAAAAAAACCGACAATATAACGTCACAACGAAATGCGGAAACTCGTTTGACAACTTTCCCAATCTTCATTTGTAACTTCGAGGTTACCGACGAGTAGAGTAAATTAATTACAACTCGACAAACAATACAAATGATATCTAAAAATAATAAACAACGAGACACAAATTTTAGCGTGGAAAACCCCTCAAGACGAGAGTAAAAAACCACGGGACTGAAGCCGCTTAAATCCACTAACACCAATAGACAATACACAATCGTTCCTAGTACAAACTAGAGGTATACAACAACAATCTTCAAATACTTGGTAATAAACGATCTTCAAGTATTTGGAATACAACAATAACAACAAGATCGAGAAAAAGAAACACCGTAAATAGCTTACACGAAAAGCTACCAAAAATACCCGAACTTCCGAACTCAAACCCTCGATCTATTTCGGTGAAAAGATTTGCTCAATAGCTATCAAGCTCTTGTCAAAAAATCACGACGATCCGATCGATACAACTCCGGGAAATCAAACAAGTATTTTTCTCTCTTTTTTTTCTCTCTTGTATGTCTCTCTATTGTTCTCTCAAGATGTGTAGGTTTAGAAGTGAGAATCCCGCAGAAGAAATCTGCCTAAGAAGAGGGCATCCAGCCCTGTTGATGTGTGCCGCG
This sequence comes from Orobanche coerulescens, assembly GCA_033398695.1. Lineage (NCBI taxonomy): Eukaryota > Viridiplantae > Streptophyta > Magnoliopsida > Lamiales > Orobanchaceae > Orobanche > Orobanche coerulescens. The sequence goes on from CM065801.1 coordinate 20,369,604, forward strand.
GCACACTCAAAAAATAAGCTGAGGAATGCGGCCAGGGAGCCGCGGCCCGGATGGCGGGTGCCGCGGCCCAGAGTACAGTTTCGGCAGGCATTTGATGGGTGATTTCCGGGGGCCGTGGCCCGACTGTCTTGTCCCGTGGCCCGGAGTGCAGACGACTGGGCAACTCTTTTGCAAAGTGTAGTGCCGCGGCCCGGAGTCCTGTCGACTCCGAGAAGACCTATATTTCGAAATAACTCCTACAAATCTCCCCCTTTCCGGAATATAGGAAGAGTTCGCCATCCCGGTGATCGAACAACACACTTCAACCTTCTATCTATTCAACGCCTTAGTTAACATATCGAAACCATTATCATCGGTATGAAATTTATCAAGTTTAAAAAAACCATCCTCCAATGCATCTCGAATCCAATGATATCTCACATCGATATGTTTTGTTCTCTTGTAAGAAGTCGCATTCTTAACCAAATGAATCGCACTCTAACTATCACAAAGAACCACGTAGCGTCGTTGTCGGAAGCCTAGCTCTCGTAAAAATATTTTCAACCATAAGAGCTCTTTACACGCTTCCACCGCCGCAATGTACTCGGCCTCCGTTGTTAACAAGGCAACGCACTTTTGCAATCTTAATTGCCATGACACGGATCCCACTGCAAACGTCATCAAATAACCGGATGTGGATTTTCGGTTATCTTCGTTACCAGCCATATATGAATCGGAATATCCAACAAGCATCACTTTCCCATTTCCAAATGTAATCCCCAATTTGGAAGTGCCCCGTAAATATCTAAATATCCACTTTACGGCTTCCCAGTGCTTCTTTCTCGGATTTGACAGAAAATGGCTCACCACTCCCACGGCTTGAGCAATGTCGGGCCTCATACATACCATGGCATACATCAAACTACCGACTGCAGAGGCATAAGGAACTTTATCCATTTCCTCAATCTCTTCCTTCGTCGTAGGGCAATCATTGCTCGTCAATTTAAAATTGTTAGTAAGAGGCAAACTAACAACTTTAGCTTTGTCCATGTTGAAGCGTTTAAGCACCTTCTCGATATATTGCTCTTGTGACATGTGTAATTTCCGGGCTGCTCTATCCCGAGTGATTCTTATCCCAAGAATTTGTTTAGTGGCCCCCAAGTCTTTCATGGCAAAAGACTTATTCAACTTTTTCTTCAAGTTGGCAATCCTTTCGGCATTCTTGCCAACGATCAACATGCCATCCACATAAAGCAAAAAGATGATAAAATCATCATCTCTAAATTTCTTGAAAAATACGCAATGGTCCAAGTTCGTCTTCCGGTAGCCTTGCTCCCCCATAACCGACTCGAACTTTTATACCATTGCCGTGGTGCTTGCTTCAAACCATATAGACTCTTCCGGAGTCTACAAACATAATTTTCCTTTACCTTGACCTGAAACCCGTCAGGGTGCTTCATATAAATCTCCTTATCGAGGTCTCCATGAAGAAATGTAGTCTTGACATCTATTTGCTCAATCTCAAGGTCAAGACTAGCCGCTATACCAAGGACCAATCGAATCGATCCTATCTTCACAACCGGAGAAAAAATTTCATCAAAATCAATGCCTTTATTTTGACTAAAGCCCTTCATTACGAGTCTAGCTTTGTATCGGGGTAGTGAACTATTCTGTTCCGACTTCACCTTATACACCTATTTATTTCTCAAAGCTCTCTTGCCCTTCGGAAACTTCACCAACTCGTATGTATTATTTTCATGCAACAAACTCATCTCGTCTTGCATGGCATCTATCCACTCCTTGTTATCATCCTCCATAGCCTCCGCGAAATATTCGGGCTCTCCCTCGTCGGTGAGTAAGACATACTTATCGGCCAAATAACGAGTGGAGGGATGACGGTCCCTCGTCGACCGTCTATGTGGAACAAAAGATGGCATGTTCGTCACGGGTAGCTCGGGATGAACTTCATCGGTGTCATCTTGTCTCAACTCATCATTGTCACCGGCATCATGTTGTTCATTATTTTGGCCATCATCTCCATCGGGTGTCTCTGTTAGGATTGTATACTGCAAAGTATACTTTATGCTTGTATTACCTAATTTCCCTGTTACTACCTATGAGAATATTAATTACATTTAATCACATGTTTTGCATATTTATTCACATTATGGTTATGCAAATGAAATGTCTAATTATTTTATATTGTAGATAATGTGGTGTGTTGGTGTCACACGGAAGATCACATTATCGGTGCCTTATAAAATAATATAATAGTTCACAACCTATATAATTATTAGACAAATTATATAAAAGGTTGTAGTGTATGCTTGAGAATAGTTGGTCTTGACTATTAGCATACATTAGCGTATTTGCATACGTTGAACTGGATCGAGGTGAGGTAGTGTCTTCTGTACTGACTGTAAGAAGAACGTAAATCTCGGATAATTATTATTTCTTAATTCTAAGTATATAATATTTAATTGTGTATTTATAATAATTATTGCTTTGATTTACCATAGGTGAGAGTCAAAATGATCGACTCAATAAGCCTCGTATCTTGGGCAATAATATTGTTTATACGATAATTATTATTATTATTACTAGAAATCGTGTCCCGACTCGTGTGGGTTGATGATGTCCCCTTGAGGAGATCGATAATGATTATTATATTAAACCTTACAGGTAGATTTAATTCCGATATAATAATAAGGTTCGAGTGGTACTACTCTTGGATAAGATATTAATTAATTAAAGCTGTTAGTAACTTATAATTAATTAATGGACATTCGATATCTTAAACACGGGAAATAATATATTTAATGAGGAGCCCAATTTCGTAATTTGGGATTTTGGTAGGAAGTGCAATATCAACTTTTTAATGGACTAAATTGATATTAATAGATTCATTATATATTAGGAAGAGTCCTAATAAGGTAAGATGAATTTATTGGGAGTCCTTCCATAATCCTCCTTTAGATCCCTAGTAGTAGTCCAAGAGCCTACAAATAGGACATAAGGGTGGATGGCCGATTAGTACATGCTTTTGTGAGGTTGTGTGATCAATTTTCCTCTTGTGTTTAATTGTAGATTTAGACTTGTGTCTTTGATTCTAAAATTTAGATAACACAATTAATTTACTAAGAGTGTTCATAAAATACTAGAAAGCAAAGAAAAATAAAGTGATCACATACAAAGGTGAATTCGGCCGATCCCAAGGTTGTCCAAACAAGATCCGGTAGCTCGTTGCCTACACAATGTCCGGTTCAAGACGGATCATACTCTAGAATATCTAAAGGTTGAAATTCAAGGCGATCAAGACGGAAGTAACCAATACTCTTCAAAAGGTAATATCCTATAATCTTGGATCTAGATTAGGATATTTTAATAATCAACATATTTAATTAATAAATAATAAATAATATTTAAATTGCTTATTAGTCTTAGTAATCAATTAATTAGCATGCCTAAATAGATCTAATGCTCGTAGATGCGTAAAACGCGATTATCAACTTTCCCAAACTTCGCTTCCGCTGCGTTTTACTTTCCAACAGTCTCAACATGTTGTGGAGGAACGGGGTCCAAATCAATAAGATCATAATCATGTTATGGAGCCGACTCTCCATTCTCAACATCCTTCATCGTTTGATCTTCAACAAAAACAACATCTCTTGAACGAACAAGCTTCTTAGTCATTGGGTCATACAATCTATACCCGAACTCATCAAACCCATAGCCGATAAAGATACGTGGCTTCGTCTTGGAATCAAGCTTCGAACTCTCATCTTTCGGAATGTGTACAAATGTTTTACATCCGAAAACCTGTAAGTGGTGATATGAAATGTCTTTACCACTCCACACTTTGTACGGGACATCAAATTTCAAAGAAACACACGGCGTCAAATTAATCATGTGAACCGCCGTGTTCAAAGCTTCTCCCCAAAATGAGATACATCGAGCTCTATCAACCAAAGTCTGATTCATCTTCTCCGCCAAGCCATTAAGTTGCGGAGTTTTCGGTAGCGACTTTTGATGTCGGATCCCTTGTTCTCGGCAATACTCATCAAAAGGCCCAGTGTATTCTCCGCCATTATCCGTCTGAATACACTTCAACTTCTTCCCGATCTCTCTCTCTCCATCGAGACATGAAACTGTTTAAAAACGTCTAGAACTTGATCTTTAGTCTTTAAGGTGTATGCCCACACCTTCCTCTAATGATTGCCGATGAATGTGACAAAATATAGGCAAACACCAAGCGTCCTTGTCTCTCATTTGCTTACCGGCTAGACAGTGAGAGCACCTTTTAAGATTACATCGTGAACCCCGGATATCACCTCCTTCTTTGAAAATAGCGCCATACCTTTATCGCTCATGTGACCGAGCCTCTTATGACATAGGTCGGCCATGTCATTATTGTCAATTGTGTTCACGGAATTAATCGTGACCTTTGGAAGTGTCACGTATAATTTCCCTGTCTTTTCTCCTCTTCCGACAATCAAGGAACCTCGAGTGAGTTTCCACACTCCCTTGCCAAAACCGCTATGATAGCCATCATCATCATCGAGTAAGCCAACGGACATCACATTTAGCCTCATATCCGGAACATGTTTCACATTCCGTAAAACAAGTTCCACACTGGTGTCGAACCTCAAGTGTACGTCTCCTACTCCAACAATCTTGGATAACCCATCGTTACCCATCTTGACTATCCCGTAGTCACCCGGAGTATAAGAGGAATAAAAATCCCTACGTGATGTAACATGACACGTAGCTCCACTACCGACCACCCAACTCGAATCACCTCTGGCAAGGTTCACCATGTCATAATCGCAACATACAAAGAACTCTTCTGTAGTAGTATTTACTTCGGCTTTTCATTGCTCCCGCTCTCCTTCTTTTGAGAGTTCTCTCGGCCTTGGCGATTCTCCTTCTTTAATTGTCGGCAAAATTTCTTTGTATGCCTTTTCTTACCACAATGGTAACATTCAATATTGGCATACTTCCCCTCGAAATTACTTCTTTGTGGCCCTCTATTACTCGGACCTCTGCTTTGACCTCTCCCCCGTCTTTCGATAACAAGAACATCCGACGGTGACGAAGATCCCTGTGCCTTTCTTCGGACCTCCTCGTTCAGCATGCTCCCCTTATCAAGTTCCATTGAAATGACACCATCAGGGGCAGAGTTGGACAACGTCGTACGAAACGTCTCCCAAGTATCCGGCAATGTGCCCAACAACCACAAAGCTTGAACCTCCTCTTCGAATTTAATACCTATTCCGGCAAGTTGATTAATGATGTCTTGGAATGCATTCAAATGATCCAACAGAGGAGTCCCGTCTCGATATTTTAAGTTCATCATTTGTTTAATGAGGAATAGCTTATTATTCCCCGTCTTCCGAGCATACAATTGCTCGAGCTTGTGCCACAATTCTCGAGCGTCCTTTTCTCCACTAATATGATTCAACACATTATTATCAACACATTGTCGAATATAGCCACAAACTTGGCGATACAAAATAGTCCACTCCGCATCGGACTTGCCTTCCGGTATGTCTTTGCTAAAGACCGGTAGATAATAATCCTTCACATATAGAAGGTCTTCCATCTTCCTCTTCCATACGTGGTAGTTCGAACCATTCAAATTCACCATTCCACTCGTGTTGGCTTCCATCTTACAATTGAGATAATACATAACCACGAAACAAAAATCCCGTGCCTCCGATACCAATTTGTTGGGAAAAAATCGACAATATAACGTCACAACGAAACGCGGAAACTCGTTTGACAATTTTCCCAATCTTCAATTGTAACTTCGAGGTTACCGACGAGTAGAGTAAATCAATTACAACTCGAAAAACAATACAAATGATATTTAAAAACAATAAACAACGAGACACAAATTTTTAGCGTGGAAAACCCCTCAAGACGAGAGTAAAAAACCACGGGACCTAAGCCGCGTAAATCCACTAACACCAATACACAATACACAATCATCCTTAGTACAAACTAGAGGTATACAACAACAATCTTCAAATACTTGGTAATAAACGATCTTCAAGTATTTGGAATACAAAAATAACAACAAGATCGAGAAAAAAACACCGTAAATAGCTTACACGAAAAGCTAACAAAAATACCCGAACTCCCGAACTCAAACCCTCGATCTATTCCGGTGAAAAGATTTGCCCAATAGCTACCAAGCTCTTGTCAAAAAATCACGACGATCCGATCGATACACATCCGGAAAATCAAACAAGTATTTTTCTCTCTTTCTTTTCTCTCTTGTATCTCTCTCTATTGTTCTCTCAAGATGTGTAGGTTTAGAAGTGAGAATCCCGCAGAAGAAATCTGCCCAAGAAGAGGGCATCCAGCCATGTTGACTTCGGGTGCCGCGGCCCGAATGATGTGTGCCGCGGCACACTCAAAAAATAAGCTGAGGAATGCGCCCAGGGGGCCGCGGCCCGGATGGCGGGCGCCGCGGCCCAGAGTACAATTTCGGCAGGCATTTGATGGGTAATTTCTGGGCCGCGGCCCGGCTATCTTGTCTTGCGGCCGGAGTCTGAGCAATGGCAACTCTTTTGCAAAGTGCAGTCTTGCAGGCCGGAGTCTGTTATTTCAGAAAATCATATTTCGGAAATAACTACTACATTATTTTCCAAAATTCCAACATTTTTTATTTGGATTCTAGGACTTCTCGACTTGTAGGAAACGTAATTAGAAAAGAAAAAAACAAGAGAGAAATTTAAAGTACAGATAAACGAAGTGAAAATGGCTGTGGGACCAGAGCTCTGGTGTGCCTTTTGCAGCCAACTAAAAAAATATTATATTAACTTCATTGGAAAAGTTTTTTTTTTTCATATATTTTAACTCCCTTCATTTCGATATAAATTTATTTTTGAGCAACTTTTTAAAATTGTAACTATAAAATTATACTCAGTCCATCCATCAACTATAATCACACTCGCTTTTTCAGCGGATGTTTAAAAATATTCGATATCCCGTGTTCGATCCGAATCCAAAAATTCGAAGTTTTGAATATCTGAATTTTTAGATATTCGGAAATTCGGATATCCAAAAATCGAATATCCACTTTTTTGGATTCCTTTATCGGATATGCCTTTTGAAAATTTTTGGATATTTGGATATCCGAAAAATTCGAAAATTCTATTTTATATTTTTTTTTATTTTAAATAATATGAAGATATACACTTTGTTTGGCAAATAATATGAATATATTACTTTTATTAGTTTGAATTGGTATTGCAGTATTTATTTATTTAAGATAAATAATTAATTGAGTCTATAATAGAATTTTGATAGATAGAGTAAGTATAAAATATATTTTTAAAATATTATAATTTTCTATTTTTATAATTATAAATCTATATACTTCTATTAAAAGAGAATTGGACATGTGTCACTTTGTAAGTTTTTTGATTTTTTAGCTTATACATAGAGATGCATTCTTACATTTCTAAAAAAATCAAGATATGTGTTGTGTGAGTTTTCTTCCACAACTTACACCTCATCTACCAATAAAAAAATCCTTCCTTTATTTTATTAGCTTAAAATTTTAAATGTTTAGAATTTTTTATATCAAATTTATTTTTAATAAAAAATATATAAAATTAATTTTTGTTTCATAATTTTCAACTAGACATCCATATGAATATAATAAATTTGATGGATTTACAGTAACGACCGATTGCACAAAAACTTTATATTAGAAAATATGAACATTAATTTTCAATAAATTAATTGATACAAAATAAAAATATATTAACTCATTTTTATGAAATTAGATTTCAGACTCATATTGCTTACATAAAAAATAAATTATGATATTTATTTAATTATAATAACTAAAAATAATAAAAATATACATTGCACACACACATATATTAAGACTTAATAACATACTACTTCCGTCCCCAAAATGTATTCCTACTTTTTTCGGTATGTTTGGTTTATATAATGAACACTAATTGACTTAACACTCCGCTAATGTGATACTCTTTCTTAAATTATATTAAACCCCATAATACACTCAATAAGTTATTTATTAATATTACGCTAATATGATACTCATGTCGAAAATCATCAAAAACAAATTTAAAAATTAAAAATTATTTTTTAATAAGAGAATATTTTGTTCTGTGCATCGCACCGAAGAACGTCTAGTTTATAAAAAGGACGGACCCAGTACTCAACTCACACATGACACATCACACATATATATATATATATATATATATATATATACTGATAGGGGGAGGGAGGGGAAACAATAATAAGAAAAACAAAAGCAATTTTTGGATCTACTTCATCGTGCTCAACGGCCCCCCCGCCCCCCATCCCCCTCAAACCTTCTTCCCATTTTCGCCCCGCAAAAAAAAAAAAAAAAAAAAAAAAAAACAGAAAACCCTTTGTTCCGCCATGAGAATACGCAAGCACGCTAAAATTTCTCCCTTACTCTATGCGTCGTCGTCTCTCAAGCCAGGCACCGCTCTCCAATCTCATGTGATCTGCCAGCTGAATCAGTCACCGTGGGACGTGATGAAGTTCTCCCCGCCGCCAACTCCTCCCCGGCCTCCCCCTCCTCCGTCGCCGCCGCAGGTATGTTAAATGTTTATATAAACCAACTCCTTTTCTCCCAAGGGTACAGATCTGTTATCTCCCTCCTGCTATTCGGTTCGGACCTTCCAGCATTTTTCCTTCTGTTTTATTCTCTTCTTCTAGGGTTTTCTTCCCCTAGGGTTCTGCAGAAAGAATATATATTAATCCCCACGATTTATTGCTTATTTAGCCTTTGAGTTGTCGAATTCCTTTCTGTCTTCTTTCTTCCTCTCTCTGATTGTAGCTTGAACGGCTCCATTTTTCTCGAAATCGGATAATTATAATACAGGTCGGTGGTGGTGCTGTTTCTGCTGGTAATGGCAGCTCGGGGCATTGTATTCCAGTTTCCGAGAGGTAATCTTTCTACTGTTTGTTGAATATTTATGGTTTTATAATTTATAAATTTTTCTATTAATTATTTCTGGCATTATCATTTCTTGAATAATTTCGCTTAGGGTTTGACCCCCGTCTGTTCTGTGTATAATTTTTTTCCCTTTTCACTCGCCCATCAATGGCGGATAGATGAACACAATTCCTGATCAGCATAATATCTACTATTATCCACTGTGTAAGATACCATATATACATTTTCTCTTACGCCCACGTATTTTAAGGATGGGATATCACGACACTGTCAGACACCAGCACTGCGGATATTCCGACGACCTTCCGGCAGCCTCCGCCGCCGCGAAGACGGAGGAGCCTCCGCCGCTTTCGCCGTCCGTCGGAGAGAACGAGACGGAGATTATCTTGTGCTGCAAGACGGACGGGAAGAGCTGGCAGTGCCGAAATGAGGCATCCAGAGGCAGTTCGCTATGCGACCACCACCTATCACAAGTGAAGAGCTACTATTATCACAACTCATCATCTCGCCAAGCGGCCAAGAAATCCGAGAAGCTGCGCGTCGAAGCCGGGCGCCGGGCCCGGACCAAGAGGGCACCGGGATCCTCGACCTCCAACCCTTACGAATTCTACTATTATTCAGGCTTCGGGCCACGGTGGGGCAAAAAGAGAGGCGAAGCGAATTGCAAGAACAGTAGTAGCATGAAGAGAAATATCGAGCATGAGGATGAAATCGAACACCCGACGGATCGCTACGATGAGCACGAAGACGAAGAAGAAGACGAGGAAGAAGAGAGTAGAGATTATATTGGGAAGAAGAGAGTGAGAAAGCCGATCAAGGCTAGGTCTTTGAAATCTCTAATGTGATGAGAGAAAATGAAAAATTATGTGACGACTAATGTATGGTTAATTATTTACGGGTTCAATTTTTTATGTGTGTGTGTGTGTGTGCTTTTTTTTTTATTTTTTTTTTATTAACGTTCGACTTCGGGTGAAATTAAGGTCTTCACCACATATATTATTGCTTAGGCTGAATTTCGATGATACGTGAGGGTAGAATTGTCTTAAGCGTCATGGGATTTTTAAGTATATTTGCTTGTCTTTTTGCGTACTGCTGGCGTTTCTACTTACTTGAACATATTTGAACTTTTATTACTATGTTTTCGTTTTTAAATATTATTTTTTATTTATTAGAGAATCTTATATTCTTTATTAATTTTTTGGGGTATAATCTCCTTTCTAAATTTTCATTAAAGAGCTACTGAATCATCTGCTTCTTATCATTTGTCGTTTTCTTGTATTTAATGTTGATTATAAAAAATAATCATAGAATTTATGAAAATATATTGCTAGATTCCCATCAAAATTTTATTTTTTAACATAGTTTTTTAATATTTTTTATTACATATTGACAAAGTAATATATAGTTAAAGTTCAAGTTTAAAAGAAAAAAATACTAACTAAAATATGGAATATTACTAGTTTATTTTAAAAATAAAGAAATAAACGACCAAGTAGTGGATTGTCCAATGCAAAGTAGTTCAGGTCGCATTTAGGTTCAATTTGATGGAAAGTAGGGGTATGGTCTGCGTACATCTTATCTTTCTTAGACCCTGCTGTGAGCGGGATATACTGGGTATCTTTGGTTTGGTTTGGTTTGGTTTTGATGGAAAGTAAGTGGATGTTGCTTATAACAGATAAATTAATTTATAGCAAAAGGACGTAGCAGATAGCGAATAAGCTAACTGATTAAATTTAAAGTGTCTGATAGAATTAGTGTTTGGACTAATTTATAAAATAAAATTATATAAATAGACATTCGTAATTAATGCTTAAAAATTAGAGAGAAATTCATTTTATGGAGGATAAATAAGGGATTTGATTAAAATAATGAGGATAAAATTGAAAGGAAAAATGAAACACTATAAGCTGCTAAAATGCTACTTAAGTAGTGTTCCAAAAAAACACTATAAGACCCTATTATTTTGGATTTATTTTTCATTTTGATTCGATTGATTGATTGATTGAGTCCATTTACTTGATTCGATTTAGTTCAGTTCATTCGATTGATTGATTATTATTATTATTGTTATTATTATTATTACTATTATTATTATTATTATTGATCTTGATTATTATTATTGTTATTATTATTATTGTTGCGGTTGCTGATTACTATTATTATTACTAATAATATTTACTATTATTAATAATAATATTTATTATTGTTATTGATTATTATTATTATTATTTATCATTATTATTACTATTATTACTATTACTATTATTATTATTTGTGACATTTGATACTTTTGTGACATTTGGGATATTTGGGGCATATTTATTATTATTATTTTTGTTATTGTGATTGTAATTAATTATATTATTATTACGTTATTATTTTTTATTATTTATTATTATTTTATTATTTTTCTTATTGTTTTATTATTTTTATTATTTTATTATTATTATTATTATTATTATTTTGTATTATTATTTACTCTTAATATATATATTTCAGTTCAGTTCAGGTCAGGTCATGTCCATTCAGTTCAGTTCAGATTCATTCAGTCCAAAATAACAGAGCCTAAGTTACTGAGAAATGCTATGAGTAATCATTGTCAAACACTTATCAATATTTCATCCATATAAGTTATCCGTTATAAGGTTGCGGATTGATATTGTCAAACAGAGTTTTAACCTCTGTGTCTTTCTGGATTCAATTTCCTTCTTTACGAAAAATAAAAAATTTATCTATTAAATTCGAAGTCATATATATGCCTTATGACAGTTCTGTCAAATTGATTATCAAGATAATAATAATTTTCCAAGATTGTAATTATTATTATTAGTTATAATTGACCAGTTAGATCGGTGTAAGTTTAAATAATGTTATCTTTGTTAATACTTTTAATTTAGAACTTTAAGTCATTTAAATGTAGTATAAATGTCCTATAACACTACACCCCTCGACTAAATAAAAATTACACGAACCAAAATTTGAAAGAAAAAAATTATACATCTCGATGATTTAATACTCCATAGATTAATATTCTCAACTTAATAATATTTGTTGTCACTTGTCAGTCCCATCCTCAAGGACTTATTGCTACTTTAACTCAATTATTTATTTTTACACAAGTGCCAATATTATTAATTTAAGATGCTTTAACCTTATATCATGTTGTGTATATTTACATTACACTACCAAAAATAACACTTTAGCCGACGACTCGCCGAAGAACGGCCGACGGCCGGCGGAAGTCGTCGGCTAAAGTCAGTAAGTTTAGCCGACGGCTAACTTGTTGTCGGCTAAAGTAGTTTAGCCGACGACTTTACTATTGGTCGTCGGCTAAAGTCAAGTTAGTGGTCGGCTAAAGTTTTGTAGTTTAGCCAACGACTAATATACTTTAGCCGACGACATACCGTCGGCTAAACTTAACTTTAGTCGACGGCTAGTATACTTTAGCCGACGACCTGCCGTCGGCTAAAGTCTTATATGTTTTTTTGTGCAGAATATATCACCATCTAACACTTGAAGAGACCATTTACAACACATTCAGAAATTACAGAACAAGAAAACGAAAAACAGTAATTTTCTCTGGTTTGATCATTCAAGAAATCATATTGAAGGTATATTTATTGAATTTTAATATCAGTTATAATTATATTACGCATATAATATATCTATTTGGATGATTATAAAAATGTTTTAGAATTATTAGTTCGTTTTCTCGAATATTTCTTGGTGTGTGTGTGTGTGTGTATATATATATATATATATGGATTTGACATCTTGAATTCGAGCTATATATATATGATTTTAGTCATAATTTTTGTATGTTCTTGATAAATACGATGTGTAATATTGTTGTTATTTTTGTTATAGGATGGATAAAAGTTGAATTGGTCTACAAAAATGGGATCCAAGGGTCATAGATGGAATGCGAGGGTTTATTCGATTTGTGAAGGAGCATGATAGTGATAGTATGATTCATTACTGTCCTTGCAATAAATGTAAATGCCGCAGCGATATGTACCGTTTTACACTTGATGTCGTATGGGAGCACTTGAAAAAAAATGGATTTTGGGATAAATATACATGTTTGATTTACCACGGTGAAAGATCGAATTCAATTATTCCCCATGATCACGGATAGTACAGTGGTAGCACATCCAATGACCCCACAAGAAGGTTGATTGATGACGTGTTTGGTTATTACGACAGGGACGTATCGGCTGAAGGTCAAGAATACCATATAGCTGATCAAGCAGTCATCCGAACGCCTACATTGATACCCGTTAACACAATTTCTCTTTATAGATACAACAAGCTAATCCAGCTCCAACAGACTCTTCTTTATCCTGGGTGTCACATGACGGTTCTTGATAGTGTCATAGAGACTATGAGAGTCAATGTGGAGAATAAAACCTCGATTAAAGCTGTGGATGATTATTTGGAACTTACAAAGAAAATGCTCCCAGAAGGTCATCATCTTCCTAGTAATCACAGTAAAATGAGACATATCCTAAAAGGTCTTGGGCTATCGTACATCAAGATCCACGTATGCATATATGATTATGCTTTATTTTGGGGAAAGCCTAATGAAGACCTAAAGAGATTTCCGGTATGTGACACAGAGAGGTATAAGTTCACTCCTTCTGGTAAAGAGAAAGCTATGAAGGTTCTTTGATATTTCCCTCTGATGGATAGATTAGAGAGGCTTTTCATGTCTCCTCACACAGCCAAGGCGATGAGATGGCATGCTGAGCCTCGGGTGACTGACGAGGATATTATGATACACCCTTTTGATGGAGAGGCTTGGAAGCATATAGATAGGGAGTTTCCAGGATTTGCATCAGATGTCCGAAATGTAAGACTAGGACTTGCATCTGATGGATTCAACCCTTTTGGCAACGTGAGCCTTTCATATAGTATATGGCAGGTGGTATTGGTTCCTTACAATCTTCCTCCATGGATGTGCATAAAGAACGAGTATAATATGTTGACTCTCTTAGTACCTGGCCCCGGGTATCCAGGAAAGTGTATTGATGTTTATTTGAGACCTTTGATAGAGGAGCTGAAGTTGTTGTGGGAGCAAGGTCATCCGACGTACGACAGTTACTCACATGAGATGTTCTACTTACGTGATATGTGTATCAGTACCATCAGTGATTTTCCTGCGTACGAGATGCTGTCCGGATTTGTTATTAGTGGATACAGAGGATGTCCAATGTGCTTGAATGCTGACTGCGCAAGGTATCATTATCGGAAGGTTATCAGAATGCGTCGCCGTATATGGCTTGAGAGGACGCATGTATGGCGTACGGATGCTGCAGCATTTGATGGGACTGAAGAGGTTGGTGATCCACCACGAGAGTAGACTGGTGTGGAAATTTTGGCCGTGCTGAATGAGTATGATTTTGGGCAGTTGAGCAACCATCCTGATACAGTAGCGGCAACGTCTGAAAGACCTGACAGGTATAAGTATTGGTCCCACAAAAGTATTTTCTCGGATCTACCTTATTGGAGTAAGTTGTCGATTAGGAACTACCTAGATGTGATGCACATAGAAAAAAATGTTTGTGAAGGTGTTGTCGGTACAGTGTTATGTTGGGAAGGGAAAACTAAAGACGGCCCTAAGGCACGCATTGGTTTAAAAGAAATGAACATTAGAAAACATTTATGGTTGAAGGAAGGGAAGGGGAAACACAAAATGCCGACCGTCACCCCTGAGCAAAAGGCTGAGATTTTTTCGTGGATGAATGCTGTAAGGTATCCCACAGGATATTTTGGAAATATAGGGACGTGTGTTAACTTCAAGGAGAACAAGTTAACTGGACTGAAGAGCCATGATTGTCATATCCTCTTACAACGTTTATTTCCTGTGTTTATTCGACCATACTTGCCCAAACAAGTGGTCGAGCCTTGTGTATCGTTATCCAGGTTCTTTCAAAAGTTATGCACTAGGGAATTAAGTAAGTCAGATCTCCGGCTCATGCAAAAAGAGATCATTTATATCTTATGCAAATTTGAGAGGATTTTCCCACCGAATTTTTTTGATCTCATGCCTCACCTCATGATCCATCTCCCTCGCCAACTTTTACTAATAGGCCCGGTCCACTACACGTGTATGTTTCCGGCAACTTGGTGAGTACAAGGACTCTGTGACTAATAAGTCTGCACCAGAAGGATGTATAGTCGAAGCATATCTTGCATGAGAGTGTGTAACATATACCAAGTTCTATTTAGGCGCGGTGGATCCCACACCCGAGCCTATGTCAATAATTCCAGTACAATTTAATCTCTCCATCATCACCAGCGAAGTTGAAGTTCAAGGAAGATTACCTGACAGTCATTTACAACCTTACGAGCTACGAATTGCACATTGGTGGATATTACTTAACTGTCCAGAAGTTCAATATTGGAAAGACATTCACCTTTCATGTGATGCTGTGAATGGAGACATTAGATTCCACAATGAAACATTTGCTGATTATTTCGGACAATGGGTAAGTGTTTAATTACTGTTTACTTATTTTGCTTACATAATTTACTTAATCACGACATTCACCTTAATTAATATCCAGATGACGCACATACAAAGTGATGGCCACACGATGTGATCACATGAGTTGATGCTTCTTTCGATGAAGCCTGTTACATCTAGAGTTTATTCAATGGCAAAGGTAAATGGTGTGACATTTGTATGTATCGATAGAGATCAAAGAAGGAGGTGTCAAAATTCTGGGGTTATGATTGACGGTGGATATTACGGTGTTCTTCTCGAAGTAGTGGAACTAATTTATGGAGAAGGCTTGACAGTTTACTTGTTCAAGTGTAGGTGGTTTGATACAAATCCTCAAATCGAAAGGGAGGATAATTATGGACTATTATCTTTTGATACTTCTACAAGTTGGTATGAAAGTGATCCTTTTGTTTTTGCAACATCTGCTAAACCAGTTTACTACCTCGATGACTTGGTAAAAAAAGGAGCATGGAAGATCGTAAATCATGTGGCTACGAGAAATATATATAGTGCGGCTACACTTGGACAAGCAGTCGATAAGGATGACAACGAGGCATATCAAGAGCCAGATACAACTAATATTCCACCATCCTCACAATACTACTGAATAATGTTGTAGAAGGCCGAGTTGTTCGGCTACATAGTGAAGAACGTGGGTTCACAAATGTAGGTACAGATGAATTACGTGCAGACTCTGATGAAAATGATGAGGACGAGTTCAGACATATGCTGCCAGTTATGAACTCCGACACAGAAACAGATTCAAGTGGTGATTCTGACTACGAACCTTAGAATGACATATCATATTATTTGTAAAAGTTCCTTAAATATTGATTGTTGTTTGCCGCTCGAAAGAATCAAAAGGTGATATTATTACTGATTTTTTTATTTTTTTTATTTTATGCTTTTCTCAAATATAAACTATTATATATATATAATTATTTATAATAAAACAAGTATAAATATATAAACTATTAATATTATATAAAAAACAAATATAAATATATATAAAATATAATTATATAAAAACTATATAAATTAATATACATATATATATATAATGATGTTATATATATTTATTTATTTATAATTAAATTCAAATATATATATAAAATTTAATTATAAGTAAATAAATACTTTAGCCGATGACACCTGTCGTCAGCTAAAGTGTAGATATTTTTAATTTTTAATATATATTTATAGTTAAATATATATATATATAATTTAATTATATAAAAAATGATAAAGTGGGCTTTAGCCGACGACAGCTATGTAATATCCGGATTTATTACGGTGTATTTCATCTGTATTCAAACCCTGTATTATTCGGATTTGTGGTTTTGATTATTGGAGTATGATATTTCTTGCATTGATATCATTGTACATAAGTATAGAAGCATGCAAAATTTCTCATGCAAACTCGTGATAGCGCACGCTAAGAATGTATCTTAACGCGCGCTATCGGGCTACTATTAGCGCACGCTATGCAGATAGGAGTTGCGTGCGCTAAGAACTCAATTATTGAGCGGGACGGCTAGACATGCGCCACCGGGACATGGGTCCGGATAAGATTCCCCGCGACGAACTCAGGGATTCAAGTCAACTATTATTAGCGCACGCTAAGGAAAGCTTAGTAGCGTGCGCTAACTTGTTAAAATGCAGAATATTATAAATGGGACAACAACCCGTTTTGGCTTACATTTTACTCGTCCATTCTGCATTCTTGAGAGGCCAGAGAGCTGAAATTATCCTTCTACACACTTAGAACACATCTTGTTGGTGTTTGTATATTGGTTATCACTTTGGAGTAATCATTGAAGTGGAATAACACCTTGGAGTGGCATACAACCAACCGGAGTCGGATTCTACCCTACGATTCAGTGATTTTCATCATATTAAGGTATGTTCAACCTATCTCCAGACTTAGAGTTGGATTCTAAAGAATGGGATGATCATAGTAACGAGATATTGATTTTCATAAGTGATTTATCCAAAGTACATCATGTTTGGAATTTTGAGATGAATAAGCCTTAAGTACCTTGATTATGATCATCATGATTCGAATCTTATTACATTGAATATGTAAAGGAAGCTTCTATCATTGGTAATCCGAATCTAGTAGATGACTTCATAGCAATCTTGGACTTGACTTTAACCTCATTATTGTTAGATAAATTTAAAGGATTGATCATGGAAGGATTTATCTAGTATAGATGGAACGTTTAACAACTTCAGCATGATAAAATTGATTTATATAGAGGTGTTGATATCAACCGTTAAGCCTTTCGAATTGTCGTATGAAGATTTGTAGTCGAAATGGAATATGGTTTTATAATGGTATGCATATCCTCGAATCCGAAGTTGTTGCTATCTGTAAGATCATTCATAATCGTATGAACATGATATTCATGGAGGTAACATGAATTATCACGGAAGATTTCATTGTTTTGATCATGATGAGAACAGTTTACTGCCCAGCAGTAAACTGCCATGCATAGATAGCGCACGCTAAGCTATGAAGATTAACGTGCGCTATCGAGCACGAGTTAGCGTACGTTTGGTACGTAACGTACGCTAAGACATCAGACGAGTCAGTCGACTGATCAGTGAAGTACTGACCATGCATAGTTAGCGTACGCTAGGCTTTGTTGTTTGCGTGCGCTATCGAGCAGACTCAACGCACGCTACACAGAGTACTTAGCGTGCGCTAAGCAGTTCAGGCAGATTGCATTTTATGAACTTTTGGCCGTAAATCGAATTGTTAAACATTCGTACGACGTGAGATAAATCCTATATCATTTCTTTTATTAAGGTTTGATCTTGTTGCGTGATTGATTGAGGAGGACGACCTTCGAGTGTTCGTTTTCGTGGAAGTATTGTTCTTGTCTTAAAATCGAGGCAAGTACCTTAATTGTTTTGTGTATTGTTGTTATACATATTTGTCGTGCATGTATGTCGTTATTGTATGTCCACCTCGTGTTGGTCCGACGGGATCATCGGGGGATCTATGCTAGCGTGCGCTGGATCATCGGACGGGTTTTTCCACCACGGGTTGGTCCGGGATCATCGTGGGTTCTAGGCGATGAGCAATGGATCGTCGGAATTACCATGTGTATGTTATGATATCATGTTGTGATTATCAGTTGTGTATGTCGTTTATGAGTTTCTCGTAGGAGAAGACTCGTTGGTATTTTGTCGTTTACGTTATTATTCTTCGTGAGATATGAATAATATGTTGTGGTACTTGTACTAGCATCGTTGTGCTAACCCCTTCGGGGGTAAACATTTTGTTTATGTTCGTGATCCAGAGAGCAGAAAACAACCACCGAGCTGCATGACGACGAGGGTGCAGAGTGATGTTTCGGCCGGGTTTATTTATCTGTGTTTATTCGTTATTTCAATAAGTACTCGAGTACGAAGTCATTTGTGATGGATTTGAATTTGGTGATGTATTATTGAGTTCGTGTTGAACAATTGTACTTTCAGTATTTGGTAAGAACTGTTGTATCTTAATTCCGTTATTTCCATTCGTTAGTACCTTTTAATGTCTGTTCAATTCTTCAGCCTTGTAAATCCTTATGTAAAAGATTTACGGCGCTGTAATATTCCTGAATATATCGGGGGTGTTACAGAATGTGGTATCGGAGCTAAGATTATGGATATCTTGGCCGTTGGGTTAAAATAGGGGTCATTTATGTCTTTTGAGGTAACCGGCCGTGAACGACATCACTGCACTGCCTACGTCTTCATGCGAACGGTGGTTGTAAGTTCCTAAACTCTATCTCGTTCTTTACATGTTGTGTCTCTTTATACTCGAATATTAGAACGATGTTGTTTCCTGTATATTGAGTATTTATACTTACAGTATATTGAGAGGCGGACGTGGACGTGGTCGCGGTCGTGGGCCGAGACGAAGAAATCTTTGAAAGGGAAGCGTCGCCTTCTAATCAGGCTAGTCATAGCTCAGGCGAGCCGCAACAATCTATTAATAACGAACCAGATCCTGCTGTACCAGAGATCCTTCGTCAAGTGGTGAACCAGATGACTCAGTTCGCCCAAGTCGTGGACCGAATGCAAGTAGCGGTGGGACTACAGCAGGGAGAGAGACAGCAAGGGATCCCAGACATGGGAAATCGAGGTGACCGGTGGCTGCAAGAGGTGGCGAAGATGCAACCACCCAAATTCGACGGTATTTCTGAGACTCCCACCTGGGATCATTGGTTGAAAGAACTGGAGAAAATCTTTGCCGGAATTAACTGCCCAGACGACCGGAGAGCCTCTATCGCTCAATATTTTCTGATAGGGGAAGCGTCCGAATGGTGGGAAGCCATCCGGCCTGTAAACCATGGTGCCGATTGGACAGAGTTTAGATTGATGATGGAAGCTCAGTATTACCCTCGTCCTGTGAGGGAAGCCAAAATTTGGGAGTTTTTCTCCGCTCAGCCTTCTGATGTGCCAGTATCCCAGGCAATTAAGACGTTTAATCAGCAGCTGGCATTTGTTCGACATTTGGTCACAACAGATGCAGAAATGATGATCCATTTCGATATGAGGATGAAACCAGAAATCCAGAGGTACATGTCCGGATTTGAATGTACCACACTCCGTCAATACCAGGATAAGGCGTTGGCGTATGAGATCAAGGAAGCAGCTATGGAGAAATTTTCGGAATCCAAAAAACAGAAAGTCTCTGGTACTTTTACAGAGCACAAGAACAGCGGGCCCCGTAAGGCCCAGTCATCCTTTCACTCTTTCAAGAAACCTCCGCACCCAGTTACGAGCGGAAATAACTTCGGAGCGACATCAACTATTACTGATGTTACCAGGAAATGCTTTAACTGCGCCCATACGGGGCACTATCGACGGAATTGCCCCCTTCCTGCAGTGACTTGTTTTGATTGTGGACGAGAGGGACATCGGGCAGTGTTTTGTGAAGAGGCTGCAAAGTCTTTTAGAGCCCGTACACCACAGCCAGTCCAGAAGGAAGCCAGTATCCAACAGACGCAGCAAAGTGTTCAGATGCCTCAGAATTTTGGCCGCGGACGAGGCAGAGGACAATGGGACCGAAAGGGGACATCGAGTGCCGGATCTGCTCCCCCACGTCTGTATGAGATGAGGAGGACAGACGAGCAGGATGCTGCTGTCGCATCAGGTACTGTCCAGATCCTTTCCCATCCAGTTAGCGTTTTATTCGATACAGGAGCTACGCATTCTTTTATATCTTTGTCTTGTGTAAATCGTTTGAATATTTCCGGTTTTCATACTTGTGAACCTTATGTTGTTGGTTTACCGAGTGGAGAGAGGATTGTCGGAAACTTAGAAACTAGAAATTTCCCTATATCATTTGGAGGCAGAGAGTGGCTCTCAAATCTGATCGTGATAGAAATGCAAGGAGACGACCTGATACTCGGAGACGATTGGCTTAATCGATATGGAGCAATTGTGAACTACCGAAGGAGGAATATCTCGCTGATCGCTGACGATGGTTCCGAAATATTGTTCGAGGGGTGGAAACCGGGAAGCTCAGTAAAATTGATCAAAGCGATGAAAGCTGTCAGATTGTTGAAACAGGGCTGTATCGGGTACTGGTGTTATACAATGAAGAAAGAAGACGAAATTGTGGAACTTTCATCCATTCCTGTTGTGAACGAATTTCCAAATGTATTTCCTGACGAGTTACCTGGACTACCTCCAAGAAGGGATGTGGAATTTACCATTGAGTTGGAACCCGGAGCTACACCAATTTCTAAGGCGCCGTATCGTATGGCACCTACTGAGATGTACGAACTGAAAAAGCAGCTGGAGGAGTTACTGGACAAGGGCTATATTCAGCCAAGCGTTTCACCGGGGCGCCATTCTTTTGTCCGAAAGAAGGATGGGTCGCTCCGACCGTATCGACTATCGAGAGAGCTGAACAAGATGACGATTAAGAACAAGTATCCGTTGCCACGATTGATGATCTGCTTGACCACCGCAAGGGGCAACAAGATTTTCTAAAATCGATCCGAGATCGATATCATCACCGAGGATTAAGGAATCGATGTTCAAATCGCTCGTAACTCGCTACGAACATTATGAATTTGTAGTAATGCCGTTTGGTCTCACTAACGCACCTGCTGTATTTATGCAATTGATGAACCGTGTGTTCATTGAATTTTTGGATAAATTTGTGGTCGTGTTCATTGAAGACATTCTGGTGTATTCTAAGAGCCCGGAAGAACATGCGCAGATTTATGATCAGATTGGAACTTTTGAGAAACGAGCAATTGTACGCCAAACTTTCTAAGTGTGAATTCTGGCTAAAGGAAGTAATGTTCCTCGGCCATGTGGTGTCAGCTAAAGGAGTCCGAGTAGATCCTCAGAAGATCGAAGCAATTATGGATTGGAAGCCTCCAAAGAACGTGAAACAAGTCCGAAGCTTCTTAGGACTTGCTGGATATTATCGTCGATTCGTGGAAGGGTTTTCTAAAATCTCTCGCCCACTTACTCGACTCCTGCAGAAAACTCAAAAGTTTGAGTGGAATGAGTTGTGTCAGATTAGCTTTGATGAATTAAAGAAGAGATTGACGACGGCACCGATTCTATCACTTCCACAGGGAACTGGAGAACTTATAGTTTACAGTGATGCTTCGAACCAAGGACCCGGGTGCGTATTGATGCAGAATGATAAGGTGATCGCTTATGCGTCACGACAGCTGAAACCTTATGAAGTAAATTACCCAACACATGATTTGGAGCTAGCAGCAGTGGTTTTTGCTTTGAAGATCTGGAGGCACTATCTGTACGGGACTCACTGTCAGATCTTTACGGATCACAAGAGTCTCAAGTACATATTCAGTCAGAAAGAATTAAACATGCGGCAAAGAAGATGGTTAGAACTGATTAAGGACTATGACTTGGAGATGTTATATCATCCAGGCAAAGCGAATGTAGTGGCCGATGCACTTAGCCGCAAGCCTGTTTCTATTCAGATGCTGGAGACGCTAACCTCCCAACTTAGCCTTCAACGAGAGATGATTCGTGAAGGAATTGAAGTATGGTTACAAAGAGTCCAAGGACAACTGTGCGTGATGGAGATAACTTCATCATTAACCGAAGGAATCAAATCTAAACAGGCAGATGATCCTCTGATGATTCGGTTACGTGATGAAGTGATCAAAGGAAAGGCCCCCGGATTCATAATTCATGATGATGGAGTTTTGAGATTTCGTAACCGACT
This sequence comes from Orobanche coerulescens, assembly GCA_033398695.1. Classification (NCBI taxonomy): domain Eukaryota; kingdom Viridiplantae; phylum Streptophyta; class Magnoliopsida; order Lamiales; family Orobanchaceae; genus Orobanche; species Orobanche coerulescens. The sequence continues at coordinate 20,392,287 of CM065801.1, forward strand.
CTGCGTTCCCGATGTTAATGTTCAAAGACGATTATGAAGGAAGCTCACGATTCGCCTATTCAATCCACCCGGCACCAGAAATGTATAAGGACTTGAAGCAGAATTTTTGGTGGGGCAACATGAAGAAAGACGTAGCGGACTATGTTTCGAAATGCTTGACTTGTCAGCAGGTTAAGATCGAGCATCAACGGCCTGCCGGAATGTTGAAGCCGCTCCCAATTCCTGAATGGAAGTGGGAGGACATATCGATGGACTTTATCACTAATATGCCGAGAACCAAGACGGGAATGAACATGATTTGGGTGATAGTTGATCGTTTAACCAAATCAGCTCATTTCCTAGGCATTAAGGACACATGGGGACCAGAGAAATTGGCGCGAGTATTTATTTCGGAGATAGTTCGATTGCATGGTACGCCGAAAACCATTGTTTCTGATCGAGACGGCCGTTTTGTGTCTCACTTTTGGAAGGCAGTTCATAAGGCCTTGGGGACCGAATTGAACTTCAGTACAGCTTATCACCCGCAGACTGACGGACAATCCGATAGGACCATTCAAACGGTGGAAGATATGCTGAGGGCTTGTGCCTTAGATTGGTCAAACGATTGGGAAGTTCATCTACCGTTGATTGAATTTACCTACAACAATAGTTGGCATGCTTCCATTAAAATGGCACCATTTGAGGCATTATACGGAAGGAGATGCAGATCACCCCTATGCTGGGACGATTCGTCGGACTTGGTCGGAACAGAACCAGAGTTGATTGTACAGACTCGAGAGAAGATAGCCTTGATTCGTGAAAGGCTGTTGACCGCCCAGAGTCGCCAGAAATCCTACGCGGACGTACGCCGTCGCCCATTGGAGTTCAATACTGGAGACCATGTACTTTTGAAGGTTTCTCCTACTCGGGGAATCTTTCGTTTCTGAAGGAAAGGAAAGCTGAGTCCGAGATATATCGGACCATTTGAGATCTTCGAGAGAGTTGGGGAGTTGGCATACAGATTGGCATTGCCGCCGTCATTGTGCCATGTTCATAACGTGTTCCACGTATCCCAGTTACGGAGGTATATACCAGATCCCAGTCATATCATTGATTTCGACGAGATCGAAGTCGAGCAGGATGGGACGTTTGAAGAAAGACCGGTCAAGATACTCGAGAGTCGAGTTAAACAGCTGAGGAACAAACCAATCGTTTTGGTCAAAGTTCAATGGTCACGTCACGGAATGAAAGAAGCCATCTCGGAAACGGAAGCTGATATGAAGTCTAGATATCCCGAATTATTTTCATCTTGAGTTTCGGGACGAAACTCCTTTTTAGTAGGAGAGTATGTAATATCCGGATTTATTACGGTGTATTTCATCTGTATTCAAACCCTGTATTATTCGAATTTGTGGTTTTGATTATTGGAGTATGATATTTCTTGCATTGATATCATTGTACATAAGTATAGAAGCATGCAAAATTTCTCATGCAAACTCGTGATAGCGCACGCTAAGAATGTATCTTAACGCGCACTATCGGGCTACTATTAGCGCACGCTATGCAGATAGGAGTTGCGTGCGCTAAGAACTCAATTATTGAGCGGGACGGCTAGCACATGCGCCAGCCGGGACATGGGTCTGGATAAGATTCCCGCGGACGAACCTGGACAGTTCTGAAGTCAACTATTATTAGCGCACGCTAAGGAAAGCTTAGTAGCGTGCACTAACTTGTTAAAATGCATAATATTATAAATGGGACAACAACCCATTTTGGCTTACATTTTACTCGTCCATTCTGCATTCTTGAGAGGCCAGAGAGCTGAAATTATCCTTCTACACACTTAGAACACATCTTGTTGGTGTTTGTATATTGGTTATCACTTTGGAGTAATCATTGAAGTGGAATAACACCTTGGAGTGGCATACAACCAACCGGAGTCGGATTCTACCCTACGATTCAGTGATTTTCATCATATTAAGGTATGTTCAACCTATCTCCAGACTTAGAGTTGGATTCTAAAGAATGGGATGATCATAGTAACGAGATATTGATTTTCATAAGTGATTTATCCAAAGTACATCATGTTTGGAATTTTGAGATGAATAAGCCTTAAGTACCTTGATTATGATCATCATGATTCGAATCTTATTACATTGAATATGTAAAGGAAGCTTCTATCATTGGTAATCCGAATCTAGTAGATGACTTCATAGCAATCTTGGACTTGACTTTAACATCATTATTGTTAGATAAATCTAAAGGATTGATCATGGAAGGATTTATCTAGTATAGATGGAACGTTTAACAACTTCAGCATGATAATATTGATTTATATAGAGGTGTTGATATCAACCGTTAAGCCTTTCAAATTGTCGTATGAAGATTTGTAGTCGAAATGGAATATGGTTTTGTAATGGTATGCATATCCTCGAATCCGAAGTTGTTGCTATCCGTAAGATCATTCATAATCGTATGAACATGATATTCATGGAGGTAACATGAATTATCACGGAAGATTTCATTGTTTTGATCATGATGAGAACAGTTTACTGCCCAGCAGTAAACTGCCATGCATAGATAGCGCACGCTAAGCTATGAAGATTAACGTGCGCTATCGAGCACGAGTTAGCGTACGTTTGGTACGTAACGTACGCTAAGACATCAGACGAGTCGATCGGTGATCGGTGAAATCGACCATGCATAGTTAGCGTACGCTAGGCTTTGTTGTTTGCGTGCGCTATCGAGCAGACTCAACGCACGCTACACAGAGTACTTAGCGTGCGCTAAGCAGTTCAGGCAGATTGCATTTTATGAACTTTTGGCCGTAAATCGAATTGTTAAGCATTCGTACGACGTGAGATAAATCCTATATCATTTCTTTTGTTAAGGTTTGATCTTGTTGCGTGATTGATTGAGGAGGACGACCTTCGAGTGTTCGTTTTTGTGGAAGTATTGTTCTTGTCTTCAAATCGAGGCAAGTACCTTAATTGTTTTGTGTATTGTTGTTATACATATTTGTCGTGCATGTATGTCGTTATTGTATGTCCACCTCGTGTTGGTCCGACGGGATCATCGGGGGATCTATGCTAGCGTGCGCTGGATCATCGGACGGGTTTTTCCACCACGGGTTGGTCTGACGGGATCATCGTGGGTTCTAGGCAGTGAACGCTGGATCGACGGAATTACCATGTGTATGTTATGATATCATGTTGTGATTATCAGTTGTGTATGTCGTTTATGAGTTTCTCGTAGGAGAAGACTCGTTGGTATTTTGTCGTTTACGTTATTATTCTTCGTGAGATATGAATAATATGTTGTGGTACTTGTACTAGCATCGTTGTGCTAACCCCTTCGGGGGTAAACATTTTGTTTATGTTCAGGATCCAGGAGAGCAGGAAAACAACCACTGGAGCTGCATGACGACGAGGGTGCAGAGTGATGTTTCGGCCGGGTTTATTTATCTGTGTTTATTCGTTATTTCAATAAGTACTCGAGTACGAAGTCATTTGTGATGGATTTGAATTTGGTGATGTATTATTGAGTTCCTGTTGAACAATTGTACTTTCAGTATTTGGTAAGAACTGTTGTATCTTAATTCCGTTATTTCCATTCGTTAGTACCTTTTAATGTCTGTTCAATTCTTCAGCCTTGTAAATCCTTATGTAAAGGATTTACGGAGCTGTAATATTCCTGAATATATCGGGGGTGTTACAAGCTGTCGTCTAAAGTACATATTTTTTTGGGATCTAGTTTAGCCGACGGCCGTCGTCGGCTAAAGTGTAGATATTTTTAATTTTTAATATATATATATTTATAGTTATATATATATATAATTTAATTATATAAAAAATGATAAATTGGGCTTTAGCCGACGACAGCTGTCGGCTAAAGTATATACATATAATTTTTTTGGGATCAAGTTTAGCCGACGGTTGTCGTCGGCTAAAGTGTAGATATTTTTTATTTTTTAATATATATATTTATAGTTAAATATATATATATATATATATAATTTAATTATATAAATTGGGCTTTAGCCGACGACAGCTGTCGGCTAAAGTATATACATATAATTTTTTTGGGATCAAGTTTAGCCGACGGTTGTCGTCGGCTAAAGCGTAGATATTTTTAATTTTTAATATATATATTTATAGTTATATATATATATATAATTTAAGTATATAAAAAATGATAAATTGGGCTTTAGCCGACGACAGCTGTCGGCTAAAGTATATACATATAATTTTTTTGGGATCAAGTTTAGCTGACGGTTGTCGTCGGCTAAAGTGTAAATATTTTTAATTTTTAATATATATATTTATAGTTATATATATATATAATTTAATTGTATAAAAAATGATATATTGGGCTTTAGCCGACGACAGTTGTCGGCTAAAGTATATACATATAATTTTTTTGGGATCAAGTTTAGCCGACGGTTGTCGTCGGCTAAAGTGACACGGCCCGTGTCAATTGACACGGCCCGTGTCAATTGACACGGCCCGTGTCCTAGTGTTCTATATTTCCAAAAATATTCTGGACATGCAACCCGTTCGAGCTGTTCGACACGACCCGTGTCATGGTGGCTCATTTTTTATTTTAGCCGATTGTTGCCGTCGGCTAAAGCCTTCTATTTTAGCCGACGACGGCCACTGTCGTCGGCCAAAATACCCCTTATATATATAAAAAAAAAACGTGACGGACTATTTCTTCCTCAGTAACCAGCGCCCCTTTTCCCCTTCGTCTTTTCTCTTTCGTCCCGCCGCTCCGCCGGGAACCGTCGTCCCGTCGCTCCGTCTGGAACCATCGTCCCGCCGCTCCTCCTGGAACCGTCGTACCGCCGATCCTTCGTCTTTTCCCTTTCATCCCGCCGCTCTGCCTGGAATCGTCGTCTCGCCGCTCCGTCTGGAACCGTCGTCCCGCCGCTCCGTCTGGAACCATCGTACCACCGCCGCTCCGCCTCGTTTTTTGGAATTCTGAAGAAGGGTGGAGGTTTATACGGAAACCCTAATCTTGCACTTTGCTCAATTCGAGTTTTTCAGAATCTGTACTTTTTGTGTTTTCAAACTTGCTGCAATATATTGTTACTTAAGTGTTTTTTTTGTGGGTTAATCATTATTAAGCTTTTACCGTCCTTCTGTGTGATAGTATTATTTGTTATTTTTGGGTTACTCCTCAAGTTTTTTTACAATTAGGAGGATTAAATAATCATGTTAGTTATGTGGAAGTGCATCAACGATTCCAGTAAAATTGCTGGTTATACAAGGTATGTCTTAATCATACAATGTGATCAAGTTGTGCATTAAGCTATATTTGGCTTGGACGATGTATTAAACATATGTTAATACATAATACATTTTAACAGTGGAGATCTATGATGACTTTACAACGGACAATACAAGTTATCATGTACTCTTATCTATACAAAATTTGCGGAGTTCATATTTAGGAATTGGTCACTTTTAGTATTATTGAATCATCACTCAGATGCTTGATGGCGTAATTTGGTGCAGTTTTCATTTACTTATCTAGTAACCTTATTCTTGATTCTTCTGCAAGATCTCACCGATTGACTCAAAGCAATAGTTTTAGAATGTATATGTTCATCAGTTCAGCACATCTTGCTATATTTCACACCAAGTCTCAAATTTTTCAACTTAGTTGTATATTTTCTACTGAGCTATGAATTTATCTTGATTAATTAGTTGGGCTCTTTATGTTTGCTGGTCCTCTTGTTTACTTTTTATTATTGGTTGTGCGAGTTTGCGATTGTCTATGTTTCTTGTGAAGTGATGTATAGTTGCTCTAAGCTTGAATTGCATATGAGTTTCTATTTAGGGTTTATGTATAAAAATAATTAATTTATGTGGTTGAATTTGTACAGGTTAAATGGATAAAATTAAGAGACTAGCATGTGGTAAGAAAAAATTGAAGACTCCGGAGTCGGGGATAGTCCATGACTTCAATCGTCTTGATCTGTCGGTAAATATTTGGATGAAAGTAACAGTCGCATACGTGGGCTAATAGAGAATAGTGGAGTGAAGTTTAAGGATAGGAACTTGTATCCGACGGATGACGCACATACTATTGCGAGGCGCTTATCGTATCAGACTCCCAGATCGCGGACGACCCCCACTACTGTCGAGACGACTCAGCCTCGTATGCCTCCTATATACCGCATTCCCTCTCCTCCTACTACATCTGGAAGCGGCCGATCTACACCGAGCACGTCATCCGAGGTGCCTTCCAGTCCTCCGTCGACTCTATTTATGCCCCCTATGGTACTGTCGATTCCAGGGGTCGATGATGAAGGAGTCCGCCAGCCATATAGCTTGGTTAACCCGACAGAGGCGTATGTGTTCCAGGCGTGGCCTGAGAAAATGATTTGGCGAACATGTCAGATATCTAATACGAAGTTGTACGCGTCGCTTGCGGAGCTTGATAATGAGGAGGGTCGTATCGAAGACGAACCGAAAAAGAAGAAGAAGACTCGTGGCCCATCGAAGGATCTAGCACTTGACGCATATATTTCAAAAAATGGCCGTCACAAGATAACAGTTGATGAAAAGTATCGACGACCCATTTTGGCTTCAGATGCTTGTACGGCATATTGTCGTAATGTTGGGTTTGTCATACGCGATAGAGTTCCGGTATTGTGGGCTGAGTGGAAGGATGTGCCACAAAGTGTGAAGGATGCATTGAACAATGCTATGTCGGTAAGTTTATCTCAATTCCGAAAGCTACTTTGTGTATTTAAATTCAGAAAAAATTTAGTAATATATATTATATGCTAATTGTAGGTTTGGTTTGAGGTTCCTTCTTTCCTACTACATATACTTGGTGTGATGAGGTGCAAACAACCAAGTAAGTAATTTTCACAATACGTAGTTGAGTAGTTGCTCGAGAAATTTTTACATTATTTTTGTTATTTTTAAAAATATGTATTTGTAAAATATTTTAATAATTTATTTATTAATACAAAACAATTTGTAATTTGAAATTCACAACTTGTATAACTGGAAGATAATTTGATTGATAAATTTAAACATGGTAAACATTCTAATTTACTTGTAATTATGAGTATTATAACATAGATTTTTAGAATATACATAAAACATTATAATATTAATTATACATAAAAATAATAGAACTAACACATTAACATTATATAATCATACACAAACAACAAATATAAAATGACATGTAACATAATTACTAAACTTAAATCTTAATATTCAACTGCATAATAACAACTGTATACACACAACAGATTATTTATGAATAAAATAATAAACAAATAACATTATGAATTAGAATAAAACAATAACACAAATCACAGTAAATAAATACATAAAATTTACAAAATACTTTACAAATATATTTGACTAATGTTTGATTATTATTTATAAATGTTTGTTATAGGTACAAATCTTGGAAAAATGAGCTACACATGTTTTGGTCAGCTTGGGGTAATTCCCGCGAGGCTACTCCCGAGGAGTTCAAGTATCGGGAGTACGAGTGGAGGTGGATATGCGCACATTTTAGCGACCCAGACTATATTGTATGTAATCGAGCTCTAAATATTGTCGTAATGCTATTGTTGTTTAAATATATGTAACATATATGAAACTTACTTGTGGTAATTTTCTCCTTGTTAAATGAAAATTACATGTTTCTATGTGTAGGCGAGCACTTCAACCAACACTGTTAACCGTAAGGGTTTGACGGAACACCACAGCTTAGGTTCGCGGTCGTTAGCGAGAGTTTCGCACGAGGCCACTTCTGATGAAAATGTGGCGAATGCCTTTGTCCACGTAACTCAGAAGGCATATCCTAACTATCCGGATAGACTTGTAAGTTGTAAATGTATCCTAACCATTTTAATATTGCTATCAGTCTTTACCTCTGAACTTTATTAATATTCGGTTACTTTTTTTGTTCCCACTTAATTAGGAGAGAGTGACTGAAGAGTCTGAGAGGATGTTGATGGAGATGGCGAGGGAGGAGCATCCGGAGTTGGACGAGACTGGTCTCGAGTTAGCACGCCGAGAGATCGATCAGGCCGATCCCTACATTAGGGCAAGGGTGTGGGCTACCATTTACCCTCCTAAAGGGAGTCATCACCGGACGCCGATGATGGGAGCTGAAGGCACCGGATTATTGAAGAATACTACAGGGTTTCAAATAAGATCAAAGGGGCGACACTCAAAAGGCCTATTTGGAGGAGCAATTGAGGATCGAGAGGGAGCTCCGAGCTGAGGAGCAAAGGAAGTATCAAGACGAGTTCCAGAAATTCCAAGAGGAACAAAGGAAGGTTCAACAAGAGATGTTAGCTCAGCAGTAGGCCATGATGCAGTATATGATGTCATTGAGTCAGACCGTGTGTCAATCGGGAATTTCGGTACCACCACCACCTCAATTCTTCAATTCACAAACACCCCCCTCTTCTTCACAGCCTCGGAACGACGACATGCAAGATGGTAGTAATCCTTCTTCTATCTTTAAGAATTTGACGGATCTTTGAGGATTTTAGTTGCCATTGTAGTAGTTCTTTTGCTAAATATTTTTTATTTAGACTCGTGTTCATTAACGTTGGTGTTTATAGTGATTTTGTTGATGTTGCGAGCTACATGACATGTTGATATGGTTTGTATTTAAATTATGCTTTTCATAATTGATTTATGTTGATTTTGATGTTTGGTGGTGTATTGTACATTTGGAATAACAGGTTATCTGAACAGATTTGGTGATTTCGAAATCTGAATTTTTTTTTCACTGGACTTTAGCCGACGGCATTTGCACATGTAATATCCGCATTTTTTTCTTTCCCTTGTATTTTTATTTTCGATGTATTTCTCGGTCGTAGTGACCCTCGTGTATCTTTCAGTGTATCTTTTCAGTCACCTGTTGATTTGATTCTCGTTATTGTTGTGTGGGACCACCGTTTTGGGGTTGTCGTGGATCCATTCTACGTTATGATACGTTTTGAGATGTTACATTTGATGTTTCGTTCATATTCCGGTGTTTTGGACCGTTTATATTTCGTACCTAGCGCACGCTATCTTTTTTGCATAGCGCACGCTAGATGTCCCTTAGTAGCGCACGCTACGACTGCTTCGTAGCGCGCGCTAGAGAGCAAGCCCTGGGAGTGGCAGTGTTATTTCCAGCCTTATGGACTGGCGTATTAGCGTACGCTACGTAGACTAGCGCACGCTAATGTCGGGAGGCTAGCGCACGCTGAGATACCCGGTAGCGTGCGCTAGTGTGAGTGTCCAGTACTGGACAGTTTACTACTGAACTCGGTCAGGTCCCAGGTAGCGCACGCTACGCTAGTATGGTAGCGCACGCTAACGGGTCAGGTGAGTAGTGGGCAGTTAACTTTTGGACTCGGCTGGTGTCCAGGTAGCGCACGCTATTGGTCGATAGCGCGCTCTACCGAGAGGTTATTAGCGCATGCTACGTTTCGAGTAGCGCACGCTAACGGTCAGAAGTCTGGGACAGTACGAGGATGTTGGCTAGGGCCGTTGACATATGCATTTGGGTCATCTTATTTCTTTTGCCTACTTCGATATGGTTGTTTTCACATTTATAAACTTATAGATTGTACTCGCGAGTACTTAGGCTTTTCCTTTCGGATTGTGATTGGTCATCGTTGAAGTTACTGTATTTGTCGGTTGATGTTTATTATGCCGGTTGTACCGGACGTGTTGTTTTATGTTCTTGTTGTTAATAATTGTTTCCTTGCTAACCGAGACGGTTAGTCGAGTGGTGTTTTCTTGTGTTAGCCTGGTGGGTCCCATATAGGGGTCCACGGCGCTGTAATATACTCTGAATATCTCGGGGGTATTACAGCACATACCGTCGGCTAAAGTATTTATTTAAAAAAATAAAATAAAATATTTTAGCCGACGACTATGTAACCGTTGGCTAAAGTATTTATTTAAAAAAAATAAAAAACACTTTAGCCGACGACTATGTAGTCGTCGGCTAAAACCAATACACTTTAGCCGACGGTAACTTTTGCCGTTGGCTAAAATGCTGAACTATAGCCGACGGCTACATAGTCGTCGGCTAAAATCAGAACTTTAGCCGACGCTGATAGTCGTCATTAAAACCTAACTATTTTAGCCGACGATTTTGTAACCGTGGCTAAACTCGAACTTTACCGACGGCCTTCCTTATTTGCCATCGGCTAAACTTTAATGACCGACCGACCGACTTTTTAAATTTATTAACTGGCCACTTTAGCGGACGACTTTTTGTCGTCGGCTAAAGTATAAATATTGGTAGTGTTGTCCTAAAAATGCATTTTAAATAGAAAAAAGAAATACTCAAACAAAATGGATAGGGTTGGGCAAAAGAACCAAATTTAGAAAAAACTGAAATCGGAACGATTGGGTTGGTCCAACTTTATTTCGGTCCCAACTATTTTTATTAACATTTCTGGTCGTGCCCAACTACACCCGGTTATGGTTCGGTCCCAAAATTTACATGAAAGTTACTAGTAAGACCACAAAGCTACACCGAATATTGGGAAATATCCGAACCAGACTGGTAGGAGATCGAGCAGGTTCGGACTTTACTCCATTCACATATTTTTTTGCTAATATTCCAAGTCGTTTCCAGCTATATCTAGTTCCGGACCAAACCCAACAACTATTCTCTTATTTTGGGACCGAAGCCCAACCCTAAAAATGACGGTGAAGGGTAAAGTCACCACCCACGTATGACCAGTTGGTGTTAGACCCTTTTATTTATTCCTTCCTAAAAAAATATCTTAAGAGTTACTTCCTCACTTTCGATTTTTGCTGACATCATCATACACATCATCATTTTCACTTCCTCCTAATTTACCCACAACAATACTTTCTCGAGTTTAACTTTTGCTTACATCATTATGGGTCCCATAATGCGCTATCTCAATATTTTCATTTATTCACTTCCATGTTATTATTAATTTAAGTTTTATATTTATTAAATTTAATAATTTAATTAACTTAAAAATAAATTAATACGGAGAAATATATATATAACGAAAAATAAAATATTAGACAATAATGAAGGTGTTCTTTTCACCCGAATAAAAAAGATAAAATATAAAATATAAACAAAAAAATACAAAAATTCCAGAAAAAAAGAGTTGAAAATTTTATCTGGTGCATACCAAAAAATAAATTATAATAAAAAATTAAAAAAAAAAAAATTAAATTGAATAAAATACTTACAGGACGCTCGGAGACCACCACAAATCTTACTTCCCAATGCCCATTGGGGATGCTCTAAAAAGAACCGTAGGTGGAGTACGATAGCTAAAGCCTAAAGCGGGAAGCAAGCCACCAAAGGACTTTGGACTAGCGGTACCCAGGTGTTTTGGAGATACTTCCCAATCGAATGATTGTGAGTTTAAGTCCCCTTATAAACATAAAGTGTAAATATAGAAATACGATTTACAAAGTGGGTGTGTTCAGCCGTTCTAAAAAAAAACGGGAAGCAGGCCGACATCTCGTAATTCACTAGTACAAAAATGAGCAATGGTCACACAAAATAAATGTGACCATATGCCTTTAGTCACATATTTTTTTTCATTGAAAGTGTGACCAAAGGTTGTGTCATTTTAGGCAACATACGGCTACATTAAAATTAAGTGGTTGTATCAACTGAAAATCAGCGTAAAGATAAAATCGTGGCTATTGGGTAAGAAATTTTGTTGTTGTAATCGTGCATTTTATCTTATTTTGTGGCCGTAAACCCTTTCTAGACACACAATTTTATTTTTTTAGTGACCATTGTTCACCCAATAGCTACATGAATTTATTTTTAAAGTGGCGCTTGCTATTATTTAGTCACAATAATATGTATTTATTATGACTATTGTCTATCTTTTAAAGACATAGAATTAATAAAACAATGGCCAAAAGTATTTTAAAGACACACAATTTTTTTTTAACTATGGTTATCATATAACTTACAGCCACATACATGTTATTTACCATGACCGTTGCTATCTTTCAGACATACAAATACTTGTAAGTGTGACTATTTTATATTTTTTTCGAAATAGAAAATCTAATAAACAATGACTATATTTGATTTATAGACACAAAAGTGTTTGTAACTGTGGCCAATATTAACTTTAAGACTACAATAATTTGTTTTCAGTATGACCTATTTTATCATTTAGACACTTAAAAATTGTTGTGTGTGACTATTGTTTGTATTATAGACACTGAGAATTACTTAAACCATAGTTGTAAATGTGTTATGGTCACATAATGTATTTATACATGTGACTGTTGTAGAACTTATTGTCACATGCATGTTTGAATCCGTGACGATTGTTATCAATTTGACACACTATTATCCATTATCAATACTATTATTTAGTTTTTAGTCATGTATATTAAAAAAAAACATGACAATAAATTCATTGTAAACACACAAATACTTTTTTAACATGGCTATTGTTCACAATTTAGCCACATGAACTTATGTTAACCATCACATTTGTTATCCTTCAGACGCATCAATATTTGTCAATATGGCTATTGATTATAATTTCTACGTCAGAAAGCAAATAAATTGTAGCCGTAATGGTTCTTTCGACACATAATTTTATCCACCATGACTATCATTTACCATATTGCCACATTAATTTATATTATCATGTCTTTTTTTAGATTATGACACACAATTCTTTTTAAACTGTGACAATAGGGTACATTTTAGTCACATGATTATGTAATAAAGTGACATGTGCTATCATTTTGACACACTAACAATTTAATAAAATATGACCATATATATGTTTTAGCCACATTTTGTTTATATTATATCAAGTCCTCTGTTTAGATTTTGACACAATTGTTTTATTAGGTGTAACTATTTAGTACACTTTAGTCACATGAAATTGTAATAAAATGACATATGCCATCATTTTGACACACTAAAAACGAAATATATTGTGACCATACGTATTTTGTGGACACACAATTTAATTTACTGTAAATAATGTATATACAATAGCCACATGAAAATATTACTAAGATGACGTTATTTTTCATTTTAAGACAAAAAAATTTTGTAAAGTGACTACTGTGTATGTTTTAGTGACAAATAACAAATTTAAACGTGGCATCAGTTGTTTATTGTAGATACACAGATTATTTTGAGCGTGGCTTTTGTCTACCCTTTAGCGTCATTAATTAATTTTTACTATTACATTTGCTATGTTTTAGACACGTTAAAAATCAATGTGAAGTGATTGTAAACAAAGCCGACAATGTGAAATAATAAATGAATACCAATATTAACAATAAAAGAGAATCCATACATAAGTTCGGAAGATAAATATCAAAGCAAAAACTTCTAATCCAAACAAATCTACTAAATATCCAAAGGGAATTGCAAAAAAAAAAAAAAAAAAACATAAACAAAGAACTAGATGTTTTTACTCTTGATCTTGTTCATATTGCTCCTTGTCTTGACAATGCCTTGTAATGTTGTAAACCGCTTCTTGGGATTTTGAACTTTGTTCTTTTGATTTGATTTTGTACATGGTTCCTGTAGTAACATTGAATCAAATATGAAAAACACGTTGGTAAGAAACATTGAACCAAATATGAAAAACTAGGTAATTTATAGAATAGTTTATGAAAAAAAAATGTAATGCATTATGAAATTAATTCAAGGAACAAACGTTTAAGTCACATTTGACAAGGAATTTTGGCCAAACAACAAAACTTTTATGTGCATCCCCAACTATCTTGTGCACACTAGTTTCTATTGGTAAAAATGATGCTGCCTTTATCACTTCATCAACGGACACTTTATAGCAGTCATCTTGAAGTGGAACTCCATGAATGCTGTGTAATTTTTAACTTCTGCAGATAAAGATAATCATTAACATAAAATTAAGGAGAATCTTATATAATTAGTTAAAAGAAAATAACGTTGTTACACAAAGTAGCCGATCATATACAATACAAGCTGGCTTGTAATCGGATATCTCAAGAGAAAAGTATAAAATGCTACCTTGGATTTTCATCAGTAGACGAACGAGGCTTTGCCCATGTGGCGGTCCTCCTTGATCTCATTGACTGTGGATGATTACCTGGCCCGCTCCTTGCTGATGTGTCATGTGTGCTGTGAGAGGAACTAGTTTGAGTACTAGAACTTGGACTATTCATGCATTGGTACTCGTCCTTGGCAATTCACCTTTGCCAAGTTTGTCAAGCAACTCCTGACAGAAGTAATAAGTCACAATATGACAACGCTTCAAATATTACCATGATAACCTCAATGAAAATATAAATAGAGAAACAATTTCATATATTTCTTCGCTTTTGTGTGAACATTAAAAAAATACCAAAAAAAGAGCTTCAATTATGACATCAACAAGTTTTACTATAGATGACATGGAGACTTGACGCAGCTATATGTAATACCCGTAATTTTTATCCCCGGAAATTTTCTATTTTTAGCGGAAGTCTATTTTGACGACTTTCTTGGGACCGTTTCGTCATCCTGAGAATGATTAATTCTACACTTTTTGTCATCCGAGTTCGTTTCGGTATCGTTCTGTTGAATTCCGTGTCCTTAATCGACTTTTTCACGTGGGAGTTCGACTTTGTTAGATCACCATTAATTTTTGGTAACTCCAAAAATTCTGAATCTTTGCAATATTATAGAGCATCTAGTTAGCTTTCCAATGGTTCAAACGGTGAGTCAATCGGAGTCCGGACGAGAGAGTTATGGTCGTTTTAACTCACCCGCTCGTTATTGGCGATCAACTGCCGGCCGAACTTCGGCCGTGTCGTCCGACACGGCCCGTGCCGTACTCGTCCGGAAATGCCGGAGTTTCTGTCGATCAGACCCGGCCGTGTCGTCGACACGGCCCGTGCCGCATCTCTTCCGGATAAGCCTGAACGATCGCTGACACGCCCGACCATGTCCCAGACACGGTCGAGTCATGCCGATCGGCCGTCGGGCGGGTCATTTGTCGGAAGGCCCTCGGCGCGCGACCGTGTCAAGCGGGACACGGTCGAGTCCTGTCGCCAAGCAGTGCAACACGACCGTGCCGACCGGCACGGGCCATGTCCGGCAGGCAGTCAACCCCTATAAAAGGCCCTGCAGACGTTTTTCTGGCCATTTTTCACCTTCTTCTTCTCCTCTTCCGCAGCTTGGCGTGTTCTAATATTAAAGACATGTTGTTTAACAACATATCCATGGAGTTTTGAGGTTCATATCATCAATCATCCGTCCTATAACATCCTCCGATCTACCGACCGCCGATTTCCTAGAAATCTAATTTTGGGGATTTTGGGTATTTTGTTCGATTTCGTCCGTTTAATCCGATTTAACTTAGTATTGTGAAGGATTGATGATTATTTAGATGTATTGTATTATTTCCCTTGTTATCCCATGGTTGGATCGTATCGATTCGTTGTTTTGGTCGAGTTCTTGACCGACGCCTTGAAGGTGTCCGGTAAAATGTCATAGAGGGGTTTTTGGGCGTTCTACGATTATTCTTCCTCGTATGATCGATGATTTATTGAATTTATGTTGTTAGGGTCGAATTCTTGTGAAGAACTCGAGTCGAAACCCTTCCGTTCGTTGTCTTCTTCGTGGTTCAAGCTTCCCGGTCGAACCGTGTTCTTTGGGATCTTCGGTAACGTTTATTAAGGCAAGTATACATTTATGATTGTACGTTCTCGACTTTGAAAGTAATAGGAATTGATGGTATGATTATTTCTAGCCACTCCGGGACGGGCCTATGGTCCTCTGAGGGTTTCGTAGCCTCTGGTGCGATTCCATGGTTGATATGAACGAACCGTTTCTACGGCATTCATATGAAATAATGTTGGCATGTAATGAACGAACCGTTTTGACGGCATTCCTACATGTATCGGCGTATGAGGTGAACGAACCGTTTTTACGGCATTCACATACGTAACGGCGTATGAGGTGAACGAAC
Source organism: Orobanche coerulescens (assembly GCA_033398695.1). Lineage (NCBI taxonomy): Eukaryota > Viridiplantae > Streptophyta > Magnoliopsida > Lamiales > Orobanchaceae > Orobanche > Orobanche coerulescens. Next base: position 20,408,242 of record CM065801.1, read on the forward strand.
CGTTTCTACGGCATTCACATACGTCTTATGAGATTTTAGTTATTCCGGAATACTAGTCTTACATTGATGAATTGACGGATATTGATGAATTGACGGATTACATTTACTTTATTGTCGAGAAGTATTATGTTTCATATTGTTATACTTGCACTAGCTATTCGACGGCTAACCCCTTTATGGGGGAAATACGTTTCATGTATTTCAGGAACAAGCAGAGCGGACACGTGGGTACCGGGGCTGCATGAAGATGATGGGCACGTGTGGTACTGTGTTTTGTCTCCGGTTATTTTCTTGGATTCCTCCATTCAGTGTTGTTGTATTGGAATGGATTTTTAAATACTCGAGTATTGTATTTCAGTTTCCTTGATGTTCCGGCCTGTGTTGCCGAGGTATTGATTTGTGCAGTGATGTATATGGTTTCATTGGTTATGGTTTTGAATACCATTTGTATCGTCTTTCTTTCCATTGTATGTAGACCTTCTCGGTCAAGTTTATAGTTCCGCGTATGTTTAGCCTTGTGGGTCCCACGGCGGGGCTCACGGCGCTGTAATATACCCTGAATAACTTGGGGGTGTTACAGAATATGGTATCAGAGCTTAGGTTTATGGATACCTAGGCTGTCGGTCTTTTGGGTCGATTGAGTCGGCATTTGCCCACAGTATCACTACTCTGCCATCATCACAGTGCGACCGGTACTTGTAAGTCCTCTCACTCTTCTTGTATTTTTCTTAATCGTTTCGTTTATAGCTTGGTATTCTTGGGAATTGGTCACTTCGGGAATGTGCGATTTGGATTATACTTACGCACGTATGTGCCCTTGAATGTTAATGAAAGTAGGAAGAATCGTGACCGTGGTCACGGACGTGAACTCTTCCTTGAGATTTTGTTAAATTGCTAATTGCGATATTGGTGTGTAACGGTATTATGTTGAGACTTTGTTTAGGAGTCGCATGCTAGTATCACGGGAGATCTTCGACTTCCCTGACCTGTAAGTATGTTGTTCGGATTATTCGATAATTCTTGGTTATCTTGGTGATTTTGGATTTTCCGTTGAAATGTTGTTTGTACGAGTGATTGTAAGTTTCGAGGACGAAACTTATTTTTAAGGGGGGTAGAGTGTAATACCCCGATTTTTCGGATATATTTTTTCGTTTATATATTGGATATCGTGGATGGTTAATTATGCTCGAGGACGTTGTGAACGTTTGAAAATGTTATTGAATTGAGTATATGTATTGATTTTGCCGTATGCTCGTATTTGGTATGTCATGACTTTGGACAGGAATTGTTGAAATTGACTATGGAATTATTACGTACGTTAATAAGGTGAGATTACGTACGTAAGATTGGCATGGTTACGTACGTCAAGGCTAAGGTATTACATACGTAACGAAGGCATCGGACGTAACCGAGTCTGTGGCGGAGTGGGATCTGTTTCGGCAACTTTCGGCGGAGGATGTTGACAGTGAGTCAACGACGTGTTACGACGTTATACGGGACGTGTTACGCACGTAACACAACCATTATCTTGTAGCAAGTCAAGGTATATTACGACGTTATATGGTATGGGTTACGTCGTAATGGATCGCACGGAATGAGACAGTGAGATGGTTACGCGTTATGGATTTTGGATTACGCACGTTAAAGTTGTTACGTGCGTTAAGAAAGGACACCTACGCACGTAATGAGAGTGCAATTTATATATTGAAGTGTTGCCTTTCATTTCTCTCACGATCCTTTGAGATATTTCTCTCCAAAACTCGTCCCTCTTCACTTTTAAGAGTGTTCTAAACACTTTTAACATGATTGTGAGCTTGGAATCATGGAATTAGAGCTTGGTTATGGAACTTTTGTTGATTCTTGAAGTGATTCCTTGTGTTATTCATATTCTATGAGGTTTATGTTGAAGGAAGATAATGATATGCTTTGAATATGTTGATTATGATTATGGAATCATAGAGATCTTGATGTTCTTGAGGCCATATGATGACTATGATGATTTAATGATTCTTGGAATGGAGTTCAAATTATTCTTTCTTCGTGGTTCGTCCATGCAAGGTAATCCTCGTATCCCTTTGATAGTGGCTCATTTTTTTTTCTTTTTGGGCTACTACTTGGGAGGGAGTACATTGCGAATCGTGTATTTTGATGTTCGTCTTATTTCAATGAAAATGCATAAATTGGACTGTACTTTTATCCGCTGCGTGAGTATTTTTGAAATGGATTTTGGTATTTTGCCAATGAAATTTTATTTTGTAAAACCGATTCCCTAAATCGAGTTTTTGGCATTTTAACCTTGATCGTTTGACGGTATTTGGAAAATGATTTTTTTAGTATTTGAAAAATATTACCGTCATCGGTCTTTTTAGCATTTTGGAATGACGTGGAAATTGTGCTTAGCACAGTAAATCCTCGTGAGAAGGGTTTACGGCGTGTAATATTCCCAGGAGGATGCAGGGTGTTACAATTATGGAATCATGTGATAATGTTATACGAGATTTGTTGGAATTGTAATAAGAGATTTCGGATGTTGATATGATCATTGAGATCTTCTTCATATGGTGATAAGGGTTTTGTTGCGATTCTTGAGATTGTATGAATGACATGATGAAGAAAATGGTAACATGGAGATATATACCTCGGAGATGTTGTTCTGAACGTGATTTCGGATATTTCATGTTCTTGAAGAACTCTTGAATTATACGAGGTGATGAAATTTTTTTTTTAGAAGTGTTGATGTTTTGAAAATGAATATGGAATATTCATATCTAGAGCTAAATTATGTGTTGAAAATAATATTCGTATAGGAATACGAATGTGATTATGAGTTTGATGAGACTATTATTCATCTCTGAATTTGGAAGCCCATACGTATGGAGTAAATATACAAATCGAATGAATGGATTGTTTGATAACCTTTTTAATATGATTATCTATTGTTTTGAACCAGTCGGATGATTCGAATTGATGACGGTCATAAGTAAATTTTAACGATGGATTTACGAGAAGGAAACCTTGTCAATTCATATTTAAGAATTGAGTTTGGAACATTTAGACCCTTATTATTGGTCCGAATTGGTTGCTGATATGATCATCATATTTCGACTCGTATTGTGGACAGGATTTGTAAGTTTCTGAGTTGGATTGTTCAGACTGTGATTAGTCGAGATATGGTAAAACGATTGAGTTCGAGGTTTGGTGGTATTGATAATTGGTCGTCATCGAACCGGTTGATTATCAATCCTTCGTTTTACAATAAGGTATGATGTTTGATCGTGAATTATGACTGTTGTGTTGCGGTTAAGGTTGAAGGGTTCGTAGATTAACTTGGTCGAGACTGAGGGAATTCGTAAGACGAAATCAACTGAATTGGTAACAGTACGTTGTATTGATATCGAGACAAGTTTTATACTCGTACTAATCAATGAGACTAATGTTATTGTGTAGGCGTACGATTGTGTGTATCATTTTGGGACTTGGCCTCTTTATGATTGTATTGATGTCAAGGGATTGGTTGACACGACGCCGTCGGCAAATTATGCCAAATGTTACTGTTGTTTGTAAATGGCCGGTTCAAGGCATTACGATACTTGTTGGTAAAGTTGCTATCGATAGCCGGTTCGCGGTATCGATGTATCGATTATTATTATTCGCGATTAATGTAGTTCTGAGACATCGTTGAATCTTTGTCATCGAATTGGATCTGTTGCTATGATGTTGCGTTAACCGATTGGGGACATTTGATATATCCTTTTGTCATCTCCGTTTCGGTAGTCGGTTTAAGACACCGGGACATCTATTCTATCGTATCATTGATTATCGATTGACCGTTCTACGGTAATCGAAGTATTGAATTGGGATTATCAACGATAGTTCCCATCCGTTAAATTATTATTGTCGTGTTGACCGATTCAAGGCAGCACACTATTTTCTTGTGAACTCGGTAATTTTGTGATCTTTGAAGGTTGAGGATTTTCCCGAACTGTTGTGTTGTGATCGTTGCTCGTGTTAATCGGTCCTTAGGGAAATTCTGATCCCAGGATGGTTGTTTTGAATATCGTTGGTCGTGTCGATCTTTCATTATTCGTGTGTCATCGTTCACTTGGTGAGTCGTATGATCCATATTGGATGTTTTATCCCTTGAGTTTCGTTGTCATGTTGTATCGTGGCATATCCGGAATCATGTCTGCGTGCCGATTGGTTATGTGTAGGATTTTTATCCAGGCACTCGATGGTCATGCGTGGGTATTTCCGCATTGGACCGTGCACACGAGACGTAGTTCTTGAGGCTAATTAGGTACATTGTCACACGTATATTCTGGATTCCGTATACGGGGTGGACATGTGCATGGACACATTTAGGATCGGGCGTCTTGTGATGTCCCTCTTGAGCTTTATTGATTGATCGTTCGTAGTCCATGTTGTATTGGATATGTCCGACGATTTCCGATCGTTGTTCATACGCAGGGGTATGTCAAACGATCAGGTTTGCTCCTTTGAGATCTGTATTGTGATGATTCTGACTTTGGGCTGTTCGGCTTTCAGCCATTGTGATGTATCGGTATTCCCGTTGGAGCCTTCGGGCCTTGTGAATTCGTATCTTTTTCGGCATTGGTTTGGTTTGACTACGGGAAATGTATTGTGGTGTTCTATATTGATGATTCGCCGAATGGGCGTAAGTTTCGGTTCTTGTGTATCTCGTTGAGTTTTTCCTGGCGAAATATTTCTTCTCCCTACCTGTTTTAAGTTTCGGGACGAAACTTCTTTTAAGGAGGGTAGAATGTAATACCCGTAATTTTTATCCCCGGAAATTTTCTATTTTTGGCGGAAGTCTATTTTGACGACTTGCTTGGGACCGTTTCGTCATCCTGAGAATGATTAATTCTACACTTTTTGTCATCCGAGTTCGTTTCGGTATCGTTCTGTTGAATTAGTGTCCTTAATCGACTTTTTCACGTGGGAGTTCGACTTTGTTAGATCACCATTAATTTTTGGTAACTCCAAAAATTCTGAATCTTTGCAATATTATAGAGCATCTAGTTAGCTTTCCAATGGTTCAAACGGTGAGTCATCGGACTCCGGACGAGAGAGTTATGGTCGTTTTAACTCACCCGCTCGTTATTGGCCGATCATCACGGCCGAACTTCGGCCGTGTCGTCCGACACGGCCCGCGGCTGCATTTCGTCCGAAATGCCGGAGTTTCGCCGACCAGACCCGGCCGTGTCGTCCGACACGGCACTGCCGTACTCTTAGGATAAGCTCGAACGATCGCTGACACGCCCGACCGTGTCCCGGGACACGGTCGAGTCATGCCCGGCCGTCGGGCGGGTCATTGTCGGAAGGCCCTCGGCGCCGCGACCGTGTCAAGCGGGACACGGTCGAGTCCTGTCGCCAATCGTAACACGACCGTGCCGGCCGCACGGCCGTGTCCGGCAGCGATAACCCCTATAAAAGGCCCCGCAGACGTTTTTCGCCATTTTTCACCTTCTTCTTCTCCTCTTCCAGACTTGGCGTGTTCTAATATTAAAGCCATGTTGTTTAACAACATATCCATGGAGTTTTGAGGTTCATATCATCAATCATCCGTCTATAACATCCTCCGATCTACTGAATCGCCGATTTCCTAGAAATCTAATTTTGGGGATTTTGGGAATTTTGTTCGATTTCGTCCGTTTAATCCGATTTAACTTAGGATTGTGAAGGATTGATGATTATTTAGATGTATTGTATCATTTCCCTTGTTATCCCATGGTTGGATCGTATCGATTCGTTGTTTTGGTCGAGTTCTTGACCGACGCCTTGAAGGTGTCCAGAAATGTCATAGAGGGTTTTCGGGCATTCTACGATTATTCTTCCTCGTATGATCGATGATTTATTGAATTTATGTTGTTAGGGTCGAATTCTTGTGAAGAACTCGAGTGAAACCCTTCCGTTCGTTGTCTTCTTCGTGGTTCAAGCTTCACGGTCGAAGTGTTCTTCAGGATCTTGATAACGTTTATTAAGGCAAGTATACATTTATGATTATGCGTTCTCGACTTTGAAAGTAAGAGGAATTGATGGTATGATTATTTCTAGCCACTCAGGACGGGCCTATGGTCCTCTCGAGGGTTTCGTAGCCTGCAGTGCGATTCCATGGTTGATATGAGCGAACCGTTTCTACGGCATTCATATGAAATAATGTTGGCATGTAATGAGCGAACCGTTTGTGGCATTCCTACATGTATCGGCGTATGAGGTGAACGAACCGTTTTACGGCATTCACATACGTAACGGCGTATGAGGTGAGCGAACCGTTTCTACGGCATTCACATACGTCTTATGAGATTTTAGTTATTAGGAATACTAGTCTTACATTGATGAATTGACGGATATTGATGAATTGACGGATTACATTTACTTTAATCACGAGAAGTATTATGTTTCATATTGTTATAAATGCACTAGCTATACGAAGGCTAACCCCTTTATGGGGGAAATACGTTTCATGTATTTCAGGTTCCAGGAGAGCGGACAGGTGGGTACCGGGTCGGCATGAAGATGATGGGCAAGTGTGATACTGTGTTTTGTCTCCGGTTATTTTCTTGGATTCCTCTATTCAGTGTTGTTGTACTGGAATGGATTTTTAAATACTCGAGTATTGTATTTCAGTTTCCTTGATGTTCCGGCCTGTGTTGCCGAGGTATTGATTTGTGCAGTGATGTATATGGTTTCATTGGTTATGGTTTTGAATACCATTTGTATCGTCTTTCTTTCCATTGTATGTAGACCTTCTCGGTCAAGTTTATAGTTCCGCGTATGTTTAGCCTTGTGGGTCCCACGGCGGGGCTCACGGCGCTGTAATATACCCTGAATAACTTGGGGGTGTTACACTATAAATATTTTACCTCTAACATAGGATAAAATCGAGAGAGTTGCCAAGTTTCCTCTTCTCCTGTTCTATCCTTTCTTAATGCATGATTCCTCTAATAATAGAACAAAAATACAGAAGATGTCAGAACTTGAATACATCTAAATGTGTCCTTGATATAATTTTCTATCTACCTTCTGAGAATCAAACTTAAGGGAGAAGGCTCCATGGTGTTTCTTTTTGTCGTTTGTTCCCTCGAGCAATTTCACATTTTGTATTGCCTTTATATCATCCGGAGGCAATTTTTCCAACTTAGGAGCACCAAAAACAAGACAAATATTTTTATTGGTCAACGGCATAAATTAGGAATTGGAAGTTTTTTATTAAATAACTATGACAAATAGCTACCTGCATAAGTTTTGTTCCTTTGTCACCCTCATACTTTTCTGGGTGAACCATGGCGTAAATCATCATTAATCTTAACTTGTATCCACTTCTTGTGTCCTCTAAAGAGTATGAAAAATATATTATGCATAGAGAAATTTTGCATTAAAAAGAAATATATTCAGTATATGTTAAGTTACCTGATTGGCCCATAAAAAGTTAATGCTTCCTTTGTTGCAGCTTCACCGAAGACAAGATCCTGCTCAACTTGACCAAGATCTCTGAGCGCTTCATCTCTAATAACTTTGTTGATTTTTCCAGCGATCTAATTTAAACAGACAGCTTACGGGTCATTAAGGTTGTGTTTTATACCAAACAGGTCAAGTCAAGAAATCAAATGGGGTGTAAGTCATGCGAAGTCTTCTTTTATTTCTTAGAACCTCCTTAATCAGTTTATTTAATGATTTAGATTATTATTACTAAAATAATATTGTCATTTTTAATCTTATGTAAGTAACACATTAATTATTCATATAAAAGATGGACAAAAAGTGTTTGCTGGTCAAAGTTATGGACCTCTACATGGAGTGAGTTTTTCCATCTGTTCATTATATTGTGGCAAAGCTTGAACCATCTTCTGTATATCCCGCGAAGATAAGTCATCTCTGCATTCAAGACAGATTTTTGTGTAATAGACTCATTAAGACTAAGGTCAAGAATAATGTCAAATTACATGTCAAGACCATTACAACCGAACTAAGCAGACTAACCTTTGCTGTAATTGTGCAGCTTTGTTTTTTGACATGAATGTTTGCATCTTGTCACTCAGTTTTTCACTAGCCTGATATGGAAGTAGATGAATAGACATCAGAAATAATCATTCTTCCAAGTGAACAAACAATAAACAAGTTCATACCTCAGCTATGTGTAAATGCCGCATTTCAAGCCAAACTGGATCATGATCTTCCAAAAGGAACTCTTTTTTCTGAGGCTCGCTACCAGATTTGTTAGGGACCTACATGCCAAATGCTTTACCGTTCACAAGATGCCCCTCAATATATACTACTCTACTTGAAAAAAATGACTTTAACAAAGATCCAGGGCTAATTGCATAACAAAGGTAGCCAAAAAAAAAAAAAGAAAAAAATATGTTAGGGTAACCACCTTTTGTTATACCAGAAATTTCAAAAACTTTGAGGTGATGTATTCTTGTGACAATTTTATATAAAATGCCGATTTCAGAAAATCAGACCTCATATGCCAATAAGCAAATCCAATCCAAAACCGGGACCAAACGGGCTCGACCCAAACCCATACGGGTTTCTTGACCCGCCCTATTTGCAAAATAATTAAATCAAACAACATAAACGATTACTACCACACGAATTTATAATCAAAAACATGTTTTAGGCTAGTTTTAATCCACGAAAATCAACATAAATTTTTTTATATTCGATTATACATTTAAGAAAATATAAATTAAATATGTGTTTGAGCATACCCATGATGAGAGTAGGATAGGTGAGATGAGGGTGATGGTGGCTCCACTGTGATGGTGGTGGATGTGGTGGTTTTCTCGAACCAAACAACCGAAGCAAACAAACTCACCCCTTGCCTCCCTTATCTTGAAGATGGTGATGGCGTGGAGGAGCGATGGTTGGTGGAGCGACGGCGAGATAAGGCGGTGAAGTGTGGCGGTGGTGTGAGTCAGTTCTAGAGAGAAGGAGAAGAGATGAATTGTTGGAGAGAGAAGATAGATCTGACTATCTGTTGGAGGCGGGAATGAAATGGATGTAAAGTGTTAGGGTTTTGATTTTGGGAGAATAAGGCCCGGTTCTTTTGGACTTATTTTCCAGTTTTTCAGTTCAGTTCAGGTCCATTCAGTTCAGTTCAGTTCAGTTCAGTTCAACTCAGTTCTTCTTCTTATTATTATTATTAATCTTAATTATTATTATTGTTATTATTACTAATAATATTACTATTATCGTTGTTGTTGTTAATTATTATTATTATTTACCATTATTATTATTATTATTTACCCTTAATATATATTTCAGTTCAGTTAAGTTTAGTTCGATTCGAGTCCATTCGATTCGATTCGATTCGAGAATCCATTCGATTCGATTGATTCGATTCATTCAGTCCAAAAGAACAGAGCCTAAGGGGTGGGATCTTGAGCGGGAGATTGAAATTTTGGGAAAAATATGGGTTTTGACCGATTTCGCTAGTTTGTGACCGATTTTGACAATTTTCGACAGATTTTTCGATGGATTTAGGCCCTGTTCTTTTGGACTTATTTTACATTTTCATTTCATTTGATTCGATTCGATTCGAGTCCATTCGATTCGATTCATTTGATTCGAGTCCATTCGATTCGATTCGATTCGATTCGATTTAGTTCGATTGATTCGAGTCCGTTCGATTCGATTCGATTCGATTCTTCTTATTATTATTACTGTTAATCTTAATTTTTATTATTATTATTATTACTAATAATATTACTATTGTCGTTGTTGTTGTTGATTACTATTATTATTATTATTTACCATTATTATTATTTACCCTTAATATATTTGATTCGATTCGATTCATGTCCATTCGATTCGATTGATTCGATTCGATTCAATTGAATCCATTCAGTTGATTCGATTCGATTCATTTCGATTCATTCATTGATCGAAAAAGAACAGAGCCTTAGACCATTTTAGAACGACTACGACCGATTGCGACCGTGTTAGAACGATTTTGACCTTTTAGATCGATTTCGACTTTTCGACATATTTCATCCATTTTTGAACGTTTTCTGCAATTTTCGCTCGTTTTAATAGGTTTTCAAGCTATTTTGAGCGTTCTCCTCTGTATTAAAGCGTTATGAAATGTTTATTACGTTTTCATACATTTTTGTACGATTTTTTCGTTTTCATACGTCCTTCTCTTTTTCTTTGTTTTGCTATGTGTGTTCGCTTTCGTACATTTTATGCGCCTTCATACGTTTTTAAGAAAGCGTTAGACAATGGACAAAAGCGGTCCAGACGCATAAAAAAGCGGTGAAATCAAGAAAAAAGCGAGCGAAAGCGGTTTAAACCGTTATGATATTTTACCCTTTAAACCAAATAAGCTACAACTTATTTAGTTTTGCTGAATTCGAAATTTTAATAGTGAAACAAGTTGGAAATAAGCATAGGGAGAAAAAACCACGGTTTGATAAGCAGCTTCTATAAGCACTCTTTAAGCTACTAGCTAAAAACAGTGAAGCTTAAACTTCTATATTAAAAAGGAAATGCATTACATTAATGAATAGGTTACTTTGGCAAGGTGGTAACTCGCTTGACTTAGTAAAGGAGGTCGCGGGTTCGATTCTCATTGAGGTGTAACATCCTTTTTTATTTTCTTGTATTTTTTTATTAACATAATTTAGTCACACATATTAAGTTACGTGACCAAAAGTGTTAATAAGTGTGAGCTGTTTAAAGTGAAGAAGTGTGTATTTTGTGTGACTATTGTTCATCCAATAGCCACATGAATTTTATGTTTATGTGGCCTTTTGTAATATTTAGTCACACAAAGCATGAAATTTAATGATGGCCGATTTCACATTTTGCTCTAAATAATAGCCACATGAATACTTCACGATGTGACTGTTATGAACATATTGGTCACATATAATCACCTTAAATGTGGCCATAAACATAATTTAGTCACACATTTGTGATATGTTGTGGCTATTGTAAAGGCATATAGTCAAATGATCGTGCTAGAAGTAAATGTGACTATACAAATTATCTTTTGGCAAGCTAACACAAACTAAACTTTAAACACACATATTAAGTTACGTGACCATATGTACTGGATTTTGGCTACACTTAAATAATGTGTGACAAAACGTTTAGTGTGACCATATATGGCATTGAGTCACTGTGTTAGAAGTAAATGTGACTATACACATTAGCTTTTGGCAAGCTAACACAAACTAAACTTTAAACACACATATTAAGTTACGTGACCATATGTACTGGATTTTGGCTACACTTAAATAATGTGACAAAATGTTTAGTGTGACCATATATGACATTTGGTCACAGTGTTCAAGTGTGTGACATATATTTATCACTTTTAAATGCATATCGTGACTAATGCTTCAAACTTACTTTTCAGTTGTCACACATTTCAAATTCATATGTGGCTAAATATTCAGCAAAAAACAACAGTCACTTTTAAATAATGTGTGACAAACTTGACTATATGATTAGCCACATGCACAATTACTTCATGTGACCATATATGGATTTTGGTCACACTGTTCAATTGTGTGACATATATTTGTCACATATGTATATATATAGTGTGACTAATATTTCAAACTTATTTGTATTTGCCACACGTCCCAAATTATAAGTGACTAAATAATCAAAAAAAAATTACCAGTTACCTCTAGTCACATAAATATTTAAATGTATGACAATGAAATTCCAAAATGGTCACACAAGTCGGATCAAGTGTGGCTGTTTATTTTATTATGGTACATTTAGTCACATAAATATCTGACTGTGTGGTCGTTCAAAAAACAGCATGTGTGACGAAATCCCAGATTTGTACTAGTGATTCTCTCTTTCTCTAATCTATATTATTATCTCTCTCTTTCACACACACGTTATTCGCCATTTGTTCTCTGCGCGCATGTTTGGGGTTGTATAGTTGATCGTTCTTATATTACTGTCTTACTAGTTGCACGCTATGACAATTCCATTGTTTTCAATGGAGTCAAAGCTCCTTATTCTTTGGTTTTAGACTATAATGAAATAAAATAAAATGACGTACTAAACTGTCTACACTTCTTTTTCTCATGAAGTACTAGTCATTACATGCAATTCTCGATGCAATTTTCATTATGGATCATCCCGAAACAGCCTCTATGTGTTAAGACAGAGGTAAGGCTGCGTACATCTGATCCCCCTTACCTCACTTTTTGCGGGAGCCGTTGAAGCATTGAGGTAACGTTGTTGTTGTGTAGTTGCACGCTATGTGTTTGATGGTTTGCTTACTCGAGAACTTTCGGATTTTTACTCTGCCTCCGCATCTGAAAATGGATTTAACGACTTTCCGAACTGTTTTGAGACTTTAGTCAGTGAATTAAACTGCTCGTTATATCTAGGCGTGCTTTTGATCTATCTTGAGTTTGGAAATTTGTTGTGACAGACTGACAGTCATATTTGTTGGTAGCACATCCTACTCAGAATCCACGTAGGCACTCCAGGCAGCTAAACTGGCCGAGCAGAACCCGAAGTCGGACCGGACAAAAAACCCAATTTCCAACCGGGCTCGCTAAAAACCGGAACGGACGGTGACTCCAAGACCGACCCGGTATCTGATCCAGGAAGGCCGAGCAGAGAAAGGACGAAAATGTCCCGATTCAAGACTACGGCAGGGCCGGCCTGAACGGCGGGAGACCCAAAGCCGACCAGAGCGGCGGGGGGCCCGAGGACCGACCCTGTCGGATAGACATCACCGGAGGTCGGCAAAACAGACCCGCATGCCAATTAACGCATGCAGTCACGCCCCTTCCCAAGGCACTCCTTAGAGGCCGCCATGTGTCCAAGACTTAAATGCAGACTGACAAGTGTTATGGGCAGATTCCCCAAACATGCGCCAGCTGTCATCTCTCCACTGGCCCAGATTGTCTATATATGGAAGAAATGAACAGTAAAAAGGGATCTTTGGATTTTCAGCATTAAGAAAAGAGAGAGAAAAAAAGAGAGATTTGAGAGATACTGAAAAAGAATGAAAAAGACTTGTAATTAACAAGCAAACTGGATAGACCGGCATACATTATTCTGCTCGGCTCTATGCTATAAAAAGGTCATTAATAAAATTTAGTGATCAAATATCTTCCATTTTATTCGTTATTTTCTACGTGTCTTCGATCCATTTGTCCAGATCAGCACACGTGACGTTGACCAAACTAGACGTCAACAGATTGGCGCTAGAAGAAGGGGGGCACCTTCGATAAAAAAGGTAGATATAGACCCTTCACCAGCGATGTCTCACAACAGTTCAAAAAACCCTCAGCCCGCGACGGAGGAAGAAAACCTCCTTAAAGTGGTTGAATGCTTTAAACACCCTGCCTTCATCCAAGGCATGGCGGCCCTTATGGCAAGAGTTACAGGGGGCGGGACCCTTCAAAATCCCGAGGCTCAGCTCGAGGCCGAATCTCAGACGGCCCGCCCCGATGCCTCAGGACGAAACAGAAAAAGGACGGCCTCTGGGGCCGCCGGGGAAAGGGCAGAGCCACGGCGCTCACATCCCGACGGAAAAGTAAGCTTTCGCGCCCCGTCCGTTTTGATCGCCTTGGGGCGGGAAGGAAGATCGAGAAGGCAGCACCGGCTCCTACTGTCCAGAGTCAGAGCCATAAGGAAGAGAAGGCTCACCACCCGTCCCTAAATCCAACGCAAATATTGCCTCCTACTCCGGGCGATAATTCGAGCGAGATCGAGTTTCTAAAAAAGCGCCTTACGGAGCTCGAAAATAAACAACTCCAGCCATCCCAAAGTTCGGAATGGCTCAACAGCCAGGAGAGTCCCCTGGCTCCTAGCGTTCTGGCGGAACCCCTCCCAGAGAAGTTCAAAATTCCTCAAATTCCGCCATACAACGGAGAAACAGACCCTAACGCCCATCTTGGGCATTATAATTCCTGGATGGATCTACACGGGTCTCAGGACGCGTTCCGATGCCGAATGTTTTCCCTAACTCTAGGGGAGAGGGCCTAGAGGTGGTATCGGACGCTGCCCCATCATTCGGTTCAAACGTGGGCTCAGCTTTCGGCGACGTTCCGATCCCACTTCATGGGGTCCCTTGTGCGGGTCGCCCCGCGCTCATCCATTGCTTCCGTGATCCAGGGGCCGAACGAGTCCCTTAAAGATTATATATCCCGTTTCAATAAACGGATATTAGAGACGGAGCCTATGTCCGACGATGCGCTGGCCATTATTGCCCAGGCCGGCCTCCTCAAAAATTCTTTCTTTCGCTGGACGGTGTGCCAGAATGTCCCACACACCTACCAGGAATTTTTGGAGCACGCTAGCTCCCACATAGCTGCCGAGGAAGCTATGCCGGCACCAATATTAGTCATGCCCTCCGATCAGAAAGGATCGTATAAAAAGAAAGAAGAAAGGCGTGACTACAAAGAGACCCGTCAAGAACCTCGACGGGAAAATAAAACCCCTGCCTCTTCTTCGGCAGTCCCACCCACTCAAAGCTATCGCCGGCCCGAGCTCATGGCCAATTTCGCTGAAATATATTCCATCGGAGCCGCGGCGATATTCGACCAAATAAAAGACAAAAACTTGCTCCCAGTCCCCCGGCCGATCTATAAAGATCAGAAGGACATGGACCAGACCCGCTTCTGTAAATATCATGAGTCAGCGGGTCATAATACCGAACAGTGCCGAGACCTCGTCGCCGCCCTGATCGCGGTATGCGACGAGACAGGCTTGAGGCGGTTTACCCGAAACCCGCCTCGGGATCGCCAGGATAGGGCCGGCCCAACGAGAGCCAAAAATGATCGGGTGCCTCCGGCCCCCAAATGCCCCTGGGAAATTCTAACGATTATGGGCACCGCCGAGGTCGATGATCATCGGTCCAAGCGCCAGAAAAAGGCATCTATCCGAGAAGCCACCACTTCCTATCAGCGGACCGAGCGCCGAGCAGAAGGGTTTCTATCGGTGGCCGAAGAAGCCCCCAAAAACCCCTAGCTGGCAGTTACTTTTGAGGAATCCGACGCAGGCGGCTTGGACCATCCCCATTCAGACGCACTTGTCATCACTCTGCCCATAATGGGGATCCCGGTCCACAGGGTATTGGTGGACTCCGGGGCTTATGCGAGCATCATTTACCTTCATACCCTTCGTAGGATGAAGGTAGACCAATCGTATGTCCGGCCCTGCAACGAGGACATCCGGGGATTTGCCAACTGCCGCACCTCCCATGGGAAATCGACCTCGCCCTGGAATTTGGTCAGGGGCCGGTCAGAAGAACGATGATCACAACCTTTAAGATCATCGACGTGCACAGCGACTACAATGCCATCATAGGCCGATCTATGATGTCGAGGCTGAGAGCCACTCAGTCCACCTACCACCTGTGCATGAAATTCCCCACCCCGGACGGTGTCGGGGTACACAGAGGGGATCAAAGGGCTTCCCGGGAATGCAATCTCAGCATCCGGGCTCGCGAGATCAACACCGTAGAAGCCATCCCGGAAAATCTGCCGGGAGAAATGGAGACTACCAACTCCGAGCAACAGACGGGAAACACCCTGCTTGACCGGGGGCCCGACGGTCCCGGGGCCGCGCAAACCCCCGAAATGAGAATCGGACAGGCAGCGGACCGCGGCCGCAGGCCCGAGAAAGAGCCGATCTTAGAAGAAGATCCCGTTGACCCGCGGTATCAAAATCCAAAAGGAAAAATCCGCCACGCCGAGCCAACAGAAGAATTGGACCTGGTCGACGTAGATTCATCTAATCCCGCCCGACGGCTAAAGATCGGCCACAACCTCCAAGAGCCGATCCGCTCCGAGCTTGTCTTCCATCTAAGACAAAATCTGGATGTCTTTGCTTGGACCCATTCTGATATGTCGGGGATTGATCCGGAACTGGCATGCCACCGACTGAACATCGACCCCAGCTCAAAACCGGTCGTCCAGAAGAGGAGAAAGATGGGGCCCGAACGACAGAAAGGGCTGGAAGAGGAGGTAGAAAAGCTAATTGATAACGGGTTTATTCGGGAAGCCCAATACCCGACCTGGGTAGCCAACCCGGTTCTGGTAAAAAAGCCGACCGGGCTATGGAGGCTCTGCATTGACTTCTCCAACCTGAATAAAGCCTGCCCAAAAGATAGCTACCCGCTCCCCCATATCGATTACATGGTAGATGCCACGGCCGGGCACGAGCTAATGAGCTTCATGGATGCCTATTCTGGATACAACCAGATCCCAATGCACCCCGCCGATGAGGAAAATACCTCCTTCTACTCGGCCCGTGGCTTATACTGCTACCGGATGATGCCTTTCGGGCTCAAGAATGCCGGCGCAACATATCAACGCCTGGTAAATAAAATGTTCAATAGCTTGATAGGTCATACTATGGAGGTATATGTAGATGACATGTTAGTCAAATCTCTGCGCTCGGCCGACCATGTACATGACCTCAATAAAATGTTTGCTATTTTGCGAGAGTATAAGATGAAGCTAAATCCGAAGAAATGTTCCTTCGGGGTAGGCTCTGGAAAATTCCTCGGCTACATGGTAAGCCAAAGAGGGATTGAAGCCAACCCTGATAAAATTAAGGCAGTAACCGAGCTTGTTCCCCCAAACTCGGTCAAAAAGGTGCAAAGCCTAACTGGCCGCCTAGCCGCACTGAGCCGTTTCATCTCCCGCTCAACGGATAAATGCAAACCTTTCTTTGAGGCGATAAAAAAGAACAAGGATTTTCAATGGACAGAACCTTGCCAAAAAGCCTTCGAAGCTATCAAGAAAGTCCTAGCGGAAGCCCCGACCCTACAGAGACCGTCCCGAGGGGAACTTCTTAACTTATATCTCGCGGTCTCCGACTCCGCAATCAGCGCCGCTCTGATTCGAACGGAGAATGCGGTGCAGCATCCGGTTTATTATGTAAGTCAGGCCCTCCATGATGCCGAGCTCAGATATGCCCCGATGGAAAAATTGGCCTATGCGCTCATAATGGCATCCCGGAAGTTGAGGCCCTACTTTTTGGAACATCAGGTAGTCGTCTTAACCAACTATCCATTAAAACAGGTTATGCACCGACCTGATGTTTCCGACCGGATGGTAAAATGGACCGTCGAGCTTGGACAGTTTGACATAACTTACGAATCGCGCACTGCTATAAAGGGACAAGCCCTTGCGGACTTCATTGCAGAGTTCACGCCCGCAATCGCCCAGGAGGACGACCGATCAGAAGAATGGTCACTCTACGTGGATGGATCCTCTACCGCTGACCGATAGGGTGCGGGAATAGTCCTCGTTAGTCCCGACCAGCGCCTGTTCTGCTCGGCTATTCGCCTGAATTTCCCAACCACCAACAATGAGGCAGAATACGAAGCTCTCTTGGCTGGTCTAGAAATGACGACCTCTCTCGGCCTTACCCGCCTCACCATCCTGAGTGATTCTCAGTTGATGGTCAACCAGATCAACGGCGAATACGAAGCCAAAGAGCCTAAACTGGTTAAGTACCTCAACCTGGCCCGAGCACGGCTGCAAGGTTTTCAGGAAACTATACAACATATTCCCCGAACGGAAAACATCCAGGCCGACTCTTTGGCCAAACTTGCATCCAGCGCCGGGGCCGAGCATATGGATGAGGTCAGCATAGGGTATCACGCCTCATCGGCCCTGGAGATGGCCGAAATCCAAGCAGCGGAACAGTCAGATCCGCGAGGGTGGATGCAGCCTATAATGCAATACTTGCAGAGCGGCATTTTACCCGAAGACCGAGCGCAAGCAAGATCCTTACGTACTCAGTCTGCCCGGTTCACTATTGTGGACGGAGCATTATATAAAAGAGGATATTCGGTTCCGCTGCTGAAGTGCCTATCCGAATCAGAAGCCGAATATGCCCTCAGGGAGGTGCACGAGGGTATATGCGGAAACCACTCCGGCGGCCAGGCATTGGCCTACAAGCTAATCCGACAAGGCTATTATTGGCCCGATCTAAAAAAAGATGGCATTGCGCTCGTACGGAAGTGTGTCCGGTGCCAAATCTTTGCCCCACAGATCCGATCCCCCCCGGAAACCCTCACGTCCGTATATTGTCCATGGCCATTCGCTAAGTGGGGAATCGACTTGATCAGCCCTCTGCCTAGGGGACGGGGAGGAGTGCAATACGCAATCGTCGCAGTCGATTATTTTACGAAATGGGCCGAGGCCGAACCTATGGCACGAACAACCGAACAGAAGATAGTCGACTTCATATGGAAGTCAATCATATGCCGGTTCGGAATCCCTCAATCCATTGTCTCGGATAATTCGAAACAATTTGACAACAAGAAGTTCCGATCTTTCTGCGACGGTCTCCAAATACGAAATAACTTTTCCACGCCCTATTATCCACAATCTAACGGGAAGGTGGAGGCAGTCAACAAGATCCTAAAGCAACATCTCAAGACTCGCCTAGAGGAACTCAAGGGTTCTTGGCCAGAAGAACTCCCCGGGACCCTATGGGCCTACCGAACAACGCATAGATCCGCCACCGGAGAAACGCCTTTCTCCTTGGCTTTCGGCTCTGAAGCCGTTATCCCGGTCGAAATCGGGGCACCTACCTACCGAGTAGCACATTTTGAAGAACAGGATAACGACTTAGCCCTCCAAGTGAACCTGGACCTCCTCGCCGAAAAACGAGCTCAGGCAGAAATGCGAAACGCCGTCTACAAAAGAAGGAGTGAAAAATATTACAACTCCAAGGTTCACCCGAGAAGATTCCAGGTCGGCTACCTAGTCCTTAAGAGCGTTTTGGGCCCGGATCCCGGGCCGCTCAAGCCCAAGTGGGAAGGGCCGTATAGAGTTAGCGAAGTCCTTCAGAATGGAGCCTACCGGCTGGAATATCTGAACGGCCAAAGATTAACTTACCCATGGAACGCTATGTATCTAAAAAGGTATTATCAATAAAAATTTGATGTTATTCCCTGTCTCAATACTGGTACACCTCGAAAGACCGGCTCCTCCGGCACTATAAGACCGAGCTCGTCTCGGCACCTCATAAGACCAGCTCCTCCGGCACTATAAGACCGAGCTCGTCTCGGCACCTCGAAAGACCGGCTCCTCCGGCACTATAAGACCGAGCTCGTCTCGGCACCTCATAAGACCGGCTCCTCCGGCACTATAAGACCGAGCTCGTCTCGGCACCTTGAAAGACCGGCTCCTCCGGCACTATAAGACCGAGCTCGTCTCGGCACCTCGAAAGACCGGCTCCTCCGGCACTATAAGACCGAGCTCGTCTCGGCACCTCATAAGACCGGCTCCTCCGGCACTATAAGACCGAGCTCGTCTCGGCACCTCAAATGACCGGCTACTCCGGCACTATAAGACGGAGCTTGCCTCGGCGCGATCAACCAAGAACAATAAAAAAGCACAACGAAAACTACAAAGAAGATCTTATTTCATCAAGTCGTTGCTACAAAATACAGACGATTACAAAAGACCTAAGCCAGGTTGGCACGCAGGCTGTACATCAGATGAAACAAAAGAAAGACAAGAATAGGCACCCAGGCCATGCTAGAAGCAAAATCTAAAGGGAACTACTCGGCCCCGTCATCCTGGCCGGCCGCCTGAAAAGATTGCCCCTCGCCTTCGCCTTGCGGAGCCCGACCGACGCCCTCACCCTCGGCCGCCTTCGGCTCGTCGGCCCCAGCAATGTCAACATGAAGGTCGGCCGCTTGAGAGGTGATGTAAGCCTCAATCTCCTGAACGGTCTTACCACCTTTCATAAGATATAAAATCTCGAAACAAGTGGAGACGTAGTTCAGATTGATCAGCTCCTCAAAGGCAGGCGTCTCCTTGAAGGCCTCCACCCCTTCGGCACGACCCCTAGCATAGCTCGAAGCCTCGCAGGTGTTGAGACGCTCGGTCAGGCTTTCGACCTGGGCCTTGGTCTCCTTCAAATAAGCCTCGTGCTCGGCCCGGATTTCCAAGCACTGCTTTTGCGCCTGATCGGCCGCATCGGTCAGCTCCTCGGCCTTCAGCCTCCATATGTCGGCCTGGAGGGCCCGACCGTCCAAAAGCTCCATCTCGCCCCTCATGGAGGTTATCTCCCCCTCGAGAGACTTGATCAAAGAAGGGCACAGGTGATGCTCCTCCTGCAAAGCCTTGAGGTCGGCCTCCGTCTTCTTGTGCCTCTCGGACGAAGCCAGAAACTCATTGGAGGCCTTCACGTAGGTGCACATGGCCCGGCCGACCAGGGCATTTCCGAACTGGATCTGCTCGGCCGGATCCATATCGTTAGTCATCATTTCCAGCTTGGGAGTCCAACCCCGGATCGGAATATGACTAGAAACAGCCACCCCAGGAGGGACCCGACTGAGCATCTCAGGAGTCGGGGTAGCGGCCCGGACATAGTCCAGGAACCAGCGCGGCCGTCGCCCCTTCATCTGGTCACATGGCTCCACCCGCTCCTGGTTGACCGGAAGATAATGGCCCTCCAAGTCAATAACGGGCTCCTCCCGATCTGCCCGGACAGGAGTCGGGGCGGACACCACGACTTCAGGGGCAGACGAACCCTCGGCCTTGTTCGCGCTGTCCTCAGGCACAGTCTCCACCCTCTTGCGCTTGACGGCCCGCTCCCTCCACTCGGCAGCCTCAGCCGCCAGCCTTGCCACACGCTGCGCGGGCGTCTCCTTCCGACCAGATGAAGTCTTTGCCTTAGGAGCTGGAAAAGGAAGACATGTCAAAAAAAAAAAAGGGTACCTGAAGAAGACATTGTGCTCGGATCGGTCTCTCTAAGTCCGGCCGCCCAAAGATTCTCCTCGGACACTAAAAGATGAGACTTCCTTTGCTCCAGAGGAAGGCCCAAAAGCTGCTCGACCCGGTCGTCGAAATCGGCAGAAGTCTCTGACGCCGGGATGCGTTCTGCACAGGCAACAAATGATGAGCGTTAGACAAAAAAGGAACGAAAACAAAAAATACCACACTTACTCATTTTGGCCGTAAAAAGCACAGGGACCCGCAGCTCAGCATCTACCACCCCCGGCTCCCACTCATCCAAAGAACTCCTCCACGGCCCCCCGATAAAGAACCACTGTTCTTTCCAGCTATGAATGGTCTCGGGTACCCCCACTAACTCCTTGTGCATAGCGTGCCGGGCCGTCAGATAAAACCAGCCCGAGCCGGACCTACCAACCGACCTCCATAAATAGAGGTTGTTGAACTCCTCAAAGCTGGGCTCGGGCCAGCCGTGCTGATTAAAAAGAATGAAAAGGCCCACCACCCGAGCCCAGGAATTCGGATGAATCTGGGGGACAGGAAGGCCCCACTGCCTTAGCCACCGGGAAAGAGTCAACGTAAGCGGAAACCGAAGCCCGGCCAGTAAAGAGCGGTAATACACCGCCGTGCAACCGACGGGCGGACTGTGGGGCCTCTCCTCGGGATTCGGAGCAAACATCCGCACCCTCGCCGGAATTTTAAATCGCAGCCGCCAGGCCGCCAATTGTTCCTCCGTAACGTTACTCGGAATCGAAGCTGAGTCCCAATTCGCCACCACCAAAGGGGCCGGACGAGGGCGAGCCCGGGCCACCACCGGCTCGACTCTCTCCGCCGGAGTTTCTCCGACAACTGTCAGCGGCGCCACCATTTCCACTTCTCCAGATCCCGGCGACTTCACAAATTCGTCTCCTTCTTCCTCAACACTCCAGTCGACGGGAGCTTCGCTAATCGATAGATCCGCCACACCCGTGCGGTCCGGCGACACGGCCAAAACCACCTCCGTCTCGTCCCTTGTCTCCGACATCTTAAATAGATAAGGAAAAAAGAAAGTAAAGCGAGCTTACCGGGGAGGCCGGTGAAATCGGAAAAGAAGAAAAAATCGCCGAAAAAATTTCTTTCTCTCTGCAACAATACGTAAAAATGGCGGAGGAAACACTGAAAGAGAAGACAACCTCTATTTATAGGGAAATGTAGGCATTAAATGACAGGTGCGTGAAGCGAGAAATTCTACTGAACCGTCGCGGGATTCGAGAACGCGTGAGCGCGCCGCCCAGTATTCTTGCGCCACGCGTCCCACCACATGATGACACCTAAAAACCAGGGAAGCGGTGCGACGCGACTCCCGAAGAGACGTCTGTTCGAAAGGTCTTATCCTCTCACAAACCGAATCGGTCTCAACATCAAACGACTCCAGCCCCGGCCAGCTCGGCACGGCCCTGGACTCGGGGGCAGTCTAGTTTGGTCAACGATATTGAAATGGAAATTATTAATTCCTTTATCCCCGCGATCTTATACATTCTCTTTGCTGATCACAGGTTTGACTTCCGTTTCCTTTAAAAGAAAAAGGTTTGATTTTTCTTTTTTCCTTTTTTATAGCAGTTTTTTTATTGAAATTAATATAGTAGTTATTTAAGATAATTGTAAATCAAATCAAACCAAACATACTTAGTATATCCTGCGAGCAGGGTCTGGGGAGGGTAAGATGTACGCAGATCATGCCCCTATTTTTTACGGTAGAGAGGCTGTTTCCGTGAAAACCCCCAACTTAGTGCACAGCAAAGTATAGAGTGCAAAAAACCTCCTTCGCAGGTCAGAGACTCCTTAAATACTGCCGTCTTCTCACCCTTCAAATCCTTCCAGAGAATCCTAGGTCTAGCTTCTCTAGCCCTGCTAACAACACAACCTCCCATAGATAAATCCATAGCCAGCAGCCGGTGTTGAGAAGCACAGACCTCGCTCCAGAACACCTTGCAGTCCACGCACGCCCTAGCATCACGACTGCGCAAAAGAAGGTAGTCAATTTGGGTGTTGTGCCCCCCACTACTGAAGGTGATGAGGTGCTCAGCTCTCTTCTGAAAAACAGAGTTTGCAATTACCAATTCATGCGCACTGGCAAACTCCAACAGTGCGGAACCTCCTGCATTCCTAACTCCGAAGCCGAAACCCCCATGCGCACTATGGTAACCATCCACCCCCACCAATGTGCCCATTGAAATCGCCTCCCAAAACAATAAATTGATCGTTCGGAATACACTCGACCAACTCATCTAAACAGACCCAAAAAGCTTCCTTAACAAGCTCACCCAAACCAACATGAGGGGCATACGCACATACCACGTTAATCACCTTCTCCTTAGTTAATTACAAAAACTTTTCCCGAAATTTAGCCTAATTACAAAAATGAACGGATGTTTTTCAAACTTACAGGAAACACCTTTCCACATTTGTTTCTTTTACAGATCGCGCTCTCAAAATGAGTATTTAAAAAAAGATGGTGATAGGGAACACCTTGAACCACACCCCATACACACCCTGTATTTTATGGGTGTTGTACCACATGTTTTATAGATAAAATATTCATAATAATATTATAATAAGATTAATAGTAAAGCACACGGTACAACACACATAAAGCACGAGTGTGTTTGGGGGTGTTGCCCTATCATTTCTCTTAAAAAAAATTACAAAAGTTTTCTTTGTCATTGTACCTCAATTTAATATATGTGATTCTGTTAAGGCTTGTTTGGTATGTGTGATTAAGGTGTATAATATATCTAATACACCTTTATATCTTGTTTGGTATAAAGTATAAGACCCTTGATAAAATTCGGGCCCATATAAATAATACTGATTTTTGGTATTACGTATCTCACCTAAGAGGTAGTATTAGGTGATATTAAACAATACTACAACTAATAAATTCAATAAACTACCAAGATATCTATATTTTGCAGATAATTTAATACATCGTACCAAATATGATATTAATTTCTTATATTGTATAGGAAATCCCAGTCAATATTATCACGCTTTATCTCATACAACTTAGCAAACGAGCTACAGAATTAGTATTCCTTTTTTGCTGGGTAAATAAGCCAAACCTCGGGTGGATTTTGTAAGGTCTCATGGATCTTAGGTGCAGAAGGACAATGGTTTCCATTCGGCATGCCATGCGTTCATGATCAGCCATTCTAGATGAAATTCAATCACTGGATTTGAAAATTTGATGCAGGGCAACAAAAGATCGATTGCCTCCTCGGGTTTGTGAATCAATATAATTATTATTATTATTATTATTATTATTATTTATATTATCAATAATATTATATATAATAATTATAATTATTTATTTTAGTACTATTGGAGTATATAATAGCGTTACGGATTTTAAGTACTAGATTAATTCTCTCTCCTATGTGGCATTCTCTTAATTTTGGATTCATATTTATCTAAAATATTGAATCTCACATTAATTTAAAATGGTACTTAACCGATGGACAACATAAATAAATAGAATTCAATATGTTGAATCCGCAATCCATTTAAAAGAAAACTCCACCAATAGAAAACCTAAATAAATACCTAGAATTCAATGTGTATTTTTCAACCACATAGTTATTTTACACACAATCTTAAGAATATTATTTTTATTGTGCTTAATTTGGGCAATTATTAAGTTGGACAAATAAATAATTTAAATTTTTAGTAAATTTTAATTGGGTCAACTATTAAATTTACATTAATTTTATTTGTCTAAAATTTGAATCTCACATCTATTTTATTTAGTAATTTTATAATAATTGAAAATATATATTATAACGTTATAGATTTGAAGCACCACATTAACTCTTGGGTCAATTTTTATGTTGACGAAATAAATAGTTATATATATATATATATATATATATATATATATATATATAGTCAGTTTGTATTGTACCATCACATTTCTCATATGCAATTAATTTGACCAATTATCGAGTTCGCTAAATAAATATTGTTATTTTTATTGAAAATGAGTTTTGGCCAATCATTGTTGGCCAAATAAATAATCTTATTTTTTAAGAGTTTTTATTTTATTTAATTTAATTTGTCCAATTTATCAATGTTAACAATTTGAGCGAATTTGATTTTTTTTAAAGTTAAACACAACAACCAAGTATTGTAACAACTTATACTTGATTATGTAGATTTTATAAGTTTTCATAGATTTGGGTAATTCATTAATACATTGGTATTTTTTATATTCTAGATTCTTATTTATTTAAAACTTTTATCCCATCTTGATTTTAAATGACATGTCACTCAATGAATAACTAAATAAATATTTAACATAAATATGTATTTCAGCTATAATTACTTTACACCACCACGTTAATTTGGTCATCTATTGAGTTGGCCATTATTAGAAAATTAAATTTGGCAATTAGTTAATATGTACATATTTATTTTTTAATATCTAATTTATATATGCATAAATCTTATTTTTATCTTTTTAGATCTTTTTAATAAACTCAATTCTCTTCACTTACAAATAAATATATAAAGTATTTAATAGCAATATGGATTCGAAGTACCACGTTAACCCTCTTTCCTACATGAAGTTTTTTATTTTTTTTATTATTATTTATCTAAAATCTTGAATCCACATCAAAGTATAGATATATAAATTGTAAACGATTTTGAAGATTGTATAATTCCAAAATTATACTAGGATTTAACTTTTAATCTTTTGTCGTTTATAATATTTATTCATAACCTTTACTTTACAATGTCTGAGTTTTCATTGAGACAGATTAACCAATTACTATAGCAACTTATGTTTACTTATTTAAATTATATAAATTTAAATACGTTGAGTAATTAGCGGATATTATATAGGGTTTGGGATATAAATGGGTAATAAAGTCATATTTTAATTGAGTTTGATAAATATGGGTATAAAAATTTTAAACAAGTTTGAATATTCGTACCATATTTTCATTGTTTCATGTGTTATTATATGAGTTTTGATCCGGAATAAGTCGTAAAATTATCTTTCAATTGGGTTTATGATGAGTAAAAGTACATAAATTCTAAAGAAGTTCGGGTGGCTGAATCTCATACTCATTATTTCTATTTATTAGTGTGTTCCGCTGCGTTATAATTGCAAGTGGCGAACCCTAACAAAGTATTAAATTATTTTTTAAATTTTACTTATAAATTACAATATAAAATAATTATTCGTCGAATTTCGATAAATAATAGAAAAAATACACAGAAATACATGAACTTTGCTCTTTCTTTCATTTTGCACACGACTTTTTAATTTTTCCCATAAAATCACTAACTTTCGATTTCGTTCAATTTTTCCCTAGTCTTAAATTTCGCCCAAATTGAATCTGACATGGTGTTGATGTGGCAACCAGGCATGTGTCAACCTATCTTCCATCCGGAAAATTAAAGGAAAAAATGCACATAAATATATGAACTTTGCTCATTCTTTCATTTTGCGCGTAACTTTTTAATTTTTTTCATAAAATGACCGACTTTCGATTTTGCTCAATTTTTTCTTAATTTTAAATTCTATAAATATATTTTTAGCTTTTTAACAATACTCTACTGTTGGAATAATTACCATGCTTTTGAATTTACTGCATTAGCTGCAAATCTGAAAAGAACAAAGTAGGAGACAAATTCGTTACTGACGCAATCTGCAAACAATATATATATATATATAGGAACTAAATCCGAAGATGGGCGATGTTGAGTCCAGAATTTCTGTCTCCTCAAAGCAAATTCGCCCCCACCACAGTGTATAGTGTCTGCCTCCCAGGATAAAACATATGAGCAACATCGGAATTTATACTTGAGGTATTTACCCGAATTCCCCGGAATTAACTAAAACATATGAGCAACATCGGAATTAACCAAAATTCGGAATTTATAATTGAGGTGTTTCAGTAAAATAAATTTTTACCGAATAAAATTACAGTAAAAAGATAACTTCGAGATGCCGAGACATTTCGCCCAAATCGCCCTTCGACCGACCCGACCCGACCCGAGCCGGCCAGCCGGACGGCGGCGACAGAGCGCGCGTGTGTGCGTGCGAGGGGCGCCTAGTCACACATCCACTAATATTGTTTGCAGATTGCGTCAATAACGAATTTGTCTTCTACTTTGCTCTTTTCAGATTTGCAGCTAATGTAGTAGATTCAAAAGTATGGTAAATATTCCAACAGGAGAGTATTGTTAAAAAGGTAAAAATATGTTTATAGAATTTAAAATTAGGAAAAAATTGAACAAAATCAAAAGTTGGTGATTTTATAAAAAAAAAATAAAAAGTTACGCGCAAAATGAAAAAATGAGCAAAGTTCATGTATTTTTGTGCATTTTTCCCTTTAATTTTCCGGATGGAAGAGGGTTGACACATGCCCGGTTGCCACATCAGCGCCACGTCAGATTCAATTTGGGCGAAATTTAAGACTAGAAAAAATTGAACGAAATCAAAACTTAGTGATTTTATGAAAAAAATTAAAAAATTGTTCGCAAAATGAAAGAAAGAGCAAAATTTATGTATTTCGTGCATTTTTTCCTAAATAATAATTATAAGGCACGGGCGGAGGTTCAAAGCATTTAAGGGAGGGAGGTATGCATTTTCTCAAATCTCAATCTTATTGGTCCGAAAGAGGGGCTTCGAGATTATTCTTGTATATATTATTTTATAATACGACTAGTTACTAGGAGCATTATTTATATTAATTAATATTATTAACAATATTATATATAATTATTACTGATATTATTATTATTATTATTATATTATTATATTTGTTGTTAATATAAGTAATATTTTTTATTTTTTATATATTTTATCTACTTTTATTAATAAATTATTACTATTAATATCAATATTATCAATCGTAATTATATGTAATATGTAGTATTATTAATAATTTTATTATTGTTATTATTATTATTGATATAAATTTTATCAATTGTATTATATATAATTTGTAGTATTCTCAATAATTTTATTATTATTATTATGGGATCTCTCTTTTTTAGTACCAAAGCATAAAAGTAACAAGTTATATATCCCCATTCATAAAACTATAAGTTTTTTATACCAAAATGTGTTAAAAGACTTTATTACCCTTAAAGTCTACCAATAAAAGAAAAAAAAAACTAAGAAAGAAAAAGGAAGACGAAACAACAATAAAAAAACGGTCCCACAACTCAATATTTTCCTCTGCCAAAAAACTCTCCTCCTCTCTGCAAAAAGAGTCTCCCGTCGTGAAACCCTTTGTCGGCCAGAAAATGTCGACCTTCGACTACCACAGAGAATCTGAAGACGCCAGAAGTTCCGCTAGTGACACTCCATCTGAAGAGCAATTCGTCAATGAGCCGCCGGTTAGTGTATTTTCATTCACACACGATCGTGCCACGACGGTTGTTCATCTTCCCACGATCGTGCTGAAGAAGATGAGACCATCGTGTACACGATGGTCTTTCGTGGGCACGATGGCTACACACGACGGTCGTCGATCGTGTGTGCCGTCGTGTGCTAGAAGTGCAAAAGCTCCTGCCTTGCACACGATCGCAGGCACACGATCGTTGCCCATCGTGTGAACCGTCGTGTGGCACACGATGGTCTTCACACGACGGGCATCGATCGTGTGCATGCGATCGTGTGTTTTTTTTCGTTCTCTTAAGCATTTTATCATATTCTTATGAGTTGTATGTCCATATTGCAGACTGGTTGCGTATGGAAGAGACCTACATTGCGTTTTGTTACACGTCAAGTGAATCTTTACATACGGGAGGCGGTATTTAAAGAGATCATTGAGACATTAAGAAGTATGGGCCGCAATTCCGCTGTTGCTGATCGAGCTATCGAGAGCTTGACCGAGGGGGTCCTGGGGCGCTTGATTAAAGTTAGGAGGAATGGGAGTTCAAATACTGCCCTACATCACTTGATTGCTCGTCAATTGGAGGGTGATCAAATCCCCCCGGATGAGTCGTGGTTCCAGGTTTGCGGGAGGACCATTCGTTTTACGGCCCATGATTTTGCCTTGATCACGGGACTCCATTTTGGAAACTCTACCTTCCATCCCCAGGACGACCATCTCCTTCCGTCCGACGGTATTTTCCACAGAATACTCCATAGCAAAAACATTAAGGTTAGTGTTCTGCGGAAGAGGTCCAATGCTCGAGATTTTGGTAGAGACATAAGAGATTATGTCAAGGTTGCCAATTTGCTTATATACTACTACTTTATCCTATGCCGTGACGACATGATGGTCGAGACATGGGCATGGGCATTAGTGGAGGATTTCGAGCAGTGGGATATGTTTCCTTGGGGTTCTTATGCCTTTGGGGTTTTAACTTACTACATAGGCAACGTTGCCATGAAGGAGGGACAAGAGCACAAGGACTATCACTTCTATGGTCCTGTTTGGGCTTTACAAATATGGTCGTATGAGATGATTCCTGCATTGGGAGCATTGTGTGGTATTCGAGATAAAACTGTCCAAGTCCCCCGGTGTTTGATGTGGACTA
This sequence comes from Orobanche coerulescens, assembly GCA_033398695.1. Taxonomy (NCBI): domain Eukaryota; kingdom Viridiplantae; phylum Streptophyta; class Magnoliopsida; order Lamiales; family Orobanchaceae; genus Orobanche; species Orobanche coerulescens. Next base: position 20,437,500 of record CM065801.1, read on the forward strand.
CGAGGAAGATGTTTTGTGATTTCACTCATTTCTTCGACGATAAGGTACATAAATTTGTAAACGTATTTTCTCCTAACTTCACTCATCTCTTCAACATTACGTGATTGCCCATCTAATGGTATGCTTTAATGAGTATTGTTGCAGCACAAAGTACTTCCCTCTTTACCGCATCTGGAGGAGGATGAGGCTGAGTACTACTACCTGAGCTTTGAGAATGGCTCGCAATATGACGTTAAGTTCATTAAGCCTGTAAGAATAGCTGTGAGGAATAAGGAGGATGAGCCTGCGCCGATCCCGAGGAAGAAAGTTATGGATAGGTTGAAGAAGGCTGCTGGAAAATTGATTACATATGAGTCGGCACATAAAGTGTCGAAGCGACGCCGGTAGAGTACCCCACCAGTAGATGGTGCAGAGACATCGGACCGGGAGAGGCAGCCAGAGAGGGTGTGTTGTGTCCACGGACTTCCTTGTCCGGACCACACCCAGGACACGAGCAGGGATGAGTACTTCGATCGCCGTTTGAAGGCGATCTTGTACGACGATTCTGAGTCCGGATTTATTGCTCGAGTTTCTCGCCGGGTGATTTCTGGGATCGTGGATTTCTTCGGACCTATGCATAGACGTTCTAGGAGCCCGGTACACTACTCAGCTGGGAGCCATGATAGGCCTCGTCATTACGCATTCATAGCGGCGCCGGCGGAGGATTCCCGACCCTCCACGTCACTCGGTCTCGCGCGGCCTCGGGCCAAGATTCTCATCGTCGGCTAGTCATCATTCTCGGCGTCGGCCGAGTCACCATTCTCGGCATCCGCCTACCCACCATTACGAGGTCCAAGGCCACTCACCATTCTCGATTCATCATTACATTGAGCGGACTCGGCGGCCCCTTGATTACGAGCATCGTATGAGCCATCCGAGGCGCCGTTTGAGCAGATGGGACGATGTTCGACCGTTTCGGGACGAGCATCATTACGGCGATGTTTCGCAGTGAGGTGGTGGTCTGGCAGAACCTCCATTTCGATTGAGCGGCCGATTTTGAGATCGAGCAATTGACCGCATGCTTCTCGATCTTTATAGTTGTGAGAGGGATCCGAGGGTGACGAAGATGGTGAGAGTGCCGAACGCAAAGATTGGATGAGCGTAGTCTTCCACCGCGAGTGATTCGACCATCTGCTTTGCTCTTCGAGAGCCTTTTGTGGTTGCGCCTCCCGGAGATAGCGAGGCTCAAGAAGTTGTACCTACGATTTAGGAGGGAGCAACCACGTGATGCTATTGTCCGGTGTTTGGAGACTGGGCATGCTCTCACCCAGGCGTTATTTGACCGGATAGAGTCTAGCCGTGAAGACTTTGATGCCGAGGTGATAGACTGTTATGTGCTTGCGACTCGAGCGAGGCTTCAGAGGGGAGTCCGTAGTGTTGGTGTCGGTAGAGTTGGCACTGTACTTGCCGGCTCCCTATTTTACGTAAGTTCTATAACTTACTCACTTGTATATCATTGGTTTGATATCGATTTTTTTTAATTTTGTGGTTTGACTTTTTGTAGTTAGTTTTGGCCAACGAGTTTGAAAGACTCCATCCGGATGATCCACTTGGCATCAAGGTGACGGGGAAGCCGGTTTACAAGGAGTGGAAAATTCGTAAATGCATCGAGGACTACATGACAGGTCTTGATACACCATATGCGGTTCCATGGTTAAATTGCAACGAAGTAAGTTTGAAATTTATATTTATAAATAATTGACGATTTGTTGCCATTTGAAATTTATATTTATAAATGATTCGCTATGTTTGATGTGATGATCTTATATGATTACATATTTTGTTTGAACAGATCATTGCCATTTGTTGCCTCGACCAAAGCCAATGGGTGACTATCAAGATTGACATCATAGCATGGACCGTGGAGTTGTACGATTCCTTGTCACACCACCACGAAGATGGTCGATACCGATTCAACCAACTGCGACCGATTATGCGTCTGATGCCTCGTGTGCTAGCTCAATCCGGGTATTGGATGAACAACCAATCGAAAACGAAGTATGACACGGAGATGAGTTTCAAAATTATGCCACGAGAGCTACAGTTCATACAAAACGACAATCACAGTTGTGGCCCCTTCGCGTGCATGTACTTGGATCGACTCGTCTCTGCAAACCCAGGAGCAAGGCACCAAATCAAGGAACTTAATGAAAAATATATTAAGAAATATCGATATGGTTTAGCTGCTAAAATCTTTATGTTGTCTTTAGACATGTAGAATGGTTTATGGTGTGTTGTACAATATTTATGTTGTATTTAGACAGTTTTGGATGAATGTGTCAGTGTTGTTAAATCTGAATGTGTTGGCTCTGTGTTACACACGATGAATGCACACGATCGTGGTCATCGTGTGTTACGATCGTGTGCAACCTACCCACGGTCATGCGTCTGATGCTGTCGTGTGCGCACGATGGCTGGCATGACCGTGTGCACACGACCGTGAGTACCATCGTGGGCACGGCCGTGCACACGATCATGTGTTCCATCATGCACACGGCTGGACACGACCGTTTACACGATCGTGTGCATATGAACTTTTGGTATTTTTGCAAATTTGAACTATTGTGTTATCTAGAATGATGTTTTGTGATTCAAACATCGCTTGTTCAAACATTAATTACTATATGGCTTCTTATACGAACTTCTATTTGTCATTTCGTTGTAATTCATTAGTATATGAGGTAATTCATCCAGATGATTGAACTTATCCGTACGTACTAATACACTGAGAACAATTGGACGACACATGATATGCAATATATTATGTTAATTCAATCAATAACTTTTTAGATAAGTGTATCATTAACAAATAATTGTTAATATATAAGTAACAACACCTAAATTGACGAGTAATTTGAGAAATTGGTGAAAATTCTTGATGTTCTTGTGCACACGATCGTGTGTTCCATCGTGGACACGACCGTGTACACGATCATGTGCATATGAACTTTTGGTATTTTTGCAAATTTGAACTATTGTGTTATCTAGAATGATGTTTTGTGATTCAAACATCGCTTGTTCAAACATTAATTACTATATGGCTTCTTATACAAACTCCTATTTGTCATTTCGTTGTAATTCATTAGTATATGAGGTAATTCATCCAGATGATTGAACTTATCCGTACGTACTAATAGAACAATTGGACTGTAATACCCGGTTGTAATTCAGTAATTATCATTCAGTATTTATCATTCAGTAATTGATACTCAGTAATTTTCACTCATTATTAATCAATTGTCACTCAGATTCAGTCATGGTATTCATCATTCAGAGTAATTGTATCGTATATCAATCGTCATTCATCACTAATCGGATTGGAGTTTCGTGCCGCGTTTATCATCATTGTCATTTCGTTGCGGTATGCGTGAGGAGTAGCGCACGCTACATAATCCTTTTAGCGTACGCTAATTGGGTATAGGTAGCGCACGCTACCACTCGGCTTTAGCGCACGCTAAGGTTGTCTGGCCGATCCGGAAGGTACTGGGCTGCAGTGAGATTATTTGTAGCGCACGCTACGAGTGGTAAGTAGCGCGCGCTAACGGGTTGTAGTAGCGCACGCTATATGTGTGGAGTAGCGCGCGCTAGGGACAGATCGGGTTGAGTCCAGTGGCTACCGGATCGCATGAATTATTTCATAGCGGGCGCTATGTGTTGTTGTTAGCGTCTGCAACCGATATATTAGCGCACGCTAACTATGGTTGTAGCGCACGCTATCGAGGCCGATCGAGGCGAGCAGTTTACGGACTCCGATCGGGCATCAATATTTCGTTAGCGCACGCTAATAATGGATCTTAGCGCACGCTAGTAGTATGGTCGTAGCGCACGCTACAAATAGGTACGTAGCGCGCTACCGTGTTCGGACAAGGTACCGGACTACCCAAATTACACGTTAGCGCACGCTATGCACAAGGGCTAGCGACGCTAACCACGGACCGAGTATAAATTGGACAGTTTAGTCGAGTTCGTCATTTTCATCTCATTTCTTTCCTTCGGTAGTTTTGGGCGATTTCGAGCGTTTCGAGAGGATTCTTCGAGGTGTAATCATCAATCATCATCTTCAAGCTCATCTTTCGGATTGATCATCATTTCATCATCTTCATCACATCGAATCTAAGGTATTAATCTCTTGGATCTAGAATTTGGATTTTTGGGGTTTTCCTTCCGATTTCTTCGTGTAAGCTTGGATTATCATTGGAATATGTTAGTTATGGATTATCTAACTTGTATAAACATATTCCTACGGGTTTAATGGTTATTTTCGAATTATTTCAGAACCCTTGGAGTTGACTTCGGTTAATTGGGGATTTTCCGATTGATGTTGTTGTAATCATGAGTTATGGATTCCTAATGGATTATTGATATCCTTGAAAGTGTTTTGATGGTTTGAAATACTCATCTTGGAGTTGGTTTCGATTCATTCGAGCTCGGATATCGTTGTGTCGACGTTTGAGTCGATTATGATTGTTTTTGATTTGCGTAATGATCGGATTATTGGTAATTGTGTTATTCAAGGTTGTTCGAGCGACCGATATTTCATTTAGGACGTTGTTCGTGGACGGACATTCATCATCGGTATTGTGTAAGTTAATTCTTACTCGGTTAAAAGGATATTCATACCTTTTGTTGTTGATCATTCATAATCATAACTAATTCATCATTGTATTAATCATATTAAAACTTGTTAATGTCGATTAATCACTTGATCATAAGGAACAGCGGTTCCAATCTTTTCGTTGAGCTATCATTCATTTCATTATTACCCTCATCTCGGTGAGTCATTCTTGACTTTGTCGATTATTATTTATTCATTGATATTCATTAGGTCATTCTCGTTCATATGACCTTCGGGTTCATATTGCGTGGCGGGTGTGGCCGTGTGGAATTTTTAGTCGGGCACGCGATGGTTATTGTATTGGGTTCACCGATACATTAGGCCGTGCACACGGAAAGCGTTACACCGTGAGACTAATTAGGTACACGGACGGGTGTTGTACACTTACACGTAACATTACGGGCGTACTATGTTACTCCTCTTCACGTAATTCATAATTAAAATAATTCATAACTTCGGTTAATTCATGATTGTGTAATTTCAACTCTTGAGGATTGTTGTTACGTAAATGGCGACCCGTTGGGGATATTGTTTTTCGTGTCATGGCAAGGCTAAAGCACGGGAGAGCACGGTGACGGCGAGGAGTCCGTGATACTAGTAGGGGGCCCCAAATTGCTCAGTCATTTATTCATCATTCATGTTTCCTTTATTTATTCCGCTGCAGACATTCCGTTTGAATGCTCATTTCATTCAGTGTTGTGTATTTTATCTTCATATAAAATACACTAGTATTCGGTGTTGTCCTGGTGTGTTGTAACTAAACTCCTCATCGGAGTAATTATTGTTGTAATGTAGTTCGGTACTACATTTATCTTGTGTAATTCATTCATTTTCATTTGCCTGGTGGGTCCCAGTTGGGGATCTACGGCACTGTAATATCCGCCTAGTTTGGGGTGTTACAGAGTTGGTATCGGAGCGTGGTTTTGAATACTACCCTCCAAGTCATGTCTCATTTGAAATCATCGTCATCGGACTAGTATCATTGGACTTTCGCGTCACGTGTGACCTGTGCAGATGCCGAGCCAATCAGACCGAAAGAACTGTAAGACTTCTAACGCCATGGTATAATTTCTGGCAATAGTCATTCATTCATCATTCATCATTTGACAATCCTCAAATATCATCATTCATTATGATCGGCACGATCATATTAACTCATCAATCACTCAATTCATTTCATTACTCAGTTAATAATCAGGACGATCATGTTAACTCGTTAATTACTCAATTCATTTCATTACTCAGTTGTCAATCTGGATGATCATATTATCAATCTTGTTAAGTTATTCAAGATAATCATTTCAAGAATTTCATCAGATAATCATGTAACTTCAGTAAATCATTCATATAATCACTAAGTTAGAGCATGTATACTCATTTTCATCATCTCATGACATAATCATAACGTGCTAATCATGCGGGAAATATAATCATTATGCGACCTTCCTACTTCAGTATGGAGAGAGCTATCGAGATGCACGGGGAGAGGCCGCGGTGCGGACCGAAACCCGAGAAATAATCACTCATTGCCGGGAAATCGTGCCCAGGACTCGGCTCGACCAGCATATGTTCGGTTTGATCCACTCTCTTTTATGCAGCCATGATGACCCATGTGCGGTTGCTCAATCATCATTGCGCCACTCTGACCGGATTAATCGAGAGAACTCTCCCGTATGAGATGGCTACTAAGGAAAGTCTTGAACAACAACCTTCATCTTTCGGCAAGAAATCATCGAAGCGAAATCGGTCCGAAGGCGGTAGTTCAACCTCCAAGAAACCACGTGCGGCACCTACCGTTACGGCGTCCTCCTACGGCACCTAATCTGCGGGATCTCGGTCCGAGCAGCCGATTCGGCCATCATCTATTTCAACCGTGGGGCGCCGGGCCATTTCGGTACTAGGTGTACGACGCCGTCTATCACATGTCATAATTGTGGGAATTTTGGGCATAAGGCCCGTTTTTGCCGAAAGAACTCCAAGTCGGCTCGGTGGCATCTCAGCCCCGAAGCAACCAGCGTTTGAATCGATCGCTTTGTCAGCATCGTTTAAGACAATGGAAGCAAATAGAGTGGGAGCTCGTATTTATCAGACGGGAGCGTCCGGTTCGGGGGCCGGCAGGTCCCGGATTCATGTGATGAAGAGAATCGACGATCCGGTGGCCCGAACGATCTCAGGTATACTCGTAATTTTATTTCAACCCGTGTGTACCTTTTGATACTGGTGCACCGCATTCATTCATTTTCAAGTCATGATTGAATAAACTTAATTTGGATAGTCCTATTGCTTGTGGACCTCATACCATCGGTGTACCTGACAATAGAAGATTTTCGGAAATCATACCAAGGTAAGCTTAATGACCGCAATTGGTCAGTAGACCTAATCGTGGTGAATTTATCTTAGGACGATGTAATATTGAGTGTTAATTAGATGGATTGTCATGATGCCGTTCTCAATGTTCGTAAGCGCATGGTCACTATCATTTTCGTCTTTGGTCGTCGAATGTGTACTTTAGGGAGGTAATCCCCGTTGTCCCAGAAGGATTACTATTATGATGGAAGCAGAGAAATTCCGCAAGCAAGTTGTTCAGTCATTCATTGTATCATTTTCATCGATTGGCCTTTCTAAGGCAATCGAGTTATTCAATCATTCATTGTATCATTTTCATCGATTGGCCTTTCTAAGGCAATCGAGCTATTTAATCATTCATTGTATCATTTTCATCGATTGGCCTTTCTAAGGCAATCGAGTTATTCAATCATTCATTGTATCATTTTCATCGATTGGCCTTTCTAAGGCAATCGAGCTATTTAATCATTCATTGTATCATTTTCATCGATTGGCCTTTCTAAGGCAATCGAGTTATTCAATCATTCATTGTATCATTTTCATCGATTGGCCTTTCTAAGGCAATCGAGCTATTCAGTCATTCATTGTATCATTTTCATCGATTGGCCTTTCTAAGGCAATCGAGTTATTCAATCATTCATTGTATCATTTTCATCGATTGGCCTTTCTAAGGCAATCGAGCTATTTAATCATTCATTGTATCATTTTCATCGATTGGCCTTTCTAAGGCAATCGAGCTATTTCATCATTCATTGTATCATTTTCATCGATTGGCCTTTCTAAGGCAATCGAGCTATTTAATCATTCATTGTATCATTTTCATCGATTGGCCTTTCTAAGGCAATCGAGCTATTTCATCATTCATTGTATCATTTTCATCGATTGACCTTTCTAAGGCAATCGAGCTATTCAATCATTCATTGTATCACTTTTTATCGATTGACCATTCTCGGGCAATCGAAATGTTCAATCATTCGTGGTATCATTGTCATCGTTTGACGATGTATTCCAGACGAGTTATCTGGTTGCTTTCTCATAGAGTAGTGGAATTCAGGAGTGAGTTGGAGCCGGTACGTCCCCATTATCGAAGACACCGTATCGGATGGCCCCGACCAAATGCAGGAGTTGAAGATTCAACTTGAGGATTAGTTCGAGAAAGGTTATCTCCGACCGAGTGTGTTCCCGTGGGGAGCACCAGTGTTATCTGTCAAGGAGAGGTATGGTTCGTTCGTGTGTGTATTATTATCAGGAGTTGAACGGGGTGAGGATCAAGATTAGTATCCTCTATCCCGTATCGACGATCTTTTGGATCAACTTCAGGGAGCTTCAGTATTTTCCAAGATCGACTTAAGATCTGGATATCATCAGTTGCGGATTCGAGAGTCGGATATCACGAGGACGGCTTTTCGAACACGCTATGGTCGCTATGAGTTTGCGGTTATGCCGGTTGGGTTGATTATTGCACCTGCGGTATGCATGGAGTTAATGAATCAGGTTTTCATCGACTTTTGGATCAGTTTTGTTGTTGTCTTCATCGATGACATTTTGATTATTCTCGTGACCGGGAGGAACACGAGGTTCATTTTCATCAGGTTTCCGACGTGTTAAGACGAGAGCAACTTTATGGGAAGTTTTCCAAAGGTGAGTGATGGATGTCCGAAGTGACTTTTCTCGGACCTGTAATTTCATCAGATGGAGTGCGTGTTGATCCTCAGAAGACGAAGGCTATCCAAGATTGGTCACCTCCGAAGAATTTTAAGCAAATCCGAAGCTTTCTCGGATTAGCCGGCTATTATCGGCGGTTTGTGGAAGGATTTTCTAAAAATTGTTGATCGATTCATTCATCACTCATCGATCTCATTGTTCACCAATTCATTCATCACTCGATCAATCTCATTGTTCATCGATTCATTCATCACTCGATCGATCTCATTGTTCAGTCAATTCATTCATCACTCAGTTAATCTCATTGTTCAATTAATTCATTCATCACGGAGTCAATCTCATTGTTCGATTAATTTATTAACCATCCAGTCCATCTCACGGTTCAGTTGTTGATCTTGTGAATCAAATTTTTTTCAATCTTGTGAACTTGTTCAAGGTAATCATTTCAGGAATTTCATTAGATAGGCTTGTCACCTCACTTGATTTTTCAGGCGATCTTCTCATATTACGGCGTCATGTCGACGACCGTTTTATTGCATTATTAATGCATCCATTTTGTTAGAGCATGTATGCTCATTGTTATCATTTCATCTCGTAATCATAGTGCAATCTTCATACGAGATCGGTTATTATCACATGACTTTCCTGCCTCGGTATGGAAGGAGTTCCGAGGGACATCGGACTCCGACGTCCAAGAGATCGTTTCTAGTCGTATTCATGCTGGGAGAGCATCTTCATCTCAGACAACGAGTTCGACTGTTGTTTGCTTAAACAGTGATACAACGGGACATTCATCACCAGTGTTGAGCAAGTTAATTCTTGCTCAGCAATAGGATAATCATTCATTTCATCGTCGTTCAATTGTTCGCATAGGTCATTCATCATATATCAATCACATTAAGACTTATATTTATCAACCAATCATTCACCTCACGGGGAACAATGGTTCCAATAATTTCATTTGAGTTATCACTCATTTCGTTATTAGTTCACCTCGGCGAGTTATTCTTGATCCTTGTCGGATATCTAATCATTTATCATTCATCTTAGTCACTCTCGTTTTGGTAACCTTTCGGGGTCATATTAAGCGGTGAGTTCAGGTTTGGGTCTTCGTCGAATCGTTGGGATCGAGGAGATCGATGGTATGGAGGATATCGATGTTGGGTACATTTGATATATAGCCTTGTCTTTCAGATGACTATATAACTCAATCCGTATTAATGTGTCATGGTTGTGGAGCATTTATTGTTGATCTATCTTATAATGATCGTATTTGAGAATCTTGAGATTTTGAGATCGTTTGATGCATTCCTTTTGGTGTCATACCGAGACTTCGTGATATTTTTGGGAAATCGTTCATTGTGATCCGAGACGTCAAGACTTGGGGACTTGGGCGTGCGATTGATTTGGTCCCGAGAACTATTTGTACATTATTGTTTGCGATCGTGATGGATAGTTCATGTCCCGAGTTGTTTACCCTTAGTTTCGAGGACGAAACTCTTTTAAGGGTGTATGTAATACCCGGTTGTAATTCATAATTATCATTCGGTATTTATCATTGATGAATTGATACTCATTAATTTTCACTCATTATTAATCAATTGTCACTCAGATTGATCATGGTATTCATCATTCGAGTAATTGTATCGTATATCAATCGTCATTCATCACTAATCGGATTGGAGTTTCGTGCCGCGTTTATCATCATTGTCATTTCGTTGCGGTATGCGTGAGGAGTAGCGCACGCTACATAATCCTTTTAGCGTACGCTAATTGGGTATAGGTAGCACGCTACCACTCAGCCTTTAGCGCACGCTAAGGTTGTCTGGCCGATCAGGAAGGTACTGACCGCAGTGAGATTATTTGTAGCGCACGCTACGAGTGGTAAGTAGCGCGCTAACGGGTTGTAGTAGCGCACGCTATATGTGTGGAGTAGCGCGCTAGGGACAGATCGAGTTGAGTCCGGTGGCTACCGGATCGCATCGATTATTTCATAGCGGGCGCTATGTGTTGTTGTTAGCGTACGCAACCGATATATTAGCGCACGCTAACTATGGTTGTAGCGCACGCTATCGAGGTCAGATCAGAGGGCAGACAGTTTTCTGGACTCCAGTACTGGGCATCAATATTTCGTTAGCGCACGCTAATAATGGATCTTAGCGCACGCTAGTAGTATGGTCGTAGCGCACGCTACAAATAGGTACGTAGCGCGCGCTACCGTGTTCGGACAGTGGGTACTGGACTACCCAAATTACACGTTAGCGCACGCTATGCACAAGGGCTAGCGCACGCTAACCTGGACTGAGTATAAATTGGACAGTTTAGTCAGAGTTCGTCATTTTTCATCTCATTTCTTTCCTTCGGTAGTTTTGGGCGATTTCGAGCGTTTCGGAGAGGATTCTTCGAGGTGTAATCATCAATCATCATCTTCAAGCTCATCTTTCGGATTGATCATCATTTCATCATCTTCATCACATCGAATCTAAGGTATTAATCTCTTGGATCTAGAATTTCGGATTTTTGGGGTTTTCCTTCCGATTTCTTCGTGTAAGCTTGGATTATCATTGGAATATGTTAGTTATGGATTATCTAACTTGTATAAACATATTCCTACGGGTTTAATGGTTATTTTCGGAATTATTTCAAGAACCCTTGGAGTTGACTTCGGTTAATTGGGGATTTTCCGATTGATGTTGTTGTAATCATGAGTTATGGATTCCTAATGGATTATTGATATCCTTGAAAGTGTTTTGATGGTATGAAATACTCATCTTGGAGTTGGTTTCGATTCATTCGAGCTCGGATATCGTTGTGTCGACGTTTGAGTCGATTATGATCGTTTTTGATTTGCGTAATGATCGGATTATTGGTAATTGTGTTATTCAAGGTTGTTCGAGCGACCGATATTTCATTTAGGACGTTGTTCGTGGATGGACATTCATCATCGGTATTGTGTAAGTTAATTCTTACTCGGTTAAAAGGATATTCATACCTTTTGTTGTTGATCATTCATAATCATAACTAATTCATCATTGTATTAATCATATTAAAACTTGTTAATGTCAATTAATCACTTGATCATAAGGAAGCGGTTCCAATCTTTTCGTTGAGCTATCATTCATTTCATTATTACCCTCATCTCGGTGAGTCATTCTTGACTTTGTCGATTATTATTTATTCATTGATATTCATTAGGTCATTCTCGTTCATATGACCTTGGGTTCATATTGCGTGGCGGTGTGGTATGTGGAATTTTTAGTCGGGCACGCGATGGTTATTGTATTGGGTTCACCGATACATTAGGCCGTGCACACGGAAAGCGTTACACCGTGAGACTAATTAGGTACACGGACGGGTGTTGTACACTTACGAACATTACGGGCGTACTATGTTACTCCTCTTCGTAATTCATAATTAAAATAATTCATAACTTGATTAATTCATGATTGTGTAATTTCAACTCTTGAGGATTGTTGTTACGTATGGCGGCCGTTGGGGATATTGTTTTTCAGGTCATGGCAAGGCTAAAGCACGGGGAGAGCACGGTGACGGCGAGGAGTCCGAGTGATACTAGTAGGGGGCCCCAGTCTGTTCAGTCATTTATTCAGTCATTCATGTTTCCTTTATTTATTCCGCTGCAGACATTCCGTTTGAATGCTCATTTCATTCAGTGTTGTGTATTTTATCTTCATATAAAATACACTAGTATTCAGTGTTGTCCTGGTGTGTTGTAACTAAACTCCTCATCGGAGTAATTATTGTTGTAATGTTGTTCGGTACTACATTTATCTTGTGTAATTCATTCATTTTCATTTGCCTGGTGGGTCCCAGTTGGGGATCTACGGCACTGTAATATCCGCCTAGTTTGGGGTGTTACGGACGACACATGATAAGCAATATATTATGTTAATTCAATCAATAACTTTTTAGATAAGTGTATCATTAACAATTAATTGTTAATATATAAGTAACAACACCTAAATTGACGAGTAATTTGAGAAATTGGTGAAAATTCTTGATGTTCTTGTGCACACGATCGTGTGTTCCATCGTGGACACGACCGTGTGCATATGAACTTTTGATATGTTTGCAAATTTGAACTATTGTGTTATCTAGAATGATGTTTTGTGATTCAAACATCGCTTGTTCAAACATTAATTACTATATGGCTTCTTATACGAACTCCTATTTGTCATTTCGTTGTAATTCATTAGTATATGAGGTAATTCATCCAGGTGATTGAACTTATCCGTGCATTTCAATACAATCGAGAACAATTGGACGACACATGATATGCAATATATTATGTTAATTCAATCAATAACTTTTTAGATAAGTGTATCATTAATAAATAATTGTTAATATATAAGTAACAACACCTAAATTGACGAGTAATTTGAGAAATTGGTGAAAATTCTTGATGTTCTTGTGCACACGATCGTGTGTTCCATCGTGGACACGACCGTGTACACGATCGTGTGCATACGTGGATACGGCCAATTTGACACTGGTTGCCAACGTGTCACACGATTGGAACACGCGATCGCGGCGATCGTGTACACGATCGTGTTTACTTCAAAGGTCAAATTATTTTATTATAAAATCCCATCGTGGGTCGGTCCCCCCTTATTATAAGTCGGTCCCCCCCCCCCCTTATTATAAAATCCCAGGTCCCCCCCCCTTTATTTTAAAATCCCATCGTCGGTCGGTCTCCCCCCCTTTTTCACTTCAAACCCTAATCAATTAACATCAGTTAAAATTCATTAAAATCAAATACGCGAAATGAACGGCCGATTACGAGAAACCGATTTAGGAGGAAGCGAAGCACCACCACCAAAAAGAAGAAGGAGGATACCTACTCCCAACCCACCATACAGAACTAGGCCGAGAGGAAGACACTCAATGCTCAGAGTAAGTTTTTTGATTTTATTGTATGTGTAGTAACTATCATTGCAAATTAATGTGTTCCATGAAACAGGGCCTATTTAAAAACACTGCGAGCACTCCAGTCATACTAGATGGTGATGATGATAATGATTTGGAGATTTCTGAGAATAAAAGCAAAAAATTTATTTTGGAAGAGGAAGTTCATGAAGACGATGATACAAGACTAAAGATACATCAGCACATTGGGGAAAAGGGATCCAATTGATTGTTTTTTTTATGTTATTATTAGATATTTTTGTGTGATGGTGATTAAATTTTGTTTTGTAAAGTTATATGCTTTGGAACTGTAAACTATTGCTCTTTGAAGTGAGCTACTTTGTTATGGTTAATGTTTGGCTCCATAATCACCTTTATTTGCTTTACATAACTGAACACTTAAATTTCAATTCAAAGGTAAAGAAAATAGACACAAAATTATGCATTTCAACTAATAATCAGAATACTGAATCAATACATGGTCCATCGAGGATCAAAATATCAACACATGATTGTTGCTAGTAAGTCACAAAATATAAAAATACATAAGCAATTTAAGTTTCACGGTATGGACATCCCCTTATGTCATGGTCATCATTACGGCAAATGCTACACCTCTTCTTCTGCCGGCGCCTTTGCCTCGGTTGTTCATCGATTTCTTGAGTTTCTTCAGGGATATTCAAATCCACACCCCCTATGGGAATGAATGCTTTGCAAGATTTTCTATTGTGGCCGGTTCTTTTACACCTACCGCACACCTGAGGCCGTCCACCTGCGGGCAAATTTTCAACAGCGGACCGTGCGCGACTCATCCTTGGTCGACCGGCTTGTCATACCCCCTCTGGAGGTACGCAAACGATGGATGAGATCTCCGGTGGGACATTCCACTCATCAGGATGTGGGATGGGACTAATATGCTCCTTATAAGTCTCTCTAAGGCCTTGTTGCTTGAAATAACGACTAACAAAATCATACACGGACAAACCATTGCCAGCGCGCCTGTTACAATAAGCAATTATGTCAAGGATGTTGTATAGGATAATGTATTTTTTATATTGATGAGGTGATAAATCCAGACCATCCCTGTTTTGCAAACGATGGCAAAACACGATCGTGTCGATCGTATGTTACGATCACGTTGATCGTGGGGTTACGATCGTGCCCATTGGGTTACGATCGTGCCCATCGTGTGTTACGATCACGGTGATCGTGGGGTTACGATTGTGCCCATTGTGTTACGATCGTGCACATCGTGTGTCCCATCGTAGGTTACGATAAGGGCGATCGTGGGTTACGGTCATGGCGACCGTGGGGTTACGATCGTGCCCATCATTGGTTACGTTCGTGCCCATCGTGGGTTACGATTGTGCCCATCGTTGGTTACGATCGTGCCCATCGTGGGTTTCGATCTTGACCATCGTGAGTTACGATCGTGCCCATCGTGGGTAACGATCGTGCCCATCGTGGGTAACGATTGTGCACACAACAGCATAGACATGTACCTTATAGCGGCAGCGGCATGACGACATGGAATCTGATCCAAATCAAACTCACGACAACAACATGTCCATGTTCGAAGGTCGACCTCATAAGAAACTTTGTTTTCTTTGACTTTATAAACAAGTGGGGTGGTAGCTCGAACGGTAAGAGTCAGACTGGCTTGCACAGAGTTAGAAAGCTTTTCAAAAGTGTGCATTGTCAACTCATGGTCTCTTGACGTAGCTTCTCCCCGCTTCTCATCAAACCAATTCTCTAAAATAAGGCGAAATATCTCAAGTAACGAGCAAACAGGTAAACGTCTAGCCCACAACATACGATTATTAAAGCATTCAACAGTATTGGATGTCAAGAAGTTATAGCGTCGTACCGGACACTTCGACCTAGCCCACCTCTCTGGCCCGATTTCGAAAAGGCGCTGTGCGCCCCATTAGGGCTTTCGATATGTAGTTTCGAAAAGTAGTTTTCAAAAACTTCTTCTCGATGCGTGTAGCGTGATTCTAAAGAGTCCTATAGCATGCGCACCATAGGAGGTCGATTTTTGCAAGATGGTGATAGCAAAACCCGTGTAATGCATTCGATAGACGGCTCAACAAAGATTCTGAATGCTCTTATGTTGGTCACTCACAATCAGTAAATCTTCCGTCGGATTGTAGCATCTGCGCAGGTTATACAGAAAATAAGTCCATGACTCGTCGTTCTCTATCGGACCGAGACCAACAGCAAGAGGAAAAACTTGCTCGTTCCCGTCAAATGTGACGGCCGCAAATAGAGTTCCTTTATTCCTTCCCTTTAGGTGGGTCCCATCAACTATAATCACCGGTCGAAGGCACGTATTAAATGCCCTAATACTCTGTCCGAGTGCAACGAACATGGGGCGAAACACTCCCTCACGAGTCGTCTGCAAATCATAAATTGTCCCTGGATTACGTTGTTTTAACAAATACAGATAAGATGGGAGCCTCTGATACGACTCATCGAGGCCGCCATATGTATTCTCTATCGCTATATTCCTCGTCCGGAGAGCAAAGCTGTATAGCATGTCAATGCCATACTCCCTACACATCTCTGCAATCATCTCCTTTGGCCTCAAAGTGACCCCCTCACCGGTCAATCTTTTAGCAAAATAATGGGCGACAACCTCAGAAGTGACCGATCGTGCGGCAGCACGGTTCAAATCAGGGTAACAGCTGTGCTCCAATGTCAACTTAGTAATTCTCCAAATAGTTGCACCCTCAATAGCACACAACCTAAACTGACAATTTCTTCGCCCACTCTTACAGACAAACACTATACGTTTATCGGCGGAACGATCAGTGATACACTGTAGCATGTTTTCCAAATGATACATTCCTACAGTTATCCTCAACTCTGTCTTCGAACGAAAGGTGGACCCCACCTCTAGGCGGCCGTGCAACCGGTGGAGGCTGCTCGACCCAACCCAAAGTCCCGGCACTACCGGGGTCCGGAAATGGAATGATCCAGTTACGCATTGATTGTAGATGCTCATGCTCGCTCGCAGATTGATGGTCGGATGAGAAGTTCCGACGACTCATAATCCTATCCATTTGGGTCGGTTGGCGAACCCAAGCAAGAAATTCCGCAGATAGTGACTCAAGCAAGTCTTTACAACAATCTTCATCTTCGGATGTATGCACCTCTTCATCTTCCTCATCTTCCTCGTCTTCCTCATCTTCCTCGTATTGATACTCTTTGGAAGGCATGTCATAATTTATGTTGCCGGCTCTACTCTCAGCCGCTACATCCCATATTAACCTCGGGAGTGGAGGAGCTGCTGTTCTCAACATAGACCTCAGGATCCTCCTTGTATTCTACTAGTAATCGAAGTATCTCGGTATCGCCCCTTAATAGGACTTTTACTTTGTTTCCTTTGGCCATGTGTGTCAAGTACCATAATTTGTAATCGGACTCATTTCGACCACCCAAACCCTCTCTGATAACCCCCACGAGGTTTGCACGGCTAACTTTGCTCGTGTCGATATAGACAAAAAAGGAGTCCCCGTCTACATATGTCGATCGCTCCCAATGACCACCGTGATGTATCAAAATACGCTGCCACGACATCTGATTACAAAAAGATGAATAACTATTCAGAAAAATGAGCGAACAATATTACGGTCTGCCTTGGACACGACCGATGCACACGGTCGTATACTACCGTGTGCAGTGATCGTGTGCAAGTTTCGTCCATGAACACGATCATTGCACACGATTTTAGACGATCGTGTTAAACGATCGTGTACACGTTAGTATTGCGCACGATGTTAAGGTCGTTGCGCACGATCGTTGCACACGATCGTTGCACACGGTGGCTTCCCATCGTGTGCAGCGATCGTGTCCGTAAGAACAGATCTGGAATTTTTTTTTCATCGTTCAAATAATGATGCATACCTTCTTTATGAACTCAGAAGCACGACAAATGAAGTCCTATTTCAACGTCAACTTTTATTTTTGAACAATCTTGTGATTTCTATAAGATTTTTTGAGAGACCCTTTGTCAAACATAAAATGGTTGTGTTGTTTTGATGTATATGTTTGTAGTTAAATTTTGGTTCTTGGACATTAATATCGATCGGAGGAGGAAAGTAAAAAAGAAAAAAGAGAAGAAAAGTAGTTTAAATTAAATAAATAAAAATAAAGAGAGAAGTCAACAATACAACAAAAGAGAGGACATTTTAGTCTTTTCAATCAAAATGGTACCAAAAACTTATAGTTTTATGAATGAGGATATAGAACTTATCAATTTTATGCTTTGGTATTAAAAAATTGATTCCCATTATTATTATTGTGTAATATAAACAATATTATTGTTTTTTGTCTATTGTTATGTGATATTATTATTATTATTCTTTATATTAATATTATCTTATTTATAATCTTTATTATTGTTATGATTATTATTATTATTGTTATTACTATTATCTATTATTATTATTGTAATATAATTTGTTATTGTTATTTTTGTTATATATTGTTATCTAATATTAATAATAATTATTATTATAATTATTATTGTGATTATGTAACTTCAGTTCAGTTCAGTCCGCCAAAATTTAATTAAGCCCAGTTCAGTTCAGTTCAGCAAAATTCACCTAAAAAAATAGAGCCTAAATATATCGAAGGATGAGGAATAACCAGATGCAATCGGTAGCCTATTGGAATGAAACGATCATCAATTTAATGAATTTGGAATTTAAATTAAAATTACAGATAAACCTCGATAAAGTAATGTTCGATAAAGCAATAACCTCACTCGAATAATAATTTCTTCTGGTCCCTACGTGGGCCAGTGTATTAAAGTAATAACTTCGCATGCATTAAGCAATAAAAAAATCAACTTAATTCAATATATATATATATAATTCAGAATCTTTTAATGAATTACAGTACAAGTACATTAATCATTTCTTTTGAAAATATGCATCTATAGTTGATTTTTTTCTTCACAATTAAATCAAAATTGACTTCCATCTTAATTTTCCGTAGAGCATAAACAACTTCTAGAATTTTTTACTCGTGTTGTAGCAAGTAATTTCTAAAGATGATTATTGCTTGAAATGCTTCATTTGACGACACAATTGTAACAACAGTATTATCATATGGTTCGGAAGCATTTTCTTCATTATCATTATTATAGTAAGTATATGCTTTAAATATCTCCCAAATCTCTACATTTATAAAAAAAAATTCTTTTGTTTTTCGTATATATGAACTAAGTTTTAATAAAATTAAATCATAAAACTATTGAGATTTTCTAAATTGAATATTTGACTTAATTTTTATATACGTACAATGTACATACTTTAAAATAAATACGAGACTATTTATTTTTTAATGTACATGATTTTATTTTTATACGAAAATTTCCCTCTAAAGTGATAACTATTCGTTTATCCATAGATGAATAATTTATTTATTTTTCAATAAATAAATAACTTAGTTAAATGAATATTTTTCGGTCCCAAGATTATCACTTTAAAGAGGTTTAATTGTACACGAAGAACGATTAGGAATCGAAAGATTACAACATCAAGCCTCTATTCGATCGTTGGTATAATTTTTTATGGCGGACTCGCTAAAAGAAAAACACGAACCAGATCTGGAATACCCAATCGCGACCAAGATTTATCTGGCTCGGCCTTCCACCTGAATTGGTGACTAATCTCTCCTATATACTGATACAGAATACGCTGAAGTGCCAGCCTTCTCACGCTTACGCCACATGTCTTCTGCCGGCCAAGTCTTATGTCATGTGTCACTCTAATCTTGTGAGACACATAATCAATTACTAGCATAATCATCATTGCATTAATTACATTATAATTATACCTCAAATAACTCCTACATACCTTATTAATTTTCACGAATTAAGGAATATGAATTACTGATAAATAGAAGTTAATTATATTTACATAAATATTTCATGTTTTCATTAATTAAAAAATATAAATCTCAAACAAAGAGAAATATAATATAGTAGTGTGCACTATATATTAAAAACTTAAACCTAATATTTCAACTAATTAATTAGTTTATTAGTCACTATAATTAGGTATATTAATAAAAGAAATATCAAATGAAATGAAAGGCGTTTGAGAGTATTGCAAAAAAAGTGTTGAATATATATAATTAAAAAAGTACTCGAAGCCCTAATCAATTAAATAAATCGAAATAATCTCATTAAAAAATATTGTTGAAAGTATAGAAATAATAGTTTTAATTATTATATATAAATAAATCAAAGAAACTATAGAATAAATCAATTACTCTATCTCTATCTTAGTTTCAAATCTTATTAAATTAATATAAAATAACAAAATAAATGAAAAACTCATATTTACTAAATAATATAATTACTGATTTTATGAAATTTCAAAGAGATATTTCTAAATACATAAGCAATTAAATTTAATAATAATATACTGATCCATAGATTCATCTTTGTACAAAGAGAATTTTAGAAAATAAAAATTGATCGTTTAATTGATTTTTAAGTGATTGTTATTTTGTTTTAGTTTTAAAATATTTATTAATTTATTTATTTTGAAATCAACTATATATTTTTGAAAGTTTTTGGATTTACATTTTAAAAAATGTATCTCGATAAGTATTTTAATTATTTTTAATTTTCATTCACTCAAAAAATAGGAATTCGTGTGAGAAAAGAAGGGAATTATTATGCTATTGCAATAATAACTGATTGTGTGAGAGACTTTAGTTTTGTTTATTTTATTTTCTAATATGCTTTTAATGATGCATATTCGTAATATTTTGATACAATTGCTTCCATAATGTTATACTACACATTAGGAGCAAAAGATTTATTCACAATGATATTAAATTCATTAGATAATAGATTGACATTTAAATTTTAAAGACGATAATCTCCACTAATTATGTTTTTTCATGGTTATGGACTCTCTGTGCATCTGTCAAGGCTCGTATTTAATCGTGGTCAGTTTTATATAGCCGTATCAAAGTGAAGAGTGTGAAAGACTTCAATTTTTTTATTGAGACACGAATGATGTAATTGTAAATAGAACAACTAATGTAATTTATAAAAAATGCTATAAAATTTATAGTGTAGTTGAGTATTATGCATTTCTATGTGAATTTTTTCTTATGTTCCCATATTTTATACGTGTGGTATATTAGTAGTTATCTGTCCACAAATCTAAAGTGAGATAAGAAGAACAAGAAGGGATGAGGAAATATGAGAGAAAAGATAGAAGATAAATAAGAAATGTGAGAGAACAAGAGACGAGGCACGTGATAATTGAAAGAGAGAGGAAGTAATAGTACTGTAGGTACACGAGAATAATATTTCTTGTTCACCAAAAATATTTTCATTTTGATTTATATCGATCAAAATTCATAAACTTTGACTATAATATATTAGTCAAAATTCATAAACTTTGACTATAAATTATAATAAATATATACAAAATTATAATAATTTAAGTACGTGTTTGATTTATTTTAATGTGTATTTTCCAAATATTAGTATTTCTTTATAATTTTTATTTATATATAATTGAAATTATTAATGGTCAAAAGTGAATTTGGAGAGACCTATCAAAGTCAAAATGATCATATTTTTGGGGTAAAAAAATCAAAAGGTGTTATGAAACTAATATTAAGCAAGACTATTATTGAAGATAATAATAGCATAAAATAGAAAAATCACAAGAGAATAAGTAGAGAGGAAATGAGAAGAAATTTTATTACTTCTTCTTTTGAGCGTAATTTCTTCATTTCATAACCACATATTTATAGCAAAAAATATGGCACTTTTACAATCACAGGTCTGATTAGTATTACATCACAAGTTTTGTTATTATTTCTCTCGTGATAACAATTAGTGCTAAAGTCCAAAATCACATTATATTATAATACTCCCCACTGGACGTAGCACTATAGCAAGCTGGATGAGTATGCCTCGTTAGA
Organism: Orobanche coerulescens; assembly: GCA_033398695.1. Lineage (NCBI taxonomy): Eukaryota > Viridiplantae > Streptophyta > Magnoliopsida > Lamiales > Orobanchaceae > Orobanche > Orobanche coerulescens. The sequence continues at coordinate 20,459,053 of CM065801.1, forward strand.
AACCTTAAGCCGAAAAATCCAGTGGGACAAAATCGGACAGAAGGGAAAAAAGTATATTCTCAGATCCAGATCTTGTGCATAAGCTGCCTCGTTAAAAACCTTAAGCTGAAAAAACCCAATGGGATAAAATCCAATCATAAGGAAAAAAGAGTACATCGCACGTATTTAATTTCGCTCCCCCTGAACTAAAGAGTTTCCAAATTGATTCATCAATCTTGCTTCTTGTTAGCTCTTCTCATGCCTATGCGCTGTATACCAATTTCTCGAATATCGACGTCAGCACTGATTTTGTAAATATATCAGCAAGATTGTGGCAGAAGCGAATGTGTTGAACATTTTATTTCTCCATTTTTTGAAGTTCATGCGTGTAGAAAAACTTCGGTGAAATATACTTGGTCCGATCACCTTTTATATATCCACCCTTGACTTGTGCTATGCATGCTGAATTGTCTTCATAAATGATTATGGGAGTGTTTGTCACAAGCTTCAATCGACATTCATTTTGTATATGAGCTATAACTGATCTTAGCCAAACACTTTCTCTGTCAGCTTCATAGAGAGCAATTATCTCAGAATTATTGGAAGATGTAGCTACTAATATTTGTTTGGTAGATCTCCATGATATATTGTACCATTATAGCAGAATAAATAACCGGTTTGCGAGCGAGCCTTACGTGGATAGGATTTGTATCCCGCATCAGCGTAACCAACTAGTCTAGAGTTAGTGGCATCTTTTGAATAAGATAAACACAAATCAATGGTACCACTGAGATAACAAAAAATGTGTTTGATACCATTCCAATGTCTTCGAGTTGGTTCAGAACTGTATCTTGCAAGTAAGTTTACTGCAAAAGAGATATCGGGTCTAGTGCATTGTGCTAAATACATTAGTGCTCCAATAATATTGAGATAAGACACTTCACCCAAAATTTCCTCATTTGGTTCCTTAGGTCGGAAAGAATCTTTCTTAGGGTCTAAATTCCGTATGACCATAGGAGTACTCTGAGGATGAGCCTTGTCCATATTAAATCGTTTGAGCAATCTCTTGGTATAAGCAGATTGGTAGACAAGTATTCCATTATCTTTATGCTCGAGCTCAAGACCAAGACAAAGTTTAGTTATTCCAAGGTCTTTAACCTAAAATTCTTTCTTCAGATATTTAGCAGCATCGGATAACTCTTTAGGAGTTCCGATTAAATTTATGTCATCCACATAGACTGCAATGATAGCAAATCCAGTATTGGATCTTTTAATAAAAACACATGGGCATTTAGATCATTTTTATAACCTTCCTTAGAAAGGTATCCATTCTGATACCACATACGACCGGATTGCTTTAATCCATACAGTGATATCTGTGGTTTGATCGAGTATAGCTCACGAGGAGTAGCATGTTTTGGAATTTTATATCCATCAGGAATTTTCATATAGATATCAGAATCTAATGAACCATATTGATATGCCGTAACTACATCCATTTGTCGCATGTCCAAACACTCTTGGACAACCATACTAATAAGAAAATGGAAAGTGATTATATCCATCACCAGTGAATACGTTTCGTCATAGTCAATCTCAGGCCGTTGGGAGAATCCTTGGGCTATGAGTCGGGCTTTATATCCTGCAATCTCGTTTTTCTCATTTCTTTTTTCAAACAAACACTCATTTGTAACCAATTGGTTTTTTATTGTTTGGTGTTCGAGTAATTTGCCCAAATACCATCCGTCTTTATAGGGAAGCTAATTCAGATTTTATTGCTTCCTCCCATTTAGGCCAATCTGACCTTTTACGACATTCAATTATTTCATGTGGTTCATTATCGTAACCATCGTTCATAATTTCTTGTGCAACTAAGAATGCAAATAAATTATCGATTATCATGTTTTTTTTGATCCCATATCTCATTGTAATGATTTATGGCATTCTTGGTGTTTTCATTATCCATGATCCCTTCATTATTTGCAGTATTATGCTCTAATGATTCATCTGCAGCATGCTCACTAGGATGATCTTAGTTTGTGATCTCATTACTTCCCCCCTTTCTTTTTCGAGGAACAATGTCCTTCGAACCAACAGGTCTACCATGCTTTTGTCGTGGAGCATCATCATCCACTTCTGTGTGTTCATTAGGAACAACGATCCTAGCTTGAGCACTCACGCCTGGAATGTAAGACTTTGTTACTTTATTTGCATCGTTAAATGTATCAGAAAGTCTATTAGCAATATTTTATAAATGGATGATTCTCTTCACCTCATTTTCACATTCTGTAGTATGTGGGTCTAAATGGGACATGCTTTGTACATTCCAGAAGATATTCTCAACTGGTTTTCATTTATCTTTATCCAAAACTGCCTTATCCCACCAATCGATGGAAACACCATCTCATCGAAATGACAATCCACAAATCGTGCGGTAAATAAATCACCCATTATTGGTTCCAAATACCGAATTATTGATGGGGAATCAAATCATACGTATATGCCAAGTCGGCATTGAGGACTCATCTTTGTCCTTTGAGGAGGTGGAACTGGCACTTGAACAGCACATCCGAATGTGCGAAAGTGCGAAATATTTGGTTCAAAGCCTAAAGTTAATTACATCGGGGAGTGCATATGATAAGCAGTGGGGCGTAATATGATGAGTGATGATGCATGTAATACTGCATGACCCCACGCTGCACTAGTGAGCCTTGATCTCATTAATAATGTATGGGCAATAATTTGAACTCGTTTGAGCAAGGATTCAGCCAATCCATTCTGGATGTGAACATGTGCTACTCGATGCTCAACATTTATTCCTAGTGCTGCACAATATTCATTGAAACTCTTTGATGTGAATTCTCCAGCATTGTCCATTCTTATATTTTTCATAAGATATTGAGAAAACTGTGCTCAAAGTTTAATAATTTGGGATAAGAGTCGTGCAAAAGCAACATTTCTGGTAGATAATAAACATATATGGGACCATCTGGATGATGCATATATTAAGACCATAAAATATCGGAATGGTCCATTTGCTAGATGTATTGGTCCACAATTATCACCATGAATGCATTATAAAAATTTAGGGTAGCTACTAATAAAATAGTAACCAGACTTGTGATTGTAATAGTGCCATAATTATCTCAGAATTATTGGAAGATGTAGCTACTAATGTTTGTTTGGTAGATCTCCATGATATATTTGTACCATTATAGCAGAATAAATAACCGGTCTGCGAGCGAGCCTTATATGGATCGGATTTGTATCCCGCATCAGCATAACCAACTAGTCTAGAGTTAGTGGCCGCTTTTGAATAAGATAAACCCAAATCAATGGTACCGTTGAGATAACGAAAAATGTGTTTGATACCATTCCAATGTCTTCGAGTTGGCTCAGAACTGTATCTTGCAAGTAAATTTACTGCAAAAGAGATATCATGTCTGGTGCATTGTGCTAAATACATTAGTGCTCCAATAATATTGAGATAAGGCACTTCAGGACCCAAAATTTCCTCATTTGGTTCCTTAGGTCTGAAAGGATCTTTCTTAGGGTCTAAATTCCGTATGACCATAGGACTACTCTGAGGATGAGCCTTGTCCATATTAAATCGTTTGAGCAATCTCTTGGTATAAGCAGATTGGTGGACAAGTATTCCATTATATTTATGCTCGAGCTCAAGACCAATACAGAGTTTTTGTTATTCCAAGGTCTTTAACCTCAAATTCTTTCTTCAGATATTTAGCAGCATCGGACAACTCTTTAGGAGTTCCGATTAAATTTATGTCATCCACATAGACTGCAATGATAGCATATCAAGTATTGGATTTTTTAATAAAAAACACATGGTCATTTAGATCATTTTTATAACCTTCCTTAGAAAGGTATTCATTCAATCCATGATACCACATGGGGCCGGATTGCTTTAATCCATACAATGATTTCTGTAGTTTGATCGAATATAGCTCACGTGGAGTAGCAGATTTTGGCATTTTATATCCAACAGGAATTTTCATATAGATATCAGAATCTAATGAACCATATAGATATGCCGTAACTACATCCATTAGTCGCATGTCCAAACACTCATGGACATCATACTAATAAGAAAACGGAAAGTGATTATATCTATCACCGGTGAATACGTTTCGTCATAGTCAATCCAAGGCCGTTGGGAGAATCCTTGGGCTACGAGTCGGGCTTTATATCTCGCAATCTCGTTTTTCTCATTTTTTTTCGAACAAACACCCATTTGTAACCAATTGGTTTTATATTGTTTGGTGTTCGAGTAATTTGCCCAAATACCATCCGTTTTTCTAGGGAAGATGATTCAAATTTTATTGCTTCCTCCCATTTAGGCCAATCCGAACTTTGACGGCATTCAATTATTGAATGTGGTTCATTATCGTAATCATCGTTTATAATTTCTTGTGCAACCGAGAAATCAAATAAATTATCGATTATCATGTTTTTTCGATCCCATACCTCATTGTAATGTTTATGTCATTCTTGATGTTTTCAGAATCCATGATCCCTTCATTATTTGCAGTATTACGCTCTAAAGATTCATCTGCAGCATGCTCACTAGGATGATCTTGGTTTGTGATCCCATTACTTCCCCCCTTTCTTTTTCGAGGAATAGTGTTCTTTGAACCAACAGGTCTACCACGTTTTTGTCGTGGGGAATCATCATCCACTTTTGTGTGTTCATTAGGAACAACGATACTAGCTGGAGCACTCACGACTGGAATGTAAGACTTTGTTACTTTACTTGCATCATTAAATGTATCAGAAAGTCTATTAGCAATATTTTGTAAATGGATGATTCTCTTCACCTCATTTTCACATTCTGTAGTACGTGCGTCTAAATGGGATAGGCTTTGTTCATTCCAGGAGAGATTCTCAACTGGATTCTGTTTATCTTTATCCAAAACAGCCTTATCCCACCAATCGATGGAAACACCATGTCATCGAAATGACAATCCACAAATTGTGCGGTAAATAAATCACCCGTTATTGGTTCCAAATATCGAATTATTGATGGGGAATCAAATCATACGTATATGCCAAGTGGGCGTTGAGGACCCATTTTTGGCCTTTGAGAAGGTGGAATTGGCACTTGAACAACACATCCGAATGTGCGAAGGTACGAAATATTTGGTTCAAAGCCTAAAGTTAATTGCATCGGGGAGTGCATATGATAAGCAGTGAGGCGTAATATGATGAGTGATGATACATGTAATACTGCATGACCCCACATTGCACTAGTGAGTTTTGTTCTCAGTAATATCATACAGTCAATAATTTGAACTCGTTTGATCAAGGATTCAGCCAATCCATTATGGATGTGAACATGTGCTACTCGGTGCTCAATATTTATTCCTAGTGCTGCACAATATTCATCGAAACTCTTTGTTGTAAATTCTCCAGCATTGTCAATTCTTATATTTTTCATAGGATATTCAGAAAAATGTGCTCGGAGTTTAATAATTTGGAAATGAGTTTGCTATAATAACAAAATACAACATATTAAAAATATCACATTGAGTAATGAATAGAAAGGAAAAAATACATAATTTTGTTTGAAGTCGTTCGTAAATTATAATATCAAATAAAATGTTGAGTTTTAAACATAAGCAAAAGTTCAAACTTTTATCGAAAAACAAAACCAGTGTATCGCACGGGTCAGAATGCCTCGTACTTTGTATTTTCATATTCAATCTTCTTATATTTAAGTAGTTTAATTATGAAGTACTTTTACTACCCCGTCGCGTCGTATCTCATATCACGCGCTTTTCCTTCTAAAATTCCAAGTTTTGGTTTTCAGTTTCTCCCCCCAAAGAATTTTGTGCATATTTTTCAGATCGTCTCAGAAAATATTGAGAAAAAAAAAAGTAAAGAATTTTGGTGAGTTGTTATTTGATCATAAGAATTTTGTATACTTCGTCTCCTTCTTCGTCGCAATTGGAAGAACGAAATATCGGAAATCTTTAGTCGTGAGATGTTGACTGGTGTTGATGTGCAGTGGGTACCTAACCTCAGCCGTATGTGTTGTACCTTTGATACCCAAAGGTAAAATTTCTCACATATCTACCCCTGTCCCTGTCCCGTGTGTGTGTGTGCGCGCGCGCGCACGTCTTTTACATTTCGGGTCTTTTTGTATTACTATATTGTTGTTTTAAGGTGTTCTAATTTCTTGTTGTATGTAGTGGTTTGTGGTTATTGCTTACTGATTTTTATCATCACTGTGGAGATATGATTTGGTTTAATCAGGTGATATTTAGTGTACTTTGAAATGGGTTTAAGAGTATTTATGGTTTCTGTGGATTTTTCGATTTGTTGACTAAATGTTGTTTCAGTTTGGAATTTCTGATTTATTGCAAGGTTAATTTTCTCTGCCGCAGTAGGATTGATACACCTTCGACAGTAGGATTTGCAGCTACAAGTGATTTTGTGTGAAATTGCATTCCACACTGTTATAATGAAAACATACCAATTCTGTATGTTTGAGATGTTCGAATAATTGGAGTATATCCTGTAGTGTATCCTGTAGATTTGTTGGTTTCTCTTTTCTTTTTCAGAGGGGGGGTATTTATGATCATTTTAGACGATTAATTTGTTTTTTTTTCTTTCTAATTTTGGTTTTCTGCTTATTCAAGAATTTTTTAGGGGGGTGAAGCACTGGGAGCAATGAAAATTGGATTGGAGAACAACGGAGGGATCGTGCGGGTGTGAAGTTAGGTTACAATAACATAATGCAGTGTTTTTGTTCAGGGGAACAGTCACGAAGAGATGAAATGATCCCTTCCTCTGAATCTCTTGCAACAAAGGATTATTCAGCCAGTATTTATTCATCCCAACTTGGAGAAATCGAAAGGAAACCCGACACAGGCAACATCGAAGAAGCCGAAACATCGTTGCGTGAAAGTAGTTGTTTAAATTATGAGGTTGTTTTAATATTCTTGATGCAGTGTGTGTGTGTGTGTGTGTGTGTTGTATTTTGGAGCATTACTTTTGAGGGTCATCCAATAACATAAGTTGGTACTTGATGATATAGTTAAAATTAAACTTATAGTTTAATTTTATTAAACTTGACTATGAAATTATAAATATCCAGGAAGCCAGGGCACTGTTAGGGAGGTATGAGTACCAAAAAGGGAATGTAGAAGCAGCCTTACATGTTTTTGAAGGTATAGATATAGCTGGTGTGACTCCAAAGATGAAAATCACGCTTTCTAAAATAGGAGAAACCCGTAAGAGACATTCTCATAATTATGCAATCCCACCAATGTCAGTACATGCTGTTAGTTTGCTCTTTGAAGCAATCTTTCTAAAAGCAAAATCATTACAAGCGCTCGGGAGGTATAAAGGTACCGTATCCGACATTCTAATTGATTCAGTTCCTTTCTATTTAACAGTTTTGTGCTCATTCATTATTGTCGACTGAAATTTTGGAATATTGTGTAGTTTTCAAAATATTTTTTTAGCACTAATTAGACTTATTTATATGTAATTGTATTTAGTAAGCATAAACTGTGGTTTTGTAATAATTGTTGGGATAAAAGAAGCTGTCATTACTGACTCTCTTTTGCTCCGACCTACTAGTCTACCAATCGGCATTTTCTGTTGGCTCATATATTTCGTTCATCCAACCTTTTGTCGTGTTCATGCCTGCCGTTCTGGTTTCTTTATATAATTAAGATATTCATCCTACATAATTTTTTGATTTCATTGTTAAGCAAAGGATGAGAACAAAAAGTAACTTCATAAAAAGCTTATATCCCGACGGCATATTGTATATTACAATCTGATTTGTTTTTTTCGTTATCTTTGCAGAAGCTGCTCAATCATGCTCAGTTATTTTGGATATGGTTGAATCTTCATTACCAGCTGGCATGCCTGAAAACTTTGGTACCGACTGTAAATTGCAGGAGACTCTAAATAAAGCTGTTGAAGTGCTTCCAGAATTATGGAAACTTTCTAATTCTCCCCGTGAAGCAGTTCTATCTTACCGTCGGGCCCTTCTCCATCAATGGAACTTAGATGCACACACGACAGCTAAAATCCAAAAAGAATTTGCTGTCTTTCTTTTATACAGCGGAACCGCAATTATTCCTCATGACTTGAAATCACAGACGGACAGTGCATATGTACCTACAAACAATATTGAAGAGTCCATTCTTCTTTTGATAATCCTCTTAAGAAAAGTTACCCTCAAGAGGATCGAGTGGGACCCTTCGATTTTAGATCATCTTTCTTATGCATTATCTGTATCTGGTGGGCTCGTGGGTTTAGCTAATCAAATTGAAGAGCTTCTTCCTGGAATTATAGATCGGAAGGAAAGGTATCATATGTTAGCTCTCTGTTATCACGGAGGAGGTTTTGACTTTGAAGCTCTGAATTTATGGAAAAAATTGTTGAAAAATCATGAGGACTCGACATATTTACCGGCCTTATTATTCGTTACGAAAATCTGTGCTAGGAATTCAGAATATATTGAAGAAGGGATTAATTTTCCGCAGAGAGCAGTTGGAAATCTGAAAGGTGGATGTGATTGGTTGATGGGCATTGCATATTGCATGTTAGGCATCTCATTATCGGCAAATAGTAAGTTTGCTTTGACTGATAATGAGAGGGTTGAAAAGAAATCTGAGGCACTTAAATCGCTTGAAATTGCTGGTAAAATGACGAAAATGGCCGACCCTGTTATTGTTTACCATCTGTGTTTAGAAAATGCTGAACAAAGAAAATTGGATGCAGCACTTAACTTTACGAAAAGCCTGATTATAACTGAAGGCGGGTCCAATATTAGAGGATGGATCTTGTTGGCTCGAATATTATCTGCCAATAAGTGCTTTTTGGAAGCTGAAAGTATTGTAAATGTGGCTTTAGATCAGATGGGAGTATGGGATCAGGGAGAACTGTTAAGAACTAAAGCTAAGCTGCAAATTGCGCAGGGTCATGTGAAGGAGGCTATAGAAACTTATTCTCAGCTTCTTGCAGTTGTTCAAGTTCAGCATAAAAGCATTGGTTTAGGGAAGAAGGTTAGTGTGTTATGTGCTATATCACTTCACATACTTTTAAGATTTATATGCTTTATGTTATTTGTGATTGATTGAAATGTTTGATGAGGGGTTTTAAGGTTTCTCAATGGGTTGATAAATGTTTTCTTGGTAAGGATGTAGCAACGAGCTCCCTTCTGGATCTCGTGTTTAATGAAGCTAATCGTAGCATGGATATTATGTTTATACAAGGTTCAAATACTCTACACTGATTCCCCCAGTCAATGAAAATTTTCAGATTTGTATTTGTAAGTATAAATTCCCGAAAAAAAAATACTATGAACAATTATAAATCCAACGATCCTAAATCGCAATCCAAATAAATCATGCATTCAAAACACATAGTTTTCGTGTATACGAGAGCGTTAACCTCCCTCGCTTTCCCATGCCCAGCCCGGGTCTCGGCAGATGTGGCCAAGAGACCCGGCATCGCTTCCCGGGTTGCGTGCGGACAGTCCGGGTGCCTTGCGCGTAAAGTGGCGGCCGGATGGCTGCCAGGCGGCAGGCGCCCAGAGCGCCGAGTCCGGCGCGCGCATTACGCGCGGACTGTTCGCGTGCGATCCGGCAAGCGGTGCCGGATCTCTCGGCCACAGCTGCCGAGACCCGCGTTGGGCGTGGGACGCAGCGGAGCATGGGGCAGCGAGTGAGGTTAACGCTCTCGTATACATGAGAATTATGTGTTTTGAATGCATGATTTATTTGGATTGCGATTTAGAATCGCTGAATTTATTTTAGTTGTTCGTAGTACTTAATTTCTTATTAATAGTAAATGATATTTGCTACTCTTTTTATGGAACTTATTTTCGTGAACACTTTTACATAGAGCCTTTTTTATTTTATTTTATGCTCTAGCTAGGCTTACCTGAATTTGATGTAGAGTTGGTTACTTTTTGTCTTAGTTTAATCTTTGGCCTTCAAAATAAATGAAGGCTCGATCGTGACTGTAACGACATGTATGAACAAATAGATGAACAAGAAATTCTACTGTTTGTTTGAATTTGATTATGCATCACCATCAGTCACCTCGATCATTGTTCTGTTAGTCCTATATTGTCAGGATGGTTTGGGCGATTTTCATTGGTTGTCAAAAATCTTCCTTACCTATATATAGACTGTCATGCCGCAGATCAACCTAATCATACATTGCATGCTATTTTATTCTGTCAGTTCTTAGGCCCTGTTCTCTTCAACTTAAAAAAATACTAGGTAAAAGTATGTTTTAATCTGTGCACACAAGTTCTCAGAAAAAATCATTCTAATAAGTAAAAATCAGTTCCATTTAGTAAAATTCAGTTCTAATCACTAACTTCATATAATAAAATGCATTCTGAATCAGTAGAATTCAGTTCTAATTAGTAAAAATCAGTTTTAATCAGTAGAAATCAGTCGATATCAGTTTTTTCAGTAAAAATATTTTCAGTTCAGCAAAAATCAGGTTAAGAAAAGAGGGCCTTAATCAGTTTATTACAATATTGTCTTGACAGAGCTTTTTTTTTTTGTTACCCAATTGACAGGAAAATAGAAACTATATCGGTGTCTTGGAGCTGGAAACATGGCATGACTTGGCTTCCATCTACATCAAATTGTCTCGTTGGCATGATGCCGAGATATGTATTTCCAAATCTGCCGCCATTAGTGCTCTTTCTGCTCTTAGATGGCATGCTGCTGGTACCTAATGCTTGCTTTTCACACTCCTTTCATTTTGCCTTTTTCATATACGATTTCCTTTGTCACTGCCTGATTTCTTGTTGTAAGAAAAGTCTCAGACTAGAAATTGAATAGACATATACACTGGCAACAGAATAAAATAAAAAGAAAGGAAAAAAAATAACCAATCTAAGTTTTTCGTCCCATCAGTATGGATATCTTAAGAGTTGGCATTATATCTGGGTTAAATGTGTCTTGGTCAGTGAGACCCTGGGACAATGTATTGTTTATAGTTTTAGTACTAGTACATGAGTTAAAGGTAATCTGATGTCGGATTAATGGCGTAAGTGAGCTTCAGTAAATGATTATGAAGAGCTGCTTTCTCAAAACAAAACTTTGAGTTGTAGAATCAGACAATTGAGTAAGTCAATGAGAAAACTTACATATTATGGCATTATAACAGAAACGAGAAAGAAGTACTCCCTCCGTCCCTTATTTATCTTCTCATTTTGCCATTTTAGTCCGTCCCTTCTATATCTTCCCATTCCGTTTCTGTACACTACCCCACCACTAACTCCTTATATTTTGCCCACAATATATCAAATGTGGACCCTTTCCCACTCATCCACGCACTTACCTAACTTATTAAGACCCGTGCCAAAAGGCAATGGGAAGATAAATGAGGGACGGCCGACGGAGGGAGTATTAATTACACCTTGCAGGATAGTATCTGATTCTATGGGGACGGAGAAGAAAGTCACTAAGCTGCTCCCTTAGGAGTTTGTCGTCCTAAGAACGTGCTTATTTGAAAGATCAAGATACTTTTAGAGCTTATATAAGATGTTTCATCTTATTTTCACATTAAGTTGTTGAAGTTTTTGAATGAAATTTGAATGAAATAAAATGATAATTATTTCAATAGCAGTGTTGTAATTAAAATGGCCAAACCTAAAATGAGATTTTGTTTCAAAAAAAAAAAAAGTTGGGATCCCCTTATTTCTTCAGAAACAGCTTAATAAGCTTGCTAGCATCTTATTTGGGAGCTAACAAGATCATTTTCAAGAGTAGCCATCGAACAATTATGAGAATTGAGAGCTTATAAGCTCAGCCCAAGACCTTCTGACTCATACCGGGTTGAGTGGTAGTTGTTCCGAAATGAAGTCCCTCTTGCTTTCATTGATCTGTTAAGGAAGAGAGTAAAGGGTTTACATATGACTTATGAGTTTCATTCTTGCTCATGTACTTTCGTGGCGAGTAGATACTAGTCGATCGCTTCATGACTTGTCGATAACGTTTTTACTTTCTACACATCTCACTGAATGGTTTGTTGTAGTGTTTAATGTTGTAGAATTGATTGCTCTGTGATTGAGATGTATACTCGGGCAGCAGGGCCTTCTGGCCCCAACCCCATGTTTGTCCAAACTTGTTAAAATAATACTACCACCTCTGTTTTATAATTGATGTCTTCTTCAGATGAAACCTTGATTGTAAATAACTTTCTAATTATAATATCATGAAAAATTATCAAAAAATAACATTAGAAAGTGTTTTTAAAAATGAATATAAGGATATAATATTTATATTCAATTGTACAATATCTAAAAAAAATGGTCAATATTGAATATTGAAAAAGCCAAACGACATCTATTAAAAATTAACACAGAGGTAGTAAAAAGATGAAATATATAAAAATATTAGTGAATATGATTGTTTTTTTTTTAAAAAAAAAAGAAATTGGAGATTGGTACAAATTTGAGAGGGTTTACATAATTAGATATGTTGAAGGGATTGTTACAGATTGGAGGGGTAGTTTGTAAAATAAACAAAAGGAAAAAAAATTATGGGGATGTTTCCATTTTTAAAGGATAATAACTAGACTTTAGAAATAAATAAACAAATCAATAAATTAACCTCATGGGTAGTGTTTGTAATTATTTTGGTTTGATTTGCTTATTATCACCTGATTTTAAATATTAAAATTTCTTTTGGGTTACAAATGCAGGTTTGCTTCAAGAAGCTAGAAGCAACCTCAAAGAAGCACTAACATCATATACGCTGGCTCTGGAAATCGACCCAACACATGTCCCGAGTCTCATCTCCACGGCTACGGTTCTAAGACGGATGGGTAGCCAATCTTCGCCCATCGCTCGAAGTTTTCTGAGAGAAGTTTTACGACTCGACAGAACGAATGCTTCTGCTTGGTATAATCTCGGCTTACTCTACAAGGATGAAGGCAATGCTATAGAAGCCGCGGAATGTTTTCAAGCTGCTACTTTTCTTGAAGAGACCGAACCGATAGAGCCCTTCAGGTGATTAGATAACTCTCTCTTGTGTGTTGGATAAAAGAAGGGAAATAGAAGTGTACCACATTTTGTTGATTCTTTTTTGCTGTTTATTTTATATGCTGAGGGAATTAATCGAGGAAAATATTATTGAGGTGTTTGGTTTCTGCACCTATTTGGATGAATTTTTTGTACTTTTTGACTTATGTAATTTTATAATATTCATAATTAGTAATATTATGTTTTAAGATTTATTAAAATATTATTATTTTAACTTGGGTTTTACAAGTTTTAGTTACTGAATTCACATTCCTGGTTTGACCTAACATTTTTAATTATCATGGGATAGTTATCATGGAACGGAGGGAGTATATAAGTTTCGGTTTGAATTTTAAGTACTTCAATCCAAGTGTTATTGGGCTAGGCCATTTCCAGCGGACGGGAGCCCGAGCCCACTCCATATGATGGGCTCGGCTGTGAACCATGGTGTGTTGTTTGGTGCGAGAAATTCTGCCCAGCCACATTCTCAAAACAATTTATGCTCCAACCTATAGCAAAAAGATTTGCTCTATGAGGTACAGAAAGTTTAGCAAAAAGATTTGCTCTATGAGGTACAGAAAGTTTAGATGTACTCTCTATCCCTCTAAAATTTGCACATTTTAACCTCTTTATTCAATATTTACAACTTTTGATTATGAATTGCATCCATCATTCTAAAAAACGCTAGGCGCTAGGCATTCGGACTGCTAACGCCTAGCGCCCAGATAATTACTCGGGGAATAATTGGGAATTAATCGGACTAGGCGGATTTATTTTTATTATTATTATAATCATCTTTATGTATAAAAACTTATATATATATATATATAGGGGAGTCGTTACATGCGATGACTAATATTAGATGCGATCTTTCTGATCTTAATTTATGCATGAGTTTTGTACTACTTATGCATGAAATATATGCATTTCGTGCATCAAAATTTCAATACATTAAAATATGCAATATATTTGATGCATATAATCTAATATTTTAATGCATCCCTATATAGTGGCGCGTTACATGCGTGCAATATTAGATGCGATCTTTCTGATCTTAATTCATGCATGAGTTTTGTACTAATTATATGCATCAAATATATTGCATATTTTAATGCATTGAAATTTTGATGCACGAGATGCATATATTTCATGCATAATTAGTACAAAACTCATGCATAAATTAGTACTGTAAAGTACTGCATCTAATATTGGTACTGCATAGAACGCGCCACTATATATATATATATATAATTATTAAAAAAATAATTAAAATTTAACCATTTAAACAGATATACAATCAATTATATATTAAATTTGAAATATTGATATAGACAAGGAGTCCATAGTATCCATAATATCTCAATTTAGGAATTTATAGTACTATTAGAACAAAATAAAAAACGAAAAAATATAACCGCTTAGGCATCCGCCTAGTTGCCCACGTAGTTAGGAAATTGGAAACATTGATATAGGTATAGAGTAGTCCATAGTATCCATATTATCTTAACTTGCCTTCATAGGCTCCCGCTAGCAAGCCTAGACGACCGATAATCACCCAAACGCCCAGTACAAGCGCCTAAGCCATAATCGGAAGAACGATAGAGGACCTTCTAAGGATTAATCGGAGGATTAATCGGCCTAGACAGGGATTTTTAGAACGCTGATTGCATCTAATATATAACTCAGGTAATCTGTAACGACTTGATTTTCATAATTATATTTATTATATAAATTTTACAAAGTACATGAATATTTTATTATTATTATTATTATTTTAATATTCTATCCCAACATTTGCACATTTTAACCTCTTTATTCAATATTTACAACTTTTGATTATAAATTGCATCTAATATATGACTCAGGTAATTTGTAACGCCTTGATTTTTATATTTGTATTTATTGTATAAATTTTGCAAAGTACATGAATATTTTAAATGTGAAACGAACGATTTATTTATGAATTTCATTTCGTTTTTATTAGGTTCAGAATTATCTTAATAAATTGCATATTCTGTTAAAGTATTTTAATAAATTGCATATTTTGTAAAAGTATTTGTTAAAGTATTTTAACAAATTTTCATATTATGAATTTGAAAATATATTTGTATCGTAGTCTAAAAATATTTATTTTGATAAGTAGTCCAAATATCACTTAGATACTCAATTAATATTAATTTAAAATATATTATATTTTAATCTCACTTTAATTTAATACATTGCTCAAATTCTTTGGCCCAACAAGATTCACTTACTCTTCCCTATTCATCGACCGCCTGTTTTGTTTTGTGGGAGAATAATTGCCGTCGGAATAGCTTGTTCTGCCCTTTGACATATAATATTATTCTTTTTTTGTCTCAAGTTTAGTACAAACTCTTTTGATACTCAAATTGTCGGAATTGACCTTTACTCGAATGAATTTGAGTCATATACTGTAATTTCGAATAACATAATTTCGAGTGAACTTGCAAAAATATATTATATCAGTTTTGATGTGAGCATTCATGTTACCCGAATCTGAATTCGAGTTACCCGGATTCGAGTTACCCGAAATTTCAAAACGTGTTATGACAAACATGTAAAGCAAAGTCAGTAAGTCAAAAAAAAAAAATGCAAGATACATGTGCTTTCTCGGGTTAATCGAATAAGATGCAAAGATACAAGATGCAAGGTCAGACATAAAAAATGCTTTCTCGGGTTACTCGAATTCAGATTCGGGTAACACGAATCTGAATCAACTTACCCGAATCTGTTACGGGTATTGTCAACCTTCCTCAATATTGTATATTTTTTAAAGTTGACTCGAAATTATGTTACTCGAATTTACAGTATATGACTCGAATTTATTCGAGTAAAGGTCAATTTCGACAATTTTGGTATCAAAAGAGTTGTTGCTAAACTTGAAACAAAAAACAATAATACTATATGTAAAAGGTCAAAACAATTTTTCACCCATAATTCTTTCTCAAATTCTCCTAGGATTAGAGTACCTATAACCTATCCCCCAGGTCATAGCTCAGTGGCAAAGGAGGGGATATCTTTCGCGCTGGTGGCACGCAGCGCGGGTTCGAATCCTCGTGGGAGCATTCGCTCTTTTCAGGGATTTGGACCTTGTGTGTTTATTCAGTTGAAGCATCCTCAAAACCGGGTTGCTGAGGCATAACCTGCGATTTAACCGGGGGTAAGAATGAGGGATCGGACCTACAACCCCCAGGATTAAACCTGAGTCATCAAAAAAAAAAAAAAAAAAAGAGTACCTATAACCTATCAACCCTAAGCTACGTGTATAAATATATCTATTGCTATAGTAGAAAAATAATACTACCTATAACCTATCTATTGCTATAGTTTTGATTATTAATATATTTAATTCTTTATTTTTAAAAATTATAAAATGTTGATATTTTGAAAGTATATTTCGAGATGAATCTAACAAGATCTCACATGACTATAATTTTTCATATGTATAAATCACAAAAGATGGTCAAAATAGAGTATGTGAACAGTGTAATAGTCAACACGTTGCAATAATACAGTAACGGAGGAAGTACAAAAATACAGAATAGAATTCATTACTTCAAACCGTGCCACCGGTATCAGTGTATTGCCGTCGAGTGTCCCGACTTCCACCTGCTATCTGCCCTTTTGTCCTTTTAATTTTTCCCATCTCATATATTCAAAGTTATGGAGCCCTAAATTAGAATTCATTACTTCACGTATTCAATTAACAATTAATAGTAAAATTGAAATTGAAGCCCATGGTTAGATTGTACTATTTCAATCTCATAGGTTTTGTATATATTTTTTTTTTTTGGGTTTTATTTGTTTAGGTTTTGTTTTATTTTAATCTCGGAGGTTGAAATTGAAGCTTGAAAATTGCAGTCGGTTGTTTTAATTTTTGCATTGTGAATTAAACCGAATTTAATTTTTTGAAATCAGAGTTGCTTTAGTTGGTTCAAATTAGAATCTGAAAATTAACTATAGTTGGTTGTATGTTAGAGTTGTGAATTTTAATTGTGCGATTGTGAAAATTGAAGCCTAAGGCCCTGTTCTCTTTGCTGTTTTGAGGTCATTTTCTATTTTTATTTTCGAAAACACTAAAAACGTGTTCTTTTTATCATTTTCGAAAATGCATTTTGGAAAACAAAAAAAATATTTGTACACAAAACGCAAAACGCTCAAAACCTCGTTTTGAGCGTTTTGTGTGTATTTCAACAAAAAATGTTCAAAATGCTCAAAATGCATTTTGAGTTTTTTTTTTTTGAATTATCCTAATTTGAAACTAAGTCTAAAATAAAGATTTATGAATTTAATATTAATATTACAAAAAAAATATTTTGCAAAATAAATTTAACAGAACGCGTTTTCAGCAATTTTGAAAACAAAAATAAAAATAGAAAAATACAAAACATTTTTCAATATGAAAATACAAAATGAAATACAAACAGAATGCACCCTAAATATTCGGAGCTCGGAGTTTTTTTGGCTAAATTTGAACCTTGGAGTAATTGTGAAGCTTGGGGCTGAAATTATCAACTACTTGCTAAAAGAAAAAGGTCGCATGTCTATGTTATAGACTAAGGGGCCTGTTTACTAGCAGCTTAATGAAGCTTATTGGTCTCTTATAACTTTTTCGGACAGCTGATAATGTGTTTACCAGGAGCTTAATCAATAAGATAGCAGCTTAATGGGACAGTGATCCCCCAGCTCCTTATTCGGTAAGCTATCATCTTAATGGAACCAAATGACTATTATAACTATATATTGTGTTATATTATGATGATATTATGCAATTTATAATTGTATGGTGTTGAACTATTTTGGATATAAATATTTAATACATTTTTATATATATCGAGGGACTAAAATGGTCATTTCTGTCATTTAGACAGTTGATTCAGCAATGCAGGTAAACAGCATTTCATCTTTATCCAGACAGACAGCATAATCCAAACAGATAACTTATTCCACTCAGATCTTAATGACAGAATTGGTAAACAGCCCCTAATTCATCGACATCGCCTTTTTCTACTGCTACTTGCGAATATTTTCCACAACAAAACACATGAAAAGTGAAAACGACATTTCGTAACAAGATGGGATAATTTACTTAAAGATCCGCTTTTATGTTAAAAAGGTTTGTTAGGATATAAATATAGATGTCCGCATGGGCAGCTCAACTGATTCTTGAATGGCAAATTACTACAAGGATATAAATATAGATCGAGTCACTAATGAATTTTATATATTAAAATCTCAAAGGACACAATTTATGCGAGTATCGAAATATTTTGACAAATATAAAATTAAATATGCGGAAATATTTATTCTTCAGCCCACCCCTCGTCCAATTCTGGATCCGCCCCGCCCAAGCCCTAATCGAAACCACCCATATACCCCAAATTCAGAAACCGAATTCAACAACCAAAAACGATCAGCCCGAGTCAGCAGAAACCCATGTTCAGCCCGAACCCATAAGACCCATAAACACAAATTCAACTCCAATCCGGTCATCTTCACCAATTGTTTGCCCACCATCACCTCCAGTCAGTCGACATCTCCAAACCCGCCGAGCAAGCTCAACAGACACAAATCCATCCAGCCGGAGTCCAAAATATTGACGGTTGAACCCAAGCCTCAGCCGTCTTATGGAACCCTAATCGTCGCCGTCCCGCTCTAATCTTCACGCCGCCGCTCACAATCGTCGGTGAAGCGTGTTGATGTGATCCGAATGGTTGGGAAGAAAAATAAGGAAGAAGTGAAGAAGACAATAAGAAGGAATATTGGAGCAATTTTTTCTGAATACACTTAATCAAAAGTTGTGCTTTCCTTATAAAGGGAAAACAACAAAGAACAATTCAAAACTACCTAACAAAGGGAAAATTAACGTTATTGGAAATATGGGCATCCCCATGATCTCCTTTATTTCAGCAACTAAGCAAAACAGAAAAGACTAATTCAAAAGGAAAGTAGCAGCTCTCCATCCAATTGACATTGGGCTTTTACATTGACTTCTACTTGAGCTTATGTCCCTCTTGCATGGGCTTGACAACACTTTCGTAATTGGGCTCTTGCACCTTAGACACATAACAATCCACCCCACTTAGACTCATCTTGTCCTCAAGGTGGAAATCAGGGTAGGCACGCTGGAACCTCCACTTCGTTTCCCAAGTCGCATCCTCCCTATCTTGACCAACCCACTTAATTAAGATCTCAGTTTTGGGTCGGTACTTACCCTTCTGCACCACCCTTTCGTCCAAGATACTTTCCGGTTGTTTTTGAGATGGAGACAAAACCTGTTCACCCATAGGCTCCCTAGACTGAACTGGAGTTGGACCATCACATTTCTTTAATAGACTCACATGAAAAACGTTATGAACAAGAGACCCCGGTGGTAACTCAACCCGATAAGCAACCTGTCCAACACGGTCGAGGACTTTATAAGGACCAAAAAACCGAGGCTCCAGTTTGGCGGAAACGCGATTAACAACACTCGTTTGCCTGTAAGGTTGCAATTTGATGTAGACAAAATCTCCCACTTTGAACTCCACCTCCCTCCTATGCTGATCAGCATACATCTTCATACGATTGCGAGCCTCAAGGAGATTATGACGAAGTGTCTTGAGCAGCTTATCACGATCCTGAAGGTACCCTTCCACTGCATCAACCTTAGACGTTCCCGGAATGTATGGCAGAACTCTAGGAGGTAAACGACCATATACAACTTGAAATGGTGATAGCTTAGTCGACGTGTGAACTGAGGTATTGTAACTAAATTCAGCCCATGGCAGCCAATCTACCCATTTCTTCGGTTTATCACACACAAAACAATGTAGATACTGTTCGAGTGTACGGTTTACCACCTCCGTTTGGCCATCAGATTGTGGGTGATAACTCGAGCTCATGCACAGTGTCGTCCCTTGTAACTTGAATAAGGCCTGCCAAAAAGAACTTACAAAAATTTTATCACGGTCACTTACAATGGTTGAAGGAATACCATGCAAACAGACAATGTGAACCAAGAATTCCCGAGCAACCACAGCAGCTGAGAATGGATGACGCATGGGAACAAAATGAGCGTACTTGGAAAGTCGATCCACCACAACCATTACTACCGTAAACCCATTAGAAATTGGTAACCCCTCAACAAAATCCATACTAATATCTTCCCAAATACGTTCCGGTACCGGCAGAGGTTGTAGTAATCCAGCGGGTTTCATACTATCCGTCTTAGCCCGTTGACACACATGACATTCTCGAATGTATTTCTTCACAAACTCTTTGATCCCGATCCACCAAAAATTCTGTTTCACTCTTGCGATCGTCTTGTGAAAACCGAAATGCCCGCCTTCTGGCGAAGAGTGACAAAGTTCCATAACAGTAGCCAACAAGGGAGAGTGGGAGCTCAAAAGAATAGCCCCATTGCGAAACCATACCCCATCACGTTGCACTAATCCTTCTTTAGATGAAAAAGGAAATGACACAGGTAAATTGTGATAAAAAACATCAGAGATGACCTCTTGTTTAATGTCGTCCCACAACTTTGAACAGGGGTGGGAAATTGCCATATAACTAACCTCAGCCTTTCGGGAAAGAGCATCGGCACCACGGTTCGAAACCCCCTTCTTATACTCAATTGTATAGTCATACCCCAATAGCTTAGGTAACCACCTTGTTTGCGCCGGCGTGGTGATTCGTTGCTCCAGCAAGTATTTCAAGCTCATGTGATCCGTCTTAACTATAAACTTCCGACCCAATAAATAATGCCGCCATTTCCTCACTGCTTTCACAATTGCTAGCATTTCCTTTTCATAAGTTGACCATGACAACATCGACCCCTTCAAAGGAGAGCTGTAGTAAGCCAAAGGCCTCCCTTTTTGGGTTAAAACCGCCCCAATTCCCACCCCGCTTGCATCACATTCAATCGTAAAGGGGTGGGACCAATCTGGTAAGGCCAATGTAGGCGTTGTTGTTAATGCCACCTTCAACCTTTGAAAAGCGGCTTCTGCCTTATCATCCCATACAAAAGAGCCTTTGCCCACCAACTTGTGCAAGGGAGCAGCTATTCCCCCAAACCCTTTAATAAATTTTCGATAATATCCAGCCAGCCCCAAAAAACCCCGAACCCCTTTAGCTGAAGTGGGGGTTGGCCATGATAACACCGCCTCAACCTTATCAATCTCAACCGCTACGCCCTCAGCAGATATCATATGACCCAAATAATTCACTTGATGGACTCCAAAACAACATTTAGAAAGCTTGGCAAAAAGATGATTAGCATAAAGTAATTCCAGAACAGTTCTTAAGTGACCCAAGTGAGCATCTAAATTTTTGGAGTACACAAGTATGTCATCAAAAAATACCAATATGAACTTACGAAGGTACGGACGGAAGATACCATTCATCAAGCATTGGAAGGTAGCCGGGGCGTTTGTGAGTCCAAACGGAATGACAACGAATTCATAATGGCCGTCATGTGTTCGGAACGCCGTCTTATGAATGTCTTTCTCACGAACCCGTATCTGATGGTAACCGGCGCGAAGATCTAGCTTGGAGAATACAGCAGCACCATGCAACTCATCAAGGAGTTCATCGATCATAGGAATGGGGTATTTATCTTTGATTGTGATGTCATTCAAGGCACGATAATCAACACAAAACCTCCACGAACCGTCTGATTTCTTGACCAATGTAACCCGATTTAAAACGGACTATGACTAGGACGGATTAGTCCATCCCGGAGTAGCTCTCTGACCTGCTTTTCAATTTCAGCCTTCTGCAAATATGGCTGGCAATACGGTCTAGAGCTAACCGGCTTCGAGCCTGGTAACAGGGGTATATCATGATCATGAAAACGCTTAGGAGGTAGTCCAACGGGTTCTTGAAATACTTGAGGAAAAATATCCAAAACATTCTGGATGGACTGACACGGGATTGGTTGGTTGGGTGTACCAGCGGCAAGGGAATTGATTTGGAGTAACATTACCGAACCTTGGATCCCCATTAACTCACTCGACTTTAAGACCCTTAAGTCAGTACCCTTTAATCCCTGTAGCTTGTGGGAAGAACCAGCCAGGCGGAATCCAAGTGTGAGATTCTCGAAGTCAATCTCGATTGGTCCGAGAGTCTTCAACCATTGAACCCCCAAAACTATCGTACATGTCGCCACGGGTAAGACAAAGAAGTCAGTAGTGATGGTAATTCCTTGGATGGTGAGTGTAAGATTCCGAACCCGACTCACACAAGTCATTTTCTCCTTATTAGCAACCACCACCTCTAATCGAACTCCAGTATCAACAACGAGTCCAAATCGATCCACCAAGGCTTGTTCCAAAAAGTTATGAGTACTACCCCCATCGATCAAAATTACAATGTCTTTATTAAGAAGCTTACCCGGCAATCGTAAGGTTTGGGGTAAGAAGGATCCTGAAATGGCATGGAAGGAGACCTCACCATGAACTTCTTCGATAGTGGCCTCACCCGCGATCTCTTGATATGACTTCCTCTTCTACTTCTATGGCCTCACCGATCATAAATAATTGAGGCTTGCCGCACTTATGCCCCTGAACATATCGTTCGTCACAGTAGTAGCAAAGTCCCTTGTCTCGCTGCTCACGAGCCTCGGCCCCCGATATTCTACGAATCGGGTTTGGGGCGTGAAGGGCCGCCGTGTATTGGGACTCGGGCCAAGTATACCAGGACTGGAATTGGTCTTTGGTGTTGGAGAAAATCCAGACGCCCGGTTGGGGTTGAAAGTCCTGCGTTGTAACGTCATCTTCTCTTCCACTAGTCTTGCCAACCCTATAGTCTCTGATAATCTTCTTGGTTTTTTAAGCTTCACCTCTAAACGAATTTCTTCTTTCAGGCCCCCTATAAAACAACCGCACAAGAACGATTCGGGTAACCCATCTACTCGTTGGGACAAGCGCTCAAAGGTTTCAATATAGCCGCCACCGCTGCCACCTGCTTTAAACGATGGAGAGACTCGGAAGGATCCTCATAATCAGTCGGACCAAACCGATCCAGCAAAGCCGTGGTGAATTCGGTCCATGTCAATGGGCCGCGGGTCTTTGTAAACCAGCGGTGCCACTGGAGAGCGATCCCATCAAGATGAAACGAAGCCAAATTAACCTGATCTTCCGCGACTACTTTCTGGAAATCAAAATACTGTTCTGCTTGATATACCCATCCAGTAGGGTCGTCCCCACTGAACCGAGGAAAGTGAAGTTTCAGGTAAGGCTTAACCTCACCCCCAGCAACTAATTTGCCGGACCCTGAACCAGATGGTTCCTTTTCTTTAAGAGTCTTCATATCGGCTATCAATTGCGCCAGCAGAGCTGAGAACTTCTCAAAATTCTCATTTGTTTCTTGCTGATATTGTTCGAGAGTTTTCTTTCGGGTGTCCATGGGAGATCACGGTGGCTCTGATACCACTGATGTGATCCGAATGGTTGGAAAGAAAAATAAGGAAGAAGTGAAGAAGATAATAAGAAGGAATATTGGAGCAATTTTTTCTGAATACACTTAATCAAAAGTTGTGCTTTCCTTATAAAGGGAAAACAACAAAGAACAATTCAAAACTACCTAACAAAGGGAAAATTAACGTTATTGGAAATATGGGCATCCCCATGATCTCCTTTATTTCAGCAACTAAGCAAAACAGAAAAGACATTCAAAAGGAAAGTAGCAGCTCTCCATCCAATTGACATTGGGCTTTTACATTGACTTCTACTTGAGCTTATCTCCCTCCTGCATGGGCTTGACAACACTTTCGTAATTGGGCTCTTGCACCTTAGACACATAACACGTGTGTCTGTGCCGATTTCCTTCTCTCTCAGCATATGTGTGTGTGTATGTGACTTCTTCGGAACGCGCGCGCGAGAGAGGTGTGTGCTATCTTTTTCATCCTTAAACTTTTTCTGTTTTTACCTTTTCGTCATTGACTATTTTTTTTTACCTTTTCGTCTTTAAACTAGACTAAATGAGAATTAGATTTTATATCCCGTCAAGATTTCAAAATATTTTTTTTTTTTTACAGCCCGATGGTTATTGCAATGAAGATAAGATCCCTTAGACATAGTCGCTGGGTTCGAGTCCGAGCAGTTATGCTTTAATCCGGATACTCAAAGAAGGAAAGCTTGTGAGGCAGATGGTTCCTCCGAACCCGTAGCCTCACTTGTCACCAAGTGGATCCTTAAGCATAACATAGCCTAATATGCAGTGGTTAGGGCCCTCTGTTTGGAGGGTGGTTGAGTCTAAGTTGAAATTCACCGTTCAAAAAAAAAAAAATTTAGGCTCTATCTTTTTAGCTTAATTTCAACACATGTCAATTTAATACAATTCTTTGAACGGCTTAAGTCACAACACAACACAATGTATTTCAATTCAGTTTTAAAATTAATATTCTTATTAATTATTATTATTATGTTTATTTCATCCATCACACATGATAAGACGTCTCGCACAACCAAACCAAACCAAACCAAATATACCCAGTATATCCCGCTTAGAGCAGGATCTGGGGAGGATAAGATGTACGCAGATCATGCCCCTACTTATTACGGTAGGGATGCTGTTTCCGTGAAGACCCCCAGCTTAGTGCACAACAGAATCTTGTGTGATAAATACAAAGGAAAACATATGATTCGAAAACGCTCGAGACCATACCTGAGCCCATGGCTTGATCCACGTGGGACTTACCTAAGCGGAATTTGGCTACTTCACTCCCGATGAACGCTGCTCTAACAAAAGATAGGTTGGCTCTGCGCACAGCTCCTTGTCAAAAAAAACACCACACGCAAAGACAATAGGATAAAATATACAATAAAAGTAAAAATGCAATGCTCTAGGTCAAAGCTAACCGAGACAACCCAACTCTGAGGCTCTCAACTACAGCACCGCTCCCTACAAAAGAATCCACAACTCTGATTTGGCGCCTCCAAGCGCACCTATCAACAGTCATGGTCTCGGAAAGGTTTAAGGCCTTCAAATCTAATCTTAGTTGCTCCTCCCACGTCCTCCTGGCCTCGCCTCCTCCTCTCCCCGACAACCATTAAACTCTCGACCCTCCTCACCGGAGCAGATGCCTGCCTCCTGCGGACGTGGCCAAACCATCTCAATCTTCCTTCCCTAACTTTCGCTGAAATGGGCGCCACTTCTAGCGCGTTCCTGAAAACCCCGTTCGCAATTCTATCTAACCTTGTGCGACCACACGACCAACGTAACATTCTCATTTCATCAACTTCCAACTTGCTCTCAAGCGACTTCTTCATCGCCCAACATTTGGATCCATACAACATTGCGGGTCGGATTGCCGCTCTATAGAATTTACCCTTCAACTTTAGAGGGACTTTCTTGTCGCACAGGACCCCTGTCGCTGCTCTCCACCTTAGCCACCCCGTCTTGATGCGATGCGTGACATCATCTTCACACTCACCTTCCTTCTGAATGATCGAACCCAAATACTTGAACTTATCCGTACGGGGTACGATCTGATCCGCAATCATTACCTCAACATCTTCCTCGTTGGCCTCACCACTAAAGTTACACCAGAGATACTCGGTCTTAGACCGGCTCACCCGCAAGCCCTGGGATTCTAACTTAGCCCTCCAAAGCTCCAACTTCGAGTTCACCTCCCTCCTCGACTCCGTCACTAACACAATGTCGTCAGCAAAAAGCATGCACCACGGGATGCCATCTTGAATCCCTCGCGAAATGACGTGAAGGATTAGAGCGAATAGAAGAGGGCTTAGCGCCGACCCCTGGTGTAGCCCTATCTCAACCGGAAAATACTGGGTGTCACCAACTGGGGTCCTAACGCACGTCCTAGCTTGGGAGTACATGTCTTGGATCGCCCTAACGAACGGCAACGACACCCTCCTCTCTACTAGGCTCCTCCAAATAACAGCGCGCGGAATGCTATCATAAGTCTTCTCTAGATCTATGAACACTAATAGATCGATAAATACATTTGGATTTAAAATCATGTTTTGGCGTTGATCAACTTATTTACTCAATCAGCTTATTCCCAAAACAAACAAGCCTTATTGATAACGATTTTGCCCAATATTTTTCCTCTATTTTTATTTTTATTTTAAAATACTATGTTTTCGAAAATATTTTTATTCACCAAAAACAGAAAAACAGAAAAAATAAAATTAAATAAGGAGAATATTTGTTTTTGTTTTTATTTTTATTTTAATATAGTCGGTTTGTTAAAAATTTTATTACCGAAAATAGGAAAGAGAAAAAAATAAATTCTCTGTTTTTACTTATTTTTTAAATTAATATGTTTTTTAAAAAAAATTATTAGCCAGGAATAAAAATAGAAGAAATAAAAAAAAAAAACTGTTTTTATTTTTCTTGTAAATTAATCTATATTTTAATTTTTTTTATTAACGAAAATAGACAAAAGAATAAAATTTATTTATTTTTAAAATTAATCTGTAAAAATTTTTAGCCAGAAATATAAACAGAAAAAAAATAAAAAAGTTATTTTTTCTGTTTTTATTTTTTTCAATAATCGTTGTTTTAAAATCTTTTTATTAACTGGAAGTACAAATAGAAAAAAAAAATTTGAAAAAAAAATTCTTCTGTTTTTATTTTCTCTCTCAAAATAATGCATTTTCTAAATTTTTTAATTAAACAATCATCAATTACATCTAAGTCCACGAGTGCAGTGCACGTGTCAACTGTTTTGAGCCAAAATTAAGCTTGGTTGGCCAATACCAAAATTGAAAATTTGAGCAGGGGTGAAAAAAAAAAGATTTTCCAGGTTTTTCGTCAAAAGTCAAATTTGTGCGCTTAAATATAAATTAAACTAATTTAAGTAATATTGTATGTAATTATTGAACAAGTGGTTATTTAGATGTACTTAGAAAATCTATATGGGGTACTGAACGAAATTCGCCCTTATTATTATTATTATTATTATTATTATTATTAATAATAATAATAATAATATGATATACTCTATAATAAATATCATCATTTTTATTTTAGTATTATTACTATTATTGTGTTATGCTGTAATATAAAAAATAATAATTATTATTGCATATATTATTTTTAATACGATTATTTCTTAGGAGTATGATTGATATTAATTAATATTATCAATAATATTATATATAATTATTATTAATAATAATTTTGTTACTATTGTTTTGTTGTAATAAAATTTCTTATTATTATTATTGTATATATTATTATATAATTTTATTATTATTTATGATTATTAATATGTCAATTTTATCGCTAGTATTATAATTTTTAGTATTATGAATAATTTTATTATTGCCATTATTATTATCATTACTGATATCAATATTATCAATACAAACATAATTTGTAGTATTATGAATAATTCATTATTATATTATTACTATTATTATTATTATTGTCATATAAATAATTTTTTTGTTGTATTTTTTCTATGTGATATTTTTTTTTATATTAGTAATATCAATAATATTATATGTGTGTATATATATATATAACGTTATTATTATTATTGTTATTATTGTTGTTGTTGTTGTTATTATCTCATTATTATTATATCATGATTATTAAGAATATTATTGTTGTTGTTATATATATTTGTAATCTATTATTATTATTATTATTATTATTATTATTATTATTTTTGTTATTATTATTATTATTATTCACTAACTTCGGTTCTATTCAGTCCAGTTTATCAAAATTCAGTTCAGTTTATCAAAATTCAGTTCAATTCAATCGGTTCAGCAAAATTCAGTTCAAAAGAACAGAACTTTACTGATCCTACCCAGTTTTAGTTAATTATTTGGGTTTTAAAATTAATTAATATCTGGTTATAATGGTACGATTTTAGACTAGGTTATTATTTAATTTATTTGCACAAATTCATTCAAAATGTAAATCTAGTCTAATAGATTAAATTAATAATCTTAAAGCATTAAATTACAGATTTATAATCTATATTAGTTTCTTCTGGACACAACATTAGTATTAAATATTATTTATTATTTTAGGAGACGAGAACTTAGAGTCTAGTCTCAATGCAACATTCCGTAAACAATGGACAATAGTGTGTTAAAATCAGTGATATTATGTAATTAAGTGGTGTCTTGATGCAATATTCCAGACAATTAAGTTTATTCTAAAGCTATAGTAGCCTTTAGATAACTCATTTATGGCTTGTTGAAGCCATTAATTGATAATTTATGTGATGCGTACTTAACATTGACTAATAAATCTTCACTGACCGAGTTGAAATCTCACTCCAAATTTTATTTTTCATAGAATGAGGTGCTTCGACGTAGTACGAGGCGGTGGATGTGAAGGGTAACAAAGTCTAGAGTTTTAATTATTTATTATTGTAAAATTTTATTTATTTTCTAAGTACTATAGATGGTAGTTGGTTGGCTAAAGTCAAGCAAATTTATTTTCTGGTGAGTTAAATTTTATCGTATGAATTGTTAACTTATTTGAATTATAATTATTAAATAAGTATTTTATTTAGAGTTATACAAGTGTCTTAATTTCATATTCATATTTTCGCTCCAATCGTTTATCATAAAGTAAAAATCTTTACTTTCCCAAGCTATTAAAAAGTGGGTCGTTTCAAAAGTGTGTTGTTACAATTTAGTGGTATTGGAGTGGGTGTACGTTTCGAGTGTAAATAACACAACCTCGTTTCCGATGCACGCTCCAAATCGAGGTATGTTTCAACTCTTTATCATTATATAACTTGAATTTTGTCCAATGAGGGACAATTTTTCCGGACTTAATGCGGAAAGATTTTATTCGGGGATTATTTGAAATTGTTATTAAGTGTAATTATGGGTTTCAAAGTGATTAACCATCCTTGTTGAGTAAAGAAAACTGAAGCAAGATTCAGAATTTTTGGTATTCCAAGTATAAATCACTAGTCCATGTCTAAAGGTGCAAATTGTTGTGTGAGGCGTGATCCATCCATGTAATACTGTATTTACTACTTATTTCCAAAAATAGGACATATGGCTGATAAGATCACCCCTCTGCGTTATCTGAACGGATATGCTCTTGTCCAATTTTGACACTCGAAATGGGATCCTAGTAGGGGAACAGAAGATAAACTAGCCACATGGAGAGATTTATGGTGTAAGATTAGGGTGCATGGGGAGCATGTCTCCACTAACGAGGTTGTGGCCAGTGTCCTGAACCGTTAGACCTCGTCAGGATAGCCCCCCACATATGTGAGAGGCTAGGAAGGACCGTGTCTCATGCCCCACAGCAACTCGTTTTGGAGGCATACATGGCAGCATTAATTCTCTTCATCTTTTTTAAGGTCATCCTCAAACTCATCATCCTCAAGGTCATCCTCAAAACTCATCATCTTCAATGGGGATGTCCCTCGGATGCTGCTCTACGGGGATTTGTGCATTGCCGTCCTGTATAATGTGCACTCCTAGGAAGATATCTCTATATTTCTGAATGGATGTTGTCATATACACCTTGAAATCGAGCTGTTGTGGGGCATGAGGCATGTCTTACATATGTGGGCGGCTAGCCCGTCGAGGTATAACAGTACAGTATGTTCGCCACAGCCTCCTTAATGGATATAGGCGCCCCATGCACCCCAGTCTTATGCTCTCTGAGCGGTTAGATTATCTTCTACTCCCTGCCTAGAGTTGTGTTTCTTGTGCCAACATTGCACAAGGGCATAGTCATGCAGGTGATCGCATCAGCCATCTATTTCGAAAAATAAATAATAAAATATAATATTATGCGAATCAGGCCTCATACAACAATTTGTACCTTTATATTGTTGTTTTATACTTGGTATAGCCTCAAATTGACTATCATTCACATCTTTGTTGAAATATCCAAACGGTGAATTACGCAACGTTGTGATTCATTTTTAGATTCCATGTGGTTCACTCAATAAGGATCTGGAAAGGTTAACCACTCTGAAACACTTAATAACATTTTTAGATAATTCCCCAATAAAATCTATTCTTATTAAATTGGGAAAAAGTATGGCTCATTAAAAAAAGTTCAAGTCAATCATACCTGGCTCAACTTGGAGCATGTCAGAAACGGGTTGTTGTTGTTTATAGTCGAACAAGTCTACAGGAATATTGACCCGCTTCGATACCACTAAATGGTAAACGCTCCCTTTTTTATAGCTTGTGAAAGTAAAGATTTTAATTTTACGATAAACAACATTAATTTAGAGCGGAAGTGCGAATACAAAAATAAGACATTTGTATAACTCTGAATAAAGATATTTAGTTAATAATCCAAATAAATTAGCAATTTATACGATAAAATTTAACTCATCAAAAAATATATTTGTTCAACTTAAATACTCTATAGTACTTGAAAAATAAATAAAAGTTCATAACTATTATTGTGATTCGTCTCAATGTGTAAGATTGTAAGATTTGTTTCAGTGTGCATTTTAAAATAATTTTTTATTATTTTTTTTATATATAATTAAATTATTAATAGTTAAATGTCTATTTATGTACAAATTTACAAGGGTCGGAGAGAATACAAGTGTCTTTTTCTACTCCAAATGCCCTTGTTTTGGAATTATCACTTTCTCTCTCCTCCTCACCACTTTCTTTTTAATTGGATTTCCCGTTGCATGTTACAAACAATAAAAAAATTACTCAAACGCATTAATTTTGTTCCCCGACAATATGAATCTTTTGATTTCCATATCGACTATTTTATAATAAAATTGTCAACACAATATAAATAGGAGTATAAAACACTATATCAACGGCATCGTGTAAAAGAAGAACGGCATCGTATACGGGTTTAGGGCGGTTAGCGATCCAATTATACTTGAGAACTACCCGAGAAATGCTCGATAATATTTTGAATCTATACTCATCTGAAACGTTAGCGGTCCAAATATTGATATCGAAGTTAGAATCGAAACCGATATGAACCGAAATCGTTAATCCGGTAAAAAAACCGGTATTTTTTCGTAAATATACATCGTACAAAATATTGTATAAGGTATTAGTACATATAGAAAAAATAAATTTAAAAAGACCTTATCACTTAAATTCCTTAGCATACATTTGAAAAAAAAAAACCTCCATTCTTATTTCGATTATGAGATTTTGGTGATTAGGGCTTTTAACGATCCAAGATACCCGAGAATCAGTCCGAAATACCAGGGATCGATACTCACCCAAAACGTTAGCCGTCCAGATACAAGTATTGAAGTTGGGACGAAACCGATAAGGACCGAAACCGGTAACACTCGATACCTTAACGGTCCAGACTCGGGAAGACAATATCCATACCGAACCGGACCGAGAACAGCCCTATACGGGTTGTATAATAATAGTAATAATGTTTTGTATCCGTAAGGGTATCTAAGTTGATGGAGTAAGTGAGCGCTGGACTGAAAAGTCACGAATTCGATTTTTTCTATCTAACACTTTCTTGATTGGGACTGTCACATAAGACTTGTCTTGTGTAGTTTACCTGGTTGGCGTAGTTTGCGGGCTATTACGTCCAGTCCGAGGATTTGTCCACTGCACACTCAAAGAGTAGCGGCTTCGAGTTCCCCGTCGTCAAAAAAAAAAAAATGCTTTGTATTAACATTGGCAAGGCATTTTATTGAACCATTTAACAGCTTCATCCTATAAATAATAAATGCTAGTATAAACAATATTACATCATACAGAGCAGAGGTCTGGAGTATTAAGTACACATCGTATTTAATTGTCATTTGAGGGGCATATGAGTCAGCAAAATATGATTTTCGGATTGGACTGAAAAAGAGATGCCAAAACTTTCCAAATCAGTAGGAAATTTTTTGTACCGTTCTGTTGGGCCAAAAATCTGGACTTGGCGGCAAATCGAATGTGGACCATTCTTTTTTTGGTAAGTTCGTTTTGGCCACAGGCCCACAACGTGTGATATAATTTTGTTTAAAATTATTAGAAATATTATCAGAAAAAACTGTAAAATTAACTTAGATAAATAGATTGTGATTATAAAATACAAATCATATATATTAACTAAATGTATCAAAACTAATTATAAATGTATTAAAACTAATTGTATTAGAATTAATTAGATATTTTGAGGGAAGAATAATTCTGCAATATAATCACGGCCGGTCAGGCGGGATTTGGGGCCCAAAGCCAACTTTTTAGGTGAGGTTTTTATTTTGGAAATTTTTAATATTAAAACTAAAAATTAGTTTAATAATCAATATAAAATTAGTGAATATAATATTTCGCTCCAATTTAAAACGATATATTTTTACAATATACTATTTAAACACTTTTTTACCACATTTAGAAGCAAATTCATGAATCTTTATATTCTTTTTCTTGATTTCAATCTAAAGAGAGAAAGAAAAACTACATATACTTCAACAAATAACCACCATCGTCAAACCATTTTCACAAACTCAACTTGAATTATTCTAATGTTCAAATTAAAATAACCAATTTTTCAAACCCTAAAAACTAAAAAGTACTCCCTCCGCCCAAATATTTATATTTCTCTAAAAAGTTGTCATTTAGTAACTTTACATATATCATTTTCCACAATCAAATAAAAAAATCACCTTTTATTTTTAATCTCCACCACACATTTATCATTAACTTTTTTTTTTTTACTTTTTAATCTCCACCACACATTTTATAATAAAAATTAAATATAAATCAATAATTAATGAGAAAATGGTGTAATAATTTTGGACCCAAAAATCACATAATTTTTGTGGGGCCCAAGGCATTGGCTTTGATGGCCTTGAAGCAGGGCCGGCCCTGAATATAATATAAGTCGTTCCGCCGGTACTACTTTGAACTCTGGTAGTAATATCGCGTCTATCCTAATCTTATCGATCAAACTTCTTTTATATAGTAGTATTAACTCTTCAGTAAAAACGGAAGAAAAAAAAAAGTTACTGTTAAAGGAATAATACTCATTGTGTGCCTAAGTCTGTTAGTTTATGGGCTTTCCTAGATAGGATTTGGCTGAGGCCTGTTTGTATGTACTCCACCCTATTTAAGGGATCTCAATGATGGAATAATACAACACTTTGCCCTACTTTCTTGTCTCATGTTATTTTCCCTTCAACACGTTATCAGCACATGTTCAACCACTGAGAAAAATCCCGGCCGAAAATTCTGAAAAAAAAAAAGTCGAAAAAAAAAAAACCTAGCCGACTCTGCACATTCCACCGCCGCCGCGCGACCTTCCCCGGACGCGACACCCCCGTTCTGAAAACCCTAATCGCCCGTTTTCTGGACGCCAGTCATCCTCACCACGCCAGATTCGTAAACCACCCCGGACGCAACCTCCCTCCGTCCCCTGCTCCGTTTTCTCGACCCGCCGCGACTTGTCTCCGGTCCGCCCGCTTCATCGCTGCTTTTTTTTCCAAGACCAACCGCCGCCGCTTTCTCCCCGCGCGAAGATCCGTCCGACGCGACTCCGCTCTCGCGACCCGCCCCGCTTCCTCCGGCCTGGGCCCAGATCGCGACTCCGCCTTCGCTCCGATTTCACCGCCCGCCCACCGCAACTCGTCTCGCAAACCTTCGACTGCTGTCGCTGCCTCCGACTTCCGTCTCCTGCTCCGACATCCGCCGACCCGCCTGCCTAGATCTCGACCCGCCGTCCAGCCTCGACCGTTGCCGCAGCCTGCAACTCGCCCGCGACCTGCACTCCGAAGGAGAAAATCGACCCGCTGTCGACCCGACCCGCACGCAGCCTTGTTTTCACTGCTTCGCTCCTATTCGCGAAACAAAGTACACAAATACGAACCCTACTATCTGCAATGTGCGAATTTACATTTTTTTTAATTACTATTAACTGCATATTATACTCCGAATGTATTTATGCTTAATTAAACCAAAAGCATGATGCATCCATAATTTTAATTAAATTAAAATAAATTGCTTAAGCAACTTGAATTAAAATAAATTCACGTTGAATTAATAATTATTGCGGCATAAGATACCTCTTTGACTGCATTTATACGTGTATAGATATATTCATAGGGCTATGTGATTATATCTATAATTATATATATATTTTGCATGCATTATTAGTTATGGCATGTATATTAAGTTCATCATTAGTAGAACCTAGAGGACTTATTTCTACTATCTATATCAACTCGAACCGTGATAAAGTAATTTCATCGGTATAAACCCCAATAGCATCGAAAGTAATTTTGACCATATCTTGATTCTGAAAAATAATAACCCTCCACATTATTGAAAATTTTATCATGGAAAGTACTCATGATATACTGTGAAAATTCATTTTCCTTTTTTTTCTTGTCTCAAGATGGCTGATCCAACTCGTCCTGAATTTGACATCTTGGACTCAGAAGGGCTTGAGTACCATAGATGGGTTTCTGACGTAGAGACCACTTTTATCGCTAAGGACTATAGTGCTACTATCTTTGAAAAAGCAGGCGAAGTACCGTCTGACAAAACCAAAGCTAGTGC
This sequence comes from Orobanche coerulescens, assembly GCA_033398695.1. Classification (NCBI taxonomy): domain Eukaryota; kingdom Viridiplantae; phylum Streptophyta; class Magnoliopsida; order Lamiales; family Orobanchaceae; genus Orobanche; species Orobanche coerulescens. Next base: position 20,493,523 of record CM065801.1, read on the forward strand.
ATTAATGTTTCTTAGGCGACATATCGACCCGAGCCTAAGGTGAGAATATCTGCAGTTGAAATCCCCGAAAGAACTGTGGGATGCCCTTAAGGGCCGTTTTGGGAACATCCACAAAACTTTGCTCCCAGAGTTGACCGTGCAGTGGAATGAAATCCGCTTGCTTGATTATAAACGGATCAACGATTTCAACAAAGATATGCTCCGTCAGAAGGCACGCCTTAATTTATGTGGAAAGGACCTCACAGAAGATGATATGATTCAGAAAACTCTTTCCACTTTCCCTACTTCCGCCCTTATACTAGCGAACCAGTATAGGCTGGAGTATGACAATAAACGCATCACTACCTTCAATAAGCTTATCAACCTACTGCAAGTGGCTGAGAGGCACAATGAAGTATTAGTGAGCAACAATGCCAGCCTACTGGGACAAAGAAAGTTCCCGAGGCCAACTATGGCAAAGTGAAAGGTGGAAAGAAACCCAATGCACAGGGGACTGGTCATGGCAACCCCAAACCACAACGTGGAAGAGGGCACAGTGGTCGAGGACGTGGTCGAGGACGTGGGGGTTCTTCCAATGTAATGAGTAGACTTGGTGCTCCCGGCTCTTCTGGCCAAGGAAACAAAGCACCTACCCCCCATGTCGCTCCCAAAGTCAGAGTTGGCAATGAACCGTGCTATCGATGTGGAGATGCTGGACATTGGTACAAGAACTGCCATGCAAGTAAACAAGTTGCAGCACACTACAAGAAATATAGAGAGTCCAAAGAACGGGAGGCTCACTATATGGAGGAAGATGCTCTCGACGAGTCCCCCGACGTCAATTTCACAGTCACCGATAATCGCAATGAGCCATACGTGTCACAGTCATTAGAGGCACCCCTTTATGACTGAATGTTTTCATTATGTTTACTTTCTCGTTTACATTTGGCATTGATTTTATCGTTGTTTTATTTTCAATAATGGTGTGATGAAACTTTGTTTTTCTAGAACAAGATATTATTATTGCTTACGTTATATCCATAGCTTTATTTCGAAGAAATGAATATTGCTTGCATGTTTATGGTTCGAATTTTTTTTCTCTCCTTTTCGTAGGAATGAATCGGGGAGAACTTGAATGTTTGGTTGACAGTGGGACCACCCACACCATTCTTAGGAATAGACTTCTATTCACGGAATTAATTGCATGTCAAACCTCGGTAACCACGATGACTGGGTCCTCCCAACTCATCCAAGGGCGAGGCAATGCCCGATTTTTATTGCCTAACGGCACTCTTCTCCAAGTTACCGATGCTCTATACGCACCTAGGGCCCCTCGAACCTTACTAAGTTTTAAAGATATACGTAGCAATGGTTTCCACGTCGAAACCCACTGTGAGAATGGAATCGAGTTCCTTTATATTACATCTAATCAATGTGGACGTAAACGCATATTAAAAAAACTTAAGAGTCAAAATAGTGGACTGTACACCACAACCATTATTCGAATCCTATGCTGTCACCATAAATGAAATTTGGGACAAAGACTCATATAGGCTTTGGCATGATAGACTAGGTCATCCTGGTCGAGATATGATGATCCGTATCCTAAAGAACTCGCACGGACATCCTTTCTTTCGAGCGAAAAAGGGGCAACAACTCAACACGAAGAACAGTATTGATGTTAATCATGCTATGTCATCTAAAGAAATAGAGACATATACCCCTTCTAAGCAATTGACTATGTCAAAAGCACATCGCTCATTCTGCAAAGCCTGCTCTTTAGCTAAAGTAGGAGCGAGACCTTCCTACACTAAAGATACTAAAGCGAACATCCCATTCTTACAACGTATACAAGGAGATATTTGTGGACCCATCCACCTGCACGCGGACCATTTAAGTACAATATGGTATTGGTGGATGCTTCGACACACTGGTCACATGTCGCACTCCTTTCCACTCGAAATGCTGCATTTGCAAAACTCCTAGCTCAGATCATTCGTCTAAGGACTCACCATCCTGATCACCCTATCAAGTCTATTCGACTCGATAATGCAGGAGAATTTACATCTAAAGTATTTGATGACTACTGCATGTCAATCGGAATCGATGTAGAGCATCTCGTTCCCCATGTGCATACATAAAATGGTCTCGCAGAGGCAACCATTAAAAGAATCCAAATGGTAGCACGGGCATTGGTTTTGCGCACAAATCTGCCCATCTCTGCTTGGGGATATGCAGTCCTACATGCAGCCGTACTTATTCGTTTCAGACCCACCGTTGGCCAACCATTTTCTGCGTACCAGTTGGTAACTGGATATGAACCGAATATTTCACACCTACGCATATTTGGTTGTGCAACATATGTGCCGATTGCGCCCCCACAATGCAATAAAATGGGTCCTCAGAGACGTTTAGGTATTTATGTTAGATACGAATCCCCAACAATTATCCGCTACTTAGAACCCTTGACAGGTGATCTCTTTACCGTATGTTTTGCGGATTGTCACTTCAATGAGTCAGAATTCCCGTCGTTAGGGGGAGAGGAGAAAAAGAAGTTTCTCAAGGAACGACAAGAATTGTCCTGGTACGTCCCGAGTGTGTCTCATTATGATCCCCGTACCTCACTATGTGATCGTGAAGTACAACGAATCCTCGATCTTCAGAACGTAGCAGATTCGATGCCTGATACGTTTACTGATATCGCCAAAGTGACAAGATCACACATTCCAGCTGCAAATGTGCCTGCAAGGTTAGAAGTCCCGAATAAAGGGCACATCACCAACGTACCGAGTGATGCGATCGCACCTAGTGGAAATGCGATCGAGGCCGTGGCTCCCAAAAGGAAAAGGGGGAGGCCACCCGGTTCGACAGACACCCGCCCAAGGAAGAAAAGGGCAGGTGAGGCACAAACCAACCCATTAATCATCACTACTGCCAATCCTTCCCACGAGATCATCTCTGACTATAGCTATGTCCACGAATCATTAATGGTGGACGCCCGAGATCGATTCAAGATTAGAAAACAAAGAGATCTCGATCAATTATGAAAGTGCGTCGATTTGATGGAACGATCGACCACTCATATTGATGATGTGTTTGCATACACAGCTTGCTCAAGAAATCATAGAGCACGATGATGTCGAACCACGCTCTGAAGAATGTCAACAAAGAGCCGATCGCCTAAATGGAAAGAAGTCGTCAGAAGAGCTTGACTTTCTGACAAAACGCAAGGTACTTGGCCCAGTAGTGCTAACTCCGCCAAGTGTAAAGCCTGTTGGACATAAATGGGTTCTTGTCAGAAAGCGTAATGAGAATCACGAAGTCCTGAGGTACAAGGCTCGCCTTGTTGCACAAGGTTTCTCACAACGCCCTGGTATAGATTACGAGGAAACGTACTCCCCCGTAATGGACGTTATTACGTTCTGCTATCTAATCAGCCTAGTTATTTCCGAAGGATTGGAAATGCAGCTAATGGACGTGGTCACTGCGTATCTCTATGGGGATCTAAATACGGAGGTTTACATGAAAGTGCCCGAAGGCATTTCATTGCCCAAATCAAGTAACTCCAGACCACGGAGTGCGTATTCAGTTCGTTTGAAACGCTCACTTTACGACTTGAAACAATCCGGAAGGATGTGGTATAACCGTCTGAGTGAATACTTGATTGGAAAGGGATACAAGAACGATGAACTGTGTCCTTGCGTCTTTATAAAGAAAACAAGTTCCGGATTTGCAATCATCGCAGTGTATGTCGACGATATGAATATAATCGGCACTCTTGATGAAATAAGAGAAACCACTGATACTTGAAAACCGAGTTTGAGATGAAAGATCTTGGGAAGACTCTGTCTTCGTATTCGGATAGAACATAGAGTCCGTGGAATTCTCATCCACCACCGCTTATGTCCGTAAGATGCTTAGACGCTTTAACATGGACAAAGCACACCCGGTTAGCAATCCCATGATCGGTCGTAGCTTGGATGCGAAGAAAGATCCATTTCGTCAAAGGAAGATGACGAAGAGCTTTTGGGAGCCGAAATTCCTACTTAAGTGCAATAGGCGCCTATTGTACTTAGCTCAATGTACGCGACCGGACATCGCCTTCTCAAGAAACTTACTAGCTCGATTTAGTTCAAGACCGACGCAACGTCATTGGAATGGTATCAAGAATATATTCCGATACCTAAAAGGAACCATTGACTTGGGACTATTCTTTCCCTACAAGCAGCAAAGGAAGTCGCCCGTAAAGGCAAATGCTAAAGTAAATGCTATTGCCATAGAACCTACTCCGACGAACGTATTGGTAGGATTTGCTGATGCAGGTATCTCACCGACCCACACAAAGGACGTTCCCAAACTTGCTATGTATTTGCTATTGGTAACACTGCAAAATCTAGGAGATCCACAAAGCAAACCCATGTAGCTACCTCATCTAATCACGCTGAAATTATCGCTATGCATGAGGCGGTACGTGAGTGTATTTGGTTAAGAGCTATCATTACACATATCCGAGGTAACAGTGGACTAAGTAATGTCACTGGAGCACCCACATGCATATATGAAGATAATGCAGCTTGCATCGAACAGATGAAGCTTGGGTATATCAAGGGGGATAACACAAAACACATATCTCCAAAATTCTTCTATAATCAGCAACAACAGGCTCTCCTCAATATTCAAGTAAAGCAAGTCAGATCTGAGGAGAATGTGGCCGATTTGTTCACCAAATCTCTGCCCAAGGCCGTGTTTGAAAAACATGTGAGAAGTATCGGAATGCGAAGAATTTCCGAACTCCCGAAATCGATGTAAAGGTAAAGGGAGAAGGGTGAGTCATAAAGAAACTTACTCACCGACGTTGTACTCTTTTCTTTGACCAAGGTTTATTTTCTCCCACTGGGTTTTGTTACTTGGCAAAGTTTTTAATGAGGCAAACGACACATGCACAAGTTTTTCAAAGTATCCTTGATTGATGTACAAATCAGGGGGAGATGTAGACTTGAGGGGGAGTCTTAGATCCACAATGTACGTTATACTCTTTTCCTTCCAAGGAACATTTTTCCCACAGGGTTTTTATCACTTGGAAAGGTTTTTAACGAGGTAACAAGATGTACTATTTTAGGGATCGATGGAATGGTCACCTTAGTAGCGCTATGATCAAATGTAACGATCATATGAGAGGATAGATTCAAAGGACGAAGTCTAAACTTGATGTGTCTAGATGCTGTACTTTTTTTCCTACGATCAAGACATTTTTCCCACTGGGTTTTTGCTTGACGAGGTTTTAATGAGGCAACATGACATGCGCTTGTAGACTAGGCACAAGGGGGAGTGTTAAAGGAATAATACCCATTGTGTGCCTAAGTCTGTTAGTTTATGGGCTTTCCTAGATAGGATTTGGCTGAGGCCTGTTTGTATGTACTTCACCCTATTTAAGGGATCTCAATGATGGAATAATACAACACTTTGCCCTACTTTCTTGTCTCATGTTATTTTCCCTTCAACAGTTACGACGTAAAGTAGCAAAACGATAAGCAATAGATTCATGCAGCATATCCCCAACTATCAAAGTTATATAAATTTGTACATCAAGTGTTTTCACATGTTTTGGTTGTTTTCTCATTAAAAAACAATTAAGATTTTTTTCTTGATGAAACTTTCTGACTGGAAATTCAATCAGAAAGCACATCTTCTATTCAATTTCCAGCTCTATGACATTTACTTTAAAGAGCAAATATACGCGGTACATGAGATGCTGCGAAATCGGTTCCCTAAGATGTGTAAAAGCACAGAGAAGCCGGCATCATCGTTCGATTTTTTCAAGTTTGACAACATTTCTGCACCTGTAGAGAGATCATAGAGCTCTGCCTTAGTATAATGTCAACATACAGCCCTTTTGTAAATGCCAACTGTTTTTAACTATTATTGAAGAAATGATGGATTATTTATGTGTAGGATTGCATCCTCTTCCATAAATGTGAGATAAATTACAAAAACTACCGTGAGGTTTAGCTTAATTACAAAAAGCTCCAGTTATCTTTCAAAATACAAAACCTCTTAAAATGTTGCAAATAGTTTGTGTTAATATTAAAAAAAAAAAAAAAAAAAAAAAAAATCTTAGAAATCCTTCTTTAAGGATGCAATTTGTAAAATAGAAACAAATGGCAACAGTTAATATATTATATATGTAAATTTGAAAAATAACTTCAATTTTATTTTTATCTTTAAATTATCAGGCTAAAGAAGTGGTTTTTGTAATTAATCATCAATTAAAAAAGGAAGGACCACAAAAGAGCAAAACTTACTCGGGTGCATCGTGTAAAAAAGAGGCAACTCTCCAGAAGCTGATAGAGTTGTTATGCGCTTACTTCTCCACGTGGCACAACTGGGAAAAGATTAAGGAAAAGAAGGGAAAAAAATGACAGTGGAGGATCAAAGAGACTGAATACTACAAAAGTTAATCAAAGGGGTGATCAGCTAAAGTATATTCTGACATTTTTATTTCAATGATCATGTTTAATTTTTTAGTCAAGTTTCCAACAATTGTTACCCACTCCGTCCGACCTACTTTTATTTTTTCCCAATAGAAGAGTCACTTTTAAGAATAAAATATTAATATCTAATTAAAATTTATATAGTATTCCGTGAAAAATGAAGTTTTTTGTTATATCAATTACAATATTAGTTGATTGAAAAAAAAATGAGAAAATAAGTGCGCATATGTGTTCTAAATCAAGTCAAGTTGTACCTTCGTTAAAATGAGTAAAATTCAAAAGTTGTACCTTAACCAAAGAAGGCTCTTCAAGTGGGACGGGACGGAGGGATTACAATTTTAGAGCCTCTAACAGCGCATACCTTCATGCAATTTTTAAAATAAAACTCACCTATTGAGAAACATATGCTGTAGTTCACACATAACGCAACAATAGGTCCGCCGAAGAATTCTTTATCCTGCAGCTTTGTCCTAAATGAACATCTCCAAAAAGATATCTACATACAATTTGTGTTCATAACGCAATCAATCAGCAATGATGCACAGGGGACATCAGTTCGAAGGAAATTCTGCAGCTTCTTCTTAACATTTAATGAGAAAGATGAATTCCAAGTAGAAAATAATTAGACCTATATTCACAATGCTCGGGCCATGCACATCGAGCTTTTCCATAGTCCCAATAGCAGTCCTCATCCCTCAGCGGTCCACGAGTAGCTGTTTTGGATTAGAAAATAAGAAAAATGAGATGGCGAATACGATGATGGTTATCACTACAAGCGTTCTGGTTTTAACCTTTTGTTACAAATTTGGACTTTTTGTCAGGATGTATATCGTGCCACATCTCAAGCCACAGCTCCCGCATCAATACTGAAGATCTAACAATGTTCCTGTGATTTGCTGCAAATGAGATAATTTGGTTAATTGACGATAATATAGGAAAATTCATTGACGGGTGTAGTTTGCCCAGAGTTCAAACTGAGGAGCAACTTCTAAGATTCACTTCCGGAAGCAGCATGCAACAAATAGCATTATAAGATACAAGTGGAGCAATGAAATATTGAAGGCTTTTTAACTATTTCATGGCGCTTAAATTTTTGTAATTTCCCTATAATCAAATCAGATAGATAGTGCAACCACAGAGTAATGCTGAAGATGCTGTAATGATAAAAGTCTACACTGCACCTCAGTTGCATACTATTAGTTCTAAGGGTGTTTTTTTAAAAAATACCTCTTAATACCTCGAGTCTGGAAATTAAGAGGTTTTCAGATTTAAGACAGTTTTTTTTTTTTTTGGAAACCTCTTGATACGTCTGACCTTTCTCTTAATGATTAAGTGGTAAACAAACCACTTAATTCCTCTTAATATCACACCTCCCTATTCTCATATCACACGTCCCTTAGCAAACCTTATGATCATGTTGAAAAAATTATGAAATTGTAATAAAGATTGAAATAGATGATGATTTATGTTGTGATGTTTTTTTTGTTTTGAAGGGTAAATTAGTCAATTAAACATATTCGGATATTTACCAGTTTAAACAGTCTTAATGTTTCAGATTTCAGATTTCAGATTTCAGATTTCAGCACCTTTTGAAGGGGGCATATTCAATTGAGACTTCAAATGAGTTTTAAAGACTTTTATAGAATTTGATGAATTTGAAAAAGTTTGGGTGTATTTAATTGAGATTTTTAAAAGTCAATTAAATTTTTGTGGTATTCAATATATATATATATATATATATTCACTTGCCCTGTAATGTTCAAAGTGACAATTCACGGTCTTTAAGAACCATGAAAATGTCATCCTACCGATGGAAAAGCGAAGGCAATTTTCTACTGGTAACTGACATTAGTCTCTGGTAGTCATACCCTAGCATGACAGCATGAGGCCGACATATCATTGGTGCATTAAAGCAAAACCAAGCTGTACGATATAAAGCAATTAGAAACATCGTTCCCATGAATCATTCTCTCTTTGTTCCTTGTACAACTAGCCTCTTGATTTTAAAGTGAAAAAACAAGTTGTTGTAAACCTATCGAAGATTGATGACAGAGCCAAAGATATCAAAGTGTTGGATCAATAGTCGCTTACCCCATTAAACAACTTAATGACTTCTCAAGACTTATTATCAACTTAAAACAATTACCCCCATCCAATCAAAGAAGTATAATAATCATGTGATTAACGTCAACGTTGAACAGAAGATATAAAAACCTACAAAAAAAAGGGCGGGAACTTTTAGCGTTAACTTTATCATGTCAAGGCATCTACATGACAAAATTTGTGTGCCTACAAACTCTAAAGTAAATGTATAACAATTAGAGCAACCTCTCAGTCATAACAAAGTATGACAAGTCATATAATTATATTACCTTTATCAAGCTCCCAAACAGCTGTTCTCTTTCCTGGAAGACTTTCAGAATCTTCATAATAAGTTATGTACTTCACTCTAGGAGATCTTGTCATAATGGGAATTATATCCATTTCAGGCTGACGGTCAACATCAAAATGCACTTGGACGTCTGAACCATCATGTTCTGACTGCAAGTTGTCAATAGATTCTCTTCCCAGTTTAAAACATGTATATAACATTTTTCTTCATAATGCCACTTTATGACTGGCTTAACTAGCAAATAGGGACGATAAAATCAACTAATATTTTGTAGGGAAAATAACTTTTTTTGTTCAGGAGACATCCTAGTTTGGTTACTTCAATCAAAAAAGATTCTGGCGCTGTTGTCGTCTACATCTATAACAACAGATGCAAGGTTGGAGAATACCATTCATTATAGATTATTAAAGTGGTAACAGTAGCTTCACTGCATTCCAGTTATTTAGACCAGACCAATAATGAGTCATGTCCAATGATGTTATGTTAATTTTTACAGTATCAATCATATAACGTGACATGACTATAGCAATTATCTCAATTCATCGTCGTCTCATGATATTTTCTATGTAACTGGGAAAACCTATGATGTTGGCGGTTTTGGAATTTCATCTCATTTATGAAGGTTGCAAAATAAAGGGCATCCGGCATAAAATTTAACACTTTGCTTATTACGTGAATTTATAATGTTAACTAATTGTAGACAATTAAATGACACTATAATCTTCATGACAACGAACCCAACATAGTTGGGATTAAGGTGCAATCGGCGACGACGATGATGAGACCAGACCAATAATGGTGATACCATCAAAGAATAGTTTCAATAATAAATAAGGACAACATTGAGTACATAGAAGTTCACCTCTGAATTTCAAGCACTCTGCAGGCAATTATAAACTATCAATCTTGAGGTGTACCAAAGCAATTGAGAAGTAGGAAATAATTGGTGTCAAGTAATGGATGCAACGTAGAAAGTAGAGAATAAGTTACAAAACTACCACAGATACAGAGTATAAGTTTCACTTATCAACACCTGAGGAGCCCTTGTTATGTTAACTTTTGATCCTAGCCAGTTCTTGCACCAAGAGAGGGAATGGTATGGTACCTATGGACCAGATGAAAATAATTTAGCTGAACAGAAGCAAAAAATAACAAATAACAGAACAATGTATTGTCTGAAGACCAGCGTACAGAACAAAATATATCTCTGTTCTATGCTCATCATACCGTCTCATCACCGCTTGCAGCACCAGGATTTCCTTCAACCAGGTTCCCTGACCTAAATCAATGATGTACAAGATAATTACACACCAATATATCATTCTCTATAAAACTACAAGACGATGCAATTCAAAAAGATCGCCATAAACCAATGGATTCAAGCTGTGCTAATGACTTCATGGCAGTTTGTCAAACTTCAGTGCTGTACCTACACTACACAACAACATCTAAGCCTTAGTTCCAAAATGATTTGGGATCGGCTAACATGAATCAAACTTTGAAACCGTCAATGATCGTTACACAAATAACATAAAAGGAAGAAAAAAAAGAGGGAAAAAAGTAGAGAAAAAAGCAAAAAAAAAAAAAAAAAAAAAAGGAGAATGAATGTTAACAAAAAAAGAAAAAAATGAAAAATCCTGAAAAATAAATTAAAAGATAACATGAAATAGAAGAAAATAGGAATAAAAAAGAAGGAATCAGATTCCATCCACCATCTCTATTCTTTCCCACCACATTTGCCTCTCCATCGTCATACTTTCTCCAATTCCAAGAAACCGCATATCATTTTCAATCATCTTTATCCAAGTTTTCTTGGGTCTTCCTCTACCTTTCACAATATTACTTGTTCCCCAACTTTCTAGCCTGATGGTCTTCTTCTCACATGACCAAACATCGTAATCGATTCTCCATCATCTTCTCTTCTATAGACGCAACTCTTACACTCTCTCTAATCACCTCATTTCTGAGTCGATCATTTTTTGTATGACCACACATCCATCATAGCATACGCATCTCCGCCACATTCATCTTTTGAACGTGACACTGTTTTACAGCCCAACACTCGGTGCCATATAACAGTGCAGGCCTAATTGCCGTGCGGTAAAATTTACCCTTTAATCTATGAGGCATGTCAGGATCACATAAAACCCATGTGGCACTCTTCCACTTCAACCACCCTGCCTTTAATCTGTGAGCCACATCGCCATCTAGCTCTCCATCCTTTTGGATAATAGATCCAAGATACCGAAAGAAAGTGGATCCATGAACAACTTTCCCATCAAATGTGATCATCCCCGCCTCTCTATCACTGTTTTCGCTAAACCTACACTCCATATATTCGCTTACTTCACCACCTAAAGCCTCGAGCTTCCAAAGTATCCCTCCAAAGATCCAATTTCTGTTGCACTCCAACCTTCATTTCATCAATCAACACAATATCATCTGCGAACATCATACACCACGGAACGTCATTTTGAATTTCTCTTGTCAATTCGTTCATGACTATGGCAAAGAGAAAAAGACTAAGAAGAATTCTTTTGTCCTCCCAACATTAGTACGTACACTTGTACTAGCTCCCTCATACATGTCCGTTATAATGTCAATATATTTCCGCGATACACCCTTCTTTGCTAAGGCCCACCAAAGTACTTCCCTTGGTACTTTATCAAGTGCCTTCTCTAAATCAATAAAAACCATATGTAGATCTTTCTTTTTATCTCGATAATATTCCATCAACTGCCGGATAAGATAAATTGCTTCCATGGTCGATCTTCCAGGCATAAATCCAAACTGATTTTCTGTTATCTTCACACATTTTCTGATCCTTTGTTCAATCACTCGTTCCCACAACTTCATGGTATGACGCATTAGTTTAATTCCGCGATAATTAGAACAATCTTGAACATCACCTTTGTTCTTATACAAAGGGACGAGAATACTTTTCCTCCATGCTGATGGCATCTTATTGCTTCTCCATATCTGATTGAAAAGCATAGTTACCCATTCGATCCCTCTCTCCCCCAAACACCTCCAAACTTCAATAGGTATACCATCTGGTCCGTCTGCTTTCTTTGACCCCATCTTCTTCAATGTCATTGTCACTTTACCCTTTTGAATTCTCCTCTTAAACTCTCGGTTAACCATACTTGAGGGGATGTTTAAATTCCCAATATCTTGTTCTTGATGGCCATTGAATAGGGTATCAAAGTATGACCTCCATCTCTCTTTTTATCTCTTTATCTTGAACCAAAACTTTTTGGTCAGTATCTTTCACACATTTAACTTTTCCAATATCTCGCGTCTTCTTCTCTCTCATTCAAGCAAGTTTATAGATATCTTTTTCCCCTTCTTTTCTATCTAATCTTGCATATAATTCTTGATTGATCTTTGATCGGACATTTCGCATTGCCTTTTTAGCTTCTGTTCGAGCTTTCTTGTACTCATACTTGTTAGAGGCGCGCCCGAGGCGCGAGGCGCTAAGGGCGCCAGCATCAGCGCCTCCTGGAAGGTGAGGCGGGCGCGGGGAGGGAGGCGAGAGCCTTTGTGCGCCTAGCGCGCCTCCAAGGGTGTACTTCAGGCGCGCCCGAGGCGCGCCTCTCTCCCATGTTGACCTTTAATAATATTATACTTTTTAATAACCTTTAATAATATTGTATATATATATATTAATATATGTCAGCTGTTGTATATTGAAAAAATTAGGGTTTACAATCCCACTGCTCTCCCGTTCACAACTCACTCACTCCAACTTCCCACTACTGCCACCACCGCCGACTCCACCGCCACCGACACCGCCGGCCGACTCCACCGCCGCCGACTCTGCCGCCGGATTCTGGTAAGTTTTGGCTATTTTTTTCCATTTTTTTTTGTTTATGTATTGTATAATATAATATGTGATATGATTTATCATATTTTCATCTTTTTGTATCTAAGATTATATTTTCTGTTTATTTTTCTGTTTTTTATCATTATTTTTTAATTTCCCATTTGATTAATATGCGATATATTTTTTTGTTTTTAAGTTTATTTTTCTGTTTATTTTATGAAGTGGTAAGTTTATTTTCTGTGTATCTAAATAAATGCTGTTTATTTTTCTGTTTATTTTTCTGTTTATTTTATGAAGTGTAAATTTATTTTCTGTGTATCTAAATGAAGCTGTTTATTTTTTTGTTTATTTTTCTGTTTATTTTATGAAGTGGTAAGTTTATTTTCTGTGTATAACTATCTAAATAAATGCTGTTTATTTTTCTGTTTATTTTATATTATCTGTTTTTCAGTTTTATGAAGTTTCGTCCAATTTCACTGTACTAATATAGTTTATTTTGTCACGCTGATTATCGTATAATGGAGGAAGAGAGTGCTAGTGGTGCTAGTGGCACTGGACGAAACTTATCTCATCAAGGTCCATCTAAAGACCCAGCTTGGAAGTACTTCACAAGGGTTAGATCTGAAAACAAAAACGACTTAACCTGCAGCTTTTGTGAGCAAGTTTTCAAGGGTGGTATCTATAGAGCCAAACAGCATTTATAAGGAGGGCATAGAAATGATGTGGGATGCAAAAAATGCCCACCACATGTCCGAGAAGAGATTCAAATCTACATGAAAAAGATTGAGAAGGTAGATTTATCAAGGGTTGCAATTTCAGACTTTGAGGATGTAAACCCTTTTAATTCTGGACCGACTGAACAATCTGAAGAGCAGGAGTGTCGTTCATCTACATTGTCAACTGCACATCAAATGAGAAAGCGAAAACAAGGTCCTATGGATCTTTTTGTAAGTAGGAGCATCGATCCAAGCAAAGTTGGAAGAAAAGATAAGCAAACGGTGTTGGATGAAGCACGTATGAAGGAATTGAAGGATAAAGCTTATCAAAGCTTTACAAAATGGATGTATGACGCTGCAATTCCATTCAATGTCGTCAACCATCAGAGTTTGAAAGAAGCTTTCATGGATATTGGACAGTATGGAGTAGGTTTGGAACCACCTTCATATCATGAGGTGCGAGTTCCTTACCTAAGGAAGGCGGTTGAGAACGTTAATGAAGATTACATGAAAATTTGTGAAGAGGAGTGGGCTAAGTATGGATGCAGTTTGATGGTTGATGGTTGGACGGATAGGAGACAAAGAACTTTGATCAACTTTTTGGTCAATTCTCCTAAGGGTTCTGTTTTCATAGATTGTATTGATGCTTCTGGTTACTCGAAGACGGGGGAGAAAATGTTTGAGTTGATTGACAAATTTATAGAGCGAGTGGGAGAAAAGAATGTTGTCCAAGTTGTTACTGACAATGCAAGTAACATGGTGGCTGCTGGAAAGCTATTGGAAGCAAAGAGGACAAATTTGTATTGGACTCCATGTGCAGCTCATTGCATTGATCTTATTCTGGAAGACATAGGGAAATTGCCCGAAGTGAAGGTGACATTGAAGAAGGCAATGAGTGTGACTGCATATGTTTATACGCGTCCAGGGGTGGTGAATATGTTGAGAGAATACACTTCAGAGAAGGAGCTTTGTAGGGCGGGTGTTACGAGATTTGCTACAGCCTTTCTCACATTAGAAAGGATGTTCAGCTTGAAGGAGAGTTTGAGGAGGATGTTCACTTCAGATGAATGGACACAAAGTAAGTGGAGTAAAGAATCTGATGGTAAGAAGATTATTGCAATCATCTTATCAACAAGGTTTTGGAGCAATGTCCACTACATTTTGAAGATATTCTCTCCTCTAGTTTGTGTTTTGAGGTTGGTTGATGGTGAGAGAAAACCGGCTATGGGCTACATATATGAGGCTATGGATAGAGCAAAGGAAGCAATTGCAGCAATTTTTGATGGAGATGCAGGTAAGTTCAAAAGGGCATTTGATATCATTGACAACAGATGGAGTTGTCAACTCCATCGTCCTTTGCATGCTACGGGCTATTATTTGAATCCAGAGTTCTTCTATGCGAACAAGGATTCAACTGAAGGAGAAGTGATGGATGGATTCCTCAGTGTCTTGGAGAGAGTGGTGCCCGACTTTAATGATCAAGAAAAAATCTCTCCAGCTTGCTGCTTATCGGAATGCCACATGTGGCTTTGGACGGGATGTTGCAATTAGGCAACGTAAAACCATGTCCCCAGCTTTATGGTGGGAAACCTATGGTTCACACACTCCGGAGTTACAAAAGTTAGCTATTAAAGTGCTTAGCCTCACTTGTAGCTCTTCCCGTTGTGAACGCAATTGAAGCATATTTGAAAATGTAAGTATTAATTATTTTACTTAAATAATTATTGCTCCTATTATTATTATTATTATTATTATCATGTCATTAATGGAATGATTATTGTCAATATTTAGGTTCATGCCAAAAGAAGATCTAGATTGGATCAACATAGGATGAGTGACTTGGTGTTTGTAAAATACAACCGTGCATTGAAGCGTCGGTATGATGGACGTGATTCGATTGATCCCATTGCTTTGGATTTCATCGATGAAAGTAATGAGTGGTTGATGGGTAAAATGGATGATGAAAATGGTGAAGATGACGAGTTGGTGTTTGAGGGTGAAGATTTGACGTGGGGAGATGTTGGTAAGGCTATGGGAGTTGAGGAGCCCATGTATTCTACTAGAGATAGAGGAAAGCAATGCTCAAGTTCTCGACCATCTACACAATTGAGTAAGGGGAAAAGGATAGTTTATGAGAGGAGAAAGGGGAAGGGAAAAGAAAAGAAGAAGACGTCATCATCTAGACTTAGAGATGAGCAAGATGAAGATGAATTTGAAGATAAGGAAAGTGAGGAAGAAGAAGATATGTTGCCCGAGTTTGATGATGAGGAGGAGGAAGAGGAGTGATAGTTTAATTGAGAGTTTAAGAAGTGTTGAACTTAAACATGTCTTTTGTGTGTTGGTTTTTGTTGGTTATGTGTTGGTTCTTGTTGATTATGTGATTTATTATTGAAGTTGAAGTTAAACTTTATGTTATGGAATTCTTAGACTTAATTACATGAATTATGTTTTTTTTTTATTAATTTTTAATTAATTTTGCGCCTCTCGCCTCGGGCGCTACGGCAACCTTTGCGCCTCTGTGCGCCTCTCGCCTCTAACAACTATGCTTGTACTTCTCATAATTATCATCGCTCAAGCATTTACCAAGTACCTTATAACATTCACGTTTGGTCTTTATCGCTTGCTTAACTTCATCATTCCACCAAGATGTGTCCTTACTTGATGGTCTGTTTCCTTTAGATTCTCCTAGCACTTCTTTTGCAACTTCCTTTATGTTATGCTCCAACAAGTTCCACATCGAATCTATATCCATCTCCGTGCAATCACACCAAATACCACTATCAGCAATCTTAGCCACAAAAGTATGTCGACTCTCCCCTTGGAGCTTCCACCACTTAATTCGAGGGTCAACTTGTGGTCTTCTCTTTCTTAATTGTCTCTTACCTCGAAAGCCAAGCACCACAACCCTATGCTGCGTTGCAGCACTCTCACCGGGTATCACCTTGCAATTAGTAAAACTTTTCCTCCAAACATTCCTCACTAAAAAGAAATCAATCTAACTTGCATTACCTCCGTTTCTATATGTCACCAAATGAGAGTCCCTTTTCTCGAACCAAGTGTTCATAATACCCAAGTCATAAGCTAATGCGAAATCCAATAAACTATTTCCTGTTTCATTCCTATCACCAAAACCAAAGCCACCATGAACGCTCTCAAAGCCATCTCTGCTAACACCGACATGCCCATTGAGGTCACCACCAACGATCAATTTCTCACCCATAGGAATTCGTTCGACAATCTCTTCCAAATCTTCCCAGAATTCTTGTTTGATCGATGCATCCAACCTACTTGTGGTGCATAAGCACTTATGATAGTTAGAAACTCATCCCCTATCACAAGCTTAATACTCATTATTCTATCGCTCTTTCTTGACATTTCCACCACATCATCAATGATTTCTTTATCAATGACGATACCCACTCCATTTCTACTTCTATCCTTTCCAGAGTACCAAAGCTTGTAACCCCAAGGAGCTAACACTCTTGCCTTTTCGCCAACCCACTTAGTCTCTTGTAGACACATTATGTGAATCCTCCTCCTTTTCATAATCTCCCCCACTTCTGTTGATCTCCCCGTCAAAGAGCCAACGTTCCAAGTTCTAAACCGCACCTTACTACCCTTACTAGCCGCATGAACTACCTTCTCTGTCTGTACCTACACTACTTACACTAATTTAAAACTGACCATATAAATATTGAATGGGCTTCCGAAGAGCAATTAGAAGATGATAAATAATCAAATTCACTGTACTAATAAATAAAGCCAACTCTTCACCAAATACGTTCAATTTGGTCACTCTTATGCCAAACCAGTCCTCTGTTTTATTAGAGAACCAAATGCCCCGAGTTCCTAACTTCCAATCTTTGTTTCTTATTATAAGGCACCAAAACATTTTCTCCAATACATATCACAGTATCCAAATACCTCATCATCTCATTTGTGTTCTAGCATTATATTGACACATTAACCATTTTAACATTTAAATATAAAATGTCTATTCAGGGGAAATGTTTTTGTGATATTTACGGCATGCTATTCAGATGAAAAAGAGTAACCTGGAATATAAAGATCCCTCAACCTCATATATTATGTCGGTTATTATCCAGTTATCAGGATATGGCTTCCCACTTGGTGCAAAATAGTAACCAACCTGTTTGGTAACATATCAACAAAACCCCACATCATTAACCAACCTGCAGAAATTTTTACAATTGCTGCGAAGAAACAGTAATTATACCTCAGTTTTTGAATCTATTCCATATATGCAAAAGATGTTCTTCAGAGGTGGTCTATCCCACGGAGTCAAAGGATTTAGAACAGGATCACCATGATATGACCTGAAATTAAGATAGACTTCCACAGTTAAAAAATTATGCAGGAAGTTGGAATTAATTTTTTGTTGTGTGAAAGTCGTCTCATCACACGTAACTAGCACAGCATGAGAAAGAAATCAAATCTACTATATGCGTCAAATAAGATAAAAAAATCTAAAGCAAATCAGGTTAGTTCTCTAAAAGATTTGGAAATTAATCTTCATAACAAACATAGTTTGATGCAGAAGGAAAGCATAAAAGATCATAATTAATAGCAGAAATCAACTGTATGTATGTGTAGCATGCAAGTTGCATGCTGACCGACCAGGGCAATAGAATCTCTTTTTTCTTAAAGAAACATCCGGAAATTAAAGCATAGAACCATAGCACTAGTGGCAAGACACAACTTACTCTTCTAACTGGTACAGGACTCTCTGACTATCAGGGTCATAATCAGCTATAGTTCTGAAAAAGGTTCCATCAGAGACTTCACGGGCAGAAAAGGATAACTGAGTTGGAAACCCATATTCCATATCAGATAAATTGGCCTTTGCTGCTCCTACGAATGAAGGATAAGCCTCATCTCCTGCCAATGCAGTAAATGGAACATGAAAGCATAATCCAGCATGCATTTCAAGCAGCATAACTTAACAGTGAACGCAAGACTGCACTTCATACCTCGGACTATTGGAATTTCAATATTGATTATGTTTGTAGGCCATCCAGAATAGTTTGCTTGAAACTCCTGGTCATCACAAACATAAGCAAGACTCCCCTTTTTGCTCCTACCAAAGAAATGTTTGGAGTATGCATTCTCTGCTCTACAATGTTTTGAAAATGGCATCATCCATATTGAGGATCCAAATGAGTTGATCATCAATCGAGCTGTTCCCTGATGACTTGCCAAATATTTTTATAAACTGGAGTTAATGCAGGTGCGCAAAGTAAAAGGGGCCGAAATCATGGCCTCTACCTCCTATCCATATAATACAATACCCTCAATCTACCCTAGAGAAGAACAATAGCATAATTTTAACTCGTTTTTAGTAATCCAGTGTGGAAAAGATGCACCCAGAAGACAAGCTGCGGAAATCTAATCTAAGATCAGGAAGTTATCATACAAGAGCTTTAAGTTTGTTCACAAACAGCTAATGTTTTTGGAGATTGTTGAAGTTCATGATCAACAGTTAGGTTGAGTTATGAAACATGTATACCTCATTCATTCCCTCCCTAAATCCTGGAGCTGCTAATAGGACATACAAAAGTGATAAAATGGGGAACCAAATAATGTGGCTTTGAATGTCTTAATTCTACAGATAGTACACATATGTTTGCATCAAATAAAGGTATCTGCACATAAGGTAATTTGTGTTCATGGAGATAATATAATACCTCTGAAACAGGGAGACCGAATGTGAATCCTGATAATGTTGCTTTAACAGTCTCAATTGCTCCAAGAAGAGGAGCTCCTGAAGACAATCGGAAAAAAAGTCCGCAAAAAGGGAAAGACATATAGTTCCAAATGATGATATGTTGGTCAAACAAACTTCAGGAGCATACCAACAGCAAAGTACGCATGAATGTGTTCATCCAGCCATCTGATATACATTTTAGGGGCAATTTCTAATTTTAACCACTCCAAGAAATATCTAAATACGTTGTTGCCCAGTGAGTGAGCAAAAACTATTGATGGCCCCCCGCGAAGCTTCAGAGCAGTTTCAAAAGTAAGCCTACAAAGACCAAATCACATTCAGTTTTATATTTCTCATTAGTGTGCCCAGACAAGAAAGAAGATAGACCTCTCTATCCCTCAAACACAATCTGGTATTAGGAAGAGCATAACCTAAAGGCAGGGAGAGGGAAAGAGACAGACGGGGGAGGGGGGAATCTAACCATCTCCAATTTGTACACTCGGACTGTTTTGTGATGCAGATTACTTTAAATTGGACGAAGAGAAAAAGAACACCAATTCCAAATATATTAAACATGATTGTGATCTAAAGATATTTCTCACATTGTAATTTGCATTCAAGATTCTTCTTAATTTTTTCTTTTCCATATCTAAGGACTGGTTTGCAAATATTGTCTTCCAAATATTCGGTCAAAATCTGCTAATGAAAAACATAAAAAATAAGATAATGCGTCTCAAAAAAGTACACTTAAATAATACATAATAGTTGGTGAAAATGAATACTTGAGTTTATGAAAATAAAGATCTCGCTCCTCAAGTTTGGCAGGTGACAGTCTCCAGTCATATGGAGCCGCAATTATAGCATTAGCCTCAATACCAAACTCAATGCACCACTTAACCCATTCTTTCCACACCGAAGAAAGAGGACCTGCAGAATGCCAGTACGCATGCTATCAATTTAATGGAATGCTTCAATCATGTCAGTAGTAGAACACTTTCTCCAGAAACTGGAAAATCGCGATTATGACTACTTAGAGAAAACATTAAGAAAGAAAATCTACACAATTTGTATGTTAATATCTGCAAAGTGGACCTTCACCTTACCCTTAAAACCGTATAAACAAAGAGATCACTAAAGACAAATAACAGAACTATGGTTCTTGACAAACATAGTCATAATCTACATCCAAGCATGCCTCCGGTAGACGTAAAGATACTGCATGTATCATTCGATAACATCATACCAGTAATGTAGCCTGGATCAAGCTCCGTTATAGCAGAAAGACCACTATCAGGGCGAGACTTGCATTCAGGATGATCGGTTTGGTTATAAGGATCTAGCAACATACACTTTAGCCAGCAATTTACTGCAGACAAAAGCTGAAAATGCATGATCAGTTCGTGAGATAGTACTAGAAAAAAACATATTAAACGTGCATCAGATAAGAACCAGGACATACAAGTACACCAAATAATCAACTAAATAACGGACCTCTAATAAAAAAATAGACAAATCACGTTCACAATTTAATTGAAGAAAATTGATATGATTTACTATCTTATCTATCTGAGAGAAAATTTTCACTTCATTAATAATTCAAACTGAGTCATGTTCCATGATGTATGTGTTGATTTTACAATATCAATCACGTATTGTGACATGACAATAGCAATTATCTCAAACTCATCGCCGTCTCATGATATTTTCCATATAAATGGAAAAACCTATGATGTTGACGGTTTTGGAATTTCGTTCTATTTCTCCTTCATATGAAGGTTGCGACAGGAAGGGCATCCGGCGTAAAACTTTGCCACTTTGTTATTTGCATGAGTTATGGTGTTAACTAATTTTAGACAATTAAACGACACTATAATCTTCATGCCACCGACCCCAACATAGTTGGGATTAAGGTGCTGTTGATGATGATGATTAATAATTCAAACTCCGAGATCATTCTTGCTACACCCCACATTCAAGCCCCGTATCTATTGGAAAAATTTATTAGAATTAATAAATTATTTCCATATAAATCAAATTATTGGATCAAGGTTGTAACTATTGGCTCAAACCTATTCGAGTGAAGGGGTTTGTACGAAGAGTTATATTCATTTGATGTGCTTGTTCATTCAAACCACTTAGTTGAAAAGATTTGTTCGGACAGTCTTGTTGTTTCAATTGAATCCTTTGATAATCTATAAATAAGACCCCGTAGTTTGAACATTTTAAGAGAAAGAGATAGAAAAGTGAACCTAATAATTTGCATTTCTGGCATATTTTTCAAGTCCTACTCTTCCTTCTATGTTGAAAGTTCCGTACACACAGAGTAGTTCGCCGAAGGTTCGTTTCTTGCAAGTGCTGCAACGGTCGAATCGAAAGCCGTTGTATCTTATGGACGATTGCCGAAGACCGTTAGCACCTTGTATACGTGGCAATTTCGTCTTACGGAAATTGTGTCCAACACAAGCCTCGACTTTAATTTTTCTGTCATGCCCATTTCTAGGGAAACCACAACAAAGTGATTTTTTTCCAACAATGTCTTATCGAATATATTATCAAATGGTGTGTATTTATAGAATTTCCGAGAACAATATTATTCGAATCCTAAGCTCATAAGTTTGACTAATTGATAGCTCACACTAAAAAACGCCATATCCATTCATCATATGACAAATGACTTCGTGGTAAATTCTACAGTGGGACTAATAGAGAGAAAAGGCAAACTTGAATGAAAAACGCCGAAACCAAAAATTCAAGCTGTAATCTGTAAGATAGTATATAGTAAACACACGCCAAACGATTACATACTTTAGTAGAGTCGAGCCAGACTAAATCGAGGGGATTGAAATCGAGAGGAGAGTAAGGACAGTCTAAAATTGACCACGCTCTCAGCTGAGTGGACGCGAAGCCTGGGATTATTATCCCCGACAGTTTCTCCAGCCGACCGGTGTAATCGCCGTCGACGGTCTCTCCTACGTCGCCACCGTGAGCCTCCGGAACCAGCAGGAGGAAAAATGAAACATAAAGTAGTGTGGCGTGGCTTCCTCTCATTGGGTGGATTTGCAGACCTGTGGTGCAGCGCAGGCGGACTGGAACGAAAAAAAAAAAACGAATGAGACTGTTTCAGTTGGGAGTTCTGTGCCATAAAATGGTATTGGTTCATTCGAAATTACCACAATAGCCTTTTTTGGGTTCATGACGTGGCTTTGATTTGGCTCCAGACTCTGAGGAATATTGATCAGAGGAAATTTCCATTATTTACACGGGTTCAGATCTGGTGCAGTAAAGATCACGCCGCGCACTGATCCGCCGGATCACACACGCGGCACACACACCTCATGTGTGATCCGACAGTGGCGGCCAAGAAGATGCTTTATCTTGCACTGAATCCCTTCCTATTTACACAACCTCCCACTCTTATCCGTGCATGATAACTCATGTAGTGGTAGTGCATTCCCTATTGAATGTATTATACGTGGCGTGTATGGACGGTACAGATTGATGTATTAGATGGAATATCGATCTGCACCGTTCATACACGCCACGTGTAGTGCATTCGATAAGAAATACACTACATGGAGTGTACCATGAACCCAACCTATCGGATACTTTGAACTTCCTTCCTTCTTAAAAACCTAAATACTAAAGATTAGGTCTTACCTTTGTTAAATACTCTCTCACTACCAAATTAGTAGGCCAATAGTTTTTTTTTTATATTCACACTCTCGACCCAATTTTTCTATTATTTTTTATACCCACACATCGGACTTAGTGGTATTAGCAGGCCAATAGTTAAATTCACGTAGATTAAGAAAAGTTGGTTAATATAGTTAACACCATACACTTATTTATTGTTAGTAAACTTAGGGAAAAGAGAATATTTAACTTAACGAGACATCATGGCCCGTGCGATGCACGGGCTTTATTCATCCTAAAACACGGGTACTTTATTTTCGATAATATCGAATATCATATTTATATTACATATTGTTTAGACTCAAGATTCACGCTTTTATTTTTAGTGAAATTATTCTAAGTTAAAACATTGTATTTTTATATAACACATTTAATTTCGAGTATGGCCTAGATTGAGTTATTGTGAGTTAAAATGAGCTTGCTCAAAATGTGCGACATATTTATCAATGATATTAACACCATAAAAAATTACATGTGCATTTCATAAGGTGGATTATATCTCACTGAAGCAAAATATTTGTTCGTGTTTACAGAAATCATTACGAACTACTTTTTAATTAGTAGCATCTAACTATCATATATAGCTTATTCGGTGGTGCATCCTAGTGTCAATATGTGGAGTCTTATATGAGGTTGATTTCAAACAATGGGTTCATATATAACATATTAAGATATCGAATTGATATATATATAGTCAAGTTACCAAACATGTACGATCATCTAAAATGAATGATTTGTTGCCATTTAATCAAACACTTATTACGCCTATGATGCTACGTATTTGAATTAATTTTTCTCACACATTCTTATACTTTGAAATCCTTATGGCAAATATTATGATTTTTATTACATATTTAACTCTTACTCCTTAGTAGTTTATATTTTTTAGATGTAAAAAAAATTGCACTCTTAGTTGTTCATAGAGTAGTTTTTTATGTAAATAATATTATTTTGTGTCATGTGCATGTAATTCGTGGTATGTGTGTTCTCAAAACTGTATAACCTCGAATTTTTAAATTTTTAAATTTTTAAAATTAGTTAAAACCATCTTTATTTTGTGGAATATAATCAATTTTTTTAATGTCCATCATCCTTGCATTGCCTTTCATTTTGAATTGACAGACTTGAATTTACTATCCTTTAAAATTAGAGTTAGCTACATTTTTAGCCCTTGTGGTTTGTGGGGTATTTCATTTTCAGTCCAAATTTTGAAAAAGTTTTAGGTTTGGTCCAAAAGTGAAAGAATAATTCCATATTTACCCAATCTAAAAATCAAAATACCATATTTCCCCAAAACACAAATTTTTAGTGCATAAGTACAATGCCTTTAAAGAATTTGTTAAGCAATTATGAAATTATTATGTTTAAGTTGGGTATATATGAAATTGCCCCAAAAAGTGAAACATCCGGTTTGATCCGAATTTCCTAACTCAGATTAGTTTATTTATTAAATAAGAGGGTATTGTCCTTTCATATTATTTTCTTTAATTTTATTTTATCTATTAAAATTAACTACTTGTAAGTTTACTTGTAATTAGATGTGAGTTCCGTTTCAGAAGTGTCATTTTTAATAAATCTAGAATGGAACAAAAAATGGTTCGATTCTGTTGTAGGTTGAGATTATAGCCCATTCGTCTCTCAAATATATGCTTAAAAATATTATGCATGAGTTTTGATAAAAGTTGTTGAGTATATTATTAATATAATTGCCTTAAGAAAATAGTGATGGATCATATATGATTGTTGACAGTATTACTTGTAAGTTGTATCCTCCGCCCAAAAACACACTTTTTTTTCTCATCACAAAACATATACGACCGTTTCATTTCTCTCACTAAACCATCATCGACTAACAACCTAACACCGGCCAAAACCACCACGTAACCACACCCTTGTCACCAAACCACCAATATTTAATACCCATCTTGGCAATCGATCCATTATTTTGGCTATAAAGAACTCGATGTCATCTTTATCTTTTAAAGATTTGATGGGAATTGACAATTTGATTTTATAATGTTTTGGATATCTCATGGTTTGTAGGTATCTGTAGGCTATTTTGAATGAAAACATTTTAGTTGTTTAATTGTTTATAAGAAAATTATTTGAGATTTCAAGTTTGGTATGTCGGAACCACTAAAACAACAACGAAACCACCCAAGCTCGAAACACCACCTATTGAATTAATATTCGGTGGTGTTGGCGGCGGAAGCAGTTGATGTTGACAGCGGTTCTGGTGGCTGTGGCGGCAGAGGAATCTGCTTTACTGGAGGTGGTGGGTGTGACCTATTTTGTGGGTGAGTTGTGTGACTTTTTGATTTGTTTATAAGGGAGTATAAATACCTCAAAGAAGAAGTTGAAAGAGTTAAACAATAAACATGTTTTGTGTCGTATGACTATAGAAATTCTTAAAAATTTAATAATGAGACTTTGACATGTTTTAGTTGGTTGAATTAATTTAGCTTATGGAAATGAACAGGTATGCATACGTTTTCTATTATTGCATTTTTTTTAATTGTGGTTTGTAAAATCTTTTTAAAGCTTTTAAAAAATCTTTAGAGATTAGCAATATTTCAATTGATATGAATGACTCTAACTTATGACATAAATGCTCACATTAATACATGAAACTCAATTTTTATATATAGATAGATTCAAGTAGAAATAATTAAATTGTAATACCAATGATTATAATCTCCCCTATATACTAATACAGAATACGCTGAGCCTAAGTGGCAGCTTCTCATTCTTTGGCTGTCTCATGTCTTTTGCTGATGTTTCGAGTGCTTATGTGTCAGTCTCTCATGCTTCAGCTGGCACATAATCAATTATTCGCCTAATTATCATTGCATTAATTACATTATAATTATACCTCAAATAACTCTTACATACCTTATTAATTTTTACGAATTAAGGAATATGAATTATACATAAATAAGAATTGATTATATTTACAAAAAAATTCATATTTTCATTAATTAAAAATATAAATCCCAAATAAAGAGAAATTTAATATAGTAGTGATGCACTATATATTAAAAACTTAAACCTAAAATCCCGCGGAATGAAAAAAATATCAATAAAAAAAGAAGTGTTGAATATATATATATATATAATTAGTTTATATTAGTTAGTCACTATAATTAGATATATCAATAAAAAAATATCAACCAAAATGAAAGATGCTTGGGAGTATTGCAAAAGAAGTGCTGAATATATATATATATAATTAAAAAGACGCTTGAAGTACTAATCAATTAAATAAATCAAAATAATCATATTAAAAAATATTATTAAAAGTGTAGAAATAATGGTTTTAATTATTACTTATAAATAGATCAAAGAAACTATGGAATAAATCAATTAGTCTGTTTTAGTTTTAAATCTCATTTAATTAATATAAAATAACAAAATAAATGAAAAAAAATTATATTTACTAAATTATATAATTACTGATTTTATGAATTTTTAAAGAGATATTTCAAAATATATAAGATATTAAATTTCATAATAATAATCCGTAGATCTTTGTACAAAGAGAATTTCAGAAAATAAAAATTGATCATTTTAAATGATTTTTAAGTGATTTTTTAATTTCTTTTGTTTTAAGTTTATCTACTTTTAAAATCAACTATATATTTTTGAAAGTTTTGGATTTGCTTTTGTATTTTAAATTATATCCAAATAATTTATGTATTTTTTTTTCAAATGTAAGGATTAAATTATCTCCTTTTTGGCCATATAACAGAAACCGTTAAATACTTAATGATTTGAAAAAAAGGACCAAAAAAGAACGTGGAACTAAAATTTCATCAAATACAGTTTAACATAATCAGATATGAATTGAGGTTTTTTCTAATACGATTTTCCGAAATTACTAAAAGTGCCCAACTATTTATGTGTTCTCTTAAATGTAAAATGTGCCAACTTTAATACTTTTATATATTAAGTTAAATGTTTGAAAATAATATCGTATAAAAATAATATAAAGTTTCAACTGAATCAAATGTCAGTTAGGTTTTTTGTAATATAAGTTTCACAAATTACTAAAAATACTCTAATTATTTTTCTCTTCTTTTGAATGTAAAATTTCTTGAATTTAGTAATCTTACTTATGAAGTTCAATGCCTGAAAAGTACCCTACAACTTTTCCCGGCTCATCTTATATTACAGACAAATTTGGGCATTTTTTTACTTTTAAAAAATGGGGATAATTTTAATTCGGCTAGGATGTGGATGTAGTTTTCTTAGTTAACCCCGCGATTAGTATATTTACAATAAGTCATACAAGTAATTCACTTATATATATATATACTACGATCATGCTGTTTCTTTTTTGTTCTTTGGCAAATTCGGAGGTACTTAATTTTAAGTTATAAGTCATAATTGTAATTCCAAAATCTATTTTAAAATGAATATACATATAGTTTCACTTCAACCAAATGCCTCCGAGATTTTTCGTAATACAAGTTTCAGAAATTAATAAAAGTACTTCAACTCTTTTTTTTATTTTTTAATGTAAAATGGGTAGACTTTAATACTCTTACATATGAAGCTAAATGTTTGAAAAAACATCATATAATCATAAATATGCCATTTCACTTCAATCAAATCAATTGAGTTTTTTATTTTGTAATTTTTTAAAATTAATGTCGTTTTTAATTAGGACAAAATTCTGATGCATATTTTTTAACTTATCCAAGCTATTCTTATATTATAATATAAATTGTTAAATTTCTTTGTAATTTTAAGGCTAGGAATTGGATGTAGTTTTCTAAATTAACAGGTATATTTATAATAGGTCATACAAGTAATTAATACTACTACTATGTTTTTTTTATTGCAGTTTGAGAACTGCTTAATTTTAAGCTATAAGTCAAAATCTCTTATGTATTTTCAAAAGCTTTTTAAATTTTAAATATTACTAAAATTACCCTTGCCATAATTATTTAGTATAATTTTACATATGAAGTTGTACTAAAGAACAATGCATATATCGGTTATTCAAGTATAAGCTCATCTTCACTTGGGCATCATTGCAAACTCTCATCATCTACAAGAAATTAAGGACTTCTCTGAATGAATCCTCAAAATTACAAATGGTGAGCTGGGTGAAGAAGTCGATAGAGAAACCTTGATTGATATTCTTGATATTTACTAATCCGGAATGCCGAAAATCATATTACGGCCATTGTTGAAAGCACTATCATTCACTTATAAGTAACTTTTCATAAAGTATTTTTTTGAAGAAAGAGCAATCCTGGCGCCAACAAACGACGTTGTGGAGATAGTAAACGATTACGTGATGTCTATAATTTCAGAGGACAAGCGGATATATCTCAGCTATGATAGTATATGTATATGCAAAATTTCTGCCCTCTAAAAGTCAAAATCAAGTATATCCAATGGATTTTTTTGAATAGGATCAAGTGTTCTAAAATTCCAAATCACATCTTGAAATCGTAAGTTAGACTTTCAATTATACTAATTCAAGATATGTATCAATCATCAGAATTATGCAATGTCACATCGTTAATAATTATCCAAATCCGTAACCATATTATTGGACAAAAAAATTTGGGGAATAATTCTGAGAGTAAAGTATTTATTCAATTGATATTAAGCCCCTTAGATATCAGATTACCATTTAAATTTCAAATACGACAGTTCCCACTTTTTATGAGTTTTGCCATGACTATATTTAAGAGTCACGGTCAAATATTTTCTCATGTCGGTATGTATCTTCCATGACCCGTATTCGGTCATGGTTAGCTTTATGTAGCCATATCAAGAGTGAAGATCAGGAAAGACTAGAAATTTTTTCTTGCGATGAGAATGATGTAATCATAAACAGAACAAGTAGTGTAGTTTATAAAGAAGTATTGTGAAATTTATAATGAACGATTTACATATTATATATTTACATAAAAGTTCTTTTTTGTGTTCCCGTGTAATTCAACGGGTGTTATACTAGTACACCATTTAAAGCGTATCTCGTCTCTTCTTCCGCAAGGACAAAATCTTCTTCCGGGGTTTTTTATTTTTTTTCATTTTTAACATAATATACTTTTCTTAATTTATGAAATATTCGATAATTGAATTATTCTCAATATTATATGTGAATATTTTTAAATGATATTTTTAAATAAAATATAAACATTATCAATAAAAAATAGTTACATTATTCCTACCATATTATTGAAACTTATATAAAATATATACGAGTTTATTATGGATTTTTCTCTCTTTGTACATGGAGAAAATCGCCAACACTTTCTTATTTTCATTTTTAATATTGCTACATAAATTTAACTGTGACTGTATATTAGTTCATTAATATATAATCCAATACTTAATAGTTGTCAACTCCAATTCATCGTAATTTCAAAACAAAACGTCAGTGGAAATTGTCTTCTTAACACTTAAAAAAGAGAATTTGTTCTCAAAAAGACCAAGTATCGATCTTAATATGAAGCCTTTGTTCTCACTTATGAATAGTCGAAATACCTTCTGTTGACGTCTGGTTTGGTCAACGTCACGTGTACTGATCGGGACAAATGGATCGAAGACACGTAGAAAATAACAAATAAAGTGGAAGATATTTAATCACAAAATTTTTATTAATGACCTTTCGATAGCATAGAGCCGGGCCGAATAATGTGCGCTGGTCTGTTCAGTTTGCTTGTTAATGACAAGTCTTTTTTGTTCTTTTTCAGTATATCTCAGATCTCTCTTTTTTCTCTCTCTTATTAATGCTCAAAATCCAAAAGATCCTTTTTTACTGTACATTTCTCCTATCTATGTACAGTCAGCGGTGGGAGATGAGGTGGCGCATGTTTGGGAATACGCCCATAACACTTGTCGATCTGCATTTAAATCTTGGACACGTGGCGGCCTATAAGGAGTGTCTTGGGAAGGCGTGATCGCATGCGTTACTTGGCATGCAGTGCATTTGCCGACTTCCGGAGATGTCTATCCGACAGTGGTCGGTCCTCGGGTCCCAGCGCTCGGATCGGCTGTCTGCCGCCGTTCGGCCGCCTGCCGTAATCTTGAACCGGACATTTTCGTCCTTCCTCTCGGCCTTCTGGATCGAATCTGGGTCGGCCTTGAGTCACCGTCTGTTCGGTTTTAGCGAGCCGGTTGGAAATCGGGTTTTGGTCCGGCCCGATTTCGGCTCGGCTTTAGGCTTAGCTGGAGTACCTACATGGATTCTGAGTAGGATGGGCTACCAACAAGGGCCCCCGAGTCCAGGGCCGTGCCGAGCTGGCCGGGGCTGGAGTCGTTCGATGTTGAGACCGATCCGGTTTGTGGGAGGATAAGGCCTTTCGAAGAGGCGTCTCTTCGGGAGTCGCGTCGCACCGCCTCCCTGGTTTTTAGGTGTCATCATGTGGGGGGACGCGTGGCGCAAGAATACTGGGCGGCGCGCTCACGCGTTCTCGAATCCTGTGAGGGTTCAGTAGAATTTCTCGCTTCACGCGCCTGGCATTTAATGCCTCCATTTCCCTATAAATAGAGGTTGTCTTCTCTTTCAGCGTTTCCTCCGCCATTTCTACGTATTGTTGCAGAGAGAGAAATTTTTTCGGCGACTTTTTCTTCTTTTCCGATTTTACCGACCTTTCCGGTAAGCTCACTTTTCTTTCTTTCTGTTTTTCTTCATCTTATTTAAAATGTCGGAGACAAGGGACGAGGCGGAGGTGGTTTTGGCCGTGTCGCCGGACCGCACGGGCGTGGCGGATCTATCGGTTGGCGAAGCTCCCGTCGACTGGAGTGTTGAGGAAGAAGGAGATGAATTTGTGAGGTCGCCAGGATCTGGAGAAGTGGAAATGGCGGCGTTGTGATTGTCGGAGAAACTCCGGCGGAGAGAGTTGAGCGGTGGTGGCTCGGGCTCGCCTCGTCCGGCCCCTTTGGTGGCGGCGAGTTGGGACTCGGCCGATTAGAGTAACGTTACGGAGGAACAATTGGCGGCTTTGTGTGCGGTTTAAAATTCGGCGAGGGTGCGGATGTTTGTTCCGAATCCCGAGGAGAGGCCCCACATCGCCGTTGGTTGCACGGCGGTGTACTACCGTTCTTTACTGGCCGGGCTTCGGTTTCGCTTAGTTGACTATTTCCCGGTGGCTAAGGCGGTGGGGCCTTCCTGTCCCCCAGGTTCATCCGAATTCTTGGGCTCGGGTGGTGGGCCTTTTTATTCTTTTTAATCAGCACGGCTGGCCCGAGCCCATCTTTGAGGAGTTCAACAGCCTTTATTTATGGAGGTCGGTTGGTAGGTCCGGCTCGGGCTGGTTTTATCTGACGGCCCGGCATGCTATGCACAAGGAGCTAGTGGGGGTACCCGAGACCATTCATAGCTGGAAAGAACAGTGGTTCTTTATCGGGGGGCCGTGGAGGAGCTCTTTGGATGACTGGGAGCCGGGGGTGATAGATGCCGAGCTGCGGATTCCTGTGCTTTTCACGGCCAAGATGGGTGAGTAGTATTTTTTGTTTTTGTTTCCTTTTTGTCTAACGCTCATCATTTGCTGCCTGTGCAGAACGCATTCCGGCGTCAGAGACATCTGCCGATTTCGACGACCGGGTCGAGCAGCTTCTGGGCCTTCCTCTGGAGCAAAGGAAGTCTCACCTTTTAGTGTCTGAGGAGAATCTTTGGGCGGCCGGACTTAGAGAGACTGATCCGAGCACAATGTCTTCTTCAGGTACCCTTTTTTTTTTTTTTTGACATGTCTTCCTTTTCCAGCTCCTAAGGCAAAGACTTCATCCGGACGGAAGGAGACGCCCGCTCAGCGTGTGGCCAGGCTGGCAGCTGAGGCCGCCGATCGGAGGGAGCGGGCTGGCAAACGCAAGAGGGTGGAGCCGGTGCCTGAATATAGCGCGAACAAGGCCGAGGGTTCGTCGGCCCCTGAAGCCGTAGTGTCCGTCCCGACTCCTGTCTGGGCAGATCGGGAGGAGCCCGTTATTGACTTGGAGGGCCATTATCTTCCGGTCAACCAGGAGCGGGTGGAGCCATGTGATCAGATGAAGGGGCGACGACCGCGCTGGTTCCTGGATTACGTTCGGGCCGCTACTCCGACTCCTCAGATGCTCAGTCAGGTCCCTCCTGGGGTGGTCGTTTCTAGTCACATTCCGATCCGGGGTTGGACTCCCAAGCTGGAAATGATGACCAATGATATGGATCCCGCCGAGCAGATCCAGTTCGGGAATGCCCTGGTCGGGCGGGCTATGTGCACCTACGTGAAGGCCTCCAATGAGTTTCTGGCTTCGTCCGAGAGGCACAAGAAGACGGAGGCCGACCTTAAGGCTTTGCAGGAGGAGCATCACTTGTGCCCCTCTTTGATCAAGTCTCTCGAGGGGGAGATAACCTCCCTGAGGGGCGAGATGGAGCTTTTGGACGGTCGGGCTCTCCAGGCCGACATATGGAGGCTGAAGGCCGAGGAGCTGACCGATGCGGTTGATCAGGCGCAGAAACAGTGCTTGGAAATACGGGCCGAGCACGAGGCCCATTTGAAGGAGACCAAGGCCCAGGTCGAGAGCCTGACCGAGCGCCTCAACACCTGCGAGGCTTCGAGCTATGCTAGGGGCCGTCTTAGAAGGGGTGGAGGCCTTCAAGGAGACGCCTGCCTTTGAGGAGCTGATCAACCTGAACTACGTCTCCACTTGTTTCGAGATTTTAGATCTTATGAAAGGTGGGAAGACCGTTCAGGAGATTGAGGCTTACATCACCTCTCAGGCGGCCGACCTTCATGTTGATATTGCTGGGGCCGATGAGCCGAAGGCGGCCGAGGGTGAGGATGCCGGTCGGGCTCCGCAAGGCGAAGGCGAGGGGCCATCTTTTCAGGCGGCCGGCCAGGATGACGGGGCCGAGTAGTTTCCTTAGATTTCGCT
The DNA here is from genome assembly GCA_033398695.1 of Orobanche coerulescens. Taxonomy (NCBI): domain Eukaryota; kingdom Viridiplantae; phylum Streptophyta; class Magnoliopsida; order Lamiales; family Orobanchaceae; genus Orobanche; species Orobanche coerulescens. The sequence continues at coordinate 20,526,218 of CM065801.1, forward strand.
TCTAGCATGGCCTGCGTGCCTATTTTTGTCTCTTTTGTTTCATCTGCTGTTCGGCCTGCGTGCCAACCTGGTTCAGGTTTTTTGTAATCGTCTGTATTTTGTAATAATGACTTGATGAAATAAGATCTTTTTTGCCGTTTTCGTTGTGCTTTTTTATCGTACTTGGTTGATCGCGCCGAGACGAGCTCGGTCTTATAGTGCCGGAGGAGCCGGTCTTATGAGGTGCCGAGACGAGCTCGGTCTTATAGTGCCGGAGGGGCCGGTCTTATGAGGTGCCGAGACGAGCTCGGTCTTATAGTGCCGGAGGGGCCGGTCTTATGAGGTGCCGAGACGAGCTCGGTCTTATAGTGCCGGAGGGGCCGGTCTTATGAGGTGCCGAGACGAGCTCGGTCTTATAGTGCCGGAGGGGCCGGTCTTATGAGGTGCCGATACGAGCTCGGTCTTATAGTGCCGGAGGGGCCGGTCTTATGAGGTGCCGAGACGAGCTCGGTCTTATAGTGCTGGAGGGGCCGGTCTTATGAGGTGCCGAGACAAGCTCGGTCTTATAGTGCCGGAGGGGCCGGTCTTATGAGGTGCCGAGACGAGCTCGTTCTTATAGTGCCGGAGGGGCCGGTCTTATGAGGTGCCGAGACGAGCTCGTTCTTATAGTGCCGGAGGGGCCGGTCTTATAAGGTGCCGAGACGAGCTCGGTCTTATAGTGCCGGAGGGGCCGGTCTTTCGAGGTGCCGAGACGAGCTCGGTCTTATAGTGCCGGAGGGGCCGGTCTTTCGAGGTGTACCCGTATTGAGACAGGGAATAACATCGAATTCTTATTGATAATACCTTTTTAGGTACATAGCGTTCCACGGGTGAGTTAATCTTTGGCCGTTCAGATATTCCAGCCGGTAGGCTCCATTCTGAAGGACTTCGCTAACTTTATACGGCCCTTCCCACTTGGGCTTGAGCGGCCTGGGATCCGGGCCCAAAACCCTTTTGAGGACTAGGTCGCCAACCTGGAATCTTCTCGGGTGAACCTTGGAGTTGTAATATTTTTCACTCCTTCTTTTGTATATGGCGTTTCGCATTTCTGCCTGAGCTCGTTTTTCGGCAAGGAGGTCCAGGTTCACTTGGAGGGCCAAGTCGTTATCCTGTTCTTCAAAATGTGCTACTCGGTAGGTAGGTGCCCCGATTTCGACCGGGATAACGGCTTCAGAGCCGAAAGCCAAGGAGAAAGACGTTTCTCCTGTGGCGGATCTATGCGTTGTTCGGTAGGCCCATAGGGTCCCGGGGAGTTCTTCTGGCCAGGAACCCTTGAGTTCCTCTAGGCGAGTCTTGAGATGTTGCTTTAAGATCTTGTTGACTGCCTCCACCTGCCCGTTAGATTGAGGATAATAGGGCGTGGAAAAGTTATTTCGTATTTGGAGACCGTCGCAGAAAGATCGGAATTTCTTGTTGTCAAACTGTTTCGAATTATCCGAGACAATGGATTGAGGGATTCCGAACCGGCATATGATTGACTTCCATATGAAGTCGACTATCTTCTGTTCGGTTGTGCGTGCCATAGGTTCGGCCTCGGCCCATTTCGTAAAATAATCGACTGCGACGATTGCGTATTGCACTCCTCCCCGTCCCCTAGGCAGAGGGCCGATCAAATCTATTCCCCACTTGGCGAATGGCCATGGACAATATACAGACGTGAGGGTCTCCGGGGGGGATCGGATCTGCGGAGCAAAGATTTGGCACCGGACGCACTTCCGCACGAGCGCAATGGCATCTTTTTTTAGATCGGGCCAATAGTAGCCTTGTCGGATTAACTTATAGGCCAATGCCTGGCCGCCGGAGTGGTTTCCACATATACCCTCGTGCACCTCCCTGAGGGCATATTCGGCTTCTGATTCGGACAGGCATTTCAGCAGCGGAACCGAATATCCTCTTTTATATAATGCTCCGTCCACGATAGTGAATCGGGCAGACTGAGTTCGTAAGGATCTCGCTTGAGCTCGGTCTTCGGGCAAAATGCCGCTTTGAAGGTATCGCATTATAGGCTGCATCCACCCTCGCGGTTCTGACTGCTCTGCTGCTCGGATTTCGGCCATTTCCAGGGCCGATGAGGCGTGATGCCCCATGCTGACCTCATCCATATGCTCGGCCCCGGCGCTGGATGCAAGTTTGGCCAAAGAGTCGGCCTGAATGTTTTCCGTTCGGGGAATATGTTGTATAGTCCCCTGAAAACCTTGCAAATGCTCGGGCCAGGTTGAGGTACTTAACCAGTTTAGGCTCTTTGGCTTCGTATTCGCCGTTGATCTGGTTGACCATCAACTGGGAATCACTCAGGATGGTGAGGCGGGTAAGGCCGAGAGAGGTTGCCATTTCTAGACCAGCCAAGAGAGCTTCGTATTCTGCCTCATTATTGGTGGTTGGGAAACTCAGGCGAATAGCCGAGCAGAACAGGCGCTGGTCGGGACTGACGAGGACTATTCCCGCACCCGATCGGCCAGTGGTAGAGGACCCATCTACATAGAGTGACCATTCTTCTGATCGGTCGTCCTCCTGGGCAATTGCGGGTGTGAACTCTGCAATGAAGTCCGCAAGGGCTTGTCCCTTTATAGCCGTGCGCGATTCGTAAGTTATGTCAAACTGTCCTAGTTCGACGGCCCATTTTACCATTCGGCCGGAAACATCAGGTCGGTGCATAACCTGTTTTAATGGATAGTTGGTTAAGACGACTACCTGGTGTTCCAAAAAGTAGGGCCTCAACTTCCGGGATGCCATTATGAGCGCATAGGCCAGTTTTTCCATCGGGGCATATCTGAGCTCGGCATCATGAAGGGCCTGACTTACATAATAGACCGGATATTGCACCGCATTCTCCGTTCGAATCAGAGCGGCGCTGATCGCGGAGTCGGAGACCGCGAGATATAAGTTAAGAAGTTCCCCTCGGGATGGTCTCTGCAGGGTCGGGGCTTCCGCCAGGACTTTCTTGATAGCTTCGAAGGCTTTTTCGCAAGGCTCTGTCCATTGAAAATTCTTGTTCTTTTTTATCGCCTCAAAGAAAGGTTTGCACTTATCCGTTGAGCGGGAGATGAAACGGCTCAGTGCGGCTAGGCAGCCCGTTAGGCTTTGCACCTTTTTGACCGAGTTTGGGGGAACAAGCTCGGCTACTGCCTTAATTTTATCGGGGTTGGCTTCAATCCCTCTTTGGCTTACCATGTAGCCGAGGAATTTTCTAGAACCTACCCCGAAGGAACATTTCTTCGGATTTAGCTTCATCTTATACTCTCGCAAACTAGCAAACATTTTATTGAGGTCATGTACATGGTTGGCCGAGCGCAGGGATTTAACTAACATGTCATCTACATATACTTCCATAGTCTGACCTATCAAGCTATTGAACATTTTATTTACCAGGCGTTGATATGTCGCGCCGGCATTCTTGAGCCCGAAAGGCATCATCCGGTAGCAGTATAAGCCGCGGGCCGAGTAGAAGGAGGTATTTTCCTCATCGGCGGGGTGCATTGGAATCTGGTTGTATCCAGAATAGGCATCCATGAAGCTCATTAGCTCGTGCCCGGCCGTGGCATCTACCATGTAATCGATATGGGGGAGCGGGTAGCTATCTTTTGGGCAGGCTTTATTCAGGTTGGAGAAGTCAATGCAGAGCCTCCATAGCCCGGTCGGCTTTTTTACCAGAACCGGGTTGGCTACCCAGGTCGGGTATTGGGCTTCCCGAATAAACCCGTTATCAATTAGCTTTTCTACCTCCTCTTCCAGCCCTTTCTGTCGCTCGGGCCCCATCTTTCTCCTCTTCTGGACGACCGGTTTTGAGCTGGGGTCGATGTTCAGTTGGTGGCATGCCAGTTCCGGATCGATCCCCGGCATATCAGAATGGGTCCAAGCAAAGACATCCAAATTTTGTCTTAGATGGAAGACAAGCTCGGAGCGGATCGGTTCTTGGAGGTTGTGGCCGATCCTTAGCCGTCGGGCGGGATTAGATGAATCTATGTCGACCAGGTCCAATTCTTCTGTTGGCTCAGCGTGGCGGATTTTTCCTTTTGGATTTTGATACCGCGGGTCAACGGGATCTTCTTCTAAGATCGGCTCTTTCTCGGGCCTGCGGCCGTGGTCCGCCGCCTGCCCGATTCTCATTCCGGGGGTTTGCGCGGCCCCGGGACCGTCGGGCCCCCGGTCAAGCAGGGTGCTTCCCGTCTGTTGCTCGGAGTTAGTAGTCTCCATTTCTCCCGGCAGATTTTCCGGGATGGCTTCTGCGGCATTGATCTCGCGAGCCCGGATGCTGAGATTGCATTCCCGGGCCGCCCTTTGATCCCCTCTGTGTACCCCGACGCCGTCCGGGGTAGGGAATTTCATGCACAGGTGGTAGGTGGACTGAGTGGCTCTCAGCCTCGACATCACAGGTCGGCCTACGATGGCATTGTAGTCGCTGTGCACGTCGATGATCTTAAAGGTTGTGATCATCGTTCTTCTGATCGGCCCCTGACCAAATTCCAGGGCGAGATCAATTTCCCCCAGCGGGGAGGTGCGGAAGTTGGCAAATCCCCTGATGTCCTCGTTGCAGGGCCGGACATACGATTGGTCTACCTTCATCCTACGAAAGGTATGAAGGTAAATGATGCTTGCATAAGCCCCGGAGTCCACCAATACCCTGTGGACCGGGATCCCCATTATGGGCAGAGTGATGACAAGTGCGTCTGAATGGGGATGGTCCAAGGCGGATTCCTCAAAAGTAACCGCCAGCTGGGGGTTTTTGGGGGCTTCTTCGACCACCGATAGAAACCCTTCTGCTCGGCGCTCGGTCCGCTGATAGGAGGTGGTGGCTTCTCGGATGGATGCCTTCTTCTGGCGCTTGGACCGAGGATCATCGACCTCGGCGGTGCCCATAATCGTTATAATTTCCCGGGGGGATTTGGGGGCCGGAGGCACCCGGTCATTCTTGGCTCTCGTCGGGTCGGCCCTATCTTGGCGATCCCGAGGCGGGTTCCGGGCAAACCGCCTTAAACCCGTTTCGTCGCATGCTGCGATCAGGGCGGCAACGAGGTCTCGGCACTGCTCGGTGTTGTGACCCGCTGACTCGTGATATTTACAAAAGCGGGTCTGGTCCATGTCTTTCTGATCTTTATAGATAGGCCGGGGGACTGGGAGCAAGTTCTTGCCTTTTATTTGATCGAATATCGCCGCGGCTCCAATGGAATATATTTCAGCGAAATTGGCCATGAGCTCGGGCCGGCGATAGCTTTGAGCGGCCGGGGCTGCCGAGGAAGAGGCAGGGGTTTTATTTTCCCGTCGAGGTTCTTGACGGGTCTCTTTGTAGTCACGCCTTTCTTCTTTCTTCTTATACGATCCTTTCTGATCGGAGGGCATGACTAACATTGGCGCCGGCATGGCTTCCTCGGCAGCTATGTGGGAGCTAGCGCGCTCCAAAAATTCCTGGTAGGTGTGTGGGACATTCTGGCACACCGTCCAGCGAAAGAAAGAATTTTTGAGAAGGCCGGCCTGAGCAATAATGGCCAGCGCATCGTCGGACATGGGCTCCGTCTCTAATATCCGTTTATTAAAACGGGATATATAATCTTTAAGGGACTCGTTCGGCCCCTGGATCACGGAAGCAATGGATGAGCGTGGGGCGACCCGCACAAGGGACCCCATGAAATGGGATCGGAACGTCGCCGAAAGCTGAGCCCATGTCTGAACCGAATGATGGGGCAGCGTCCGATACCACCTCTGGGCCCTCTCCCCCAGAGTTAGGGAAAACATTCGGCATCGGAACGCGTCCTGAGACCCATGTAGATCCATCCAGGAATTATAATGCCCAAGATGGGCGTTAGGGTCTGTTTCTCCGTTAAATGGCGGAATTTGAGGAATTTTGAACTTCTCCGGGAGAGGTTCCGCCAGAACGCTAGGGGCCAGGGGACTCTCACATTGTTGAGCCATTCCGAACTTTGGGATGGCTGGAGTTGTTTATTTTCGAGCTCCGTAAGGCGCTTTTTCAGGAACTCGATCTCGCTCGAATTATCGCCCGGAGTGGGAGGCAATATCTGCGTTGGATTTAGAGACGGGTGGTGAGCCTTCTCTTCCTTACGGCTCTGACTCTGGACCGTGGGAGCCGGTGCTGCCTTCTCAATTTTCCTTCCCGCCCCAAGGCGATCAAAAACGGACGGGGGGCGTGAAAGCTTACTTTTCCGTGAGGGATGTGAGCTTTCGCCATGGCTCTCGGCCCTTTCGCCGGCGGCTCCAGAGGCCGTCCTTTTTCTGCTTCGTCCCGAGGCAACGGGGCGGGCCGTTTGAGATTCTGCTTCGAGCTGATCCTCGGGTTTTTGAAGGGTCCCGCCCCCTGTAACTCTTGCCATAAGGGCCGTCATGCCTTGGATGAAGGCAGGGTGTTTAAAGCATTCAACTACTTTAAGGAGGTTTTCTTCCTCCGTTGCGGGCTGAGGGTTTTTCGAACTGTTGTGAGACATTGCTGGTGAAGGGTCTATCTCTACCTTTTTTATCGAAGAGGCGCCTTCCTCTAGCGCCAATCTGTTGACGTTTGGTTTGGTCAACGTCACGTGTACTGATCGGGACAAATGGATCGAAGACACGTAGAAAATAACAAATAAAGTGGAAGATATTTAATCACAAAATTTTTATTAATGACCTTTCGATAGCATAGAGCCGGGCCGAATAATGTGCGTCAGTCTGTTCAGTTTGCTTGTTAATGACAAGTCTTTTTTGTTCTTTTTCAGTATATCTCAGATCTCTCTTTTTTCTCTCTCTTATTAATGCTCAAAATCCAAAAGATCCTTTTTTACTGTACATTTCTCCTATATATAGACAGTCTGGGCCAGTGGGGAGATGACAGCTGGCGCATGTTTGGGGAATACGCCCATAACACTTGTCAGTCTGCATTTAAATCTTGGACACGTGGCGGCCTATAAGGAGTGTCTTGGGAAGGGGCGTGACTGCATGCGTTACTTGGCATGCGGGTCTGTTTTGCCGACTTCCGGAGATGTCTATCTGACAGGGTCGGTCCTCGGGTCCCCCGCCGCTCGGATCGGCTTCGGGTCTGCCGCCGTTCGGGCCGGCCCTGCCGTAATCTTGAACCGGGACATTTTCGTCCTTCCTCTGCTCGGCCTTCCTGGATCAGATACCGGGTCGGCCTTGGAGTCACCGTCCGTTCCGGTTTTTAGCGAGCCCGGTTGGAAATCGGGTTTTTGGTCCGGTCCGACTTCGGGTTCTGCTCGACCGGTTTAGCTGCCTGAAGTGGCTACGTGGATTCTGAGTAGGATGGGCTACCAACACCTTCCCAAGACTTCGGGCGTAGGGCGTGATGGGACGAGAAAAGTATGATGTTAAAAAAATGTTATCTTATTAAATGCAAAGCGAGATGGGTCGACGCAGAAATATGAAGGTCGGGTGGAAAATGAGTAGGAAGTATTTTTAGTTGAATAATAAATTACTAATTGATTGACATGTTAAATTAGACCTGACAGATAATATAGAGATTTATATGGAGAAATAATTTCATTTAAAAAAACGTAGGTTATTCAAAAGTTTGTGAGAGAAGTAGCCGTATATAGTTCGTATACCTGACAATTCGTTTATGTCGTGTACTTTCGTGTCGTATATTTTCGTGTTTCGTGTACCAAAAGTTCAAACTCATACACGACACGAAAAGAATTCGTGTTATGTCGTGTCGTGTACCGCGCAAATTCGTGTCGTTTCGTGTCGTGTTTACGTGTCAGTCACCTAATATAAAGTAAATATTAAAATATTATAAAAAATAATAATTTTAATATTTTAATATTATTTTTATAGGTTTTAGTAGATGAAATGAAAAGAATGGCAACGAAAACACGAATGTTTATACGAAATTTATGAAAGTTCACATTATATTTTCAAATTTTAAAGTTTAGTACAAACCAATTCATAAAATGTACTATTTTTATAAAATTAAATATGAAATATTGTATATATTTATTTATTTATTTATTTCGTGTACCTCGTGTCGTGTCGTGTCGTGTACCCAAAGGGTAAACACAAAACCGACACTAAATCTCGATCGTGTACTTTCGTGTCGTGTACTCAAAATGCAAACCCAAATACTAAATATTCGTGTCGTTTTCGTGTCGTATTTTGGTGTCGTGTGGTAAATTACGGGTCTAATAGTTCGGAATTAAAAAGTACTTTCTTCCAAAGTCAAAGTTGTTCAAACATCCAAAATAAGCCCTTGAAAGTCGATATGAAAATAAAGGTATCTGTTGATCAAAGTGGTCGCCAAATGAAGCCACAAGCCCTTCGGTTCACAAGCTGCAACAACTTCGTGTAAAACAACAATCACTTGCCTCCAAGAGAAGAATCCTCTCTATACCACTTGTTGGGAATGATAAGATCGAGGATGAAGTGATCAAGTCGTTATACCGATTGAACGACTATAACTAGATGCAGCGATTATTTTTTAAAATGTCATTTTCTAATAATTTTAAAGGAGATTAAATATTTTTAATAAAATAATTGAATAATTGCAGCAAAAATTGAAATAAAGTCGATCATTTCGCAAGTAATTATATAATAAATTCTCAACATTTCAAACATTCATAATATCCAACCATGACATTGAAGTCAAAGTTAAAATTCTAAATAAATAAATGAAGAAGTAAATAAATATTATTATCACGCCACGCCTTTGCCCGCTACGACAGTCTCCTCAACCTGAAAGGTTTAAATAATGGGGTGAGCTTTCAACTCGTTCAATGATGAGGGAACGCTTTGTTAAATTTAAATACACACATGTTGTCAAGTAGATATGACATGTCTGAACCTGGTGGTTGCCCGAGGGCCATTAATATGCGAACTTTGAGCACATTATGCCTACTACTCATTAGAGGCTACAGCGTAAATAATATGCAAACTTTGTGCACATTATGCCACTACTCATTGGAGGCTACAACGTAAATAATATGCAAACTTTGTGCAAACAAATATTTTGGCAAGAAACAAGCATATATACAAGTAACATTATGCATTAAATAAAACAAGCGTAAAATCCCTACTTCGAAAAACGATGATGATCCTTGAAATTGAGATGCGGATGCAGTTCAAATCCTAGACTCCAAGTCCTCGTCTCCTAAAATAACAATTAAATTCTAATATTAATATAACATCCAAAATAAATTAATATAAATTATTTGATTTATAATTGAGTGAAAGATCTGATTTTTAAAATATTCAATACTGACTGGGGTCAAATTAAAAGGATTGAGAAAACTAATGGACTGAAATCGAATACACTAAAAAGTTGATTTGGGGTCAAATCCAAAAATATAGAACATGGGGGCTCAATTGAAAAGCCCTAAAAAGAAGACTGGGTATAAAAATCCCAGCCCTAAATAATCGACCGCAACTCTTCTTTCCCGAATGGGCCTCTCTCTCTCTCTCTCTAAGGGTGGAGGCTATGGGTCACTCCCATCACCCATCTTTCACCCATCATTCATCCCTCATTCACCCCTCATTCATACTAGGAAACCCATCTTTCACCCATCATTCACCATCTTTCAAATTTATTTTTTTTAATATAATAATTTTAATATTCCATAAAAAACTAAAATACATTTCATATTAAAAAACTACCATTAAATCTAGAGATAAAAAAAAAAAAGAAGCTAAAATCCACAAAAAAAAAAAAAATTAAAAAAAAATACTAAAATAAAATATAAATACTAGTCGTCTAGACTTGGAATGTGTGCGTGCTCAATATGATCGATGAGATCCATTCGGAGAGTTTCGTGAACACCCTCGTCTCGGATCTCCAATAGCACGTCGTCATTTACTTGTGCATTCATCGACGGATCTGGAATATAGTCAGGACATAAAGCCAACCCCTCGTCTTTTAAAATCATGTTGTGCAAAATAATACACGCATACATGACCCTCCTAATTCTGGTTTCCTCGGTTTGTCGTGTTGGCCCACGAAGTATACCCCAACGTTGTTTAAGGACGCCGAAAGCCCGTTCTACATCCTTTCGTGCGGCTTCTTGTGCTTTGCTAAACCGGACACGCTTATCACCGGTTGGGTAAGGAATGGTTTTCACAAATACTGCCCACTTCGGGTAAATTCCATCTGCGAGATAATATCCATGCTTATACTCAGTTCTACGTATCATATATGGAATCACCGGGGAAGTACCATTGACTTGACCATTGAATAAGGGTGACTGATTCAACACGTTTAAGTCGTTGTTTGAACCGGCAACACCAAAATACGCATGCCAAAACCAAGTATCTTGTGACGCAACTGCTTCAAGCATGATAGTTGGCCCTGGGTGGTCACCCCTGTGGAATTGTGCACGCCAAGCCATTGGGCAATTCCGCCACGCCCAATGTGTACAATCAACACTTCCTACATTAAGTATACAAAATAAAAATTGTATGTAACTAAAAAAAATGCTGAATATATACGAAATAAAAATTGTAGAATAAATATATAACTAAAAAAAGTGCTAAATATATACGAAATAAAAATATACCTAACATGCCGGGGAAACCATGACGTGTCGTATGATGCTCGTATAAAATTTGTATGTCGTTCGTAGTTGGGCGCCGCAAGTATTCTTTCCCGTACAAATGAATAATTCCCTCACAAAACGCTTGTAGGGATTCCCGCGATGTTCTTGCCGACATTTGTAAATATTCATCGAGCGAGTCGGGAACGTGCCCGTAGGCCAATTGTCGGATTGCGGATGTGCATTTTTGCAAACCCGAAAAGCTAATCTTGAGTCTTGCATCGTACTTGGTTTGAAAAAATTCATACTTGTTTACCATGTCGTTAACTATTTTCTGAAAAAGTCTCTTCTCCATCCGAAACCGGTCACGAAAGTAGACACGATACCTTGCGTCGTCGGCAAAATAATCTCGTACGAGACGGGCATGACCCTCACTACGGAGGTCTCTTGTAACAGACGTTCTCGATGACGAGGCAGTGTCACGAACATCGGATGAAAACATCATCTCTAAAAATGCGGCCGTCTCTCCAACCGGATTATCCGAACTTGATGACGATGAACTTGATGACGAATCTCCGAGAAACGACAATGGGTTCCATGAATTCGACGGATCCATAGTTTAAATGGGGGTTTGTATATTTTTTTATAGTGTTTATGTTTGTTTTTTGGTGTTTTTGGAGTATGTATATATAGGAAAAAGAAAGGAAATGAGTATTAATTGTTTTGAAAAAAAGTGATTTTTTTTTTTTAATTTGGAACGGTCATATGACCGTTGGAATGTGGGAAAGAGAGCCAATGTGCGGGAGCAAGATCAGGACAAAGGTCACTCATTTCATCACTAGCACTTGGTACCAAAGAGGGGGGGCGGTGTGCTCCATTGGTACCAACCGGTACCACATTGGTCACCAAGGCATACCCTCTAGCCTAAGGCTTTTCGGCCTTTCTCCCTCTAAACTCACTGCAAAATCACGATCTCTCCTCCTCAAATTTCTCACGCAGCACACACATATAAGATTAAGAATAAACTCACACAAAAAAACATGAAACCCTCATTTGTGTCCAGACTTCATATTACACACGAAAAATCAAGAATCTGGCCTGGGCTCGGCACTATCGCGGTGGTCAGGTTCGGCGACGGCGAAAATTAGTTTTGGGATGGGGAAAATTCGAAGGATTTGGTGTTGGTCGAACATGGTTCTACTGGGTTCGATGGCATTTTGGTCCGGTGGGACCCCGTTGCGAGACCGATTTTCGGGGCAGCGGTCGCGGAGTGAAGGGGTGGAATGACAACCCCCCCTCCTCATTTTCTGACCACAGGTCCAGGTAGGAATTGAACCGGCCAGATTCAATTTGGGTTTGATTCCTGAATCTGATTTCGAGTTATGGGTTTATGATTTGGGGATGATGATGATGATGATTGAGATTGAATTTAGTTGTCGGCTGAAAATTTAGGGATGAACAGACTTCGGCCGATTCATGTGGCTATTTTTTGTTTGAGATTTATAGAAAAACGAGAAAGAAAGAAGATGTGATCTGTAGAAAAACGGACGACTGCAGGAAAAAAGGAAAAAAAAAATGTGTATTGTGTATTTTAGGGTTCATATGAGTATAGAACACAATATATACCGTAGAGTTTAGGGTTAGGGTAGAATTTTAACTGGCTAGAAAAAAAGGACTTGGGCCATCGGATTAAGTTGGACTTAAAATAAAATATATTTTAGATCATTACTAATTGGGCCATTAAATAATTTTTGGACTGTTTATAAAATAAAAATTATTTGGCTATAATACTAGAGCTTGGGCTTGAGCCTCAAGTGTGAACTAAAATATTTTAACATGATATGCAACTAAGAAATTTTTTACCTTATTTAATAATTGAGATAGAATTCATAAATAAATTGTTGGACATTTAAAATTATTCATGTGCTTTCTATAAATTATAAAATAAATGCATGTGCGAAAATCGGGGCGTCACACTAGATTTCCGAGAACCGGCCATCTATCAAATGATAAAGTTTCGGATGACACCCTAATTGAAGAAGTTATAACAGAGAAAAAGTAACCATGACCAACATTCGCAAACAAACTCAAAATCATGATCAAAATTTCAGGATAAAATCTCTCTAACATCACAAACCAATTCAAGATTTGAACGTGTCCCAATTCATCTCCAAATAGTTATGGCCATTTATTTGGTAGACTTGGATCATTAAGATAATTTTAGAAAGGCAGATGAAGATACAACTACTAGTTCATTACAAATCCAACAGATGGTTCAACATATCACGAGATCCACAAAAGATAACGACATGTAAATGCTTCGTCCGAATATCATACAAAATCGCCAAACCTCTGGTCGAGTAATGAATATGTTGCTCAACTATTACTGTTCACCGCATATTGTCACGACGCCTGACATAACGAGTTCGGTCATTGTATCTTGGTCTGTCGTTACCTCTCTGAGGCACTGGCTCCACTCTCCTTTGTCTCTCCGGTGTCCGTTGAACTATCTTCCCATCAACAAACAACTCAGCTGCCAAGCAAAAATGTTCCCATTTTAATGTAAGGCAATTAATGCATTTATCCGAGCCGAGTGAGTCTGAGTACCTGAAGCTCGATCTCGACTCGAGCTCATATTGAGCCGAGCCGATCACAGCTCGACAGCATTACGTCATTACCAAGTAAAAAAGCTCGACTCGAAAACGAGTCCGAAAGCCTACCGAGTCGAGTTGAGCCGAGCCTGACAGGTCTAATGGAATTATAAGAAAAGTCTCAGTTATTGAGCCTAACGGGTCGCGCTCGAGCCGGCTCATTAGTAAATCGAGTACCTAAACAAGCTCTAGACTTGTTTCGCTATACAAGTCGAGTCAGAGTCGAGCCGTGCTCTCAAGCAGCTTGGTTTGCATAACAGCAGTAAAGGTAATGTCACATTTTTCACATCTAAACAATTTCAAGTTAAAACAATTACTACTCAATAGATTAGGACTTTGTTTCAAATTATTTTCTTTTCTTTTGGCGGGGTTTCTGTTATATGGACACTGGCCTAGCAATAGCTTGAATTTCATACAATATTGTTAAATGTACCTCCATAGTCCTTGTTTTCAGCATCAACATAAGAATCTGGAAGAACAAAAAGAACACCAGGCAGACCTGCATAAAACACAAGGCCAATAGAAAAGGGAACAATTAACAAAAAAGCAGGCATCAAACTCACAGTAAACAGTAAATATATTAGCACCAACCTTCAAGCTTGTTAGAAGTCTCCTCATCAATCTCACACCCAAACCCAAAATACCTATCACACGAAACATTATATATCTTCTTCGTCGCCTCCTCCTCGCTATAAACAAGAAAAGAAACATATTTCATACTTTATCGGTTTGATAGTACCATACTTCCTATCAACATGCTTCATCTTATAAATCTGCCAACTTCTGAACTTAATACTATGGGGGTGTTTGCGAACTCTAGAAAAATAGTGATTTTCAAATTATAAGTGCAGTCCAGTTATTTTCTCGGGAAGACTCATATAATCACTTCTTTATATTTGAGAATAAACTTTTAAAAGAAAAAAAAATGCCACAAAAACAAATCCATGTGTATCATGTCGGCAAAATTGCTCTATTGGCCTATAAACTCAGACGTAGTTATGACTAAAATCAATAAAATACGCATTTAAGGAACATTACAGAATCTACCTTCCGAGAACTTGCGCTAGGGTTTGAATGTAGCAATGGATCATCTGCTCTTTCGTGGCCCCTTCACCACCAGGCTTATCCATCACTATAAGCCAGTGCTCATAATCGCATCCAGGGAAAAGCGGGGCCATCTCGGTAGGCGGACGGTCGTTGAAGTTCGACCCGGAATTCAGTGGGGAGTATCCCGATCCGGACCGATTAACCCGGCAGCGGACTTGATTGACTCTGGCAGGTGAAATGACGCGGAGTGAATGGGACAATCCGGGCGTAGCATAACGGGATGTGGAAATCGGGTTTCGGAAGAATCCAGGGAGAGGCGGCGGTTTATAGACAGTGGAAGAGAATAGGCGTCTCGGGATGAGGACGGAGGCGGTGGCACCGGTTGATCGAACGGCTAGGAAGGATCGGGCGATGGTGGCGGCCATTTTCGTTTTGGGTAGTGCAGAGAGATGGACGAGGGTTTTGGGGATGGTTTTTATATTTCAGGGGTTTAGATAAGTCAAATGAAACGGAAAATGAGTTTGAGTGCTGTTTGCTTTCGTTCCAGTGCGTGCAATGCTATTACTTTCTGAGCGATTTTTGCTTCTCGCGATTTTATTGTGGTGCGACTCTTGTGGACATGACGTGTACGCGCACCTCGAGAGCACCTAGTAAGGTGTTTACTTTTCTATATACATTAGAATCTCGATAAATGAATATTCGATAAACAAATCATCTCGTTAAATGAAAAATTTTCTCCAGTCCCAATTCTTTAGAACATGTTCAAACTTTCTCTCGATAAATGAATAATTTTGCTAAATAAATATTTTTTCCAGTTCCGATCATATTCATTTATCGAGGTTTTACTTTACATATACATTTATCATATTTATAGTTTTTTCATCAGCAAAATAAATGTATTAATAAGAAGGGGTAAGAGAATTACCCACTGAACAGAAACACCAACATACAGAGCGGTGAGAAAGACTACACCTCACTATGTGCAAACAAGTTTTCCGAGGCATATTACAAAATGAATAAAGGTGAACGGATCCAATCTTTGTAACACGCTACCAATTCCCTCGAATATTTTTCGAAAATCCTACTCCACATACGCACTTTTGAGTTCTTCTATAATAGTCATACTGCACGCTCACATATGATGGTGTTCCTATACTTTCATAATAGTCATACTACACACTCCCAAATGCACACCAAAAACATCTTCACTCTCATCCCTATAATAAGCCTACTAAAATGGAGTATATTTATAGAGGGATTTGAGGATAAGACTGTGGTCACTCCAATCCTTTTAATGCATTACATCCAGAAACGATAAGAAACATCACATTCAAAGAATACATTGGCATACCGACTCCAGCGCTTCATTGCAAAAGACACAATTTGCATTGACGTTTTGAGCAATGATCCCTTTCCTTTGAAGCTTAATAGATGTTGGTAGTCGTTCCCATAAAACTCTCCAAGCATGAACCCAGACCTTTGGCATTGCGATTTTGTTCCACACTAGAGCAAACTCTTTCTTTTTGTCTATCTCTGAGCCAATTTTTTTCTGCGAAATCTTCTCATATGCACTTCTGGTAGTATAACTATCGTCTGCTCCTCCTTGCCATATCCACGGATCATCTACTCCCTGTTTTGGAACATACATGCTAATAACATAAGTTAAGTCATTAAGCATATTCAATTCTCTCTCTCGTAAATCCCTCATCCACCTCCATTTCCATCTCCACTACCCTTTAACCCACTCCCCATCTCCTTAATGCTAGACTCCTTATCTAAATTGATACAAAAGAGATTATGAAACCTAGAGTTTAAGGATTCACCTGTCCACATATCTCCCCAAAAAAGAGTATTGCTTCCATATCCTAACACCCTCACCATCCTAGAAAAAAACCCAACCCTCTTGTATATCTCCAACAGCTCTCAAAATCTCACCCACCATCCTGATGGTATTCCCCCGCTACTTGTCGAACCTGAACCAGACCCACACCCCAAGAGCCCCTACACCTCGACCATATAACTCGAGCCCACAGTCTATCCCTCTCGTGATAGGATCTCCAAACCCATTTACCCAATAAAGCCTTGTTAAAAGACTTTAAATCTCCAACTCCAAGACCCTCATATTCTTTAGGATATGAAACAACCCGCTCTAACCACCTAACCTAACTATCTCATATCATATTAATACTTATAAAGCGCCACAGAATTTCGGCAAAGTCCTCCCTAAACAGGTACCTATCCCAAAACCTGTGACATAAAATCAATACAACTATCACATAGAGACGTCCAGTCTCAATCCGAATCAAACTCATGACATCAATATCCCCGTAGCTATAACCACAAAAGATTAGTAAATAATAAAACTTTAATCTTTCCAAATCACTCACTTATTTATTTTATATTACGGAATGTAAATAACCTCACAAGTTACATAAACATACTAAGTGAACTTAAATAATAAAACTTTAATCTTTCCAAATCACTCACTTATTTATTTTATATTACGGAATTTAAACAACCTCACAAGTTACATAAACATACTAAGTGAACTTAAAGTACACATCACACCATCAACGACACTCGAACATATGAGTACATTACTACAATACCTATATATAAAACAAGGTTCAGAAACAAGAACTAAAACATGTTAAGCCCATGGTTAAGCCCGATAGGTCGTCATCCATGTACGTCGACCCTCAACAATAACGGAACTCCAACACATCCAGCAAGAGAATATGCTCAAGCATCAGGATTACCTACAATGCATAAATTACGTGAGCTAAAGCCCAATAAGTAGAAATCATGCATGTATCATGCTTGACTCTACACATGACATATGATCATCAATGAGAATCTCTCTCAAAATAATTTTCTTATCTTTGGGCCCGTTGACCAACGTACTAGGCACCGAAAAGAGCTCAATATCATATCATATCATAAGACATGCATCTACCACGCCAGATATATATAAGGCATGCATCTACCACACCATTTGGGAATCTCTCTCAAAATAATTTTTCTTTTCTTTATTTCCATGATCATACCATGCATGCAGACACTAGTGAGTCTCCTGTTATGCATGCATGTGGAGATGCTAATGGATGTCATGTTCATGTAAGGTGCAATCAGAAACTTTAAGCATAATTCAAATCAATCATACAATACAATAAAACATTCTCAAGATATCATCAAGTTCAACAACTAGTTATACAAACAATACTATATTTATGCATTGTAGTTGCAGATGGATTTCTACTTACCTTGATTGGGTAATACCCTTACTTTTATGCCAATAGGGTGGTTGTGATGATCTATCTTCAGACCCTGTTTCAAGGAATGTGTTTATAGGATTTACAGGTTATACATAAAGCTTAACTCTCTACATATAAAAAAGGCTTTACCAATTCCTACGTACACGCATAATCGGTGTTCTACCGATTTTATGTCTGTCTATCCATATATAGCAGCCTATTAACCAATAAATTTTGAAATTTTAAGTCATTAATGAATCCATTAGCTTCTGTTTATAATGTCCATTCAACTCTCACAATCAAAGACTCCAAGCTTCTATACAACACACTTGATTAAGAGAGTTTATCAAAGTCTTGCCATAATAAGATTTTATTTTGCTTATAGGTACTTGAATATAAGTTAGATTTGCACCAATTTTTGACATAATATTCCTAAGATACTTAAGAACAAGTATATGGCAACCATTGACCTTGAAAAATAAGAATTCAATACCATATACAAATAGTTCTAAAAGATAGCAGAATTGACTCTTTTATTGTCTTAGTGAGTTTTAAGCCTTAGAGGTCTATAATAAACACAAGGATAAGTCATGGATGAGTTCTTAATACAATTATAACATGTATGAGAATATATACTGTAACACCCCCATGATTTACGGAGATATTACAGCGCCGTAGATCCTTTTTGGAGAACCTACCAGGCTTAGACCCAAATAAAACACATTAAATACGACAAACATAAATGTTCATACATTCAAAACCAACTTCAATTTCAACATAACATACATCACAATACCAAACAACATATCATCCCGAGGAATCATAACCAATATGACCGTTCACCACGGGAATACAACAACATCATTAACCATTAATAATGACATGACATACAACACTGGACAGTACCCGCGCGAGTACAAAACCAAAACACGACATTGACCAAGACCATACGACCACCAACTCAAAATGATGTACGATATCAATGCTGCCCACCAAGCTCGTGTCCGTCCTGTGCTAGTCCTCCCACTGGACCTGTACCTGAATACACAAAAGTATATCCACCCCAGAAGGGGTCAGCAAGAAGCCGGTGCAAGTACAATGATTCTAGAATATGTACAACAAGTGAATAATCAACAAAAATCACAGAAATCATAGTGCCATCACAGATATTCCGGAATACCACATCACAGTTATCATCACAAAACAACCTCCCGAGCTATACTGGCCCTGTACCTCTCAAGCAAGATACACACCCCAGAGACACCTCGTCAGGCCCTCCCTGGTGTATAGCCCAACCGAGTGATCCGTAGGGATACGCAGCCTACCGGACCCCAGGGGACCCTCACTGGTTTTACTCGGCTCACACACACTCGATCAATAATTGGCACAAATTCCATTTTCTACATATTCACACGAAGTACATTAAACACAATCAAAGTACTTGCCTCAATTTGAACAACACGAGAAACGGCGAACGGATGAATGTACGATCCGAATTTCCTTCAACGATTCGATCCTAATACATCGAAATACCGAATCAAAACACAACACCACGGAAATGGAAAGATTCACCCTAAGTTCTACCCTTAGGGACATTTATTCAAATATTACGAAGGAAACGTAGTTCGAACCCAAACTATGAAAGGTAACTTAGGGTTAAATCCGTGAATCTTGGAGAAAAATGAAGGATTATGATTACAACATCACAATCTAGCACAAATCGGAGCTAGGATAGATTAGAATCAAAGATCTCGACAAAAACCCCAAAATATGAAGAACTAGGGTTCCAACGGTTTTACCTTGATTTGGATGGTGAAAGTTGATAAGATGTTGATAACTTGGTGTTAGGAGCTCAAAATTATCGTTGGATGAAGAAATCCGACCAAAAATGCACTCTCCGGTGATCAAGTATGCCCGGCCCAAGAGAAGAGAAAGAGGTGAAAAATGACATTTCTAGAACCTACCCCCATATATATACTGGGAGGTATTAGCGCACGCTACGGCTACAGGCTTAGCGTGCGCTAACGAGCCGAGGCGGTGCACTGCTTGAAGAAAAGACAGTCGAGAACTTTCGCCAGACTCACGTAGCGTCTGGCCGAACTATCTGTTAGCGTGCGCTATCGATTGCTACTAGCGCGCGCTAACTCCATACTGATGGCGTGCGCTACCGCAAGTACTGCGATCGAAGCGTTTGTCCTCACCGACCGACATCCTATCGCGCTATCATACAAGTAACGTGCGCTAGTACATCGAAATAGCGTCGTTAGTCCGTCCATAGCGTCTGTAACGCCTCATTCGAGTCCGGAGCTTGCTCGTCTGGGGCTTAACGCACGCTATTGTACAAGAGTAGCGTGCGCTACTCGAACTTGGCTAGCGTGCGCTAGACATACAGTCTTAGCGTGCGCTAACTGCTATTTTCCAAATTTAAATTCGCAAGAAGTCCGGCTAAAACGAGCACAATCCGAGAACCACAGAACCCAACAATTATCGGCCATGAACATGCCAAGGTCAATCATCAATATATACGGTCCAAATGACCACAATACCACAAAATACATCCACAACAACACTCATAAAATACACGGGTATTACATATACAAGCTCTCATATCTTCGGAATACCTAATAAAATATAGTAAGAATAAGGGAGAAACAAAGGAAACTCACCTTGATTGTCAAAGAAATCGAGGTGTTGATGTTTCAACGGTTTCTTCTTGAATTTTTGGTGAATTTTCGAAGTGTGGAGCTTCTTGTTTGAGATCAGACTATAAATAAGGGTTGAGGGTCGGTTTCTATCATTTATCCAAGTGATAGAGGCGGTTTTAGAGGTAAAATATCCAAAATACTCTCGAATAGTTTCTAGAAATCAGGTTTGAAAGAATGGATCGGTTTAGGTAGTTATCGTCCGGTTCTTGGAGTGTTTGGACAGGTTCCTAGTAGATCTTGACCTCATTTAGGGTATGGATGATTTGTACAAGGGTTTCTTAGAAGTTTAAGGTGTATTTTTACTGCTTAAACTCGGTTAATCATGCGAACAGTGTTGAAAATGCTAGTGAAGGAGGTTATTGTCAAACTTTCTAAAACTTCACACATACGACACTATAAATAAGAATTGAAGGACTCATTTATTAATATGATATAATTAATACAATAAACTAAAAGATAAGTTCAATTTCTACCGTACTTGGAATGAATAGGGTATAGACACATGATAATATTTTACCACCGTTATCACATAAAATCATAGATTGCATCCTATAGAGTATTGACAAGAATCAAGGTACTTGACAAGCGTTATTATATTAAATGATGGTTATCTACTTGAACCATCAATCTAAAGTGACCTAGTACACACACCAGCTAAAATCCGGAGATAAGCTAGTTAACCTCCGACAGACACGTCAGTGACACTGTAAGTACTTCTAGACTTACAATGTGTACTCACAGTTATATAAGATCTTTACATATATTTTATTTTCATATCAAAGTAACGTCCATGAAAATTAGTACCATAATAGATACCAGGATAGGGTCTTAGAGTTTAGTTCAAATGTTTAACACACTTCAGTGCAGTAAGATTAACTATAAGATAAAGTGAATGAAATGTCCAATAATGCAAATAACACATAATTAATAAGTAATGCATGAATCGTATTGACCAAATGAGAGGATAGCAAATGACCGACCATTTTATCCACGGCATTTTGGCCTCACACTCCCCTCCACCCCCCACCCCCCACAAAAAAAGTAAGCGCTCGAGTTTAGTAATTTTACTCAAAATAGATTTAAGAGCACGATATATGGACATCATATATGTAGGAATTGAGGAAAGAACCGAGTTTAAGAGAGTCAATCTTCCGCCGAATGAGATTTTCAATCCCTCCTATTTCCTTAGCCTGTTCCTCACCTTCCTGACTACGTATCCCCTCTCCGCCACTTTCCGATGAGCACACCCCACTTTCACCCGAAGATACTCAAAAGGAATCTGTCCTGCTTGGGAGCCCAAGGCTCTTGCGGCGTTATGTAACCAATTATCTTCCATATTGACTCCGAAAATTTGCATGTTTCTTTATTAATCTTCAAGCCCGAAACTGCTTCCAACAACACGAAGAATCTCCTAAGAAAGTTGATATTTTCGTCTCTTACCACCGCCATGAAAATTGTGTCGTCAGCAAACTGGAGATGAGACATGCACACCTTATCCCTAGCCACATCCATAGAAATGTATGCTTTACCATATTTATACTACACTTGACATACTTATATTACATCCAAAATTATATATGTAATACATTATTCTAAATATAGCAAGAGGGCATGATACAGAATTGAATAGTCCGAATAAAGAAACCGAAGCAAGAATCGACGTTAAAGGTCTTACAACGCGCCGTGCACGTGCGACTACATTTTTAGGCGAGAAAACGGACATAAGACGTAAAAGGAATGTCCAACCTGCCGGAAAATATCTCGCCTGCCGGAAAATATCGCACCTGCCGGAAATGGCGAGCAACATCGGCCGAACCCGGCCGTGTCGTCCGACACGGCCGTCTTGAATGTGCCGGATAAGCCAAAATGATCGGCCGAACCCGGCCGTGTCGTCAGGCACGGTCGAGTCCTACTCTTCCGGAATTGGCGAGCAGCTGGCTGAGCTCGGCCGTGTCCCGGGACACGATCGTGTCGCACTCCTCGGAAAGCTTCGCAAGTCTGCCGACCCGGCCGGCCAGGTGTCATACGAACACGGTCGAGTCCTACTCGCCTAGAAGCGCCAAGCGCTGCCCGACCCGGCCGACCGTGTCAGTCGAACACGGTCGAGTCCTGCCACACATGGCACATGCAGCCGCGGCCGTGTCCATCAACACGGCCCGTGTCCAGCCGGCAGCCTCCTCTATTTTATACACTTTGTGTATTAATTTGTCTCCCTTTTCCTCACATGGTAGGATGGCTTATAATCATGTTCATGTGTGTGATCCCCACCCCTAATATTTGATTCCTTGTAATCTTATTTTTTTTATCTTGATTATTGTTTTTAATTTCTAAGATCATGTGATCTTGTAGTGTTTGATTCCTTAGAGTTAGGTTTCACCTCCTATAAGTAGATTGATTAGCCTTGTAATATAGAGATTATTATGATTGTTGAATGAGAAAGAAAACACTTTGTGTTTCTATCCTTGGTAAATGATTTTTACCGAAACTTGATTTTTATTCGACGCGTTTTCGAGTATTAATCCGATTGATTCTCAATAGGTCTTGGGAAGAAATCACCTTATCGAGTTATAGGTCTAATTCGATAATCCCTTGTTCTTGATCGTTCAAGTCTTCTTGATCGATATTATCATTTTCCCGATATTACTTCCATTTTTCATTTGTTCGAATTTTCATTGTCATATTCGATATTACATCACAAAATACATCAAAAAACCCCCTACTCGTAAAAAGACTTCCGCTACGATATTCCTACAAACACTCCGATCAATACGTATCCGTCTCTCCCCGGAGAATTCGTATCATAAGTGGTATCAGATCCCATTGTTTTTAATTTCTAAGATCATGTGATCTTGTAGTGTTTGATTCCTTAGAGTTAGGTTTCACCTCCTATAAGTAGATTGATTAGCCTTGTAATATAGAGATTATTATGATTGTTGAATGAGAAAGAAAACACTTTGTGTTTCTATCCTTGGTAAATGATTTTTACCAAAACTTGATTTTTATTCGACGCGTTTTCGAGTATTAATCCGATTGATTCTCAATAGGTCTTGGGA
This sequence comes from Orobanche coerulescens, assembly GCA_033398695.1. NCBI lineage: Eukaryota > Viridiplantae > Streptophyta > Magnoliopsida > Lamiales > Orobanchaceae > Orobanche > Orobanche coerulescens. The sequence goes on from CM065801.1 coordinate 20,549,403, forward strand.
AGAAATCACCTTATCGAGTTATAGGTCTAATTCGATAATCCCTTGTTCTTGATCGTTCAAGTCTTCTTGATCGATATTATCATTTTCCCGATATTACTTCCATTTTTCATTTGTTCGAATTTTCATTGTCATATTCGATATTACATCACAAAATACATCAAAAAAACCCCTACTCGTAAAAAGACTTCCGCTACGATATTCCTACAAACACTCCGATCAATACGTATCCGTCTCTCCCCGGAGAATTCGTATCATAAGTGGTATCAGATCCCAGGGTCATCTCCTTGGGCGAATTATTCAACGAATTTTTTTTTTGTTGAGATTAGCGCAGTCGGAAGAAAACGAAGTTTCCCGTGGATTCGACCGTTGGATCATCACGAAATTTTGACGAAGGTAAGCCAACTCATTGAACTACAGTCTGAACGGTGGAGATCAGATTCTTTGATCATCTTCTTGGTTCATTCTTCACGGATTTCTTGGCAAATTTTCTGTCCGATTTCTTATCAAGAACTATCTCTTGCTTCTTGTTATGGATTTCTCGGATCTCGATTTCTTGATGAAACTCCGTGACGCACTAAACTGCTTACCGGAGCAACATATGCAAGCAAGACGCAGAGACGACGCCAACGATATTGATTTCTTGGCCAAATTCCGCAGCATACCGGAATTTCACGGAGATAGTAATCCAAATGCGTGCATAGATTGGCTACATGCTTGTGAGGAGCACTCGGACTTCAAGGCTGCCCCGATCAACCGCCGCGTTTCGCTGGTGACAAAGCGCCTCCGCGGTAGCGCCGCCTTCTGGTGGCAAAAATTGAAACAGTCCCGTTCAAAACAACGTAAGCCTAAAATTACAGTTAGCGAGAAATTGAAAATATTTCAAGCGAAGGTTCAAAGCCACATCTTACCACCAGTCGTTGTTTCCCCACCACCAATCCTTCGACGCCCCGCCGCCAACCTTTGATCAAAGATTTTTTTTTCATCGAAGAATTTCCAGCGAAATTTTTTTTGACGAAAACGATGCCCCTACCACCATTTTCAATGAAGTAGACGAGACAGAGTTTTCAACGGAGCAATTCAACGAAGAAGATGAGTTGAGCCGTGTCTCCCTAGTCGACGAACCTGGACCTTGCTACTTTGAGCATGGGTCAGTTGGTTGTGTTGGCCAAATTGACCAAAACGGACCAAATTATTTTAATGATGAGGAGCCTTTTAGTGTCATGGAAATTGGGTCGGATTATGAAGGGCCACCGGTCTTTGATGCAGAACCAGTTGATGAAGAGGAGTCCGTAATAAATCATGTGTTTCCCATTCTTGATGATGAACCCGATGTGGAATTATCGGTGTTTCCAGTGCGGAGGATGAGCCGATGTGAAATTAACCGTGCGTCCGTTTGAGATGTCCACTCATTTCATGATATCGGTATTACTCAAGGAGTAATTATTATTATTTTATTAATAATGATAGTTATTTTGTTGGTGATTCTCGAGGGCCCCCCACTACCTATCGTCTCAAGATTTTGGGTCATGTACGTACTGCGGACATTTTCGAGATCAAGTACTTGGAGGCTTTGATTAATTATCTTGATGACGGAGGAAGTTCGGAATTGAGGACAATTCCCTTTAAAGAGGGAGGGGATGATACGGAATTGAATAGTCCGAATAAAGAAACCGAAGCAAGAATCGACGTTAAAGGCCTTAAAACGCGCCGTGCACGTGCGACTACATTTTTAGGCGAGAAAACGGACATAAGACGTAAAAGGAATGTCCAACTGTAGGAAAATATCTCGCCTTAGGAAAATATCGCACTGGGAAATGGCGAGCACCGCCGACCAACCCGGCCAGTGTCGTCCGACACGGCCGTCTTGCGAGATGTGCCGGATAAGCCAAAATGATCGGCCGAACCCGTGTCGTCAGGCACGGTCGAGTCCTACTCTTCGGAATTGGCGAACGAGGCTGGCCGAGCTCGGCCAGGTCCCGGGACACGATCGTGTCGCACTCCTCCGGAAGCGTCGCAAGTGCTGAGCCGGCCGGCCGTGTCATACGAACACGGTCGAGTCCTACTCGCCTAGAAGCGCCGAAAGCGCTGCCCGACCCGGCCGGCCGTGTCGGTCGAACACGGTCGAGTCACGCCACACATGGCACATGCGGCCGCGGCCGTGTCCATCGACACGGCCGTGTCAGCCGGCCTCCTCTATTTTATACACTTTGTGTATTAATTTGTCTCCCTTTTCCTCACATGGTAGGATGGCTTATAATCATGTTCATGTGTGTGATCCCCACCCTAATATTTGATTCCTTGTAATCTTATTTTTTTTATCTTGATTATTGTTTTTAATTTCTAAGATCATGTGATCTTGTAGTGTTTGATTCCTTAGAGTTAGGTTTCACCTCCTATAAGTAGATTGATTAGCCTTGTAATATAGAGATTATTATGATTGTTGAATGAGAAAGAAAACACTTTGTGTTTCTATCCTTGGTAAATGATTTTTACCGAAACTTGATTTTTATTCGACGCGTTTTCGAGTATTAATCCGATTGATTCTCAATAGGTCTTGGGAAGAAATCACCTTATCGAGTTATAGGTCTAATTCGATAATCCCTTGTTCTTGATCGTTCAAGTCTTCTTGATCGATATTATCATTTTCCCGATATTACTTCCATTTTTCATTTGTTCGAATTTTCATTGTCATATTCGATATTACATCACAAAATACATCAAAAAAACCCCTACTCGTAAAAAGACTTCCGCTACGATATTCCTACAAACACTCCGACCGATACGTATCCGCCTCTCCCCGGAGAATTCATATCAGGGCATCACTCTAAATATAGCAGATTCCGACAATATAAGGGGATGTTCTAGACTTGGTTGGATTTAAAATTATCTTACTCAAAATCTTATATATTTAGAATACTATAAATAGTAAAAATATTTATTTACTCTACCGGTTATATTTTTATTTTTGGTGTAAAATATCAAATCGTGTTTGAAAAGTGAATAATTTTGTATCGTTATATAATATTTAGTTATATTATCTAGAAAAAAAGAAAGAGAAAAGTATTGATTCTTTTAAATATAAAAAATATAAATGGAGTTGTATTTTTACAATATAAATGGAGGAGAGAGAAAGTAATTGTATTTTTTAATATAAAAAGTTGAAATAGAGATTGATAGGTATAAAATAGTTATATAATGTGTAAGAAATTATTGATTAATTATTTAAAATTAAAGACTCCCAGTAAACGAGTATTGAAATTCAAAACACAAATCCAATATATAAATTTCGAGAATAAGCATACGCCCTAATTGAATCAACTTTTTATACTAGTTATAATTCATGGGTCGGGCCAGTCCACTTATTAAAAGGTAGGATGTTGGCCTAACTTTTATGGCCAAAAAAATCGACTCTTTTTGGCGCGCTCAGATTTAGTTTGGCCGGTTGTCCCACGCTCGTTTTGCTTGTCCCGTACTTTTCGAGGTAGATGCAATTAAAAGTTTTACTCTATAGTATTTTAATTTTGTTATAATTTTTGTATAGATTGTATATTATATTTTTATTATTAATGCAGTTTTATATAACTTTATGGAAGTTGTGTGAGAAAAGTTGATGTTACGTCCAAGTAATAATAGTAGTGAGAATCAGATTAGTGGGAAACTTTTTATCTCATATAATAATGTCATACCTTATGTATGCCTAAGTCTGTTATTATATGGGCTCACATAGTTAGGGTAGTGTTAGGTCTGTTTGCATGTAATCTCTCCATATATATAGGATGTTATTATGAGAATATACACATTTGCCCTACTTGTCTCAGTTATTTTCCATTCAACACGTTATCAGCACGTAGTCTCCCAACTGAGCAAGAAAAATATTTCCCGTCCCATTTTTTTTTTGAAAATTCCGAAAAAAAGTTCAAATTTTTTTCCTGCAAGTGTAGCTGACATGCTTGTTGTTGCCCAAAATATTTATCCGAAGATTAATACTGCTGGAAGACGGACAACAAACAACAATTGCGGGAGCACTTCCGAGAGAAGATAAATAATACAAGATTTGCCGGGTTTGTTAGGCCCAGGCTTGAATGCTCTCGCGAGATGTTATTCATACAAATATTCGTGGATACAAGTATTAATGAGAGAAATCTAAATACAATGAGTGTAAAAAGACTGTTAATCCGGCTCTTGAGCGAAGCTCGGTGTTCTTCGTCCCTGCCGATCGTCTGTCTGATGAGAGAGGCCGAGAGAAGTAAGTAACGAATGATAGCTGTTACCAAGAGTTGGAGATAGCCAAGTGCTGGGTGTTAATTCTGTAATGTATACTGAAATCGCGATAATGCCAGGGCGTTGGCCGAGTGCAGGGTGCCTTGTATATATAGGGGCAGTCGGGTCTTGTCTTCTGGCGGGCGATCGCCTTCCGGCCATTATAATAATGGGGCGATCGTCTGTCGGCCAATATTATAATGGGGCGATCACCTGGGCTGTCGGGCTAAAGTCCAAGGAAGAGGTTGGCGCCAGCTGGGCGGTCCAATGAGGAGCCATCACGCGTCCGGAGTCACTGTCACATGCGGCCCTACTTGTGACTTTCGGCGAATCAGCTGTCACATGCGGCCCTGCGACAACTTTCGGCTTGTCGGTGGTGGAGAGATGCTGTCAGTGTGGTCAATGATCCGAGATTCGCGGATCTTGTCTCGCTCTTGCACGTGGTGCCGATCTTGAGGCTCGGCCTTTGCCGTTGGATGGCCATCGGCGGATCGACATGAGGCGGTCGTCTCTAGGCGGTCATCGAGGTCGCCATCGGCCGATTGCCGAGGGTCGGCATTGGTCGGTCACCAAGGGTCGGTCGGCAAGTGCCGAGATGATCGTCTCGATCGGTCGCCGAGTCGGTCGCCGAGTCTGAGAGGCGATCGTATTTGATGTCGATCGCTCGGCACGGGACTTGTCACTGGGACCTTGATTGGCGATTTAGCTTGTCCCAGGCTAAGGCTTGGTCGCCCGATCTGCGAGTCGGCGGTTACGCCTCATTGCTCGCGTGGCTAGGTCGCCCGATCTCCGAGGCGATCGCCGGTCGGAGAGTGTAATTCTTGACACAACAATTGCCCCCCAGCTTGCTCTTATGTTGAAGACATGGGGCGAGGTGGTTCTTGCTGGCGATCGTGTAGGATGAGGACGGGCGACCTTGCTGAGCCGATTTTTGGATTCGGACTTGGGCTATCATGGTCGATTGGCTAGCTATCTTTCGGTCTTGTACCTGCAAAAAACAACATTGGCCGATCCCCCTTGGAATCTTGATGGTTTCGCTTGTTTGAGGAATCGTGCACAGTCGCGGAATTCGATGGACCGACTCCATGACCGTGTCTTGGTGCGCGAAGACATTGAGTGTCTCGTGACTCACTTTATTATGAGGGTCCTCTGTTAGGCTGCGCCTCACCTCGTATTTAAACGAAGGGCGTGCGGTCTCGGTCTAGATGAGTCCTTGCGCGGGGCAGCGTCGGATGAATCGACTCCACGCCCGCGGCTTGTTTAGCTCTGCTTCCACCTCGGCCCGCCATGGAGATGACGAATCTCGACGGTGTACGTTGAGACGGGGGTAATGGCACGTGTCCACTGATTAATTTTGGAGAGCCCTCAGACTACGCCGGCCTCGTATTTAAACGAAGGGCGGGCGATCTCGGCCGAAAGGGACCTTGCATGGCCGAAGCAGCCGGTTCCATCGACTGCCAGGACCATGGCTTTATGATGTGTGGTGGAGGCGATCGCGAGCCTTAGTCCCTCATGTTAAATGGTGGACTGTAGGTGGCGAGCGAGTCCTCCGGCTCTGCTGGATAGTAGCGATCGGGCTGGGAGACTGGAGGTCGTCGCGCGGGCGTCGATCGCTCTACTCCTAGGCTAAGAAGAAGCCTTTGCCTGGACAGGAAATCTGCGGCTCTAGCCCGGAAGGCTGCGTAGGTCGTCGGTTGGGTCTTCGTGAGATGCCTGAACATAGGCGAAAAGCCCTGAAATCCTCCTAGGACCGCGTAGAGGGCGGTCTCATCGCTTACGGGCTCGCCATTGAGGATGATCACGTCTACCCGGTCGATGTAGTCCGAGTCGGACTCTTCTTCTCCCTGCTTGATTTGCATCATGCGAAGGGGACCTTCAGGCTGGACGACTCTGGTGGCGAAGTACTCCGTGAAGACGTGCGCCAGCTCGTTAAAAGAGCCAATGGACCGAGGTGGCAATAAGGTGTACCACATGTGTGCGAGATCGTCCAGCGTCAGAGGGAACATTCGGCACCTGGTCGCGTCATATGCCCCACACCCGGTCATGTAGATGTTGAACTTGTTCAGGTGTGTTTGGGGGTCTGATCGCCCCTCGTACACAGGTGTTTGCGGGGGAGCGATCCTGTGCTGCACAGGGGCGAGCTCGATGTCGATCGCGAGCGGCTCGCTTGGCTCGACGATCGTCTTTATGGCGCCTGCCCTGGATTCCAAGAGCGCCTTCACGTCGTCGATCTGACGTTGCAATGCGGCAATCGCCGTGGCATGGTTGCTTGCGGATCGGCTTTGGGAGCGGGAGCCAAGGCGATCGTGTACCGATCTCCGGACTCCGCTGCTGCCGACCTCGGCAATTTGGCGAGGGGGAGCCAGACGGCTGGGCTGCCTTCTGGGAGCCGGGTAGGCCGAGCTCCTAGTGACGGACTCAAACTCCGTCGTCTCGTAGCTGGGGCCGGACTGTCCCGGTCGCCAGGTCGGGTCATTGCCCAGGCGATCGAAGACAGAGGTGCCCCGGCTGGCGAGCGCCTCTTCTTGCGGACGAGAGCCTCCTGGCGATCGCTCGGCCAGTAACGCCTTGAGCTTCCGCTTGGACTTCCGGCGGACGGCCGAGGGGGTGATAGCGGGAGGCGCGTTGAGAGCACTCCGTCGCCCCTGAAGGGCGGCTATGGCCTCTTCGATCTGTTCATTGGTTCGGAACTGATCGAGCGAGAGGCTTGGGCCACTGTCCAGGGACGGGATCGAGCGTCTCTGACCGCGGCGGCTACCTTCCACCGTCGGCTGCGGCTCGGACTGGGACGGAACGGGGGGTCTGGCCGGCTGGTCAGCAGCTTTCTTCGACGCGGAGGCGGAAGACATGATTTCTGAAAGATTTCTTTGAAGTGCAGTGAGTGCCACTTCAAGTATCTGCCCCGGGAACAGTGAGTGTTCTTCGGGACGGTAGGTATAAAAATTTGAGGTTTAGATCCCCTTCTTCTAGCGCCAATTGTTGTTGCCCAAAATATTTATCCGAAGATTAATACTGCTGGAAGACGGACAACAAACAACAATTGTGGGAGCACTTCCGAGAGAAGATAAATAATACAAGATTTGCCGAGTTTGTTAGGCCCGGGCTTGAATGCTCTCGCGAGATGTTATTAATACAAATATTCGTGGATACAAGTATTAATGAGAGAAATCTAAATACAATGAGTGTAAAAAGACTCTGTTAATCCGGCTCTTGAGCGAAGCTCGGTGTTCTTCGTCCTGCCGATCGTGCACTTTGATGAGAGAGGTCGGGAGAAGTAAGTACCGAATGATAGCTGTTGCCAAGAGTTGGAGATAGCCAAGTGCTGGGTGTTAATTCTGTAATGTATACTGAAATCGCGATAATGCCAGGGCGTTGGCCGAGTGCAGGGTGCCTTGTATATATAGGGGCAGCCGGGTCTTGTCTTCTGGCGAGCGATCGCCTTCCGGCCATTATAATAATGGGGCGATCGTCTGCCGGCCAATATTATAATGGGGCGATCACCCGGGCTGTCGGGCTAAAGTCCAAGGAAGAGGCTGGCGCCAGCTGGGCGGTCCAATGAGGAGCCAGCACACGTCCGGAGTCACTGTCACATGCGGCGCTACTGACAGCTTTTGGCGGAATCACTGTCACATGCAGCCCTACTGACAACTTTCGGCGGCTTGTCGGCTGGTGGAGAGATTCTGCCAGGCTGTGGTCAATGATCCGAGATTCGCGGATCTTGTCTTGGCTCTTGCACGTGGTGCCAGTCTTGAGGCTCGGCCTTTGCCGACTGGATGGCCATCGGCGCTGATCGACATGAGGCGGTCGTCTCTAGCTGGTCATCAGAGGTCGCCATCGGCCAGTTGCCGAGGGTCGGCATTGGTCGGTCACCAAGGGTCGGTCGGCAAGTGCCGAGAGATGATCGTCTCCAGTCGGTCGCCAGGAGTCGGTCGCCGAGTACCGAGAGACGATCGTGTTTGATGTCGATCGCTCGGCACCGGGACTTGTCCTGGGACCTTCGGTTGGCCGATTTAGCTTGTCCGCTGGGATAAGGCTTGGTCGCCCGATCTGTGGTCGGCGATTACGCCTCAGTGCTTTCAGCGTGCTTCGTCGCCGATCTCCGAGGCGATCGCCGGTCGGAGAGTGTAATTCTTGACACAACAATGCTATAACGTACGCAACACAAGCAGTACAACGTACGTAATGTTGCAATCTTAACGTACGTAAATACTGTGAGTTAACGTACGTAATTGTTTGAATCTGAATTCAAATATTAGAACCGTTGCACGGGAAGATGACGTCATGGAGTAAAGTCAAAAAGAAAGGCAACATATACATGTGTTTAACGTACGCTACGAAGACAGTTTAACGTATGCTTCGATGAGTACTTAATGTACGTAATGCGTTTGATATAACGTACGTAAAGAAGAACACAGAAGTCACAGACTGATTTGAGTAGAGCTAAACGTACGTAACAAGAAGGTGTTAACTGTAATATCCGCAATTTTCGATTTTCGGTAAATTTCTTTTTTTCGGCCGAAATCCATTTTGACGACTCGCTCATGTCCGTTTCGTCATTCCGAGAATGATTAATTCTACACTTTTTGACATCCGAGTTCGTTTCGGTGTCGTTTTGTTGAGTTCCGTGCTTTTTAGCGATTTTTCCGCGCTTGAGTTCGATTCTTGCGAATCTCGTTCGAAACTGCTGTTTTGAGTTTCCTGTAAGTCCGTTTAACTTTGTTAGACGTGTTGTGAACTTCGGTTTGGTTATTCGATCACGTATCGTGATTTCCGGGCGTTTTGGGCCATTTTGTAATTTCTTGAAAGTTACGGGTATCCGTATCTGTAATTGTTGTCTCGACCCATTTCTTGGTCGCGTATGACTAATTATGGTATTATGTTTTCATTCCGGGTCGTTGATGTTGTCCGCGAACTTTTCGTTGTGTTCGTTCCGTGCGTTTTCGGAAATCGGGTCGTCGAGCCATGGCGGTTGCGGGACTGGCCGGACGGTTGCGGGACTGGCCGGACGATTGCGGGCACCGTCCGGACGGGTGCGGCAGGAACCGGCGTAGCGCACGCTACGGCCGGAAGGCTGCGCGCGCTAATCGGAAGGTGTAGCGCACGCTGCGCTCTGCCGCCTAACGACGCTAGCGGTGCAGACGGTGGAGTCACAGGGTTCGGAATCGGTCGAGGCTCGGCGGGTAGCGCCACGCTCTTGTCGCCGGGCCAGCTGCGTACGCTCTGGCCGAGTAGCGCGCCTTCTGGCCGGAAAGGCTGCGCACGCTACTGGCCGACGATCTAGTCGAGAAGGCCTGGATCGCGGCACGGGCCGATAGCGCCACGCTTAGCTCGGCGACTAGCGCGCTAGTCGGCCGATATAAATGTGGTGGCAGTCACATTTCATTTCGTTTTCACTTCCTTCCTTCTCCGTCCATGGTTTGGCGATTCATGGGTGACGAAGCCATGTTGTTTAACAACAAATCCATGAAGTTCTTGAGTTCATAACATCAATCAATCATCCGTTATCATCCTTTGATCCAGCGAATCAAGGTAATCTTCCTTAGAACCCTAATTTCGTGAATTTGGGGGTTTTGGCATTTTCGTCCGATTCGTTCCGTGATGTTGATTAATTCATGATGGGTATGATTAATCTTGGTAGTATTCTTGTGTTTAACATCATTTAATCCATTGTTCTTCGTCGAATCGAAGTATATTTCTTGATTTCCTTCGAATTGACTTTTTGGGGGATTTGTCCTCGATCTCGTTTTTCATCCGTTTTCGATGGATCGATTATGGTTAAATGATGTTGTTAAACATATTCTATGGATTGTATATCCATATTTCAACTTGAAATTCCATTTTCGGGTCTGACGGGACGAATCGTGTTCTTGGCCGTTTTGGGGGAAATCCTTGAACCTTCGTCATTTGTTCTTTGAATTCAGCGGCTTTGGGTCGTACATTGAAATTTATTTTTGTTGTTATTGTTTTCGTTCGTAGTTCATTGTTGTGTATTGTCGTTCGGTGGAGTCGGCGAGTTCGTAGTCGGTTCGTGCCAACCTACTTCGGCCGATTCTCCGCGTTGTGGTATTCGAGGCAAGTACCTTGCCCATACTTTCTCGTTTTATGGATATGATGATCGGTGGTCGTCTTGATGTGTTTGTTTGGTTATTTGAAATGAAGTTTCAAAAGATTTCGGTTTGGCCTCGTTAAAGGCTCTCTTTCAAAACGTGTGTGTGTTTTGTGAACGTTGTGTTTTGGGAATTGATTATGATTTGATTATTTTGAACGTTGAAGTCTTTGATGATGATACTCCTGTGTTTAAAGTTATGGGATCGTGTATTCCATATTTAATCATTGTTGTGGTGTTTTTGAAGAGTTTGATAATGGTGTCGAGTTAATGGCCATCTCTAGTGAGTATTCTTAATGAACTTACATTCTTAGCATGTTAGTATTGCATGAGTAACGTGTGTGTGTGTATGCTCACTACGGGTTAGATCCGACGGGGTCTCGGTAGGGGTCCACAAGAGACGTGGATCGACGAGCTTGCTTTTAACCACTACGGGTTAGATCCGACGGGGTCTCGGTAGGGGTCCACAGAGACGTGGATCGACGGTTAATTGTGGTGCATTTTACAAATGTGATTTGACTATTGGCATTTCCGGAAATGAACGCTTTTGAACTGTTTTCATGATTGCATGCATTGACTAAGTGTGTAAGAGGTAAGTTGTTCGTTTGGCCTACTTGGCTAGGATGGCACTAGAGTATTTTGTTGTTTGTCTTAAATCCTTTATTTGTGGATTTTGATGATGGGAGACGAACCTTATGGTCGTTCTTGTGTACTGTGAGTTGATGAGATTTGGGGCTAGAATCCCAATGGTTTTATAAAAGTCATTTTACGAATTTGGGGCTAAAATCCCAACGATTTGGTAAATGTCATTTTTCGGAAAGTAAACCTTTGGGGCGGTGACCCCTTTTGTCTTTGGATTTTGAAAAGTAGGATTTGATAATCCTAAATTGTGTTCTATTAAAACTCTCGATGGCATTCTAAACCGTTTTATAAATTACTTCCATTGATTTATGATATTTCGATTTTGAAATGTTTTCTCAAACTCTTGCCTCGGGAAGTACTTTTCGCTTTGGATCTTTGAGGATTCCCTTATTGTTATTCGTGGAATGTGAATTGTATGGCTCGTATTTGCACTTTGTTCTTGCACTAGCAAAACAGTGGAGTTTTGCTAACCCCGAGCATTCGGGGTGGATGTCTGTTTTGCATTCAGGTTTTGGAGCATAACACAGGGTCGGCACGAAGGATGATGAAAGATGATCGATACTAATCACATGAGGAACCGTACTTTGTTTATTGGTTCAGTTGTACTCTATTTTTCCGCTGCTATATTTTCCCGTTGTATGGGTGTGGTTGTATTTTGACCCCTGCGTGGGCATGAGTTGTATTTGAGTTGTATGTATTTGTTGAAAGACCAAATCGGTCTACTGAGTTATTTTAGCCTTAAAGGCATGATTGAGTTGTTATATGTCGTTACCAGCCTGGTAGATCCTTGAGGAAAGGTTCTACGGCGTGTAATATCCCTGAGCGGATTGGGGGTGTTACTTAAATGGTATCGGAGCTTAGGTTGAGGAAACCTAGGCTGTCGGGTCAAGTCGTGTTGTTTGAGTCTTGTTTCGTCGGATTTTATCTGACTGAGTCGTGTCGCGACGCGTCGTTTGAGTTTGTTGGTCGTGATTAGTATCGTGGGGCGATCATCATCTTCGTGCGACCTGTGGAAGTAAGTCTCCCTTCTTTGTGTTGTGCCTCGTGTGACACGAGCTATTTTTATGATTATTTGTTAAGTGGTGGAATCCTTATGTGGATTTTGATTTCACGATATGTATTTAATCGACTCTCGTATTTGATTTATACGAGGAGTGTCGTCGCTTGTGATGTCTTTTTATTGTTGTTTTTCTCCGTTGTTGATGATTTTCGAATCGATTTGCACGTTTTACGAGTTCTCTTGTGAAAGCTTTGTGCTTATACACGTTCGACTTGTTCACTAGCCAGTGCGGGAGGGTCTTTAGAGACCTCGAATGGGGTCAGTGGTTTTGTTCTGAATGTGGTATTTTATCGTTTATTTCCGTTTAAATACATATATTGTCTTGATTTTAAACGTTTTGATGCGTGTACCAGGAGTTGTTTTAGTGAACGTCGATATGTGTGAGTTTTGTGCATTCTGGCCTATTGGATTTTTGAAAACCTTGAGTATCTTGGAAAAATAAATTTCGAGACATACTTTTCAAATGAGTTATTTTCTTGTGGTATATCCTAGGTGCCACAATATATTTCAAAAAATTTCTACTTCGAGGACCAAAATGTTTTGAGATATTTTCAATGTTTTAGAAACACTTTTATTTAGATCCGAGGGTCGAATATTCTGAAAGTTTTCACTAAGAGAAAGTGTCCTCATTTTTATCAAATGCGAAATGGTTCTCCAATGTCTCGATAACGATGTTTCACGTTTGTACTTTTTGAAAGGTGATACTCAAGATCAACCGGTGTTCTTCTAAATTATTTTCAAAATGAGGTTTTCGTTTCTAAAACCTATCCATTCCCGTTTGAGGGCTGGGTGTGTATGTATGATGTTCGCGTTGTCATTTTGATACTTTCTCCCGAGTATGATCGAATTGGCGGTGTGAGCGTTGAGTCGCTTTCCACACATTGGTTGTGCTAGCCCCCTGTGAGAGGCGGGATGTTGGTGTTGAATGTTGTCGCCTCGTGGTGATTTCTGCGTTGTCGCGCATGTGCGAGCTGTTAGAGCTTGGTTTGGTATGACCGTGTGCATCGGTGATGGTTCCGTTATGTGTCGGTTGTTTAATGTCTTGTTACCTTGCTCCAGTTTTGTGAATTTCGTGGACGAGGTCGGAGGTAATGCCCGTACTATTTTGACTTCTATATTTTCTCTTTCTCCAGTCTATCGATTCGCTCATGTTCGTTGACACTTTATGAACTTGTTCTGTATTTCGGTTTCATCGTTCGAACGAGCTGTGATCTTGTTGTGGGTCGATCTGGTTATCGATGTGACTTTTTCGGGTTCAGTTTGATTCTTGTGAACCTTGTTCGGGAGTAACATCATTTGGTTATACTAGTTCTTTTATTCGAAGTGGATCGGATTTTGAACTTCTGTATATTCTACTTTGTCGACTCATTTATGTTCGTTGACATTTCTGAGCTTGTCCTGCCCCTTGCTTTTGTTGATCGAACGAGTGTGGTATTGTTTCGGAATAACTCGTTTGTCGTTGTGACTTTTCAATCGTTATTCCCTTTCCTGTGGATCTTATGGGAATGCATGTCTTGTAGTTCTCACCAGATCATCCTGGGAGTTGTTGTTTGAATTTTATTATCCTTCGTGTTTCGGACATGATTGTTCGATTTTTGTTGTCTCGATCGTTTGTTTGTTCGGTTTTTGTTCTCGTTTCGTGATTGTTGAGCGTTCAGGCTCCTTTGTAATTCCCTTAAGTTCGGGAAATTAGTCTCGTTCTCGATCTTCCAACCCTTGGGCGGTGGGATTCCGTATTTGTTCAGCGGTTGGCTCGTGTTTTGATTGATGTACCGTTGGGTTGGTCAATCATATTGATTTTCGTTCGTTGTGTTTTGTGACTGTCGGATAATTGACTTGGCTATATTATCCGTTTGATGACGCTTGTCATTTGTTGGTTTTATTATATCCCTAACGGCGACGTTGTGTTGGTCGCCGTGGAGCGTGTTTTCACGCCGTATATTCCTTTGCGTTGTTTGTAACATTTCACCGTTGGGCGTTAGTTACGCATTCTTGTGTATCTCGTTGAGTTTTTCCTCTCGGAATATTTCTTCCCCCTACTTGTTTTAAGTTTCGGGACGAAACTTCTTTTAAGGAGGGTAGAATGTAATATCCGCAATTTTCGATTTTCGGTTTTTTCGGCCGAAATCCATTTTGACGACTCGCTCATGTCCGTTTCGTCATTCCGAGAATGATTAATTCTACACTTTTTGACATCCGAGTTCGTTTCGGTGTCGTTTTGTTGAGTTCCGTGCTTTTTAGCGACTTTTCCGCGCTTGACTTCGATTCTTGCGAATCTCGTTCGAAACTGCTGTTTCGAGTTTCCTGTAAGTCCGTTTCACTTTGTTAGACGTGTTGTGAACTTCGGTTTGGTTATTCGATCACGTATCGTGATTTCCGGGCGTTTTGGGCCATTTTGTAATTTCTTGAAAGTTACGGGTATCCGTATCTGTAATTGTTGTCTCGACCCATTTCTTGGTCGCGTATGACTAATTATGGTATTATGTTTTCATTCCGGGTCGTTGATGTTGTCCGCGAACTTTTCGTCGTGTTCGCCTGCGTGCGCTGAAATCGGGTCGCCGAGCCCTCGCGGCTATGGATCGCCGGACGGTTATGGATCGCCGGACGATGGCACCGGCCGGACGGTAAGTGGTAGAACCGGCGAAGCGCTACGGCCGGAAGGCGCGCGCTAACCGGCAGTGTAGCGACGCTACCGGCCGTAACGTGACGCTTAGCGGGTCTGACAGCTGGAGTCCTGGGGTTCTGAATCGGTCGGGCTCGGCAGTAGCGCACGCTATCACGGACGCTGCGTACACTACGGCCGGCAGGTAGCGCACGCCACGGCCGGAAGGCTGCGACGCTACTCGCCGAAAGCCTAGTCCAAAAGGCCATCGGATCGCGGCACAGGCCGAGAAGCGCACGCTAGCTCGGCAGCCTTAGCGCGCGCTAGTCCGCCCGAGATAAATGTGGCCGAGTCACATTTCATTTCGCTTTTCACTTCCTTCCTTCTCCGTCCGTATTTGGCGATTCATGGGTGACGAAGCCATGTTGTTTAACAACAAATCCATGAAGTTCTTGAGTTCATAACATCAATCAATCATCCGTTATCATCCTTTGATCCAGCGAATCAAGGTAATCTTCCTTAGAACCCTAATTTCGTGAATTTGGGGGGTTTTTGCATTTTCGTCCGATTCGTTCCGTGATGTTGATTAATTCATGATGGGTATGATTAATCTTGGTAGTATTCTTGTGTTTAACATCATTTAATCCATTGTTCTTCGTCGAATCGAAGTATATTTCTTGATTTCCTTCGAATTGACTTTTTGGGGGATTTGTCCTCGATCTCGTTTTTCATCCGTTTTCGATGGATCGATTATGGTTAAATGATGTTGTTAAACATATTCTATGGATTGTATATCCATATTTCAACTTGAAATTCCATTTTCGGGTCTGACGGGACGAATCGTGTTCTTGGCCGTTTTGGGGGAAATCCTTGAACCTTCGTCATTTGTTCTTTGAATTCAGCGGCTTTGGGTCGTACATTGAAATTTATTTTTGTTGTTATTGTTTTCGTTCGTAGTTCATTGTTGTGTATTGTCGTTCGGTGGAGTCGGCGAGTTCGTAGTCGGTTCGTGCCAACCTACTTCGGCCGATTCTCCGCGTTGTGGTATTCGAGGCAAGTACCTTGCCCATACTTTCTCGTTTTATGGATATGATGATCGGTGGTCATCTTGATGTGTTTGTTTGGTTATTTGAAATGAAGTTTCAAAAGATTTCGGTTTGGCCTCGTTAAAGGCTCTCTTTCAAAACGTGTGTGTGTTTTGTGAACGTTGTGTTTTGGGAATTGATTATGATTTGATTATTTTGAACGTTGAAGTCTTTGATGATGATACTCCTGTGTTTAAAGTTATGGGATCGTGTATTCCATATTTAATCATTGTTGTGGTGTTTTTGAAGAGTTTGATAATGGTGTCGAGTTAATGGCCATCTCTAGTGAGTATTCTTAATGAACTTACATTCTTAGCATGTTAGTATTGCATGAGTAACGTGTGTGTGTGTATGCTCACTACGGGTTAGATCCGACGGGGTCTCGGTAGGGGTCCACAAGAGACGTGGATCGACGAGCTTGCTTTTAACCACTACGGGTTAGATCCGACGGGGTCTCGGTAGGGGTCCACAGAGACGTGGATCGACGGTTAATTGTGGTGCATTTTACAAATGTGATTTGACTATTGGCATTTCCGGAAATGAACGCTTTTGAACTGTTTTCATGATTGCATGCATTGACTAAGTGTGTAAGAGGTAAGTTGTTCGTTTGGCCTACTTGGCTAGGATGGCACTAGAGTATTTTGTTGTTTGTCTTAAATCCTTTATTTGTGGATTTTGATGATGGGAGACAAACCTTATGGTCGTTCTTGTGTACTGTGAGTTGATGAGATTTGGGGCTAGAATCCCAATGGTTTTGTAAAAGTCATTTTATGAATTTGGGGCTAAAATCCCAACGGTTTGGTAAATGTCATTTTTCGGAAAGTAAACCTTTGGGGCGGTGACCCCTTTTGTCTTTGGATTTTGAAAAGTAGGATTTGATAATCCTAAATTGTGTTCTATTAAAACTCTCGATGGCATTCTAAACCGTTTTATAAATTACTTCCATTGATTTATGATATTTCGATTTTGAAATGTTTTCTCAAACTCTTGCCTCAGGAAGTACTTTTCGTTTCGTTTGGATCTTTGAGGATTCCTGGTTATTGTTATTCGTGGAATGTGAATTGTATGGCTCGTATTTGCACTTTGTTCTTGCACTAGCAAAACAGTGGAGTTTTGCTAACTCCCGAGTATTCGGGGGGTGGATGTCTGTTTTTGCATTCAGGTTTTGGAGCATAACACAGGGTCGGCACGAAGGATGATGAAAGATGATCGATACTAATCACATGAGGAACCGTACTTTGTTTATTGGTTCAGTTGTACTCTATTTTTCCGCTGCTATATTTTTCCATTGTACGGGTGTGGTTGTATTTTGACCCCTGCGTGGGCATGAGTTGTATTTGAGTTGTATGTATTTGTTGAAAGACCAAATCGGTCTACTGAGTTATTTTAGCCTTAAAGGCATGGTTGAGTTGTTTTATGTCGTTACCAGCCTGGTAGATCCTTGAGGAAAGGTTCTACGGCGTGTAATATCCCTGAGCGGATTGGGGGTGTTACATTAACATACGTAATACGTCTAACGTACGCTACAGAGGAGCTATAACGTACGTAATGAAGACGGTCGTTGCTAACGGCTAGTTGGGTTTTATGCCTATAAATACCAAGGCATTTGATATCATTCACAACAACAACTCCAAGCAAAGCATATACACTTTAGATATTGTTTTACTCATCTTTGTTGTTGTAATCAAGCTATATTGTCAAGTGTTTGAGTGTTCATACACTAAACTATATACACGAGAGGAAAGACAGGATTGTAGATTGATTCGGTGTTATTAGGATCATTGATCCGTGATAAGTGGTAATTTTACCACTTATTTCTAGGATTTTATACTAGGTTTTTATCTCGTTTCGTGATTAATGTGCTCGTATTTGGCTTATTTATGATTAGTCGAGCCGTATTACGCGTTTGGGTTGGTTTTAGTGTGTTTGCAGGTTTTTAGAGCCAAAAGGACCCAAAACGAGACAAAGGACCGAGAGTCGAGTCACGAACGGAAGAAACGGATTTTTGCAAGAGACAGACCACCCTATCGGCCCAGCCTATCGGCCGATAGGTGCGTCCGAAAGGTGTTCCTGCCCTACCGAGTGAAGTCGATCGACGAATCAACTATCGGCCTGCCTATCGGCCGATAGGCCAGTCCGATAGGCGGCCCAGCGGACTCTCGTATTTTGACGAATTATGACTCTTTTGGATAGATTTTGTTTCCTAGATTAGGGCTAATCGGGAGTTTAACCCCCTTAGGCTATATAAACCTCCTTTTAGACCTAGTTTTACGATCTTTGATCATTCTTTTTCATCTTTTATCATCTTTTGCAATCTTTTACATATTTTGGCAAGATTAATTCTTGGGATACAAGAACTTTTTGGAGGCAGCAATTATTATTGTTTTTCGGAGATTGAAGACTCGAAGTTCATCCGTAAGGGTTGTAATCTCTCTTTTCATATTAATAATATGCATTCTTCATCTGTTTCTTGTTTAATTTCAATTATGTCTGGCTAAATTCATTGATTGATTCTAGGGTTAGTAAATTTAATTGATGTTCACATGATGTTCCTTTGATTACCTTTTTACCTTTCATCCTAGACTTGTGATCAAGATGTGTCAAATCTCATGCTAGATTAAAGGGCCCTTAATCGATGCATGTTAGCTAATTGATTTTGCCCGGAAGGATTAATTAATTAGTGGAAATACTTGATACACAATATGATTTAATCTTAAGACCTAAGTGGAGTAAGATAAATCATAGATAAATAAGTTGGCGCTTTTTAAGTGATTTAAATTCTTTGAGCCTTAGCGGGAAAAAGG
The DNA here is from genome assembly GCA_033398695.1 of Orobanche coerulescens. Lineage (NCBI taxonomy): Eukaryota > Viridiplantae > Streptophyta > Magnoliopsida > Lamiales > Orobanchaceae > Orobanche > Orobanche coerulescens. Next base: position 20,567,962 of record CM065801.1, read on the forward strand.
GTTTAAAATTAACTATCTTTCTAGGTTGCCTTGATCGGAATTCTAGATCGGCTGAGTGATTATTTCTAGGATTGAATTAAAATTTGGGGAAAAGGAATCAAGTGAATGGATTGTGTGAACTCAATTAGATGATACTACCCTAGGATCAATTAGCTTTCAACTTGTGATTTTATCTTGCTAATTTGTTTATTTGCTTGATTTAGATAATTCATCTTTTATTTAATTTTTATTTTTCGATTTTTAAAGTTAGATAATTAGAATCAAAACAAACTTTCGGATTTCTAAATAGCAGTCAAATTTTGAGTAGAGTTACTTCCTTTATTTTCGACACATCAATTCCCTTGGGTTGGACACCTTGGAATTACTTCGAGGTTTTACAAATTTTAAAATTGATCGGATTTGAAAACCATACTACGCGAATTCTAGCGATCAATTTTTGGCGCCGTTGCCGGGGAGTTGATAGAAAACTTAAGGGGATAATTCAAAAGAAGAGATTGTTACTTTAGGTTGTTTACTATTATTATTAATATTCGATCTCGTTTCCTCACATCTTGTTTTCTCTTCCTTGTAGGCGGTGCATGATCACAAGATCCCAAGGAAAGGACTTATTTCCTTTGGATCCGGAAATCGAGAAGTCTTTGAGGAGGAAGAAGCAAGAAGCGAGAACCGAGACTATTTCTATACCTTTCGTTGATACCATGGCCGACATTGTTGACCCACCACGAGAACTCGCTCGTCCCGAGAAGATTCCTTTGAATGCCCGCTTTCGACCTAAGCTGGACGATTATCAAGAAGGAGGTTGGGGGAAGATCGATGCCAACAACTTCGAGCTTAAGCCGTCCCTCATCGCTACGGTGAAGTCTCAAACATACGGAGGAGGAGTTAATGAAGATCCAAACGCTCATCTTGAGTCGTTTTTGGACATATGTGCCACCATCAAGCAAAACGGAGTGCCTCCGGATGTCATTAAGCTCCGCCTATTCCGGTTCTCCTTAGAAGACGATGCGCTATATTGGTACAAGAGCCTAGATCGGAGGGAAATTGGTACTTGGAGAGAGATGACTCGGTTGTTCTTAACACAGTTCTATCCTCCCTCGAAGGTGCAAAAACAAATCAGCGATATCTTGCAATTCGAGCAATATGAGGATGAATATTTATACGAGGCATGGATCCGATTTAAGAAGCTACTTCGCAAATTCCCACAGCATGGAATTGACAAGGAGGAAATCTACATTCGGTTTTATCGGGGTTTGACGAGGAAGGCTAGAAGAGAGTTGGACTATTCATCGAAAGGGGGATTTCTTGCTAACGATAATGAAGAGGCTAAGAATCTCATCGAGCTAGCGGTCAACAATGATTACGAGGAGGTGACTGATAGGAAGATGACGAGAAGAAAGGTTCCATCCGGTGACGAGGACGCCTACGGTGATTTGAAGGCGAAATTTGAAAGACAACAAAAAGAACTTGAGATGCTAAAAAAGAATACTTTGGGAGTCAATTCAGTTTTTGAAGAGCTAAACGAGCTTATTGCAGTTAAGGAGGATGTAAATTACATGCAAGGAGGAAACTTCTGGCAAGGGGGAAATAGGGGGAACTATTATCCGAACAATCGAAACCACCCTAATTTCTCCTATGCCAACCCGAACAATGCTCTTCAGCCACCACCGATATTTAACGTGAAAAACGGGGTTATTCAAGAGCCGATTGCTAAGACACCGATGGAAGAGATGTTGGAACGGTTGGAGGCGAGTCAAAAAGATTTTATTTATAAAGTAGACAAGAGGTTCGGGGCTCTCGAGCATAGTGTGACATCTATTGGAAACTCAGTGATAGCATTGACAAAGCAGATGTCGATGGTGGAGACCCAAATGAGTCAAATGGCGAACGCCCAAGCCGGAATTCATAAGCCGGGCCATTTTCCGAGCAGTACCGAGACCAACCCGAAGACGCAACAATGCAACGCAATCGAGCTTCGGAGTGGGACAAAGTACAGTAATCATGGGGCTGAAGTTGAGAAATCTGGAAACGAGGATGTACTAGAAACGGGAGCCGAGAACGAGAAAGAAGATGAAATGCAGCAGGCCCATCGGCCAAGACTATCGGCCGATAGGCCCACCCGATACCCAGACAGAATGCCGGCAGTGGAGCCTATCGACCCCCCTATCGGCCGAAAGGCTCCTGGAAGTTCGAATGTGAAGGATTTTGAGGTGAAAGCTCCATTTCCACAGCGATTGGCCAAGTCGAGACATGATGAAAAGCTTCAACGATTTATCGACATGTTTCAAAAGGTGAATATCAACATTCCACTTCTAGACGCTTTGAGAGACATGCCGGGGTACGTTAAATTCTTGAAAGACGCTGTGGCAAGCAAGAGGAAGTTGGCAAAGTTTGAAACAATACATTTGACAGAAGAGTGTAGCGCTATCATTCAAAACAAGCTCCCGCTCAAGCAGAAGGATCCGGGACGTTTTACTTTGACATGCAAGATTGGCGACCAAACGTTCCGTAATGGGGTGTGTGATCTCGGGGCAAGCATCAATCTTATGCCTCTATCCATCTTTAAGAAGTTGAAGATTGGGGAGATGAAGCCGACTACCATTTCTCTACTCATGGCGGACCGGTCGATCGCTTATCCGAGGGGAATTGTGGAGGATGTGTTCGTTAGAGTCCAACACTTAGTCTTCCCGGCCGATTTCGTAGTTCTTGATATGCCCGAGGACGAGAATCAACCATTGATCTTTGGGAGACCGTTTCTAGCGACGGGGAGAGCACTTATCGACGTCCAAGAGGGTGATCGTACTTTCCGGGTTAATGATCAAAATCTGAAAATTTCCATCTGTGACGCGATGAAGAAGCCCGAGGATGCGGCCGAGGAATGTTATGAAATTGAGTCTATTATGCCGCCCCCGACCGACTTGTTGGAGCATTGCATTTCACACTCCATTTACTCACATTCCGATGTTAAAGAAATTTACGAGGATTTGCCAAAGTATGTTCGAATGTTGGAGGCGAACGAGAGTCGATCTAATGAGAGGGATGTATGCTATCTTGATATCAACAAACCCGTTCAAGGGGGAGTTGTCGCTGAAGACCCGGAATGAATGAGGTATCGTCTAGCTAAAGACGTTAAACGTAGCACTTGTTGGGAGGTAACCCAACGTATGTATATTAGTTCATTTTATTCGTTTGTTTTCGATTTTTCGTTTGCGTGATTTTTGTAGTTTCTAGTTTCGTAGTAGCTTTGTTAGTTTTGTTAAGTTCTAATCCATGCACGCCGAGTTTTGGATACTTGCAGGTCTTTAATCGCCATATCCAAGCAAAAACGGGACCAAGTATGCGAAATAGAAAAAGTTGAAATTTTTTTTTGAGACAGACGATCCTATCGGACGAGCCTATCGGCCGATAGGCTGAGAAAAATTAAAAAAAAAAATTACATGTTGAAAGCAGTGGTCGATAGGCAGATCCTATCGACCGATATCCCACCCGATATGAGCCGTTCTTGGAGGGAGCAAGAGAGGAAGAGGCAGGAAGATAGGTGGGCCCAGGAGGACCACTACAACCGAATGCTACACGAGATGTACCACTTTGCTCCTTTCCCCGATTCACATGCCCGCTATGATCCGAGCTCGCCGACAAACCCGCCATTTCCGCCACAGTGATCAGGTACTCCATTAACAAAGCCACTCCTTTCTCTTTTCAAACTTATTCCTCCTTTGGGATGCGAAATAAGTTTGGGGGGGAAGAAGTGCGGCTTTGTTAATTTCTTTACGTGTGAGTACCTTGTTTGCCTTGTATCATTATTTGCTTGTGTTGGTGCCCGTTGTTTTTATTTGTGCTTATCATATTGGTGTTGCGTGGTTTTGGCTTTTGTTGCTTAGTTTTTAGTTGTTGTTTTTTTTTTTATGTTCATTTTCGTTTGGTGTGTTTGCTAGTTTCTTTTTTTTTAGGTCGTAGTAGTGTTTTGCTTTCGTGGTTGCTTTTATTTGCTTTTCGTTGTTTGCTTTTAGGCCTTGCTTGTCTTAGTTTTCTTTATTCGTGAATTTTTCGTGCTTCTATTTGTGTGATACCGATGTTACGACACTTTGTTTTCTCTCGAAGAAACGGTCGAGTTTTAGTCGAGTTGTAGTCGATTATTTCGTTTTGCATAGTATTCATTTAGGTCCAAAATTTTTCGTGATTGTAGAGGTCTTGGCGTATAAGAGACGATACATACTTGTTTTAAAATCACCGTCAATACGTTTGGTTACATCTTCCTGATAGTGAGTCGTCTTGTTTCGTCGATCGTGTTGGCACTTAGATTGAGTTTAGAGTCGGCCGTTTTCCCAAAAGACGAGATAATGTTGTTCTATGAAGGGAAGCCTAGTAACCGGGGGCATTCGCGTGACCCGTTGTTTACCCTCGCGTAAAACGACGACTATGATTAGACTAGTGATTTAGATATTTCACATGTGCCAATGATAGGGAACTTAGTAACCGGGGGTATTCGCGTGACCCGCTATTTACTCTCGCGCAAAACGGCGACCTTGATTCGGACATGCGGAAATTATATATTCGAGTTATTTCTCCGCTGTAGACGGGAACTTAGTAACTAGAAGCATCCATGTGCCCCATGAGTGTCTTCTACGTCAAACGGTTTCCTAATACATGAGAATGGAAGTTCCACCCTAGGATTACCCCGATGAAACATCCCGAGATCCTAACCTAGTGGTCAACTCGAATCAAATTCTTGAACATATATATAAGGGAATACTGCCCGAGGTCTATTTCTTATGAAACTCGTGAAAATTGTGCCACTAGACTGTGTAACGGGACGATCTAGCTTGTTTATTTTAGCCTTTCATATTGACAGTCGATTTGACTCACGTTTTGTTAATCTTTGAGCTGGATCTTCTTCATGAACGAGTGATTAGGACTGAACTTGATTACTTTGCGGAATCATTATTCGAGTGCAAATTACTATTACGACACTCGGATTATTTAGAGAGAATTACAGGATAGTATTGATTAGGTTGAACACTATGAGTTGCACGATGATTCACGACTTTCTTTTTCTTTTCTTTTTGTTGTTCGGGACGAACAAGGCTTAAGTTTGGGGGGGTTTGATAAGTGGTAATTTTACCACTTATTTCTAGGATTTTATACTAGGTTTTTATCTCGTTTCGTGATTAATGTGCTCGTATTTGGCTTATTTATGATTAGTCGAGCCGTATTACGCGTTTGGGTTGGTTTTAGTGTGTTTGCAGGTTTTTAGAGCCAAAAGGACCCAAAACGAGACAAAGGACCGAGAGTCGAGTCACGAACGGAAGAAACGGATTTTTGCAAGAGACAGACCACCCTATCGGCCCAGCCTATCGGCCGATAGGTGCGTCCGAAAAGGTGTTCCTGCCCTACCGAGTGAAGTCGATCGACGAATCAACTATCGGCCTGCCTATCGGCCGATAGGCGGTCAAATAGGCGGCCCGGACTCGTATTTTGACGAATTATGACTCTTTTGGATAGATTTTGTTTCCTAGATTAGGGCTATTCGGTAGTTTAACCCCCTTAGGCTATATAAACCTCCTTTTAGAGCTAGTTTTAGGATCTTTGTTCTTTCTTTTTCTTCTTTTATCATCTTTTGCATTCTTTTACATATTTTGGCAAGATTTTTTCTTGGGATACAAGAACTTTTTGGAGGCGGCAATTATTATTGTTTTTCGGAGATTGAAGACTCAAGTTCATCCGTAAGGGTTGTAATCTCTCTTTTCATATTAATAATATGCATTCTTCATCTGTTTCTTGTTTAATTTCAATTATGTCTGGCTAAATTCATTGATTGATTCTAGGGTTAGTAAATTTAATTGATGTTCACATGATGTTCCTTTGATTACCTTTTTACCTTTCATCCTAGACTTGTGATCAAGATGTGTCAAATCTCATGCTAGATTAAAGGGCCCTTAATCGATGCATGTTAGCTAATTGATTTTGCCCGGAAGGATTAATTAATTAGTGGAAATACTTGATACACAATATGATTTAATCTTAAGACCTAAGTGGAGTAAGATAAATCATAGATAAATAAGTTGGCGCTTTTTAAGTGATTTAAATTCTTTGAGCCTTAGCGGGAAAAAGGGTTTAAAATTAACTATCTTTCTAGGTTGCCTTGATCGGAATTCTAGATCGGCTGAGTGATTATTTCTAGGATTGAATTAAAATTTGGGGAAAAGGAATCAAGTGAATGGATTGTGTGAACTCAATTAGATGATACTACCCTAGGATCAATTAGCTTTCAACTTGTGATTATATCTTGCTAATTTGTTTATTTGCTTGATTTAGATAATTCATCTTTTATTTAATTTTTATTTTTCGATTTTTAAAGTTAGATAATTAGAATCAAAACAAACTTTCGGATTCCTAAATAGCAGTCAAATTTTGAGTAGAGTTACTTCCTTTATTTTCGACACATCAATTCCCTTGGGTTCGACACCTTGGAATTACTTCGAGGTTTTACAAATTTTAAAATTGATCGGATTTGAAAACCATACTACGCGAATTCTAGCGATCAATCCGGCATTATTAGAATCATATCTAAATCCATGTAAGGTTTGTCTAGTACCAATCGAAAGCTAGATAGGTTGATTCCCTGTCCGTTAGAAAAGGACTACGGTTTATCTTGAACTGATATAAAGACAAGATTGTACAGTTTATCTTGGACCGATAGAAGACAAAATTGTAACGGTATCATTCGGACCGATAGAATACAATGTGTAGAGGTTTATCTTAAGCCTAAGGAAAAATATACGAAGAGAGGATGCAGGCACATTTGGCCGAACCTCTATAAATCTTGTGTCGTTTATCGTCTGCAATTTAAATATGCTTCTGAAAGCGTAAAAGAGTTTGAAAATTCTACATCCCACTATTCAGTGGTACCAAACCCAACAGGGCACAGTGGTCGCAGACGTAGTCGAGGACGTGTGGGTTCTTCTAATGTAATGAGAAGACTTGGTGCTCCCGGCTCTACTAGCCAAGAAAATCAAAAAGCACCTACCCCTCTTGTCGCCCCCAAAGTCAGAATTGGCAATGAACCATGCTAATGTTGTGGAGATGTTGGACATTGGTACAAGAACTGTCATGCATGCAAGCAAGTCGCACCTTATTACAAGAAATATATAGAAAGTCCAAATAACGGGAAGCTCACTACATGAAGGAAGATGATCTCGATAAGTCCCCCGATATATATTTCACAGTCACCGATAATAGCACTAAGCCATACGTGTCACATTTATTAGAGGCACCCATTTATGGCTAAATGTTAGTATTATGTTTACTTTCTCGTTTACATTTGGCATAATTACCTCATAACGACTTTATCGATGTTTTATTTTCAGTAATAGTGTGATGCAACTTTGTTTTTATAGAACAAGATATTATTATTGCTTATGTTATATTCTTAGTTTTATTTCAAAGAAATGAATATTTCTTGTGTGTTTGTGGTTCGCAATTTTTTTCCTCTTTTTCGTAGGAATGAATCGAGGAGAACTTGAATATTTGGTAGATGGTGGGACCACCCACACCATTCTTAGGAATAGGCTTCTATTCATTGAACTAGTTGCTTGTCAATCCTCGATAACTACGATGACTGGGTCCTCCCAACTCATCCAAGGGCGAGGTAATGCCCGAATTTTATTGCCTAACGGCACCCTTCTCCAAGTTACAGATGCTCTATATGCACCTAGAGCCCCTCGAACCTTAATCAGCTTTTAAGATATATATAACAATGGTTTCTATGTCGAACCCACTGTGAGAATGAAATTGAGTTCCTTTACATTGCATCTAATGAATGTTGACGTAAACGCATAGTAGAAAAACTCAAGAGTCAAAATAGTGGACTGTACACCACTACCATTAGGGTATTCAAATCCTATGCTGGCACCATAAATGAAATTTGGGATAATGACTCATACAGACTTTGGCATGATAGACTAGGTCATCCCCATTGATATATGATGATCCGTATCCAAAAGAACTTGCACGGACATCCTTTCTTTCAAGTGAAAGAAGGGTAACAACTCAACACAAAGAACATTATTCATGTTAATCATGCTATGTCGTCTAAAGAACAGAGACATATGCCCCCTTCTAAGCAATTGACTATGTCAAAAGCACATCACTCATTTTGCAAAGCCTGCTCTTTAGCTAAAGTAAGAGCGAGACCTTCCTACGCTAAAGGCACCAAAGCAAATACTCCATTCTTTCAACGTATACAAGGAGATATTTGTGGACCCATCCACCCAGAATCCTGACCATTAATTAGGTACTTTATGATATTGGTGGATACTTCGACACACTGGTCACATGTCGCATGTTAGGGTTCTATACATCAAAGCATACTTTATGCTTGTATTACCTAATTTTCCGGTCTTTATCTATGAGAATATTAACTCATTGGTCACATGTTTTGCACATTTATTCACGCAATGGTTATGCAAATATTGTCTAAATTACTTTATATTGTAGATAATGTGGTGTGTCGAGTCACACATAAGATCACATTATTGGTCCCTTATATAGTAATAATTAGTTCACAACCTATATAACATTAGACCGTTATGTGAGAGGTTGTAATATATGTTTGAGATTGGTTGGTCTTGACCATTAGCATATATTAGCGTATTCGGTATACATTGAACAGGATCGAGGTGAGATAGATTCTTCTGTACTGACTATAAGAAGAACGTACATCTCGAACAATTGTTATTTCTTAATTCTTGTGATTAATATTTAATTATATATATTTAATATTTATTGCTTTGATTTATCATGGGTGACAACCAAAATGATTGACTCAACATGCTCGATATTTTGGGCAATATTATTATTTATATGATAATTAATACTATAGCTAGAAATCGTGTCCCGACCAGTCGGGTTGATCATATCCCTTGAGGCATTCGAAAGGATTATTATATTAAACTCTGCTGGTGGAATTAATTTTCCGATATAATAATAAAGATCGAGTGGTATACTCATGTATAACATATTAATTAATTAAAAGCTGTCAGTAGCTTAAATTAATTAATGGATATGAGATATCTTAAACACGAGAAATAATTAATTCAAAAGGGAGCCCAATTTCGTAATTTGGGATTTTGGTAGGAGGTGCAATATCAACCTTTTAGTGGACTAAGTTGATATTAATAGATTCATTGTATTAGGAAGAGTCTTAATATTGGTAAGATGAAATCTATTGGGAGTCCTTACCCTATCTTCCTTAAGGTCCCTAGAGTAGCCCATAACACCTATAAATAAGACTTAAGGGGTGGCCGATTTTTACACACTTCTTGGAACAAGAATTTTTTTATTTTTCTTCTAATTTTGTGTTTAATTGTGGATCTTGACTTGTGTCTTGGATTCCATAATTTAGCTAACACAATATTTTTCTAAATACACAATATTCAAGAAAAATAGAGAGAAAAATTCTTAAGGTATTTCTTGGAAAAAAATTCGGCCGATCCATATTGCAGTCCAAACAGTCTGGTAGATTGTTGTCCACACGACATCCAGATATAGGCGGGATATCTAGAAGATCTTGGGGTAGAAATACAAGAAGATCAAATAGGAGTACAAGGAGGAGTTCGATCGACCAAAAAGGGATTTTTCTACCACTTCGCTTCAAAGGTATGAATTACCAATTCTACTGCGTAAATACGTATATTTAAATTGTTAATTAGTCTGTTTAATTAGTTAATTGACAAGCCTAAACAGATCCACAATTTTGTTGGTTAGTTTATAAAACTAAATCTATTCAACTCATCTATCTCGCTTCCGCTGCGTGTTATATTCCAACATTTGGTATCGGAGCCGGTCTTTAGGTTCTGTTCAATTTAATTAACTTTGTGATTAATTTGCTAGCAATTTAATATATTCATATGGTATGATGCTTGGAACATGTTTTGCTAGAAATTGTGTTGCAGGTAAATATGGTCCAATTATCATGGCTATGTGACATTTTATTTATTTACGCATTTTTGGTAATTTGGCCCGGTTTTGAGGCATGTATAAGTTTTTTCCCATGAGAAAATCTATGGGTAGAATATGATTTTATTTTTCCTTGTAATTTTTGTTGTAAAATTCGATGTGTTTTATTAAGTGAAAAATTGTAATCGAGTTGGATACACAAAGTACGGAGGAAAAGAAGTCCAGCATGAAAAGGACTCCCGATTGGACGAACCGGCCGAGACCAGCCTGCTGCCGATTGGGACTCGGCCAGCACATGCTGTCTCGGCCGCGTGCGCCTCGGGTCGGGCAGACCTGAGTCCAACAGGTCGGGTCGGGCTGTGCAGGGCCGCAGATCTGACAGTCTGGGCCGGGCAGTCGCGGGTCGGGTCGGCAGCGGGTCGGGCTTGTCTGGGTAGGTTCGTTCGGTGTATGTGGTGGAAATAAAACGCAGCGGAAGCGAAGTTTGGGAAAGTTTGATAATCGCGTTTTACGCATCCACGAGCATAAGATCTATTTAGGCATGCTAATTAATTAATTACTGAGACTAATAAGCAATTTAAATATTATTTATTATTTATTAATTAAATATGTTGGTGATTGAAATATTCTAATCTAGATCTAAAAGATCATAAGATATTACCTTTGAAGCAAAGTGGTTGCTTTCGTATTGATCACCTTGTATTTCTACCTTTAGACCTTCTAGAGTATGATCCGCCTTAACCCGAACGTTGTGTGGGCAACGAGCTACCGGATCTTGCTTGGACACAATATGGATCGGCCGAAATTCCTCTTGTATGTGGTCACTCAATTTTTCTTTGCTTTCTAGTATTTTATGAACACTCTTAGCAAATTAATGTGTTATCTAAATTGTAGAATCAAAGACGCAAGTCTAGATCTACAATTAAACACAAGAGGAAAAATTTGATCTCACAACTTTACAAAAGACTTGAAAAATCGGCCTCCCCCTTAATGTCCTATATATAGGCTCTTGGACTACTACTAGGGATCTTAAGGAGGATTATGTAAGGACTCCCAATAAATTTCATCTTACCTTATTAGGACTCTTCCCAATATAATGAATCTATTATATCAACTTAGTCCACTAAAAAATTGATATTGCACTTCCTACCAAAATACCAAATTACGAAATTGGGCTCCTTATTAAATATATTATTTCCCGTGTTTAAGATATCGAATGTCTATTAATTAATTATAAGATACTGTGGTGTTTCCTATACTGTATGTAGAGGATATCCTTCTGATTGGAAACAACGTGAAGGAATTGTCGGACGTACGGGTATGGCTATCTGAGCAGTTCGATATGAAGGATCTGGGAGAAGCAGGACACATCCCTGGAATCAGGATCTTTCATGATCGGAAGAAAATGATGTTGTGCTTATCCCAGGCATCCTATATCGATATAGTGCTAAAACGGTTTAGCATGGAGAATTCCAAAGGTTTTCTAACTTATAGACATGGAATTCAACTATCTAAGGATATGTGTCCCAAGACACAAAAGGAGATAGATGACATGAAGACGGTCCCTTATGCGTCAGCTGTGGGAAGCCTTATCTATGATATGCTTTGAACTAGTCCAGATATCTGTCATGCCGTAGGCATGACTGCTAAATATCAGTCAAACCCAGGACTAGGACATTGGATTGCTGTTAAGCACATACTCAAGTATTTGAGAAGGACTAGGGAGTACATGCTTGTATATCAGTCAGACGACCTGTGTCCGGTGGGTTACACTAACTCAGATTTTTCATCGGACAAAGAAAAGTCCAAGTCTACTTCGGGTTATGTGTTTAGCCTGGGAGGTGGAGCCATTAGTTGGAGGAGTGTGAAGCAGAAATGCATCTCGGACTCTACCATGGAAGCCGAGTACGTGGCAGCCTCTGAGGCAGTCAAGGAGGCGGTGTGGCTCAAGTACTTCCTGCATGACTTAGATGTGATTCCTGATTTGCCAAAAGGGTATTACACTTTATTGTGATAATACTGGTGCCGTCGCAAATTCAAGGGAACCACGAGCCCACAAGGCAAGTAAACATATCAACCGCAAGTACCACATCATACGACACTTCGTAAAGGAAGGAGACGTAGTTGTATCTAGGGTTGCATCGGAAGATAATCTTGCTGATCCTTTCACGAAAGGCCCACCCTCAAAAGTTTTTGAAAGGCATGTGGAAGGAATGGGATTACGGTATATGACAGCATTGCATTGAGTATAAGTGTGAGAAATGAGAGACTATGTAATAGAGTAGTATACTTAAAAGCATGCTTTGAGTATAAGTGGGAGGTTGTTAGGGTTGTATACTGTAAAGCATACTTTATGCTTGTATTACCTTATTTCCCTATAACTACCTATCAGAATATTAATTACATTTAAATATATGTTTTGCATATTTATTCACATTATGGTTATGCAAATGAAATGTCTAATTATTTTATATTGTAGATAATGTGGTGTGTTGGTGTAACATGGAAGATCACATTATCGGTACCTTATGAAATAATATAATAGTTCACAACCTATATAATTATTAGACAAATTATATAAAAAGTTGTAGTGTATGCTTGAGATTAGTTGGTCTTGACTATTAGCATACATTAACGTATTTGCATACGTTGAACTGGATCGAGTGGAGATAGTGTCTTCTGTACTGACTGTAAGAAGAGCGTAAATATCGGATAATTATTATTTCTTAATTCTAAGTATATAATATTTAATTATTTATTTATAATACTTATTGCTTTGATTTAACATGGGTGAGAGTCAAAATGATCGGCTCAATAAGCCTCGTATCTTGGGTAACAATATTATTTATATGACAGTTATTATTATTACTAGAAATCGTGTCCCTACTCGTGCGGGTTGATGATGTCCCCTTGAGGAGCTCGATAATGATTATTATATTAAACCCTGCAGGTGGATTTAATTCTGATATAATAATAAGGTTCGAGTGGTACTACTCTTGGATAAGATATTAATTAATTAATTATACACACAACTCTCACTCGGACATTGGACGAATGCATATGACTGGACAACCTCGTCAAAATGAGTGTTCCAAGATCTAGATGCTTGCTTAAGTCCATAAATAGATCTCTTAAGCTTTCACACCAAGTGCTCTTCTCCTTCAGCAATGAATCCCTCTGGTTGGCGCATATAGATTTCCTTGTCTAAACTCCCATTCAAGAATGCAGTCTTGACATCCATTTGCCAAATCTCTAGATCCAAATGTGCAGCTATAGCTAAAAGAATCCGGATTGACTTAAGCATGGCTACCGGCGAAAAGGTTTCATCATAATCGATACCCTCTTTCTGAGTGTAACCTTTCGCAACAAGCCTCGCTTTGAAGGTTTCAACCTTCCCGTCACGTCCTTTCTTTCGCTTGTAGGCCCATTTACTCCCAATGGCTTGTACACCATCAGGTAGCTCTACTAGCTCCCATACTTGATTGAAATCCATAGATCCCATTTCTGATTCCATTGCTACTTGCCAGGAGTCAGCATCTTTATCTTGGATTGCCTCCTTGTAGGTCCAGAGATCTGACTCATCTTCACTTGGGATTGAGTCCAAAGACTTTCCCACGCCTATGAATCGTTCCAGCTAACGAACAACCCTCCCACTACGGCGAGGCAAATCTTGAGTTGGTGTAAAAGTCTCAGAATTGATACGTGGTGCAGTGTTAGTTGGCGCTTGTACGATTGGTATAGACGGAGTCTCATCCCTCGGCTCTTCCAGAATCATCTCGCTCAAGGGCTTGTGACTAATCATATAATCCTGTTCCAGGAATCGGGCATTGGTGCTAACAATGACCTTCTGATCCTGGGGAATATAGAACAAGCCACCCTTCGTTCCCTTAGGATATCCTACAAACACTCGCACTTCTGTATGAGATGCCAACTTATCAGCTTCCTTATTCAGCACATGTGGTGGAGTATCCCAAATCCGAACATGTCCTAGACTGGGCTTACGCCCACTCTACAGTTCTGTGGGTGTTTTTGGAACTGATATCGAAGGCACCATGTTTAGAATGGACGCTGCTGTTTCTAAGGCGTATTCCCAAAACGAAATAGGTAAATCTGAATAACTCATCATTGGCTTAACCATTTCTAAAAGAGTCATATTCCTTATTTCAGCCACACCATTTTGTTGTGGAGTTCCCGGCGCAGTGAGCTGGGACGAAATCCCCTCATTCTCCAAGAACTCCAAAAACTCTCTACTAAGGTATTCGCCACCACGATCCGATCGTAGTGACTTGATACTCTTCCCATGATGCTTCCCCGTTTCAGCCTTTAGGTCTCTGAACTTGTCAAAGGCTTCAGACTTACGTCGCATCAAATAGATATATCCATATCTCGAATAATCATCTATAAACGTGATGAAGTATTCGAAACCACCCCTAGCCTGGAAATTCACTGGACCACATACATCCATATGAACCAATTCTAACATATTATGAGCACGGTTTCCGTTAGTTTTAAAAACCCTTTTGGTCATCTTACCTTCCAGACAAGATTCACAAATTGGAAATGACTCAACTTGGAGATCATCCAATGGGCCATCATCTACCAATATTTGAATCCTCCCAAGGATTACATGCCCTAACCGTAAATGCCACAGATATGTTTGGTTTATGCGTGAATGTTCTTTTCTCTTTTTAAGTTTAGATAAAGAGTTAAGTGATTTGTGCATAGGAGTTTGTGCAGTATTAACGATATATAGTCCATCATTAAAAATATCTTTGCAAATATTCACCGTTTCTTTTACTAATAATGGCATCATCATCAAAAGAAACTGAATAACCATCGCATTTTAATTTAGAAACCGAAATTAAATTCATTCTAAAATCTGATACTAATAATACATTATTGAGGACTAATAATTTATCATTAATCTTCAACTGTATGACTCCTACTGCAACAGCCACAAGCCTGGAATAATCGCCCCAGTTGATGGTAATCTCGCCCGCACTAAGCTGCTTGGTTACCGGAAAACCATGCGAGTCAAAGCAAACATGATCAGTGGAGCCTGAATCAACTATCCACGAAGTGGAAGAACAAGCTGCCAAACATGTTTTGACTACTAGTGCACGAGACATACCTTTCTTGAGAGCAGGGCAGTCCACTTTAAAATGTCCTTTCTGACCGCACTTGTAGCACTTTTCCTTTGGCTTTTTGTTCGCCTCGGGGTGAGGAGCCTTGATTTTCACCTTGAGAGTTGCCACTTGCTTCTGGCCAACCTGCTTTTTCTTCTTTCCCTATTTGGGTTTGGAAGACGTGGCACCGGTTCTTGCAAGAATTTGATGATAACCTTGTTTGAAGAGACCTTCAGCAGATTGAAGCTCTATCAGAAGTTCCGCCAAAGTATATGTCCTACGGTTGAGATTGTAGTTAAGGAGGAACTGCTCAAAGTCTCTTGGTAAGCTTCCCAAGATAATATCGACCTGCGTTTCCGCATCGATAGTAGCCCTCAGTATGCTCAGTTCGTTCAAATGAGACATCATTTTCAGAACATGATCCCTTACTGGGGTCCTTTCAGACATTTGAGTTGTCATCAACACCCTCATTGTATTTTGTCTAGCCGTCCGGTTCTGATGACCAAACATCTCGGTGAGACTTTTCATCATTTCCGCGGCTGAGCCCATCGTCTGATGCTGATGCTGCAATACATTTGTCAGTGAAGCCAAAATCTAACAGCGAGCCATCTCATCAGACTTCTTTCAATTTCGGAATTCATCCAACTCTCCAGGAGTGGCATCCGGTTCTGGATCCAGAGGGCTCTCCTCAGTTAAGACAAATTTATGCCCCTCAGCAGTCAGGACAATGTCAAGATTTATTTTCCAATCGGCAAAGTTAGTGCCATCAAGTTTATTTTCTTTGAGAATAACTGCTAGTGGACTGAAAGACATCTGAGAGAAAAATTAAAGCATCCATCACATAATGCATAGCAAAATATATCGAAAAACCTCAAAACACAATATATATGCTAGCAACCAACACCTCGAAAAATCCGCATATGCAAGCCACGATCGTGTGGACGTTTACACACACACATTTTTCAAGTAGAGTTTTACGTCTTTAATTTACTATCTAGTCAACTTACGTTATGACGAATAAAATTAATAGTTGGTTCCCTCTTGGCCATGTATTAATTAACATAGATTCCGATGGGGAGCTTATTAATTAATACACCTAAGTGAACACCATAATTTAATATCCTTAAAATATTATCTTCTAAATAATAGTTCTACAGATGGAGAGGTCCTATTATAAAAGAATAATATTTACCTTATGTTATCATTTTGGAATTTAAAACTAGTGAACTTATAATTAGCACATCCGGTATGGAGGAAGACCCTAATGTCAACTCTCATGCTAATTACTTCATAATTAAATTAATTATGGAGGCCAATTTGATTTTATTAAAAAAATAAATCAATTTAATCACTTAGTTATTTAATGTAATACCCGTAATTTCGATTTCCGGTAATTTCTTTTTTTGGCGGAAGTCCATTTTGACGACTCTCTCATGACCGTTTCGTCATTCCGAGAATGATTAATTCTGCACTTTTTGTCATCCGAGTTCGCTTCGGTGTCGTTTTGTTGAGTTCCGTGCTTTTTAGCGACTTTTCCGCACTTGAGCTCGATTCTTGAAAATCTCGTCCGAAACTGTTGTTTCGAGTTTCTCGTAAGTTCATTTAATGTTATTATTCATGTTGCGAGCTTTGGTTCGGTGTTTCGATCACGTATCGTGATTTTCGGACATTTTGGGCCATTTTTGTAATTTCCCAAAGTTTGGGGTAATTACTTCCGTTGTCGAATTCCGACACTTCGGGTGGTCGGAATCGTGTGTTCTCTTAGCGCTTGGATTCGTCTTTGCGAGTACTTCATAACCGTATCTTCGATTTTTACTCAGGTTCGGGTTTCGGGGTCGTCCGGGCCGTCGAAGTGGCCACGGCCGAGTCACGGCCGAGTCACGGCCGGAGCAGGGCCTGGCCTGGCCGAGTTACGGACGTAAGGTGCCGGTTACGGCCCTAATGTGTGCGAGTTACGGCCGTAAGCGTGATCGGGTATGGCCGTCTGGCCCAAGCGATTTTTGACGAAGGCCGATTCTGGCCGTAATGTGTGCCCGATTCTGGCCGTAAGTGTCCGTAGTCTTTGGCGAGACTTTTGACGAATGCGATTCTGGCCGTAAGGCTTGCCGAGTACGTACGTATGGACCGAGTTACGGCCGTAAGTCACTGCCGGTTACGGCCGTAAGTGTCCGGCAGTGACCGGCTATATAAGGCCAGGCAGCCCGTTTTTACTCATTTTCCTCACTTTTCTTACGGCTATCGGACGGGTGCGACGGGGAATCGAGTTCATGGCCGATTCTAATCATTTCCAAGGCATTTTGGAAGATTCTTGTTGATTATATCATCATCCAATCCGTGTTCTTCGTCAAATCAAGGTATATTCTTGATTTTCCTTCAAGTTGACATTTTGGAGAAATTGTTCTTGATTTCGTTTCTAATCCGATTTTGATACATCGATTGGTGTAGTATGATGTTATTAATCGTGTTCTATGGGTTGTATATCCATATATCAAGTTTGTTTAACTCGATTGACGATTCGAGTGTTCTTGGGAATTATTGAACATTTAGTGTTCGATTAAATGTCCCAATGAGTTTTCCTTCGATAGTTTGTTGGGATTTCCGTTGTTTTGGCCTTGATTCTCGTCGTAACCATGTGTTATTGTTCCTTCCGGAGGTTTATAGGTGTTCGAGGATTCCGATGTTGAATCCCGTTTGGTGATTGATGATTCGTGTGGTGTTATTCTCGTAATACTCGTGGTGCTATCACGTTCTTGATATTGTTCGGGGGTTCGGGGCTATTCGACCGTCTATCCGTCGTCTTATTGCGATCGTGATTTCGAGGCAAGTACCTTGCCCATACTATTCTTGTTTTATGGATATGATAATTAGTGATCGTCTAAATGTGGTTGTTTGGTCGTTTGTATTGAACTTTCAAAAGATTCGGTTTAGCCTTGTTAAAGGCTTGCTTTCAAAACGCGTGTGTTTTGTGAATGGCGTGGTTTGTGAATAACTATGTGAATTCTATGTATATGCTTGGTGTTAATGTTGCACTTGGTATTGTGTGTGGACGTATATTATTTCATTTCGGTGCGTTGTGGATTGACGTGGTGTTTTGCTAAGTGTTTGATGCCTCTGGGCGAATTGTTTGAATATCCTTGATGTGATATGTTATTTGTGTGAATGTGTGGATATGGTTGAAGGTCTACGGTGACACATGGCACGTGATCATGTGGTCAGGATGCAACAAGTGATTGACCCAACCGTGAGAGCCTGAGATAATCTACGGTGGCACATGGCATGCGATCATGTGGCCAGGATGCAACAAGCGATTGATCCAACCGTGAGATGTGTGTGATTTGTTTCGCTAGACAGCTCGGGAGGGTCCTTCGAGGCCTCGGGTGGGATGTCTGTGGTAGCGTCCCGGTCCTAGGCGATGCGCATGCGTGATCATGTTTCGTTGGTTTTATGTCTGTTGAGGACACGTGATGTTGGGCTCTGACCCTGCAAATTGTTGGTGGTTTCCTATTTGCGAAAACAAAACATTTGGGCTGTGACCCTATTGATTTTTGGAAAGAGAAGGATTTTATAATCCTAAATTGTTTTCTATTAAAACTCTCGATGGCATTTTAAACTGTTTTATAAATTGTTTCCCTTTATTTGCGATCTTTCGGTTTTGGAAATGTTTACCCAAACTCTTGCCTCGGGAAGTACTTTTCTTTACGTTTGGATCTTTGAGGATTCCTGGTTATTGTTATTCGTGGAATGTGGATTGTATGGCTCGTATTTGCACTTTGTTCTTGCACTAGCAAAACAGTGGAGTTTTGCTAACCCCCGAGTATTCGGGGGGTGGATGTCTATTTTTGCATTCAGGTTTTGGAGCATAGCACAGGGTCGGCACGAAGGATGATGAAAGATGAACGATACTAATCACACGAGGATCCGTTGATGTCGTATTGGTCTAGTTGTATTTTCTTTTCCGCTGCAGCATCTTTTCCCCGTTGTACGGGAGTTTATTGTATTTTGACCCCTGCGTGGGTATGGGTTTGGAATTGAGTTGTATGTTATTATTGAAAGACCAAGTCGGTCTACTGAGTCATTTTAGCCTTAAAGGCGATGTTTAGGTGTTTGATTTTAGTTATCAGCCTGGTAGATCCTCGAGGAGAGGGTCTACGGCGTGTAATATCCCTGAGTGGATTGGGGGTGTTACATAAATGGTATCAGAGCTTAGGTTGTGAAAACCTAGGCTGTCGGGTCAGTGGTGTCTGTTGAGTTTTGTCTTGTCGGATTTTGTCTGACTAAGTCGTGTCGCGACGCGTCGTATGAGTTTGTTGGTCGTGATTAGTATCGTGGGCGATCATCATCTTCGTGCGACCTGTGGCTGTAAGTCTCCATTCTTTGTGTTGTGCCTCGTGTGTCACGAGCTATTTTATGATTATTTGATTAGTGACGGAATCCTCTTATGGATTTTGATTTCTTGATATGTGGTTATTTGACTCTCATATTTCGTTCATATGAGGAGTATTGTTGCTCGATTGTGTATGTTGAACCGTATTTCTTTTATCCGCTGCGTGAGTTCTTTTGTAATGACTTTCGGTATTTTACCGACTGAGTTTTATTTCGAAAACCGATTCCCTTAACCGAGTTTTTGGCATTATGGCCTTGATCGTTTTGGCAAAATTCTTATGACGGTATTTAGCATTTTGTAAATGGCTTCTGTGAGTTTTTGAAATATTACCGTCATCGGCGTTTTTGGCATTTTTGTAAATGGTTTTTAGCCTGGTGAGTTCCGGCGCGGGACCCACGGCGCTATAAAATTTTGTGTAATTACCTGAAATTTTTGGGTATTCTAGCCCATTGAATTATCTTGGAAAACCTTGAGTATCTTAGAAAATAAATTTCGAGACGTACTTTTAAAATGAATTATTTTCTCGTGGTACATCCAAGGTGCCACAATATGTTTCAAAATTCCTCTACCTCGAGGACCCAAAAAAAAATGTTTTGAGATATTTTCAATGTTTTATAAACACTTTTACTTAGACCCGAGGGTCGAATATTCTGAAAGTTTTTCACTAAGAGAAGGTGTCCTCATTTTTGTCCAAACGCAAGATGATTTTCAAAGTCTCGAAAATGATGTTGTTCAACTTTTTGTAAAATGATACTCAAGATCAACTGGTGTTTCCAAATTGTTTTCAAAAGGTGGTTTTCGTTTTTAAAGACCTATCATTCCTGTTTGCGGACCGGAAATATATGTATGGTTTTCGAACTTTCGTTACGGTGTTAATCCCGATTTGTGATTGAATTGGTGGCGTGAGCGTTGAGTCGTTGCCACGCATATATTTTGTTAACCCTTTGTGGGAGGTGTGATGACGATCTTTAATGTTGTCATTTTGTGGTGGCTTGCGTGTTATCGCACCTATGTGAGCTGTTAAAGCTTGGGTTTGTGCGTTTATGCACATGGGTGATTGTTTCATGAGGTTTGTGATTATGTGCTGGTTATTGTTCGGGCCGTTAAGGTCGCCGAACTGTAATATCCGCAATTTTCGATTTTCGGTAAATTTCTTTTTTCGGACGGAGTCCGTTTTGACGACTCTCTCATGACCGTTTCGTCATTCTGAGAATGATTAATTCTACACTTTTTGACATCCGAGTTCGTTTCGGTGTCGTTTTGTTGAGTTCCGTGCTTTTTAGCGACTTTTCCGCGATTGAGTTCGATTCTTGCGAATATCGTTGGCTATTGTTTGAGTTTCCGTAAGTCCGTTTAACTTTGTTAGACGTGTTGTGAACTTCGGTTTGGTTATTCGATCACGTATCGTGATTTCCGGGCGTTTTGGGCCATTTTGTAATTTCTTGAAAGTTACGGGTATCCGTATCTGTAATTGTTGTCTCGACCCGTTTCTTGGTCGCGTATGACTAATTATGGTATTACGTTTTCATTTCGAGTCGTTTATGTCGTCCGTGAACTTTTCGTCGTGTTCGTTCCGTGCGATTTCGGAAATCGGGTCGTCGAGCCACGGCAGTTGCGGGGCTGGCCGGACGGTGGCGGAGGCCCAGCCGGACGATTGCGGGCACCGGCCGGACGGGTGCGCGAGAACCGCGTAGCGCACGCCTTCTGGCCGGAAAGGCTGCGCCTTAACCGGCAGTGTAGCGCTACTGGCCGCCTAACGCACGCCTTCGCTCGGGCACAGGCGGTGGGGTTTCGAGGTTGGACTCGGTCGGGATCGGCGAGTAGCGCACGCTACGCCGAGCGTAGCGCGCTAGTCGGCAGCGTAGCGCCTGCTGTCGGCCGGCTAGCGTCGTTACTGGCCGGGCGGTCGATCCGGTGGCTCTTTGGGCCAGTCGGCTAGCGCGCGCGGCTTCGGCCGTAGCGCGCACGCTAGCGGAGTCGGGAGACGAGTCATGGTCGGCGAATTTGGTCGGTGGTGCCGGGTCGTGTGGGCCCTAGCCGGGTACTCGGCGTCTGGCCGATAGCGCACGCTAGTCCGGAAGGCTAGCGCACGCTAGTCTGCCCGATATAAATGTGGTGGCAGTCACATTTCACTTCGTTTTTCACTTCTTTCCTTCTCCTTCCGCGAATGGCGATTCATGGGTGACGAAGCCATGTTGTTTAACAACAAATCCATAAAGTCCTTGAGTTCATAACATCAATCGATCGTCCGTTATCAACCTTTGATCCAGCGAATCAAGGTAATCTTCCTTAGAACCCTAATTTCGTGAATTTGGGGATTTTTGCATTTTCGTCCGATTCGTTCCGTGTTGTTGATTAATTCATGATGGGTATGATTAATCTTGGTAGTATTCTTGTGTTTAACATCATTTAATCCATTGTTCTTCGTCGAATCGAAGTATATTTCTTGATTTCCTTCGAATTGACTTTTTGGGGGATTTGTCCCGATCTCGTTTTTCATCCGTTTTCGATGGATCGACTATGGTTAAATGATGTTGTTAAACATATTGTATGGATTGTATATCCATGTTTCAACTTGGAATTCCGTTTTCGGGTTTTGATGGGACGAATCGTGTTCTTGGCCGTTTTGGGGGAAATCCGTGAACTTTCGTCATTCGTTCTTCGAATTCAACGGCTTTGAGTCGTGTTATAGAATTCATTTCATTGTTATTATTTGTCCTTCGTAGTTTATGAACGTGAGTTGGCGTTCGGTGGAGTCGGCGGGTTCGTAGTCGGTTCGGGCCAACCTACTTCGGTCGATTCTCCGCGTTGTTCTTATTCGAGGCAAGTACCTTGCCCATACTTTTCTCGTTTTATGGATATGATGATCGGTGGTCGTCTTGATGTGTTTGTTTGGTTATTTGAAATGAAGTTTCAAAGGATTTCGGTTTGGCCTCGTTAAAGGCTTTCTTTCAAAACGCGTGTGTTTTGTGAACGGTGTTTTGAGAATTTATTATGATTTGATTATTTTGAACGTTGAAGGATTTGATGATGATACTCCTATTATTTAAAGTTATGGAATCGTGTATTCCGTATTTAATCTTGTTATGGTATTTTGAAGAGTTCGATAATGGTGTCGAGTTAATGGCCATCTCTAGTGAGTATTCTTAATGAACTTACATTCTTAGCATATTAGTATTGCATGAGTAACGTGTGTGTGTGTATGCTCACTACGGGTTAGATCCGACGGGGTCTCGGTAGGGGTCCACAAGAGACGTGGATCGACGAGCTTGCTTTTAACCACTACGGGTTAGATCCGACGGGGTCTCGGTAGGGGTCCACAGAGACGTGGATCGACGGTTAATTGTGGTGCATTTTTTAAATGTGATTTGATAATGGCATTTCCGGAAATGAGCGCTTTTGAACGGTTTTCATGATTGCATGCATGGACTAAGTGTGTAAGAGGTAAGTTGTTCGTTTGGCCTACTTGGCTAGGATGGCACAAGAGTATTTTGTTGTTTGTTTTAAATCCTTTATTTGTGGATTTTGGTGTTGGGAGACGAACCTTGTGGTCGTTCTTGCGTACTGTGAGTTGATGAGTTTTGGGACTAAAATCCCAATGGTTTTGTAAAGGTCATTTGACGGGTTTGGGGCTAAAATCCCAACGGTTTGGTAAAGGTTATTTTACGGAAAGTAAACTTTGGGGCGATGACCCCTTTTGTCTTGTGGATTTTGAAAAGTAGGATTTGATAATCCTAAATTGTTTTCTATTAAAACTCTCGATGGCATTCTAAATCGTTTTATAAATTATTCCCATTGATTTATGATATTTCGATTTTGAAAGGTTTTCTCAAACTCTTGCCTCGGGAAGTATTCTTCGTTTTGTTTGGATCTTTGAGGATTCCTGGTTATTGTTATTCGTGGAATGTGAATTGTATGGCTCGTATTTGCACTTTGTTCTTGCACTAGCAAAACAGTGGAGTTTTGCTAACCCCCGAGTATTCGGGGGGTGGATGTCTGTTTTTGCATTCAGGTTTTGGAGCATAACACAGGGTCGGCACGAAGGATGATGAAAGATGATCGATACTAATCACATGAGGAACCGTACATCGTGTCTTTGGTTCGGTTGTACTTTATTTTCCATTCTTTGTATTGTTCCGTTATGCAGTGTAGTTGTATTTTGTCCCCTGCGTGGGCATGAGTTGTATTTGAGTTGTATGTATTTGTGGAAAGACCAAATCGGTCTACTGAGTCATTGTAGCCTTGAAGGCATTGTCGAGATGTTAAACGTTGTTACCAGCCTGGTAGATCCTCGAGGAGAGGGTCTACGGCGTGTAATATCCCTGAGTGGATTGGGGGTGTTACACGAACGATGCCGTCGTTGCTGTTATATTCATGTATGTGTTGCCTTGCGATGGTAATCGTTGTATGTGTTACGTGCTATGATTTTCTGTTGTGCTGAATGGTTACTTATTCAGTATGCCGAGGGGCCGAGGTCGTGGTCGTGGCGATCGGATGCGTGATCGGGATCATGCTGCCGGTGATGGTATTGGTATTGGTGTTGCTACTATTTTGCAGCAGGTAGCCACTCAGATGACTCAGTTGACTCAGGCAGTTCAGCGTGTTACAGATGTGACCCGGCCTGGGTGCAAATCGGTGGCTTCGAGAAGTGGTTCGTATGAATCCCCCTCGTTTATTTAGTCTTTGCCGATGCATTAGGCTGGAATGGTTGGCTTTTCCAGTTGGAAAAGATATTCGAGGTAGTTTATTGTCCGGAAGAACGTAAGGTACCGGTCGCTCAGTATCTTCTCGACAAAGATGCCACTAGCTGGTGGGAGGCTATTAAGCCTCGAGATCGCGTTGTCACGTGGGCAGAGTTCCATAAATTCATGAGAGATGAGTTTTGTCCGGAACCGATCAGAAATCAGAGGATTAATGAATTCTTTTCGGCGAAACCGCAGGATGTACCGCTGTCTCAAGCTATTATTGATTTTAGCAAACAGCTCGGCTATATGCAGAATCAAGTAAGGACAGAGGAGGACAAGATTTGTCATTTTAGTAGGCGGATGAAGCCGGAGATTCGTCAATACATGGCAGGTCTCGCTTGTACTTCCCTGAGAGATTATCAAAATAGGGCGTTAGCCTATGAGCTATCCAGATTATCGACCGAGAGTATGTCTGACTCGAAGAAACAGAAACCGTTAGGAACTTTTCAGGAAATCAGGGGAGTGGGCCCCTTGAGGTTGGGACTTCATTTCGTCATCCCAAAATGGTTCCTAGATCGCGTGATCAGAGGAGTAGTACCCCTGCAGTGAGTAATGTGAGCACTTCGAAGATATGTTATAACTGTAGTCGAGCGGGCCATACTGCGAAGAATTGTCGTTCACTGTTAGTCAGCTGTTTCGAGTGTGGCCAGGTGGGTCACCAATCCGTACATTGCGAGACGGTAGCTGAGAGGTTTGGGGATCGAGGTTGCGTCTCTGTTCCGAAAGGACACGGAGATGCCTAGTGTGGTTTTGAGGATTTCGGCGTAGTCCGAATTATTTATGATTGCCCTTGTGGATCGTTTTGTGTTTATTCTCTGTTTTCTCGACTGTGCGTGTTTTCTTGTAACTAGTACTTTGTGTTTTGTGATTGTTTGGATAATTGACTTGATTGTATTATCTGTTTGATGACGCTTGTCACTTGTTGGTTTTATTATGTCTCTACCGGTGGCGTTGTGTTGGTCGTTGTGGAGCGTGTTTTCACGCCGGATGTCTCTTTGCGTTTCTTGCAGCATTTCGCCGTTGGGCGCGAATTTTTGGGTTTTGTGTATCTCGTCGAGTTTTTCTGGCGGGTATATTGTTTCCCCCTACTTGTTTTAAGTTTCGGGACGAAACTTCTTTTAAGGAGGGTAGAATGTAATACCCGTAATTTCGATTTCCGGTAATTTCTTTTTTTTTTTTTTTGGCGGAAGTCCGTTTTGACGACTCTCTCATGACCGTTTCATCATTCCGAGAATGATTAATTCTGCACTTTTTGTCATCCGAGTTCGCTTCGGTGTCGTTTTGTTGAGTTCCGTGCTTTTTAGCGACTTTTCCGCACTTGAGCTCGATTCTTGCGAATCTCGTCCGAAACTGTTGTTTCGAGTTTCTCGTAAGTTCATTTAATGTTATTATTCATGTTGCGAGCTTTGGTTCGGTGTTTCGATCACGTATCGTGATTTTCGGACATTTTGGGCCATTTTTGTAATTTCCCAAAGTTTGGGGTAATTACTTCCGTTGTCGAATTCCGACACTTCGGGTGGTCGTAATCGTGTGTTCTATTAGCGCTTGGATTCGTCTTTGCGAGTACTTTGTAACCGTATCTTCGATTTTTACTCAGGTTCGGGTTTCGGGGTCGTCAAGCCGTCGGAGTGTACGGCCGAGTCACGGCCGAGCAGGGCTGCTTTGGCGAGTTACGGCCGTAAGGTGCGATTCTGGCCGTAATGTGTGCGAGTTATGGCCGTAAGCGTGATCGGCACACGGCCGCATGGCCGGGGCGATTTTTGAAGGCCGATTCTGGCCGTAATGTGTGCGATTACGGCCGTAAGTGTCCGGCAGTCTTTGGCGAACTTTTTGACGAATGCGATTCTGGCCGTAAGGCTTGCCGAGTACGGCCATATGGGCCGAGTTACGGCCGTAAGTCACTGCCGGTTACGGCCGTAAGTGTCCGGCAGTGACCGGCTATATAAGGCCTGACAGCCCGTTTTTACTCATTTTCCTCACTTTTCTTGCGGCTATCGGACGGGTGCGACAGGGAATCGAGTTCTTGGCCGATTCTAATCATTTCCAAGGCATTTTGGAAGATTCTTGTTGATTATTTCATCATCCAATCCGTGTTCTTCGTCAAATCAAGGTATATTCTTGATTTTCCTTCAAGTTGACTTTTTGGAGAAATTGTTCTTGATTTCGTTTCTAATCCGATTTTGATACATCGATTGGTGTAGTATGATGTTATTAATCGTGTTCTATGGGTTGTATATCCATATATCAAGTTTGTTTAACTCGATTGACGATTCGAGTGTTCTTGGGAATTATTGAACATTTAGTGTTCGATTAAATGTCCCAATGAGTTTCCCTTCGATAGTTTGTTGGGATTTCCGTTTTTTTGGCCTTGATTCTCGTCGTAACCATGTGTTATTGTTCCTTCCGGAGGTTTATAGGTGTTCGAGGATTCCGATGTTGAATCCCGTTTGGTGATTGATGATTCGTGTGGTGTTATTCTCGTAATACTCGTGGTGCTATCACGTTCTTGATATTGTTCGGGGGTTCGGGGCTATTCGACCGCGTCCTATCCGTCGTCTTATTGTGATCGTGATTTTGAGGCAAGTACCTTGCCCATACTATTCTTGTTTTATGGATATGATAATTAGTGATCGTCTAAATGTGGTTGTTTGGTCGTTTGAATTGAACTTTCAAAAGATTCGGTTTAGCCTTGTTAAAGGCTTGCTTTCAAAACGCGTGTGTTTTGTGAATGGCGTGGTTTGTGAATAACTATGTGAATTCTATGTATATGCTTTGTGTTAATGTTGCACTTGGTATTGTGTGTGGACGTATATTATTTCATTTCAGTGCGTTTTGGATTGACGTGGTGTTTTGCTAAGTGTTTGATGCCTCTGGGCGAATTGTTTGAATATCCTTGATGTGATATGTTATTTGTGTGAATGTGTGGATATGGTTGAAGGTCTACGGTGACACATGGCACGTGATCATGTGATCAGGATGCAACAAGTGATTGACCCAACCGTGAGAGCCTGAGATAATCTACGGTGGCACATGGCATGCGATCATGTGGCCAGGATGCAACAAGCGATTGATCCAACCGTGAGATGTGTGTGATTTGTTTCGCTAGCCAGCTAGGGAGGGTCCTTCGAGGCCTCGGGTCGGATGTCTGTGGTAGCGTCCCGGTCCTAGGCGATGCGCGTGCGTGATCATGTTTCGTTGATTTTATGTCTGTTGAGGACACGTGATGTTGGGCTCTGACCCTGTAAATTGTTGGTGGTTTCCTATTTGCGAAAACAAAACATTTGGGCTGTGACCCTATTGATTTTTGGAAAGAGAAGGATTTTATAATCCTAAATTGTTTTCTATTAAAACTCTCGATGGCATTTTAAACTGTTTTATAAATTGTTTCCCTTTATTTGCGATCTTTCGGTTTTAGAAATTTTTACCCAAACTCTTGCCTCGGGAAGTACTTTTCTTTACGTTTGGATCTTTGAGGATTCCTGGTTATTGTTATTCGTGGAATGTGGATTGTATGGCTCGTATTTGCACTTTGTTCTTGCACTAGCAAAACAGTGGAGTTTTGCTAACCCCCGAGTATTCAGGGGGTGGATGTCTATTTTTGCATTCAGGTTTTGGAGCATAGCACAGGGTCGGCACGAAGGATGATGAAAGATGAACGATACTAATCACACGAGGATCCGTTGATGTCTTATTGGTCTAGTTGTATTTTCTTTTCCGCTGCAGTATCTTTTCCCCGTTGTACGAGAGTTTATTGTATTTTGACCCCTGCGTGGGTATGGGTTTGGAATTGAGTTGTATGTTATTATTGAAAGACCAAGTCGGTCTACTGAGTCATTTTAGCCTTAAAGGCGATGTTTAGGTGTTTGATTTTAGTTATCAGCCTGGTAGATCCTCAAGGAGAGGGTCTACGGCGTGTAATATCCCTGAGTGGATTGGGGGTGTTACATTTAAGCCTTAAGGTTTTTAATTTTCTCGTCCTAACATGCAGAAATCATATCACACATACATTCATACATGCCATACATCAAAATAATAAAACCAAAAATAAAGCATGGATAATTAAATTATCCAATTATCATGGCTTTCTTCCTTGAGTTGAACTCGAGAAAATCTTCGACTCGATCTCTCTCACTGAATCAAGCATCTCGTCGCTCCTCCCCGGTTGGGCCATAGATTTTCAAAATTAAAATTTCACTTTTATGCAAAATAAATTACATAAAAAAAATTAATTTTAAATCTCGACTCTCCAGCGGACGCAACGAACGGAGGCAAAACGGACCGGATCAAAAACTGGACGACCCGGCCCAAACTAAACCGGCCGGACAGTGCCGCGGCTCTGGCGGCATGCTCGGCGCTTTCAGCGGCGGCCATGTGTTGCTCGGCGGCCCTGCTGGCCCGATGTCGGCGGCCAGCCGATTCCGCGATCCTGTTCTGCTCTATTTCTTCGTGATCCCGTATTTTTCGAATTCGATTACAATTTTATACAAAATAAAATACATCGAAATTACAGAAAGATTACACAAAAAATAAAATACCTAAAACTACCCGCCGATTTTCTCACGGGAAAAATCATTACATGCCTCAAAACCGGGCCAAACCAACAATTGCATAAATAATAAAAAATAAATAAATAAACCATTCACATAAACCATGATAATTGGATCATATAACCTGCAAGAACATATATAACAAAATATTCCAACATCAAAATACATGAATATTTAAATTGCTATCAATTAATCACCAAAATTAATTAAAATAGCAAAAAGCCTAAAAATCCAGCTCGGATACCAATTGTTGGAAGTAAAACGCAGCGGAAGTGAAGTTTAGGAAAGTTTGATAATCGCGTTTTACGCATCCACGAGCATAAGATCTATTTAGGCATGCTAATTAATTAATTACTAAGACTAATAAGCAATTTAAATATTATTTATTATTTATTAATTAAATATGTTGGTAATCGAAATATTCTAATCTAAATCTAAAAGATCATAGAATATTACCTTTGAAGCGTAGTGGTTGTTTTCGTATTGATCACCTTGTATTTCTACCTTTAGACCTTCTAGAGTATGATCCGCCTTAACCTGGACGTTGTGTGGACAACGAACTACCAGATCTTGCTTGGACATAATATGGATCGGCCGAAATTCCTCTTGTATGTGGTCACTCAATTTTTCTTTACTTTCTAGTATTTTATGAACACTCTTAGCAAATTAATATGTTATCTAAATTGTAGAATCAAAGGCACAAGTCTAGATCTACGATTAAACACAAGAGGAAAAATTTGATCTCACAATCTTACAAAAGACTTGAAAAATCGGCCTCCCCCTTAATGTCCTATATATAGGCTCTTGGATTACTATTAGGGATCTTAAGGAGGATTATGGAAGGACTCCCAATAAATTTCATCTTACCTTATTAGGACTCTTCCTAATATAATGAATCTATTAATATCAACTTAGTCCATTAAAAAGTTAATATTGCACTTCCTACCAAAATCTCAAATTACGAAATTGGGCTCCTTATAAATATATTATTTCCCGTATTTAAGATATCGAATGTCCATTAATTAATTATAAGCTACTGACAGCTTTAATTAATTAATATCTTATCCAAAAGTAGTACCACTCGAGCCCTATTATTATATCGGAATTAAATCCACCTGCAGAGTTTAATATAATAATCAGTATCGAGCTCCTCTATGGGACATCATCAATCCGCACAAGTCAGGACATGATTTCTAGTAATAATAATAACTGTCGTATAAATAATATTATTGCCCAAGATACGAGGCTTATTGAGTCGATCATTTTGACTCTCACCCATGGTAAATCAAACCAATTAGTATTATAAATACACAATTAAATATTATATACTTAGAATTAAGAAATAATAATTATCCGAGATTTACGCTCTTCTTACAGGTACAGAAGATACTGATTAGTGCATAATTGATCTAAAATTCATATACAAAATATTCTTTTTTCCGGACATAATCGTACTGATTTGTGATTAAAAATACAAATTTTACAGATATGTCCAAACATGAGCTAAAAATTGTTATTTTACAGATTACTGACATGAAGCATCAAAAAGGACGGAAAACAAGATTAAATCCAACGACGGGAATTTTTCAAGGCAAAACGACCATACAACACGGCGCAAAAAGGACCGTGTTATGTAGGACGTTTCACATACGGCGCAACAAGGGCCGTGTCTTGGTCCGTTTCACACACGGCTGGCATTTAGCGCTGTGTCCTCGCGCGTATTCCGGAAGAGACCGAGTCACCACAAAACGACGCACAACACGGGGCAAACTGGGCCGTTTTTCATCGCCGTTTTTCAGTAAATGCCATGCAAAATTAGTCCACTTTTGACCAACTTGTGAACTCAACCACAAGATATTTTTTTGGTCAAAAATCTGAAAATTCAAAGACATGGGTGAAGTGTGAACAAAGAATTAAAAAAATGATATTACAATAGATATTTTGAATTAAATAATCAATTGTATTCTTGAAAATCACCTATAAAAGGACATCTTCATCCATTGCAAAATCACCAATTCTCAAACCCATCTTCTTGCTAAGAAATACTCTTTTCTTTTAGCAATATATTTTTCTTAGAACTCTCAATTTTAGTTTGTATTTCATTTTTGGTTTGAAGTTTTTCTTTCATTTAGTTTGTAATTGAAAAGTGCTTGATCAATAAGCACTTAGTATTTTACTTTCAATTTTTGTAAGCTTGTAACCTTTAAACAAGTTTGAAGTTATATTTTGAAGTTTGTTTCTTGCACTTTGATTCATCATATTCAAGTAAGTTTTATCTATTGTCATTAAGTTCTAGTAATTAAAAGTTTCTATATATATTATATATATATCAATTATTTCTATTATAATTTTAGTATGTATAAACCAATGAGTAGCTAATCTTTCTTCCTAGGGGAAGGGGGATTTCTATTAGGTTATATATTGAGTATTTGATTGATTTAAACTATTTTTAGGACTAATTGGTTTAAATAGAGATTGATCATATCCTATTTTTACTAATGAAACCTTCTTGATTGATTGTTAAGTGAATTGGAAACATATCTCTTCAATCTATCAAATGTTAATCTTGTTATCAACATCTTAAGATTGCGAAAGTGGTTAAGACACCTTTGAATACGAAAGTTATGAGGTGAAAAGTTGATTACTCGATGAACGATCATTTATCCTAAAAATAATCAAGTTAGAGAAATGAAAGGACTAATTGGTTTAAATAGAGATTGATCATATACTATTTCTACTAGTGAAACCTCCTTGATTGATTGTTAAGTGTATTGGAAACACATCTTTTCAATCTATCAAGTGTTAATCTTGTTATCAACATCTTAAAAAAGCAAAAGTGATTAAGACATCTTTGATTACGAAAGTACAGAGGTGAAAAGTTGATTACTCGATAAATATTCGTTTTTTCTTTTATATCCGTATAAATCAATTCCGATACTTAATTAAAAACCTAATTTAATGAACCCGTAATCCCCTAGATTTTATAAATTCCCAACTCATTTTAATTCTATTCATTTTCACTAGTTAAAAATAGTCTAGTATAAATAGTCTTAAAATAAATAGTCTTAATATAAATAGTCCAGTTAAAAATAGTCTTAATAAAAATAGTCTTCTTAAAATAGTCTTATTAAAATAGTTTAAATTAAAATAGTCTTATTAAAAATAGTTTGGTTTAAAATATAGTGCATTTAATTTTGTTAATATTTAAAAACCCAATAATCTTTTTGAATATTTTAGTATTTATTTCTCGCAATATATAACAAAATATTATACGAAGCCCTGCTGAACAATCCTCGAGAGAAAAGACCTTGGTAGAACTTACCACAAACTACTTCTACCTCGTATATATTTGCGAGCGACTCAAGAACTCCTATTTTTAGGATAAGTTTTTGACCGATCAAATTTTGGCGCCGTTCTTGATTGTTTTAGGCCAAATATAATTTGTTTTTTGTATATTTTTGTTTATATCTTGTTATTTTATCTTTCTTTATTTCTGCATCTTTTATTCTTCTGTCCGGTCAAGTGGCGGATAACGGTACTCCGTGACTATTAAAGTCGGATTTTTCAGTTTCCCACAAACAACTGATATTTGTAGATATTTTATCGTTTTTCATTTTAATTTTTTGTCATGGAAGAAACATTGTATAAAATTGAAAAAAGATTTCCCTTTCTAAGCAAAAATGCAATTTTAAAGATTTACAAGACAAGGCTTGAAAGGATGAGGTTGCTTATGAATAAAAGCATACCTTTTGACATAAGATTCATTATCGAAGCCAAATTATTAGACAAATTAAGAATAGAAGGTGAATTCACAGAAACACCGACTAAATTTTTACCAGGGCTTGGAAAAAGTTCATATGCAAAGAAACGACGAGCAAAAATGATAGCCGTTTGCTATAAATGTGCTAGATGGAACTGTAATTTAAATTGTCGATCTTTAGGAATTCCATCTACAAACAGAGAAGATAAAATTCAATTCATTAAGGATGGTCTGAATAAAGAGAATTTAGATGATATCGAAATTTCTCTTGACACGCATCCTAGTGGACTCGTACATTACGGAATTCGATGTTTGTGGAATAAATTTAAACCAGAATATGAACAACGTCTTGGGAATCTGACGTTAAAAGACCCTGTTTGCCAATTTGTAAGAAAATTGGATGGGAAGCTTCTCCCCGACTCATAGAAGGCGTTTAAGCCGTTTCGAACGTAAAATCGAGAGGAAGATGTGAGCCACAATCACAACTACCGTACATACATGTGAGTATCTTTTATTTTTGTCGTATGGTGAGATTTTGAATAAAAATGTGATACGCGATAAATCATTCATTATTCTATTGAGTAGTTAAAGCGCAATCAATCAATCACAAACTTGTTAAGCAATTTTACCTTCTTTTTCTTCTATAAATAAACATTGTCTTGTTTCTTTTATTAAATCTCAAACTTGACTTTTCTGCTTTCTCTCTTAATAATTTCTTTTCAAAATGGAGTCATCATCTTCCACAAAAATTTAGCGATCTGCGTTTTGGTGGGTAGTTATGGAAAAGATGCATGCTTTACTGAAGCAGCACACAACTTGAGTCGTACTTTAGGAGAAAAATGCATTCATGTAGTTTACGGAGGAGGAAGTTTAGGATTAATTTTCCAATAGTGACTTCTTGAATGCATTGTTCGTTTCCAGTTGCAGTTGCAATCACACCTTTTTTTTTGTTGGTGCTCTCTTCAAGAGAATATGCTGATGCCTCCCTCCATATACGTGGGTCCCCGTCACAGATATAGAGAGGGGGAGAGAAGGCTGCCCGAGATGTAAAGAGGTTGAATTGTTTGTTTTTGAAACGCTACTCGTACTTTTGGTCAATTAAGTTTTTCTGGAGGTGTCTATCGACTGTTGTTGAACTGGACTATCAGTGTTTAGTTGAGAATGCATAAATTACAAAGGAAATAAAAGACTTCAAGTCGGTACAGAGCTGATTGTCAACGGGCCGTTGAAGAATGTCAACTCTATTCGAGTGGTTGCTGCAATATGGAAGAAGATGGCAAAGATGCATATGGATCTTTGATGTTGATGCCACTTTAATATCCACAGTGCCATATTTCAAGAAACATTATTTTGTGTAAGTCTCTCATTTTTGTATTTTTAACTCTACTCAAGAACTAGAGCGTAAATATAATTAAGAAATCGTAATGGCTGCACAAATGGGGGTAGTCATCCCCAATTAAACTCTGTCCACCCTTGTGAAGGGTGTACAGTGATATCAATTGAGCTAGAGCCCATTGATCCTTTGATTGGGTAATAACACAATCTTTTGGTATTTTGACCTTTTCATTGATCTAGTAGCCCAAGATAGTGTTTGGAAATATAAAAAAAGTGATAAACAGTTGGAAAAAAATATGCTTTAGTATTTCTAGACATTGCTTCAGCACTTTGCATAATTTAATCACAATCTAAGAAATTAAGGACAAGTGCTTTTATGTGTTTCATTTTGTTTCTAGTATGACTTTCACATATTATAAAAGCACTTTGAAACAAATGATAGATACTCAAACCTGTTGAGAATAAAGCGTAAATATCGGGCTAAAATATTACTGGTATATTTATAAAACGCAATTAAGAGATTAACCCTAACAACGTAGGCCAATAAAACTCTCTTATATTTATTTATGGAAATAACACACTAAAATATTTTGTATCACTCGATAAAAATTCAACACTCTATTTTTATCAACTCTCAACCTCCCTTACAGCACTCTTTATTCTTTTGCTAATGATGTGTTAAAATGATCAGAGCATAGCTCTTATTTATAGGAGAAAATTCACATTCTCTTGTAGCATGCTTTCAACAATTATTGCTGCATACAAATTAAACATTCATCAATTGCCAAAATCCAAAAGTTACTACAATTGTCAAAAGTTGGTAGATTTGCTTTGTGACTTTGTAAGTCATCAAAAGCTGCAGTGAGCCATATTCAATGGTAATGACTTTCAACACTCCCCCTCATTACCAACTTTCCTGTACGTATTATCATCCAAGTAATTTCCGAAACTCAGAAAACTTTGTTGCAGGTAGGCTCTTCGTAAATATGTCTGCAACCTAATTTTCTGTCCTCACTGGCTTCATGTCAATATCTCCTTAAAGTACCTTCTCCCGTATGAAATGATAATGTACTTTGACATGTTTGGTCCGAGTATGAAAAGACAGGATTCTCAGCCAAACGAACTGCTCACAAGTTGTCATAGTGTAATGAAACTCCATCTTCTGTTGGTTGGTTCAAATCCTTCATGAGTTGAGTCAACCAAGCACACTCTTGTGCTGCTATTGCTCCTGCTCTATATTCCGCTTCAATGGTTGAAAGAGAAACAGTAGGTTGTCTCCTACTGCACAATGATATAGCTCCTGAACCAAGATTGAATACATATCCTGTAGTCGACTCCGGGTGTCATGGTCTCCGGCATATTCAGCATTACAGTAGCCACTGACCTTGCTTTGTACTCCTTTCTCGTAGAAAAGTCCCCAAACAGTTTTGCCTTTAACATATCTTAGGATCCTTCTAACTGCTTCAAGGTGTGACTTTTTTTGTTTCTACATGAACCTGCTAACAACGGCTACTGCGAAAGCAATGTCTGGTCTAGAAAAAGTTAGGTAGATAAGACTACCTACTATTTGTCAATACACTTTTGTATCCTCCAAGTCGTTCCCATCGTAGGCACACAACTTCAAGTTTGGCTCCATTGGAGTAGAGATCGGCTTGCACTCAGCTAGCCCAGACTTTTGAATGAGATCTCTTGCATCTTTCTGTTGACCTTGACCAAGAAATAGACCATTTTATGTTCTTTCAAATCTCAATCCTAGGAAATGCTTCAACTCATCAAGCTCTTTCATTTGAAATCGAACTAACAAGTTTTTCCTTGTTTGTTGAATCTCTTTTGTGTCATTCAGTGATGATTAGATCAAAGACAATTGATAATTTTCCTCCTTGAGCTTTCATGAACAAGCTCGAATCTGCTGTGGCAACATGATAACCACTTTCGACTAGGAGCTCAACAATCTTTTCGTACCATGCTCTGGGTGCTTGCTTCAATCCATATAGTGCCCTTTTCAACTTGCACACATGCTCCAGCTTTTCATGATTTACAAATCCTTGGGTTGATCAATATAAATGTCACGATCAAGTTCTCCATGTAGAAAAGCATTCTTCACATCCATCTGCCAAAATTTCCATGACTTACTTGCAATGTTTTAAAAGGCGCGAGGCGAGTTTGAGGCGTTTTGGACGGACGAGGCGAGGCGTAAGCCTCGATAAAAAAACAAAAAATCCTTAAAATCTCACAAAAATATCGTAATATTATTAGAAATTACTAAAAGAGCAAAACGTATCAATTAGATTACTAAAATATCATAATATTCATTCGTAAACCTTCAATTTTATTTGATTTTTCTCTAATGAAAATCATAATATTTATAAATGAGGTTATTTGTTTAATAAATTAAATTGCATAATCTACCAAAATTTTAAATAAACTTTGATACGTATGTAATTATTTTTTATTAATTTTCAAAATATTAAATACCATCTAATTAATAACAACTTTTTATGCTTGAATTATTTAAAGAAAAAAGAGCAATTCATAATTTTAAACACCCACTAATATCTCCATATATATTCAATGCAATTAAGAATTTAATGGTAGTGAAGGGTAGTTAGGTCATTAACACTTAAATAAAACCTATTTTTTTCTTATGTCTTTCTCACCACCCGCGATGCTGCCTCTCGCAGTTCTCAACCCGCCACTCTCTCGTACACCAGGTATGTTCATTTTTTTCAGAAAAAAAAAATGAAACGCCTCGTAGAAGCGCCTTAGAAAGGCGCGCCTCAAACGCGCCTCACAAGAGCGAGGCGTAAGCCTCAACAATGGGGATAGAGGCGCCGCCTCGAAGGCGTTTTTCCGGCGCCTCGCCTCAAGGCGCGCCTCGAGGCGCACGCCTCGAGCGTTTTTAAAACATTGCTTACTTGCAGCTAGGACTGGTAAGACACGAACTGTAGTAATCTTTGCCACTGGACTGAACGTCTCATAATAATCTATGCCATACCTCTAAGCAAATCCACGAACAACTAATTGAGCTTTGTATCGCTCGATCGTACCATCTGGGCGAATCTCCAACTTTTGTATACCCATTTACATGATATGATTTTAACACCTCCAGGTTTTGGCACTAAATTCCAGGTTTGATTTTGCTTTAGTGCCAAAATTTCTTCTTCCATCGCCCTTCTCCATTCTGGATTATTTGATGATTCTTCAAATGTAGTTGGCTCCTTGACCTCAACATAGGCAGCATCTATATACTTTGGATTTGACCGCCTCTTCTGATAGACCTTCGCACTTGAGGTTGTGAAGGCTCATGTTGTTGCTCTTCTTGTTGACTAATCTGCACCTCATCTGTTTTTTCATGATCACGTGTTCTCTAAGGTCTTCTTGACTTGGATTGTACCTCCAATTAATCCGTCACGGATTTTGGTTCACCTGCATCGCCATTATCTTGAGAAGAATCTAGCTGTAACTTGATTTGCAACTTTTCTTGTAGCTCTTGCGTATCTGGTAACGCCACTTTATTTGCCCACTATAAAGATGCCTCATCGCATACAACATTCCGTGAGACATAAATCTTGTTCGTATTGGGATCACAACATTTCCATCCATCCTTTCCTGTTCGTCGTATCCCACAAAAATGCAGCGGATAACTTTCTTGTCAAACTTACTACGGTCTTCATCTGTAATAAATGCATAACATACACAACCAAATACTAAAAAATAATTGACTGTGGGTTTTACATTATACAATTTCTCAACTGATGAAACAAATTCCAGCCTTGGTTGTGGTAGTCTATTGGTGATATAAACTACCGTCTTCATGCATTCTGCCCAAAATCTTGTATCAATATTTTTGGCATGTAGAAGACTTCTACGCGTCTCTGCTAGGTGGCGGTTCTTCCTCTTTGCTACTCCATTTTATTGTGGAGCTTTTGCACATGTGAGTTGTCTTCTGATGTTAAACTCCTTGAGGTAGTTGTTGAACTCCTGTGAAGTGTATTCTCCTCCATTATTTGTCCGGAGCACTTGATTTTTCTCTGGAGCTCATGTTCTACTGTGTCCTCGGATTCCCTGAACTTTTCAAAAGCCTCGTCTTTATGCTTTAGGAAGTAGACCCATACCTACCTTGAAGTCATCAATAAAGGTTATCAAATATTGATAACCACGAGGTGATGGTTGTTTGATTTTCCCAAGCACATTCGAGTGCACCAATTCCAGCGGCTCTTTAGCTCCAAACTTTGACTCCTTGTAAGGCAATTGATGAGCCTTACTATATTGACATCCAGCACATATAATGTTATGCTGGATCTCAAGTTGCGGGAGCCCCTTCAGCATTGACTTCTGAATCGTAATTTTTAATTTGCTGTAATTGACATGTTCGAGTTGTGCATGCCACAAGTCGCCAGTGTCACTCCTTCTGGCCTTGTCAACATAGGCCTCTTCAGCTGACATCACATAGATAGCCTTCATTTTTGGTCTTTTGATGAACGGGGTACCTCTGACTTTTACTTCTCGATACACCTTCACATCATCTGTACCAGTAGTACGTAATTACCTGAAGTCGTTAGTTGGGGTACTGACAACAGGTTCTTCTTCATCACATGGACATGATAGATTGTACTTCCTCATGTCCGTACCTCCGTGGCAGCTGCTTCTTACCAACATGGGTTATTGGCAAATGTGTGTTATATGCTGTTACGATAACATGTTCAACAATTTTGACTCATCTCTTGTCATATGATTGGAATAGCCTGAATCAACGAACAATCATTCTTGTAGTTAATTGACTGCTCACATAGCAGTATCTTCCTCCTCCATAAAGAAGGAAGTGTCGAAGTTACAGTCTTCTTCTTCAGCATCTTCGTTTTTTTTTTTAAAAAAAAATGATATATTATAGCACAAAGATGATAGGGGGCCTATTCCCTTACATAGCCGATTTTTTTCTGGGGGGCCAAATCCCAAACATAGCCCGAAAGAAATTAAAACAAGCTAACTAAGAACAAGAAAGCAAGTAAATTATAGGGAGGCCAAATCCCTAACATAGCCACACGACATACCACACAAACAAATATCTTCAGCTGAGTGTCTGGTTCGAGCTTGAATATTTGTTGAACTGCATCATGAGCCGTGTAAGAATTAGGTACTTTAACGACATACCTAGGTCAAGTTTGATCGCCAACTGAGTATCAGGCCTTGATTCAGAGCCAAAACTGAATCCAGCAAATCACCAGGAGCCATCATCAATGAGTGCAAGCGCCCACTGACATCTTGGAATATGCAGATTCGAACGGACCATATCAAAAGCCAAATAAAGGTCTAACAAAATCCCCCACAAATACCTACTTTCTCATTACTTCAATGCGTATAGGCAAACCGACTCCACGCCCCCATACGTAGAGTATAACTAATAACCGCATTTCTTCATGATTCTTCGATATCTAAGGGTTCATTCAAAATTCCCAATCCAGCTATTGCAGGAGCCATCCGTCATGATCCTTAGCGAGAGTTTGAGCATCTTGGAATATGCAGGTACGAAAGGACAATATCAAAAGCCAAAGAAGGTCTAGTAAAATCCGCCACAAATACCTACTTCCTCATTACTGCAATGCGTATATACAAACCAACTCAACGCTCCCCAACGTAGAGTATAACCAATCACCGCATTTCTTCATGATTCTTCGATATTCAAGGTTTCATTCAAAATTCCCAATCCAGCAATTAAACATGAGCCATCCGTCTTGATCCGGAGCAAGAGCTTGAGCATCTAGAAATGCAGATACGACAGGACTCCTTCAAGAGCCAGATATAGGTCACACAAAATCGGCCATAAACACCTACTTCCTCACTACTTCAATGAGCAAATGTGAACCACCCTAGCGCCCCTCATACGCATGGTAGGAACAAATATGCACCACATCTTCGTGATTCTTCGATATTCAAGGTTTCTTTCGAGGAACCCAATCCAACCATTCAAAGAAAGCCCACTATCGCATAACCTTACGAACAGTTATAGAGTAGGCTGAAAACAAGTCCTAAAACAAAACCCAAGCACCTACTAAGACACTTCTCAAATTCGGGTCCCGCACCAACCCAATGCCGGCCGTACACTGGGAAGGGCCATTCCGTCATCTGCCTCGTGGCCTTCGATAACACTGAGAAGAATTCTTGGACCCAAGTCAGACACTAACAAGTAACCAGAGCCATTTTGGATATGACAGGAGTAAACGTCTTGGAAACAACAAGCTCAAGCCGAGAGCCAAATGCAGAGCTAAAAAATCACAACCACCAACACCTACTACATCACTTGGCAATGAGCACAGATGCACCAACCCACCGCCCCCATACGCAGGGAAAGATTCTCATGTAACACATATCTTCATGATTTTTCGATATTCGAGGATGCGATTAAAGATCCATCCAGCCATAAACCGAAGCCAGTCGCCAAGTCTTTAAAAGTAACCATAGCAAGGCCGGCAGCTATTCCAACCCTGCCCGAAGGGCAGTTCGATTGGGTCGTTTGTTGTTTTGACCAATCTCCCCACCCCCGAGGCCGTTTCTAGACTTGCCTAGGTCCCTTAGGGCCGTTTCAAGACTTGCCTAGGTCCATTAGGGCCGTTTCGTTCTTAGATGGTGTTGGGGCATTTCCTTCAACTTTTTTGGACCAACAATTTCTCGCATAATGTCCCTTCTTGACACAATTAAAGTATTCGTCATTTTGACGATCCTTTTGTTGCCACCGATTTTGACCACCCCGGTTACTTTGAGCTCCTCGAGCTCCCCCTAACTGGAAACCTCTATCTTCGCTTCTTCGACCATCTCTTTCTTGACTATTGAATCTCTCGGCACCACGTCCTCGTCCTCGACCACGACCGCGTCCTCGACCATCTCTTCTATTTGTGAAAAGAGCTGTCTCTTCACCGTTGGTTGGTCGACTAGACATGGGATTGTCTAGATCCTTTTCATTAGTTGGCAAATTTTTTGGATCTGCTAAAATTGGCTCGGTGGCCAGCCCCGAATTGCCGTGATAATATTTTGTACTCCGGCTTCAGTCCGTGGATGATAATTCTTTTCATCCTGGTCTGCGTAATACCATTTTCAGGATCTAGTTTGGAAATCTCGTCTCAAAGAGATTTCACCTTTGAGAAATATTGACTCACAAACATATTTCTCTAGGAGATCGACAAAAGCTCATTTTCAAGCCTTTGTAATTTTGCATCATTTTTCTTGGTGAAAATTGCCGCCAATATGTCCGACGCTTCCTTAGGCATTCGAGCATTTTTGAACCGCCGTAGAAATTAATCTTCTACAGCTATGGTTGAAGCGTACATGGCTTTACCTACCTTAACCTTCCATTTCTTTAAGACGTCATGGTCAGCTGCTGGCTTTTGAAGTACAATATGAGGTCGAACTGGTGTTGAGGTTGAGGTGTCGGAAGTTGTATATGTGATTTTTGATTCCCTTGGTGGTGGTGTCTCAGCTCCGTTCACGATGCCCCATAAGTCCTGTCCGAGCAAGTAAAACTTCATACGGGTACTCCACGACCATAATTGTTGTTATTGAGCTTTTCAATAGAGGTAGTAAAATCTGCAATGATCTGAAAAAGCTTCCAAAATAACAACCAAAAGGAAAATAAGAGTTGGCCGGATCGACTTCGCTCCGATACCACTTGTTGAGGATAAAGCGGTAACTACCGGGCTAAAATATTGTTGGTATATATATATAAATACGCAATTAATAGATTAACCCCAACAACGTAGGCTAATAAAACTCTCTTATATTTATTTCTGGAAATAACACACAATACAATATTTTGTATCACTCGATAAAAATATAACACTATTTTTATCAACTCTCAACCTCGCTTACAACACTCTGTACTCTTTTGTGATGTGTTAAAATGATCAGAGCATGGCTCTTACTTATAAGAGAAATTCTTTCATTCTCCCGTAGATGCTTTCAACAATTATTGCTGCATACAAATTCAACATTCAACAATCGCCGAAGTCCAAAAGTTACTACAATTGTCAAAAGTTGGCAGATTTACGTTGTGACTGTGAGTCATCAAAAGCTGCACTGAACCATATTCAATGGCAACGACTTTCAACAAAACCAAGGCCAATACTCGAGTTCAAAAGATAGTTCAGAGTGGAGGTTTAACTCT
This sequence comes from Orobanche coerulescens, assembly GCA_033398695.1. Taxonomy (NCBI): domain Eukaryota; kingdom Viridiplantae; phylum Streptophyta; class Magnoliopsida; order Lamiales; family Orobanchaceae; genus Orobanche; species Orobanche coerulescens. The sequence goes on from CM065801.1 coordinate 20,609,968, forward strand.
ACTTAAGTATTGATCCACCATAGATTGGGGATTCAATATAGATCATATCACACTTTTACAACTAACTCACTAAAAACGCCTAAAGACCTATTCAACTTTTAGCTTATGTTGGGCTTTGGTCCAACATGTTGCCTGTATGAGTTAAAAAATGTACGGGTATGGTTTGGGATTCTAAGGTGAGGTGTGTACTATGAAGTGGTTAAATGAATTATTTTGGAATATTCATAGCAACAAGATGTATCTCCTTTTCTGGAACTCATCTCATTAAAACTCCAAAGTTAAGCGTGCTTGAATTGGAGTAGTTATGAGATAGGTGACCCCATGGAAAGTTTCTTAGGCAGCGTAGGAGCGCGCAAGGACAAAGCGCGTTAAAAAAAGACGTGTTGGTACTCGAAGGACAATCGTCATCATTCTGCGGACCAACAACTTCTACTTGCAAATTCTACCCATTTTTTTTAGTTGCATTTTGCTTCTACTATGGAATATCACAGGAGTTTTCCCAATCATTTTTTGTAAATCAATAATAGAAACGTGATTAGAGTGGTCAGCCCAACAAATATGTCATGTGGACTTAAAACAGCATAGGAGCGTGCAAGGACAAATCGCGTTATACAAGACCTGTTGGTAGCTGGTACTGGAAGGACAATCATCATCATTATGCGGACCAACAACTTCTACTTGCAAATTATACCCAAGTTTTTTATTTTAAGTTGCATTTCGCTTCTATTATAGAATATCACTCTCTTAAAACCGGAGTATTCTCAATCATTTTTTATAAATCAATAATAGAAACGTGATTAGACTGGTCGGCCCGACAAATGTGTCATGTGGACTTAAAACAGCCTAGGAGCGCGCAAGGACAAAGGGCCTGAAAAAAGACCTGTGTTGGTACTGGAAGGATAATCATCATCATTCTGTGGACCAACAACTTCTACTTGCAAATTCTACCCAAGTTTTTTATTTTAAGTTGCATCTTGCTTCTCGTATAGGACATCACTTTCTCTTAAACCAGGAGTTTTCCCAATCATTTTTTTAAATCAATAATAGATACGTGATTAGAGTGGTTGGCCCGACAAATATGTCATGTGGACTTAAGTGCATAATGTGAACGATATTGCTATTTTGATCAACCAGAAAGGCTTTTTTTTTTTTTTTTTTTTGTTCTGCATTCATTAGTCATTCAACTAACAATATAGGTTTTGGCTGATGATGGACAATGCATCAGATACTCTAAATGTTGTTCATTGGGATGAAATTGTGCAGGGGAAATAACTTGAATCTTACATCTCCAGAAGGATGGATGCAGACGAGCAACTTGACCATACACAAACTTTTTCATGAAATGAAAGAAAAGGGCTTTAAGATCTTTTTTATCTCAACTCGAAGGGAGGGCTCTCATGGATGGTCTGCTCTTGTACTAAGGTAATTAAGCTTGCTTATAATTAGTTTATGGCTTTCAGAAATTATTAGATCAGACAGTACATCTCTTAATTATGTGTGTTACACACGACTTGAAAATTAATCATTTAAAAGTCATCGTTTTTCTTATGTCACACACCATCTGTGGCTGCACACAGATGCATGTACATATGACAATATTTAGGAAATGTTTGGAAACACTTAGAGAAGGTTCTGTACGCTTATAGTTAAAAAAAGTTAGTAGTACTTTTAAATGTCAAGACTTGTAACTGGAATTTCTAATTAGTAATATGAAAGCTGAGAAAGATTTGCTTTAGATTTCTGATTCTGTTTATTATTTTACATTTATACAAGAAGCACTTAGATAACTGCCAACTTCTTATTATCAACTGTCTTTTCCTTTTGCTACAATAAATCACTTCATATAAAAACAAAAACTTGCAACTTAGCCTGCATCAAAGGCGCCCATTTTGCGCCCATTATATACTAATTTAATGAAATGTATTTTGTAGATTTCGGTAAGCCTTTTATAACAAATTAAGTGTGATCTCAATAACAAATTTAAGTGTTTATATTTTGTGTGGAAGTTTTTATAATTTCCGAAGCTAATGGTATATTCACCTTTTTCTTAGTCCCGTTTAAAATCCAATAATATCTGAATGAATTCAATGTACATTTACTTGCACTAGTGGTCTTGAAGATGAAAAAGAAGTACATGGTCGAAGCAAGAAAAGAGGCTCGTTAAGGAAGGGTATCGCATTTGGGCAATCATCGGTGATCAATGGAGCAGTCTTGATTCAAGCTCCCAAATTCCTTGTATTTGCTACATATGGAGATCTTTTTGGTGAGCTTTATGCTTTTTTTTTTTTTTTTTTGGGTTATATTTACATGTTATATGATGGGGATTTTGGATTTACATGGTCATGCCTATGATGTATGCAACGAGTCAAATTCGAAACTTGTGTTGAAAGAAATTTACTTAATATGTTCGCGGTCTATATAAAGTTGATAACGGGGTAGATCGCAATTTATTATATTTAGCGTTTTATCTCAGCTGAAAATATTGTGGTCGAGTATCTTGATATTCCCACACATATTATGTTATTCGGTAGACTTGAATAATCAGGCTAAATATAATAAATTGGTTTGTTATGTTAATGAATCCAAATGAACTCCGAACGTATGATATCTTGCTTAAGCATATCATATGCATCATGCATCATACTAAATAGCTCAACTAATAGGATGCATATGAGGAAGCGAATATGAGGTTCTGTTGGACCCATAAAAGTAATTTATTTCTAAAGCAACCATATAATAACACATTGAGACATCACGCCCATCTATTGGATGTACTCTAACCGACCAATTAGAATCAATTATTACAATGCGTAACATGCCCCTATCCACAATATTACTATGTTTATACTGTTGGGATACTCTTTTTTTTATACGGTATTTTATGATTTATATGTAATAGAAAATACAACTAGATGAGATTTAGTAGATTCGTCTTGATATATATTTTCAGAATATCTATTCTTTTATATTTTTTACTAATAAAAACTTAAAGATATTAATAATAAGAGTTGTGTATTAACAAACGTAAAAATTTAAATATTACAATTATAAAGAAATAGAGGACGTACTAAATATATAGAAAAATATGGGTGTGGAATCTATTCCACCAAACAAGCTTAAATTTTAATTATAAAAAACAATGTTGAAGGAATAAAATTTTATTCGCTTAGTCTAGTTTATGGATTTTTCCTAATTATGTTAGGATTGGGCTAGAAGTAATCCTTGTATACTAAAAGAATATAGGAAATATTCTATATAGCCGAAAATGAATGTACGAAATTCATTCACCAAACAAACCTAAATTTTAATTATAAAGAAAAAGTGTTGAGGGAATAAAATTTTATGTGCTTAATTTAATTTATGGGCTTCTCCTAGTTCTCTTAGGATTAGGCTAGCACTAATCATTGTATCACTTGTACTCTCCCCCTATAATGAGAAATTACATTTGCTTTTGTTTTAAGGGTTAATTGCAAAACAAATTGACAATCGTAAAAATCCGAATATTACAGTTATAAAAGAATGAAGGAAGTATTACATATAGACGAAATTATGTGTACGGAATCCATCCCGCCAAACAAGCCTAAATTTTAATTATAAAAAAAAGTTGTCAAATAAATCCATCCCGCCAAACAAGCCTAAATTTTAATGAGAAAATACATTTTCTTCTACCTTAAGAGTTATTTGCCAAATAAATCACGAACTTTTAGACTTTTATCAGTTACAACACAAACTTTCTTTTGTTGCAATTCAATACATGAACTATTTAAGTTTCTCAAATCTATACGATGAATTTTATCCAACGGAAAAATTGTTGACAAGAATGCCATAGATGTCTTATATGTCACGTCTACGCCAGAGGTGTGCACTGTACTGCGCAAGCAAAAAAACAGGTTATAAATTGGATGCAACTCGACCATAGGAGTTGGGGCCGGATTGTTCGGGATCGCTATGCGAATGAGCGTCGTATGGGTTCGATGCAGTAGATCATTTGAAAGAGGCATGGTGCAGTTGAATATATAGATCTACCTGTCATAACTCTTCAGTGAAAGTTTCAACTTCACCAAACAACTAAATCTCCCAAATCAGTCGAAACATCGATGTTGCGCAAAATAAATTCGCTCATATCTAGATGAGACTCAAACGACTTCAAACATGTTCTACAACTTCAAGAACGTAGAAAATACGATGCTTGGTGCATTTACTAATTTCGTGAAATGATGAGATCTCACTTTTCCGCTGCAAATATGACTGCAAGGTTGGGAGTCTCCAGGGGCACACTATCAATGGACCGGGTGCTGATATCGCTCCAAAAAAAAATAGTGGAGACCACTTAGTTTGATAGACACATGCCTATGGAACTAGATTGTCGATGAGGCACAAATGATCATCTACACATAAATATAGGTAATCCTTCCCACGAGACTGTCTCGAATTATAGTTACGTCCATAAATCATTAATGGAGAACGCCCTAAAGTTATACTCGGTAATGGAGAACAAATAAATCTTGATGAATTCTGAGTGTGTGTGTGATTCGATATAATGGTAGACAACTCATATTTATGATGTGTTTGCATAAACATTTGTTCATGAGATTATAGAGCACGATGATGTCGAATCACGCTCCATGATTTGAATTTTATCATAGAGCAGATTGGACCAAATGGAAAGAAGCAAATCCAGACAACTTGATTCTATGACAAAGCGACATGTATTTAGTTCGGTAGTGCTAATCCCGCCAAGTATAAAACATGTAGGATGTAAATGGTCTTGTCAGAAAGCGTAATGACAAGAATGAGGTCCTGAGTTACAAGGCTCATCTTGTTGCCTAAGGCTTCTCACAACGCCCTAATATTTATTATGAGGAGACGCACTCTCCCATTATTGACATAATAATATTCTACTATTTGATTAGCCTAGTTGTATTAAAAAGACTACAAATCCAACTGATGGATGTGGTTATTACATCTCTATAGGGATCTTAATATTAAGATATATATGAAAGTTCTCATGGCATTTCAATACCCAAGTCAAGTTACTCTAGACCATGGAGTATGTTTGCAATTTGGTTGAAAGCCACTTTATGGATTAAAAAAATCCGGACAAATATGGTACATTCGTCTAAGTGACTACATGATTGGGAAGGGACATAAGAATGACGAACTGTGTTCCCCCATGTTTATAATCTCGATTTGCGATCTTAGCTATGTATGTCGACATTATGAACATAGTTGGTACTCTTGACGAACTAAGAGAAATCGCTAGCTATTTGAAAATCAAATTTGAGATGAAAGATCTTGGGAAAACTTAGTCTTGTCTAGTCATCGAGCTATATAACCGAGCTTGTGGACCTCGTCCACAAGTCTGCCCATGTCCAGAAGATACTAATATGTTTTAACATGGACAAGACACACCCGTTTAGCACTCCCACGTTCAATTGAAGTCTGGATGTAAAGAAAGATCTCTCTCGTCCAGAAGAATATAACGAAGAATATCGGCAGTCGAAATTTTCTAATCAAGTGCAATAAGCGCATTATTGCACTTGGCTCAAAATACTCGACCGGGTATTGCCTTCTCAATTAACTCGTTGGCTAAATCTAGCTCAACGCCTGTAGTACCCGCTAATTTAGAAGTAATTTCTAAATTTACTCATTAATTATTTATATTGTGCATATTTAATAATAATTTAATTTCTATTTTCAGTTGGACCTATAATTATTTATTAAGCTCAATCATTATAAGTACGAAGCATTATCCAACCCATGCGATGCACGGTCTTTGGTTGAATATCTACGTATTTTGTACGTAATGTTGGGGCAGACGGTTGAATGAGCAGATGACAGAATTTAAATGCCTTTTAGAGAAGTTTATATATTTTTTTATTGTTATTGTCCTTTTATTTTAGTCTATGAAATTAGTTATATGAAATGAGGCTTTACTAACCCGTATGTTGCTCCGGTGTTGTTTTTGGTTTATTCAACCCGTGCGATGCACCGATTGTATCTAAGATTTCATAGCTAAAATTTAACCATCTTGTAATTTATACTATCATTTAAAAGTTCATTTTAATCACCTTGTGTATTAGAAGGCATTTGCATTGTGATGTTTATCATAACTTTTGTATTTAAATTAGTTTATTTACATTAAAAGTTACAATTAAAATAGTCTCTTCATATGTAATCCTTTAACATGAATAAGTGACATAAATCTCCCTTTCATATTAAATTAAGGGGGATAAGTTTTATATAGTACGAGGCTTGATCCAACCCGTGCGATGCACGGTCTTTGGTTGCAGACGCTTGAATGAGCATTGGTTGCAGACACTTGAATGAGCATATGACGGTATTTAGATGCCTATTAGAGAATTTGTATTGCATTTATTTTAGAGGATTTAATTGTGATGTTATCATAACTTTTGTATTTAAATTAGTTTATTTACATTAAAAGTTACAATTAAAATAGTCTTTTCACATGTAGTCTTTTAATATGAATAAGGACTCATCCGTAACGCTTTTCCGTGTAGAATTCTTTTAGTCTGTGTAATTAGTTATATGTAATGTATTGTATTTATTTTAAATGTTCATAGTGTAATGTTTTATCAACCCGTGCGTTGCACCCATTGCATCAAATATCCATAGTGTAATGGTCGGTACAATTAGGTTTCCAGTACTTAAAATAGTTTATTCACATTAAAATAGTACATGTAAAAAGACTTTTTCTAAGACATTACATTTAAAAGAGTCTCTTCACATGTAATCTTTAAATACTAACAGCTTTTGTTTTAACATTCTACAATTTTATCCAATCTTGAAACTACGATATGATTTCGTTTTTAATTCACAACGGTTACCAACTTACCATCCCCCCAAGCAAAAAGTAAAAGTGAATAATACAAAAGGAATGGACATGAAGAGTCTCCATTATATTGTAGGAGACTATTAGTAGCATCATCATGGGATAGAGAGAAAGCGTGCATATTGATTATGTAAATCATTAATATGAGGTAAATTTCCAATGAAGAATGCCACATATAAAACAAAATACCCATGCAGCCATGTTGTATCTATAATATTTTTCAGCTTCATTATTCAATGTATACCAATATCGTACCTATGTGTCTGCATACATACGTGATACGTATTTATGTATGTATTGATGAATGTATGTATGTGTCAAATTTACCAACTGCTGGAGGTCTGACTCAGTATTCACATAAGCTTCCCATTATTACATGCATATATTCATTCATTAGCTTTTCATGAGTTGTACACTTTAAAACAATCATTTTATTTCAATCCATTTTGTTTCATTTCTTTTAGCAAACACCAACCGATTGATTATTGACATCAATTCATTGTGTTTTGAGATTGTTTTGCTACGGTTGGATCCAGTCTAACAGATTAAAACCCAAAACCAATGGGGTAAAAAAATTCGGGTAAGATGGAATCCAATCCATTCCAAGATATACATCTAATTTTTTATCACTATCCTAAAAACATCTGCCTCCCATCCATCTTTTTCTCTGGTTTTGCAGATCAACCACCAAACATGAACACAGCTTCACACACAAACTACCGTTGTTGTAACTCCTTACCCGAAATAATCAAACACAACATCAAACCCTTTAATGTTTCTGCTCAAAATCATTCGATTTAGTTTCTGTGTTTTTTAACGAACAAAGAAAAAAAAGTAACATCAAATCACAGATCTTCATATTCGAAAGAATACCACAGCAAGTCTTTAACTCCATACAAACATCAAACCCTTTAATGTCAGAAGCATACACAAAAATCTTTAAAGAATACCACAGCAAGTCTTTAACTCCATATTCGAAAAGATAGGCCAAGATTAAAAAATAGTGACAACCTCTTATCTACATATAAATAGAAAACGTAATAGGAGGCTTATATGGCAAACTGCAAAACTGGTGTGGTTTTTTGCTATGTTGTTTTCTCGTCTTTGGATGGTTTATATAGTACTTCAAGCATAAATACTTCAGCAACACCTCATATTCATCAATTATGAGAGCATAGTTCCAGGAACCCTTTTGTGTTCACTCCATCATTACACGATTGTTTGTATTCCTTGGAGTTTAATATGTAGATGTAAATTCGTGAGGTTATAAAAAAATGAAATTATTTTTGGTGTGCAATGCATTAGTTGTATAGTACTAATTTTTATGCACAACCCCCTTGCACATTAAATTAAGGGGAATAAGTTTTATATATAATATAGTATAGATAAGTCCATTTCAAGCACCATTCATACATTTAGTTTAAGTCCATTTAGCATGGTAATTAACAAGCTCAATCCACGTGTGCACTATTTTAACCTTAGGCCCAAGTCAATTTATAATTTTGTAGTCCAATCTAATTAATACCATTCAGCCTATTTAATAATTCGAACCCAACGATCCAAATTTCATTATTAAGATGGTTTGGGCTCAGTTTTGATACAGATTGTTAGGATTTGAGTACCCTTTAACCTCGATTTCATTATAATTTTTTTACCGTTAAGAAAAAATTAAGAAAAAAAATAAGCAAATGGGCAAAAAGTTGTGCCTCTAACCCTTTCTGAATAGCAAACCATACTCTTTTAAAAACCTCCATAGATCTTGGGGTCATGACATTACAATGCATGACCCGTTGGACTCTATTAAGAAGTTCAACAACCTATGGTGCCAAGAAGCCAAAAGTGTCAAACGCGATTGGTATAAACACGTGTTGGTTACCAATGCACGTCTTCTCGTGTTTTGCCACTTTGCATGAGGCCGTTTATAGAGCAGTTTGTCCCACACTGAAACCCCACTCTTCAGGCACGCGAGAGGGGAAACCCTTATTAGATCCACACAAGCATGTTTCCCTCCTATCCATCCAAAAACCAAAACGTCTGTCGGTCTCAGTGTCGATCTCCCTTCCAATGGTTCAGTCAGGAAGTTTACAGGTGCTTCTTTCTTAGCGAAAACCCCTGCGCTCCTAAATACGTCGAAAAGAACGTCCCTCATCATGTCATGTCGATACTTGAACACAGGGAGCTCCCTACAATGCACTGCATGCTCCCAAAATGAATCCAAACATGCCTTCCGACAAATTAGGCATACCTCATCAATTGGAAATAACGGGATCATGAGGTGATACTTAAGGATAGTACGATACTCCACTGGTGACATATGTTGGCCTAGGCTATCTATAGGAATAGCCAGTAGAAAATCATGAGCATGTGGTGCTTGTAGACACCCAAAAACTGCTTTTTATCTAGTGGTCATGTCAAAGTGTACTTCCATCTCTATTAAGTGCATATTTGAGTCAATATTTTCTTGAGACAGTCAAATTTTAAAACAAATCATGTCGACAGAAAGAGTAAACTTTAAAAAGCCAACATCAATATTCATTGTAAAATACTTATCAAATTAAATGTGTTACGTCATATAAATATAAGATTAACTGACTGGATAAAAGAGTTTTAAAACAAGTGAAACAATATGGATTTGATTGAGTTGTATCATTGTTAAAATAATTAAAATTTAAAATTCGAATCTTAGGAGAAATTCTCAATGAGATAATACATCTTACTCTTCTTTCTTTCCTTTTTTTTTCCGAAAAATCTCAAGACATAATGGGGGTGACTTGCTACTCAAACTGAAAAATCGAGCTCGTTTGCACGAGTTTGTAATAGAGAAAGCATGATAGGTAAATGCTACTTGAAGCGTTTATAGTTTACTTCTACTAAAAACTGTGCAACGTTATTGCTCAGTAAAAACATAAAACATTGGTATTCAAATTTAACAGTAATTTAATTTTTTCTTGTGCTTGGTTAATTTTGAATAAGGAGGTGCATTCAAATTGCTGAACTCCATTTAGAACGGTCAAATTTTTTTTTGCAACTATTATCTATTTTGTTCGGTGAATATGCAATAAAATTGAGAAAATCAAATACTTATATATTCAAAATCTCTGAAAAGGACAAAATATTTTTAAAAAGCATTTGAAATTTAATTTAATTTTATAAATTGTTGTGGTCTTCTATTAAAATTAGTTAAAAATGGAAGTTTAGATGGAGTTTTCTATGGTACCCTCTATACCATTATATTAGTTTCTAATCAAACTCCATTCATTTATTTTGAATACAATTGGAACGACTATAAAAATTATTACTACTGTAATCATATTCATTTATACTCCACAATCTATACTTTTATAAATATCTAACTATCAAATTATTTTTTATCAAAAATTTACATTCTGGGCAGGTTGGACACAGGCCGTGTCACAGGACACGGTCGGTTAGCAATACAGTGAGTTTTTTCAATTTTGGAGAAGTTGGACACGGCGGCCCAGTCATCAAGGCAGTGAGAATTCACTTTTCGGAGGAGTTGGACACGGGCTGTGTCATATGACACGGCCGGGTTGGCAAGGCAGAACCGGTCACTTCTAAAAAGGAGGTATTTATGGGAGCAAGAAGCTTAGCTTATTGAAAGTTGAGACCCGAGCACAAAAGCATGGTGCCCTGCGATCAAAAACCACACTTCTTAACCCAGTAATTTTATTTTCTTTCTTTTTAATTTGCGTTTTCGTATTTTTTCTGACTTAATCTTTTTGCTTGGGAGCAAGCAAAGGTTTAGGTTTGGGGGTGCAACTTCTTCGATTTTTATTTGTTTTTAGCTTGCGTGATGTTTATTTCCTTTCTTTATTTTTTGTCTTGCGTGATGTCGTAGTTGGATTATAATAACCTTGTTAACTGTTGGGTATATGGATGATTAATCGTGTTTGTATTTGGCTCGTAGAGTTTTATAAATCTAATTGATTGTTTGACCTTGCGTGTGAATGTATAGTTTTGGTTACTTGATTTGACGTGTAAGAAATGAGTATGATAGTTGAAAAGTCATGAGTTCTTGTGCCTAATTGAACCGTTCACTTTTAGCCAAGAAAATTTGTAATAAAATATATTTTTTTATTAAATGCTTAACCTTCTACACATTTTCTTAAACCAAAAAATCAGATCGCCAGCTCATTACTGCCTCTGGTCTGCTACTGGCAAGTTTTTCTACTGGCACACTGTCCAGTCGATGTCTGATGGACGTTCGACTACCAACGAGTTATTTTTTTGCCGATTATGTCGGGCGGTCACCTTTTTGATCGCCTGCCGATCGCCGGTGTATCAACTGTGGCAGTGCAGGACAGTCGCCTTCCAGACTTCCAGTAGGTGGCTGATTGTGGGTTGTCGGTATCAGAGTTGGCGGACAGTGATCGACGATTGGTGGCGGCATGGCGGATATGGTGTCGACAACAACTACAATACGTGTTTGGGGGTATTTTCACAATTCAACTTGTAACTTTATATTTAATAAACATACGTAGTTGTATGGTATGGATTTAATTTATTTTTTTAAATGTCATATATAAATTAATGCATGAAGTTCCAAAATAAAATAGATATCATAAATATTTTTGACATTTCCAGGACAAATTAGAAAACCACATACTTGTTGAACAAAGTATTTTGATGATGATCGCTTTCAAAATATTTAACGAAATTCAACTACACGGCTTGATTCATTGAAGACAAACTCAACGTCTAGCGCACGCTACACACACGTAGTAGCGCACGCTATCGAGAAGTTACCTGTAGTCAGAAAGTCACCTGCAGAGAGCTTGAAAACTCACCTGATGTTTTCGCGCACGCAAGCTTCAATTATTAGCGCACGCTAGTTGATCAAATTAGCGCACGCTATCGGTTTCTTGGTTAAACAAGGCAGTAAGGACAGTGAGGTCTGGAATGAAAAAGGAACAACATTAGCGCACGCTAAGAAGGAAATTTGCGCACGCTATGAAGAGGCTTAACGCACGCTAAAGAACATAAATTACGCACGCTACCTGTTAGTGTATTCAAGTCAGCAAGGTCTGGAATTTAAATGAAGCAACGGGTAGCGCACACTATATGTTACATGTTAGCGCATGCTAACTGTTCAAAATCCTACCGTTAGTAATTCAACCGTTGGAATAACGAAGTCAACAAAGAAATCACGGAAAATCTGGAAAGCCAATCTTGACTACCTAGGGCACGCTAAGGATGTTCATTAGTGCACGCATGGCCGGCCCTGGTACCGGGCGAGGTGGGGACTGCCCAGGGCAGCAAACTTTTGGGGGCATCAAATTTTAGGTTCATGTATATTGGGTAGAAATAAAATATGAAAGAGTAGATTTTCGATTTTTTCCGATAAGAGTGGGGGAAAAAGATATAATAGTGAAGAAGAAGATGATACATTAAGGAAAGAGAAAGACAAAACAAAAAAATAATATTTATTTAAGGTGTTGTGTAGGATTACTCATGTGGGTAAAGGGGTTAACTTGTAACCAATAGAAATAAAGTTTTTTTAAAGATTATTTTAATAAAACGTACTCCCTTCGTCCACAAAAATGTGTCCAATTTTTGACTTTTTCCAGTCAAAATTTATAAACTTTGATCATAAATTACAACCAATATATAAAAAATTATAGAATGTAAGTACTTGATTAGATTTGTCCTAATGTGTATTTTTAAAATATAACTTAAATTTTCTATAAAATTTTATATATTAATGACAATTTTTTGCTCAAAGTTTAATTTTGACCCGAAAAAGTCAAAATTTGGACACATTTTCGTGGACCGAGGGAGTATTTGTTTGTACTTTTACTTTTTTCTAAAATTTCACTTGTCTGCTTCTTGAGTTGTGTGATTCTTTACTTGTACAAAAAAAATAATTCTTTGCAAAGTACCCGTAGAATATATGAATTTACCATTATTCTCATGTGTAATATGGATAAAAGATGTAGAAAAACTTAATCGTACTAGTTTATTACATTACATTTAATATCTTAGAGTATGTGTTGAATATGTTATTAATTTTATAGTGTTAGAATTCATAAGATTTATTATCATTTACGGTTGATTATGATGTTTGTTTTTCATGATATGATAATATTATTTTAGCGAATGTTGATTATGATGAGATAATCGATGGTTTTTTCTCAAGATACAAACGACAACATCGTTTTAAGTGTTGTATTTTGAAATTGTAATTCGAAGTTTATATCTTATACATAATATTTATTTACTAATGAAAAATTGGTGTGAGGATGAGCGCCGTAACTTGCCGAGGTTATAAATTTCTAAAAAATAGTGCGTTGTTCGCTTACGAGGGGAATTTTTCTATCGCCTCGCCCAGGGCATCCGAAAATTCAGGACCGGCCCTGAGTGCACGCTAAGTTCAAAATCTATCCGTTGGAGAAGAACGTTGGAGACAAAGTCGTATTATTAAATGTGTTATGTCATATAAATACAAGATTAACTGATTGGTGTTATAAACTTGAGAGAAAAAGAGAGAAATTGGAAGAGAAGAAGAATAATGTATGTATTCTTATGAGGTCCAAAAGCCTTTATTTATAGGTACACATCTAGGGTTTCAGGGGTATAAAGGTCATTCATTAATAAATACATTAATTACAACACTCCCCCTTGAATGACCTTTAATACATGCTGCCTCATTAAAACCTTAT